>OY856409.1:768027613-769227613 GCA_963693085.1 Alisma plantago-aquatica
ATATATATATATGGATGGATAGATATATATATATATATATATATATATATATATATATATATATGTACCTTATAGTTTCAAATATTAAAAAACTAACTCCTAATTTAATTTTTTTAGTGAACATGTATACAATGAACAAATTAAGTTAGAAGTTAATTTTTGAATATTTGAAATTATAAGGTATACTGTGTGATTCACATGTAAACTATTTTAAAAGTAATGAGATATTCTAGAATATGTGCTTTGTTTTCATAATTTTGTTCTTAATTGTATGTGTGATATAATAATTGCAGTAAAAAATCTGGACTATAAAACAATGAACATGGTATATGAGTTCAAAAATAAAATTTACTCATCAGAATAATGCTTGGTGATATGTCAATCTAGTGAGGTTACTTTTCTTTTTACTTTCTCATCATATATACTTAAAATATCACATCTCGTGTATCACATGTATATTTAATGATGTGGGATTCTCATCATTAGGCACTTCATAATGCAATAACTCTACTCTTTATTTAATATCTAAAGATCCATTTTAATTGTAGCATATTACTTTGTTTATCTTAATCCACAGAAATGAGATTTGAAGAAATACCACAATAACAATTTCCAAAGTATAAGTAAAAACATTTAATTTACACACTATATGTCATTATTTTGAAGTACAATTTTTCAGCATATTGCACATAATCCACATAGCATGGATATAAAATATAGTATGATTTGTCTGTATTTATAGAGAAATTAAATAAGACAAATAAGCCATTTTCAAATAAGGCTTCCGTCTTTTTTATCATGATGATGAAAAGATATGATTTCACTTTGTATATGAGACTGATTTCTTATTTGACATTTAATCATTATTAATAATAACATACTTCATGAATACTACTATGAATGGGTAGGGAATATCATCCATGCAATCAATACAAAATTATATTATTGTTCTAATCCCATATTTAGTCAACACAAACCTTCAAACTCAATGTAAGTACTTTATGTTTCCTAAATTATTTCTTAACTCAACACTATGTTGTAAATACAATAAAATGTATATATATTGATTGCACATATGTATAAAATTCTTATTCATATCTATCAACAATCAATCAAATAAAGACAATTATCATTATAGTTGAGTATGGCATTGTCATGCCTTTGAAAATAGTAGAGCACCTCCACACAAACACTAGAGCCACTCCATTTGAATAATATAGTAGACACTCTCAAATAGTAGAGTACAACCACATGAATATTAGAGTCAATATACGAATGGAGTAGTTGATCACATATAGTTGAGTTTCTCTACTTGAACAATGGAACCACTTCTCCTAAGTAGTGCATTGCGTTAAACAATCAAAGTAATGTTCGTTACATGATTTTAACCCAAAACATATTTTCTAGAAGACCAACAATGGAGCCTCTCAACTTTAACATTGGAGTAGATGCTCCTGCATAATGGATTTGTTCTACTTGTCCAATGGAGAAGCTTCTTCCGAACGATTTATATTGTGGTAAAAAAATAAAATAAATATTATTTTCTATAAGATTCAACCCCAAGACATATTGGTAGAGGGCCAATAAGCTTTGCACCGAACAGTGGAGCACCTCCACCCTAGTAGTGGAGCCACTTCATTTTGAATAATGGAACCCAAATCTTGAATGACGAAGCCTCTCAACTTGAACATTGGAGCTACTTCCCCAAAATCCATGTGCCACTCCACTTGAATAAAATTCAGCTTCACCAGAGCATTACAATATTCATTAACAAAAAGGTAATATTCTTAGATACAAGATTTGATCCACCAGATGTTAGATGGAGGACCACCATGGTTACAACTAGAAATAAAGACTCCCCCATAAGAGATGATCTATTCAATTTTGAAAATGGAGAAGATGCTCCTGAATGTGAGCACCTCCACACAAATAATATTGATGCTACATTTTAATAATGAAACATTTCATCTTGAACATTGTATCCTCTTCAATTGAAAATGGAGCTACTTGTAACATCCCCAAAAAAAATCAATACACATAAAATAATTACATTTGAGTCCTTCATTTAAACTCATTGGACCTCAATGTAAACAATCCAATTAATTGTACATTTGAATATTACAATATATGAGTAACATGATTCCCTCTTACCCTTTCAATAATGATGTTAATGGGTGTCCTTTAATCTTGAGGAATCATTACCTAAACCAAAGCTACAATATATTGTAAAATGAGTTTATAATAAGTTGAGGATGCATTAAGCTATGATTAATTTACAAGATTCCTTTTTAAGAATTGAGCTTTTAAGATATGAGTTCATATGAAAAACATTAAGACTTGGGGTGTGATCAGATTTAATGAGAATTTATATAGGTTGAATCATCATGTTAGAAAGCACAATTTTAGATATTTTATACTTAATTTAATCTCATATACTTCATGAAAGTTACTTTTGTATACTTAGAGTTTATATATTAAGATCAAATCCTTTTCCCCTAGGACTTTAGACTCAGTTGTCATATGCCAAAAATAAAGATTTAATGAAGTCATTCTATCAGACCAAAGTTTTAGATTAAAGTTTATCTAGATAATAAAGATATTAGATTTAGATTAAGACTTAGACTACTCATTGAGTGAGTAGCCAGATTTTGAATAAAGATACATGATAAGGGTTATAGACCCAATCTCGATTATGTAGTAATTTGAGATACAATTCACATTCAATATTAAATTCAGTTTAGAAATTAAAGCAGAGATTCAGCTTTAGATTCCGATTTAGATTTAGAATTCAGTACATGATTAATACTCAATAATCAGTTTCAGATAAGTTCAGTTATCAGTATTCGGTTTTAGATAAGTCTATATTCAGAATTTAGTAAGCTTAGACTTAAGAAAAATAAAAATCTTCACATTAGACATTATATGATAAGTCATCATCTAGTAGTACCGGGACGATTCAGAAGCATCTGTTGCCAATTCAGAGGAGTGTTTACTCTAATTCATAGGTACTTTGGTACCAAGAAGGGTGTAGTTATGCCAATTCAGAGACACCTCGATGTCATTCAGAGGCATGTAGTGCCAATTTAGGATACTTTGGTACCAACTCAGGGCGTAGATACGCCAATTCAGGAGGAGTTATTGTATAATGGTGGCCACAGTCAGATAAAAATTGTAAGTAAAAGATACCTTAGATTAGAGATGCCCACAACCTCATCCATGAGTATGATGAGAGGGAACTAGATAAGATAAGTATGACCCAGGCACTTTGGTGTAGGTCATGAGATCCATGTACCAGAGTACATGACTTCAGAATAAGATGAGGTAGAAAGATAAGAATTCATATTAAGAAATAAGAGTCTTTATGTTTCAGATTTTATTCAGAGCTTGATGTTAGTTTCATGTTTATAATATCCAATTTCAGTTTCGGTTCTTTAGAAATATATATTTTGGAATACTCATGCCACTTACTCTAACTACTATTTTTCCCAATGCATGGCTGGGGACGCGACGTCCACATGATTTGGAGCAGCTATGGATCAAGGAACAAGAAATATTCTAGGAGATTTTCGAGCTTGCCTAGTGGGGTTCCATCTACAACGATGATCCAGAGTTTAGACATATTTTATTATGTATAGTCTTATTATCAGAGTAGATTAGATGACTTGTTTTTCTTTATCAAAACTATGTATGAATTAGTTTTCCAGTTATACAAAGTGTTTCATTTGCTTTAATTGCAATGATTATCCTATTTGTTACACTCCCAGATGAAGAAGAAAAAAAATATAACTTCCTCTCATGTGTTATGAAAATGGGGGTGTTACACAACTTATCTAGACCATCACATTGTAGAAACAAAAATCATACTAAAATTGTCAGCTACATATGTTGAACCTAAGACCTATTAGCTAGAGGACCAAAAGTTAAGCCACTTCAACCTATTAGAAAGAGGAGCAAAAGTTAAGCCACTACACTTTGACAATGAATCCTTCGTTCTTGAGTAGTTGGAGCAACTCCACTTAAACAATATAGCATGCAAGGAGTGAGACCTGAAAGGGGATCAAGTCCTTACTTATTGAGGAATAAATCCATCTAAATTGAAATACTATTATGTATTATGAAAAAAAAGTGTTCTATTTCAAGAAGTATGATATATAACGCAATATGATTGTACAATGGTAGCAATTTTTTTGACTATTACATTATCACATGATACTATATTTACATCTGTTCTCACAATGAAGGGTCATTAAGTGAGGAAAGAGGATACATTAAATTTATACAAAGGATTAGTAGCATAGGACAATCTTCTCCATCCCACTCTACAAAGGAAGGGACTTTAACTACAAAAAAATATTGGGCAAAAGAACCCATATTTTATAGCTAAAGGCTTTAACTACTTTTTTATTTACATACAGAAATACTTGTATATGCTTGTGTTGGAAATTCATTTAGCTACATTCTTCAAGTATATAGTTAAACAATGAATTAGCCACAAATACATATGAAGTCTGGAATGAAGCAAAATATTGTCTTTACATATTTTAGTGTAGGTGTAATTGTCACCTAATGTATAACCATAATTGCATATGTAGTCAATGTGTAAAAAAATATGAATTTACTATAGTTGTATATGTAGTTAATGTTTAGGGGAAATAAACATTTATTATGTATGCATATGTAGTTAATTATCCATCTGGTTACATATGTACTGACATTTGTTACACATATATATGTAGTTAGATTATGTATATAGTGAGTAACTTGTCATTACATGAGCCTGTCTAATAACATAATTGGTAGTAACTAGATCAAATTTTGCTTATAATGACAACAATCATACTTCTATTTAGATTACAAAACATATATACATGGAAAGGACATATATTGTCAGGGAACCATTTGTTATCCAAATTCTAACTCCAAATGACTATAAAGTCAATGGCGATGGGACATATGCATCCATCCCTAGCATGGTATTTCCAAAACATGAATGTAGAAGTATAAAGCTGAGCATTCATAAACAGATAACAACACAAAAGTACCAATCCTAATCACATTCGACAAGATATATGAAGCAACATTATTTATCACAAGCTTTCAATTACATCTTCAAGAGTGAAATTTTACAAGTCTACTCTTGTATAATAGGGATCTTACAAAAATTACACCAGATATAGCTCACCAACCACATCAACTTCTAGACAGTTATGAACCTATAAAAATACATGAAACAAGGGAGGTCAATCACACAAGGTGTTGAGAACATGGCTAAAAGATACATATACATAAGTTTTGCATAATTTGAAAAGATTTACAAAAGTAAATGAGCAAGAATAAACAAGTCAAGTACTTAGCGAAGAGAGAGCCCATACTGGATTTTTGAGTACTAAATCGATATTGCACTATAATTCATCATTTTTCCCTAAACTTGAGTTCCTTTACAAAGCGTTCCTTTATTCGAACTCTTGGTCATTCATCTTGATCAATTCCCATATCTTTTGATGATAATTAGTCTCAAATTAACTTTTCGTCTTCAAATGAATTCCTGCCCATCATTTGATCAAATATTTGTAAACCAATCCTTGGATTTATTTTCCTTAGTCATTGACATCATCTAGTAGAATTTGACATCATTATGTTCAAATATTGTGAATAGACATTCCTTTTGAATATTGGTTATTTTTTAAACAATGGCTTTGGAATTAAATGAAAATATAAGTTAATATAATTATTAAGAGAGTTACGGTAGAAGTCTTATCAGGTTAAAGTCAAGCCATAAAGTGTGAACTGAAATTTTTAGAAATTAGAATAATAGGATACAAATACACTCTCAAAATTTTATGGAAGTTTAAGTTACACTTTAGGAGATATAAAACGATTAAGTCAATGAAGTGGGTTCTTTTATTATAAATAGTGTCTAAGTTTAGGGTATTAACTGGCCGGTCTTCACCGTGTAACAGCCCCGTCGCGAATGATAGTGGAAGAACAAGAACGCTCCCCCATCCTCCAGCAGTTTCAAAAACCGTCCTGACCAGCCTCCTGTCGGACCTTCTCACCTCACCGTCTCCCCTTCCTCTTCGGCCTCTCCTAGTTACCCAAACCCCTACAACCCTAGAAGCACCTTCACCTATATAAGCCCTAGACTACCAGTCACCAGGAAGGCATGATATAGACCTACAACTCCACAACTCAGGTCATGACCCCCTACTTCATCGTGCCTCATGTTACGGACCCAACACCATCACCAACGTTTATTTTGATACACCTCCACCTTCTCCCCTCTCACTTGCAACCCTAGCACAAAGCCACAATCTGCAACTCAGCATATTCTTCCACCAGCATTGTTGGAGCATCTCGCCCACCCTACGAATGTACGGAGACCAGATCTGCAATGAGACTTGCAGTCTCCCCTAACCCGCCGCCATCACCACCTTCAGAACCCGACCCCACTTTTTCTCCAACCTGCAACATCAACAGACTAGGCGCAAACTAATCAGATCTGCAGTTTCTTCTTCCTGTTTTAGACTGTCAAACACTCCCTAAACCACCTTTCTTGCTGCGCTGGAGTTCCTAACACTCCTGCCTTCTGTCCTTTGGCTGTGTATTGGTCTCATAAGGCGCCCCTTCACCTTCTTTCTCCCTGTCATCAAAACCGCCCAGATCCAGCACACATCACCAGCCTTAAACCCTGCTGGACTTTCTCCACTTCGCTGCCAATCCCTCCCCACGACCCCTCGCATCTGCATAATTCCAGTTATCAGAACAACCAATAAGCAAGCTGTCGCCAACTGCCTCCATCACCAACCTCCATGCCAACAACCTTCTCTCAGCCGAGTGTATAGACGCCGGCGCTAGCTACAACCTCTGTTTCCCCACTGCTGAACTTCATGGGCCGGCATTGACACGAGTTCAGAAACTAGGCTGCCACTATTGTCTGGTGAAGACATAGGTGGATGCCTTGAGAAGATGGTCGCACCGTCCACAAAAGCTTGGGACAAGCTACAGAATTTTGCCTGAACATGTGATGAGAATTGATCATCCAATACGAATTGGGAAATTATATAAGAAAAAAAAGTAAGGAGAATGTCCTATCATAAGAACTTATCATCAAAATCAATCGCAACATTATTTAAAACAGTAATTGTCTTATCCTAACGTTAAACGAGTTAGAGTATATACTCGTTCAGAGCATGAGAATTTTATATTTCACTGGTTTCATCTTACGTAACCGTATTTTCGTGAAACTAACTAATAGCAATGAAGTAGTTAAGATAACTATTACTAGAAAGAGTACGCAGCTAATTAGATAACCTCATCAGCTAACAATATCAAATTATACGGACGTATATTATATTAGCATACTGATTACAATTCTATAGGTGTTTTATCTTTGTCTGATTCCAGAACAGTAATAGTAAATAAGAAATTGCAGTCAGTTTTCCATGTATACCGAATGAATTTATAATAACTAGCTTTGATAGTTTCTCTGTACAGTACACACATTAACATTTCTATATTAGTAGAATCTTGTAATTTCGATGACTCCGTAATGGACTCACAATATTCAATAGGTAGTTAGAAGGACACTTCTATATGTTGGTCTCCTTTTTCACGCTAGAAAATTAAACCTACACCTGAATATGCTTGAAATGCACAACATAAAGAGAGAACGATACTAAAATAGGAGGATGTTGCTTAATTATATGATCAACCTTAAACATGTGTACTTATTAATAAAAAAATGATACATCAAAAGAGATTATGTATTTGTTTCATTGGAGAAAGAATGCAAATTAGAATCCCAATTGTGAATTTGATAAAAAGAAAACAACTGGAAATATCAATATTCATCATGAAATGAAAAATACAACTATATATAACCAAGTTGGAAACCTAGATATGATATTGAGCGTTAACTATATAAAAAGAAACCTAGATGGAAGAACCTAATCATCATTAAGACAAATTGAATGACATTGATTCCAAGTCAAATTGTGACAAGATGATTATTCTTTGTAGCCACCTCTTCATAAATTCTTGGAGCCACTTTGTGATTATGCAATCCTCAGAGTCTTGAATAATTGAGGTACTAAATTTTCTATTTCATTGTTGAACTATATTTCCTCTTGATGGACACACATATATCTTGATTTGTGGTGAATTCCATATAATTTTGAAATCTTTATTATTCTTGAAAGTTCATCACTCTCATTTTATAATTGATGCAATATTATTGATAATAATTTTGGCATTGGATTTGATCTATTGGAGTTTTGACTACCTGTTGTAAGGCCCCTAAACTTGCTTAATGAGTTGAATAAGATTAATTATCATAATTTGATTATTTTAACCCAAATATAACCATATGATATTCTTTAAAATGATAATACAAACTTAAGTTTCAAATTTAGTCCAATTTGGACACTGTTTGAGAATGTTATGCAATTTTATGCACATTTTGAAATTTTCTGCAATTTACCCAATTGAGAGATTTGCTTTGCAATTTATCACTTGCATTATGTTCCTTGGATATTCTCTCATCATTATTGAGCTTTTTGAGCCATGGGGCACCTATTTAATCCTTGATTTGAAGGTGTTTTCTCCAAGGGTATTTTAGGGTTTACCCCTTCATGGATGAGCTACCTTTAGTGGCTATCAACTAATGAATGATTTGTTTTTCTTGGAAATTCAAGAAACGAGGGATAAGCATGTCTCTATGGATGGTGGGGGAGTTTCTTGTGTGTGTTCTTGTATATTCTTAATAGTTTAAAGCCTTGGACACTTGGACAGATACTAGAACTTCATTTTTTTCTTTTTCCTTGTCTTAAAGTTTCATATACTTATCCCTAAGTACCAAAACTAGACACTTGCTCTCCACCACTTCCCTCCTACAAACCTCATCCTCCCTCTATGCTGTTGTGGATTTCCTATCCAAGGAAGAAGAAATAGGGGAGCTTCTTGGGAAAAGAATCTAGGGTTGCAATTGACTTCCTTTTAGAGTTTAAAAAGCTTCCTTCTAGTGATCTTGACGTAAAAGAGTAAGAATCCCCTTCTTTCCTCCATTTTTTTATTTGTTATCCTTCCTACTACCTTTCTCCAGGTTGGAACCTTGTTGTTCCCTGGTAGAAATTGCTTTAAAGCTCTAAAACCCTACCTTTCTTGCTCATTATGCTTCAAGTTTGCTCATTTGATGAATAAAGGTGCTAGATGGACAAGTTTACAGCTTATGATTGGATTTTCTACCCTACCTACTCATATTTTCTTATGTGTGGGAGTTTATCTTCTCGTTATAGGCATGTTTTATAACTTGCTCCATGTTTATTGCTTACCATAAGCTTGCTAGCTCATGTTCTTACTTGAAAATGATGATTCATGCACTAAAAAGCTATGCTTGACTTGGATTTTGATTTTTATAATGTTCCCTGTTCTGATTTCATATTTAGATTAAACTGTGATCATGCGTATGTTATTCCTAAGGTATATTATGACTTGGATCAGGTAGGTTTGACAAACTATGGTTCTAAGCACCTATCAACCAATGGTCAATTTTAGGGTTTAAAGCTGATTTCTTCTATAAAACCATGACCCGATGATGGTACCATTGCAACAACCCTATGGTGTTGTCTTCATGACAACTAATGGTCAAGATAAAAGGTGTCAGGTGATGGTAATAACCTATGGTCACCCCCTTAGGTCAGGTTTTGGATCAATTAGAAGTTTAATGATCAACCATTAAGTACCCTACTAATGTTATTAATCAACGATGACATTAGCTTAATATTTGATGTTGATTAATGAATATAGTGTTGATATAACATCCTATGGTGATTGAATGGTCACTAATGATGGTGGATCAGGTCTCTACAACCTATGTTGAGTTAATCATTGTAGTTGTACCATCAATTAAGCCTTAGACCAATGGTTTCTTGGGTCACTTGATGCAATGGTCGGACCTATACTGTAATTGATGGTTTTAACATATGAACTTGACCCAATGGTCAAGACCTACTATTTATTCCTCCAATAAAGTGGAATGATGGCTAATGTAATATGTTGGTCCGAATAATGTGATTTATATGGTTTCCTTTATATGATCAACTTAAGAAGCTTACTTGTTGACAATGGATGGCTTGTTTTAAATGAACAGTCGATTGTGGGTTTTACCCTACTCTTAATGGAACTTTTTATGTTTTTAATCAAGGGATATCTAGGGTTAAATGGTGACTCTTTCTAGAGCACAAATCAAGGACTTCATAGGTTGTTTATCCAAGGTGTTTACTTATGTAAACAACCAAAGGTCTTACCTTTTAAACATCCAATAGTTCTGGATGACATTGTGGTATGGTGATATGGGTTGAATGATGATGGAAAAAATGGAGGGTTACCCTTAACAAGGTAGTCTTACCTATTCACTCATATCAATAGAAGGGAAGATAACCATATTGTGTGGATATGTAACCCTAATGAGGTATAGCTTGTTATACCTAGCTTTAATATAACTAAATAATGGTAATTGGGTATGAATAGTACTTGAATGACTAATGCAATCATGGGGTACTCTCTTATTGTTGTTGAAACCCTAGTATGATATAGCCCGATGGTTACATCTTGATTTATGCATGGGTTCATACTTGAGAATAGTATGGAATGCGATGGTGATGCTTAACCTTATGCATCCATGATCCTATGGGGATGCCGTGACTTAGGGTTTGGGTAAAAGTGTTGATTAATAACATTGATATAATTTATCATGTTGAACCTAACTCTAATGCAAATTGATAAATATGAGTATTCATGTTTAACATTCTTATATGATGGAATGATGGTGGTATAACCTCCTTAATATGATCATAACCTTAATATGTTAATTTGGGGTTATCATAACCACATGGTTGATACTTTCTTATGCTAAACATGTGCATTATGAATATGATGAGGGTTAATCATATCTAGATTCCTTGCATGTTGATGTGATAAAGGAATGTTCTTAATGTTAATCACTACAAAAAAGTGACGATTTAGCTACAATAATTTTGATTACCTATGTCATACATGTAGTTAAAAATACTTTTGTTTACAAATTATAATAATATAGCTAAAACAACGAAGACTCCCTAATTCAAAACCAAAATGCACTCTCCCTCCATCTATAACCCACACAATGAAATTGCTGCCTAAACTCCCATATGCAACTTCAACCTCATATTCCCCCATTTTCACCCTCTCCCTCCCCATAGAGGTCTCTCTCCATCCCCAACTGGCTCACCCTCTTCTGCTCCACCCCCAAGACGTACCATCTTCTTCTATCCTAATTCCAGATCGTGATGATTGGTTCCATGCAGAAGCCCTCTTCTTGTCTCCCCAACCCGACCAGACACTGCTCGTCTCTACGCATCTGCCCACAGAGGGCCAAGAGGTCACTGTGTCCTCCAGGCTCTATCATTGGGACATGGATGCAATGTGATGCTACACTTTCTACTATAGTTATGGTTGATTTCTCCCATGTCACACACATCCTTGGAACATCTTCAATGTCGATCATTACTAGGTATTTCCCTTTCTAAACACATTGCCATCTCACCTGCGTGCAGTGAGGAATCTACATGGAGGCATGGGTGGGCACTTGGCCTACCCATTACCTCCCATATCCACTAAACATTTGACCTAGAAAACAACAGACGACTATAATCAAGGGTTGTTCTATACAATGTACCTACCATAGTATCATTCCCGGAAATCTTGCTAGAAACCAACCGAGACAGTTTGAAAGGTGCCCAACTACTTCTGCCATGCTGCATACAATCTATATGAGAAAATGATGAACATGCACTTGCTTTCTATAGATTTTTAATCAATGCACATCTACAGATTTTTAACCAATGCTCTACCTTTTGCATTGGTATAATGGATTGCTGATGCTTAAAATGTTAGGTGTAATATTATGTTTGTTATCCCTTAGCTATCAACCATTTAACTATGACATTTAGTTTATTTTTGGTCTTTCTGGTTTCATTCTCCTCGAGCAAGTGTTTCAGTTTCTTATCCTGAATTATTAGCTTATAGAAAACACCATATATACACAATTCATATTTAACAAAACGATCCTCGTTGACTTATGTCGTGGCATGTTTCTTATTATAGTAAACTATATAATGATATGCCTATAATATTAGGATTAATCAGTGAGTAAAAAAGGAAGAAGTAAAAGTCCTATGCTGATCCAATTTTTAAACATCTATTAATTCAGATATCAAGACAGTGCTAGAAAGAAAAGATCTTCAAACGTGTGGTATTGTGATGGTGTGTGCAACTATATTGGATGGTGTTTTCCATCTAGAATATCACTTGTGTGGTGTGCAAAATCCCCTATATTTGGATAGAAACGTAAACTTGGTCTAAACTCTAGACACATTGGCACATATACGGTCATGTTGTGTATGCAACCACAACATGTCATATTATGTTAGGAAAGCATGTGTAATGTTTTTCTTAATTTTTTCTTTAATCCACATTTATTCAGTTTTGATACTTTTTCTATTACATTAACACATTTTTGGACAATTTAATGGTGCATTAAAACTGAATGCATATGGTACAACTACAATATCTTATGAATTTCAACCATTTCAACGTCCTAATAAAACCTGAGGTACACATGTTGAATCTTTCAAAGTTAATCCATTGTTTACAATGTTTGTAGACTCATATTTTCTCTTAAGGAAAACATTCCTACCCTTGGGACCAAGAGTGAATCAGATGAAAAAAGAAGTCAAACAAAACCAATCTTCCAACATGAAAGGAGAATTAACAGACCCTTACCCTATGCAAGAAAACAAACACCATGCAATGGGTAAATTTTGAAAATTTATGATAAAATAATGAGATCTGTGGAACCTTGTCAATTAGAAAATGGGACTGATTGTTCTTATCAAATTCTCCACATTTACTGTTGTTTCTAATTAATTTTTTTGGTCAATGTTGCTAGCACAAAGAACTGAGGCTAGACATGACATCTGTAATTGCTCTTGCTTTATTGATGGTGCTGAAAAATATGTACACTCTTGGAGATATTTAATGCTGAATAATCTAGGCTTTTGTTGTACCAAGGACTTTTGCAAGTGTTTTTCTACATAAAAAAGAAGATCTATGTAAGTGTGGATCTGAGATTAGCATTTGTATCTATTATTGCATAAATTTGTTTTTGTACTCAAACTCTGAGATTAACAAGTGTTCAGGAAAGGACCCTTTATGAACTCAAACTCTGAATTATTATCTGATTTGCAGAATTTCTGACTTCTTGTGACAGAGAAACAATTCTTTCTCTCTAATATAGTAATGTAATTTTGAAATAGTATTTGTATATCCAATAACGTTTCTCACCACTAAGAAATTTGGATTATACAGCAAGTTGAGGTTCCTTAGGTGTATATTGAACACCTTTTCCTTTGGTCATAGTGATCATGTTAGTTTCTAATATCCTTATTCATAGATATTGGTTCCTTAGCTCCTTCAATATGAGTCCATATTATTTTCTAACTATTTTGTGACTATTATGATTTTGCAACATCCTTTTCCATTTTCTTAATAGACTGACCTCGTATGTTTTATGTGTCATCGGTGATTTTGGTATTTGCTCATCCAAACTTCTACTAGATACTTCATGAACCAAAATATTAGAGTGTGGCGAAGTACCTAGTGAAACTCAAAACTTACTACTAGTTAAACTCAGAACTTACCAGGTGATTTTGGTATTTACAGTTTGCTGACTCACTAGTTTCTAAGATTTAGGGACATTTGGAATTTGCTGACCCAAACCTACCAGTAGTGAAACTCACTATAAAATTGCTAATAGAACTGGTTTCTATTTTTTAATTTATTTGTTTGTAGAATTACTTTGTTTCATCTGCTTAAGCTAGTCATCTGTCTGCTCTTCCATTTAAACTTATTTTGGACAAAGAATGAATCAAAGTATTTTAAGAATGATGAATGGACCATATTTGCCATCTATCCTGGATAGAACTAGTCTAAATGGCTAGCCCTCTCTAGTTTTCTGGTCCTTATTATATGCTTTCTCGTAAATGGGTCTAATTTTTCTCAAATAAGCTATAGTTTTATGCATACTTGTGAGGTGACCATCTCATGAGCCAGGTGTGACAAAGAGAATAGTGTTCTTTTTTTCTATTTATCATTTATATTCCTTTTGAATATAACACTCTATTTTAGGTAAGTCAAGTATCGACTTTGTGTTCTGATGCAAATTTCTCATATACTCGCAATGAAATTGTGGGTTGTCAGGTTAGGATCATGGTTTGTGGATATCTAGCACAAGATCTGCGTATTTGTGGATATATACCATATGGTTATTAGTGTTAGATTGTCATGTGCAATTGTGAGAATAGTTGGAAGGAAGTTTTAAATTTTGGCTGCTGAATTGTGCTAAAATGATTTTCTTTTCTGTGACTATCCCCTGTGCTGAGTTCTATCTTGATGCTCTGTTCATATGGTCTTTCCACTCACCCTTGAGATTGTTTTGATGTGTATGTAGGTCGTATGAGAACAATGGTTAACTGACTCTTTAGCAGCTACTTCTACTAGATCCATCACCATACCATGAAAAGGCAAACTCTACAGTTATGTCGACAAAGCCTGATATGAATCTACTCAGTTGGGATTACAACACAATGGCTATTGATGATCTTGTAGCTCTTGTGTTGATGATCCCTACCTCCTAGATTTGATATGTCATACCATATGAATATAAAGCAAATGACATCAAACTTATTCATCGACAGGCCTCAGAAGCACTTCCCGTAACAACAGAGGTAGCTACATTAAGGTTCACTGTAGCTAAGAGGTAAATAGATAACTGTCAACACGTTGATATTTGGATTTAGTGGTAAGGAATCTTTGTTGTTATGTCCCCTATTTTAGTATTATCATGAAATTATGAGATAATTGTTCTTTCATTTTGTCTGCATCATTCTATCTCCATGTTCACTACCTAAATCAATTGCAAATAATGTTATGTCTATATGTTGAAACAAAAAAAAATGGATTTGTTCCTATTTGGTACAACATGCCAACTCCTGCAGTCCTGTTGTTGATTTCCCACTCCATCCCCTAATTGTGCAAAACATAGAACCCCCCCACAACAACAATACAATTATTGCTATTGAAGTAATAAAATAACTTTTCTTCAGTTAATGAAATGATTTAGGATCAACATGGTATTACTATACATCAAAACATACTGGAGAGATACATAGGTGAATAATTTAGCTTTGTCGTTTGTGTGTATGTTGTTCATGGACTTTTTCTATAGGTAAATGGCTAGTTACTGATACATGTGTATTTTTTGATAGAATATGGTCTCATTGATCGTGCATGTTATGGTGTTTCATTCTAATATGTTATTTTGTCATGTAGAGTTTGAAAAGATCAACTATTGAGACAAAATTTGAGAAAGTGTCCAATCTATTTGGACCTTCTCAATCCTACCTTATAGGGACATACAAAAGAGTATCAAGGAATGAACATTATCAAACATTTGAAGGTTTTTTCATGTACATATATGTGCTTGTGTGTAAACATTGGTGGACTATACACATTTTATATATCCACTTTATTTTTAATTTTGGAGGCACCAAAAATTGGACAACAATTTATAATTTAAACATTATAACTGTTTGATGCCCATATATAGGTAGGTAAACAAATAAAAAAGACCCCAGTGATGAAATAAGGGGGCATTACCTAGGGAGATGTTAGGCATGTTTCTTATTAAGAATGATCTTATGTAAACTTTTCTTATCAAATTTGTCCTTGTACACATTTCATGTGGTGTTTTGACTTTAAGTTTTGATATTCAGGTCTTGACTTCTATTTCTAAAAGGAATATACTAGACATATGATAAATCTAATGCTCTATTACCTCACAAGTTACAAATTAGAGATAAAGCTTCCAGAAGGTGCTTATTCCTACAGAAGAATTCTAAGGAATAAGTTTGCATTCGAATTTTAAGGAAGAAAAATAAGGTAGTTATGCATGCAGAATTCTAAGGCACTCTTTGAATTTGCATCTTAATTGCCATGTGGGTTTTGATTTCTTGTGACATGTTTATGCTTGCTGTTTCACTTGTTCCTCAATGAACATTGACTTTTCTTTGCACACTGAATATCTAAATTTACATGAGCCAGTATGAAACATTTCATAAATTTAGATAGTACAACAAATGTTTTAGATTCAATTCTGATCATAAATCTCTATGAAGTTTTCTTGTCTATTGTTCTCTGTAATTATCTGCTCATTTTGCATCTTATTCTATCTCATTCTGATTAGGAGTTGCATTTTCTCACATGTAGTTATTTATATTACTAGTTTTTGTCAGCAAAAAATGCTTCTTCTTTGTCTTATTGAGACCTTTGTGGTCTAAACTTTGTGGAGGAATAGAAAAATCAAGATCGACCTGCTCTTTGCTTATGCCTCTCAGTTGTTAACTTGATATATGCTTATCATCATAATTGGTTATGATGTTTAGCTATATCTTTCCTTTCTTTTTTGATTTTTTTTTTTCAAATACTATTACCATTAGCAGTGACTTGCAACTCGAAAATATATTTACTGATGTCTATAAAAAAATGAATTGGGTGCAGGTGCTTTCTCATCAAGGAAGATCATATTGTTCTACTGACAACTCCATTGTTCCTACATGCACCTGACATCAGTACCATTCACCCCCTACTTTATTTGGTTGTATCTTCCTTAAACACGGTCATGATTACCTCATAAATATGACAAGCAATCTTTGTTACCATATAAAAAATTCCACGAGTTGGAAATGGGAATCTTCTACAAACATACATTGAGTGAATTTCCTATGGCCAATGAGAAGCAGAGCACAGAGAAGTTCTCTATTTTCAATCAAGAAGAGCTATACCTTAACATTCTTTGTCTTCTTATGAGTTTATCAACATTATCATATCTGTTGACAATACAAGTTGTGGAATTCCTACAAAAGCAAGGTCACGATAGAAGAAGATATACATGATTATGTGGCATATACAGTCTGCAGTAGATAGAGGTAATCAAAAGAATACATCAAAATAGCATACATGATCATGAGTCGCATAGAGGATATTGTATACATGTATCTTTTTTCATGCATATTGTAAAATAGGGGCCAGGTTAATGTCCTCCCCATATGTACTCATTGTTCAAATATAAATAAAGTATGATTGTTGACATTAGAAGCACAACTTGATCTTAATCAATATTATATTTTTCTTCTTTTTGAAAAATCAACTCTATATTGGCAAGTTACTAATTGGATACATAATCTGACTACATATGTATGTGTAGTACATGATGTCTCTAACTACACGCTAACTACAATTACAAGTGTAGTAAGTGCTAATTTTTTCTACACATGAACTACATATATAATTGTAACAAATTTCATTTTCCCCTACATATCATAGCTACAAATACATTTGTAGTCATCTATTTAACTACAATTGCAACTAAATTTTTATGTGTAAGGATATTTTTTACCTACAATTATGGTAACATATGCATTTGTAGCTAGATGAGTATCTAAGTACAATTTTGAAAAAAGTAGCAAAAACAATTAGCTACACAGATATTAGCTTCATATTCTTAATGTAAGGATAAATGTAGATAAAGCTTTTAGCTACAAAATTTGGGGGTTTTGGTATATTTTTCTTTTGTAGTTAAATACCATTTTTTTGTAGTGAATATAACCCTTCTATGATTTTTTATGAATATCTCCCAGCTTATTAATGCAATATAATGCTGATATGGTGTATTATATGTAAGTGATGTTGTTGAGCCTTGCTACAAGGCATGCAAAGTTAATGATGATCCTGTAGGGAATAGTATGATGGTTTTAATGACCTTTGGGCATGGTTGAGCCCTGAATGAGGTGTAATCCTATTGTGTTGATACCCTGTGATATTGTGAAAAGAATTTATATCATGTGATAGTATGATAGTCTTAATGAAATTTGGGCATGGTTGAGCCCTGAATGAGGTTAAATCCTCTTGCGTTGATAAGGGTTGATACCCTATGATATTGTGAAAAGGATTTATATCTTGTGATAGTATGATGACTAGTGTAGTCTCATGAATGGCAAGTGAATAGTACCATGTAATGATGAGACGAGAAATTATGTTTCATACATTTTATATCTTTTCAAGTTTTGATATTTATATACTTGCTATAAGTGAATTAGGGTTTGTATGTCCATTTGTTTGATGTAGCCTTAATTCACACAATTGTCATAACTAATCAAGTGCAGCTCTAATCATGTAGTTCCCTATGCCGTAGAGCCATCTTCAGTGTCAGAACTTGATGAATGGTGAAACGAGTATTCATAAGAAAAACTAAGAGTGCATACTATTGAGTATGTGGGGGTGGCAGGTTGATGATACATCCTTGTCATCCACAATATATATTGTGGAAGTTGGTTATGTTCATGCCCCATACATCTGATGTGATTGAGAACGGCTACGATCGTGTCTCGGTGATTATAACATGATGTGATTAGTGGACAACTGCGGTTGTACCTGAGTGATTGGGTTTGAATACCCTGGATTCTAGCACTGTGACCTGTACCAAGGTGGGCTAGTTACATGGATATATGTCTTTATGGTGGCAGCTTTGACTAATATGTCACTTCCTTTTACTGATACTGACCGAGGGGAAGAGATCTTAAGATACCGATAGTCCTAGATCTTATACAGGACCGAGTATCCCTTCACAGGGTTCAGTTGGACTTTGAATGGTACAATTCAAATTCCCCATGGCGTAATGAAAGATGTAAGATAGCTGTCTAGCATATCTGTTTAGGGTTACACACAATGTTTCATATTGGATGATAACCCTTATTTGCTTTCTTTTCACTGAGATCATGTATAGTACAATAAGAGATAGTAGATATGCTTATGTTGTAGTTATTCTCATGTTGTAAACATGCATATGTTGTCAAATATACTGACATTGATGGTTAACTTGTTGCTTCCAGCTATGTTTAATATTGTTGGCCATGCCTATGTAATTATAAATGCTTAAACTACTAATCATGACTATGTAGTTCATTGTGTTATTATGTTAGTTCTACTTATGATATAGATCTGTTCCCTTTATTTGATATGCCAATATTGATAGCCATGTTATGTTACTAGACATATTCATGATGTCAGGGGTGCTTATGCTACTAGATTGCTTGTGATGTTAGCAAGGAATATGATGATAGATAGATTAATGATAATGATTGTTATTAGATGCAATTTGATGATATTTGAGTAGATATATATCCAAAGAAATGGATTTATTTGTTATCTATATATGCATTGATGATCATACTTGTTGCTAAGATTAATTTCTTAATCTATTTAGCATACTTGAACTGTTCAATCTATTCAATTGGTTATTATATACTCCAACTGCTCATTTATCTACTATTTAAAATGTTGTAATTAATAAGCATTGTTGGAGGTTATATTTCTTGCTAGGACTGGGTCTCACCCTTGTGGTTCACCACATCTTTTTAGGTAATCGGAAGAGACAAAATTAAACTTATGGCAACAAAGAGGAGCTATAGTAATGACTCTTTGAGAAAGTTTAATAGATGTCTAGTGTGTCCTAGAGTCGTCCCTGCACTCTCAGGTTTGGGAAGAAAATGTTTGTATATGGTGTTTCAAACAAATTGAAGTTTTGTTAGCATGTTAATGTTTGTTATGTGGCATATAAAAATATTATTCTCATGGGTATATATGTTGTGGCTAAGGCGATAGAACAATTTTTATCAAATTCTTGGCATAGTATGGATATAAGAAAGATGTTGGGCTCTTATGCAAATGTTTCTGAGTGGGTGCTGACGTTAAAATCAATTTTAATTTACCGATATTTTTGGGTATGTGATTAATTAGTGATCCACTATACTTTATGTTTTGAGTAATCTCGTTTAGTGAAATGGGTTCTCACAAGTTGGTATCAGAGCTTAAGGTTCACTGAGTCTATAGGGACACTAGAACTTAAGACTAGGATGATGTCAAAGTTAGGAATTTGACATAAAAATATGGTGCATACTGCCTAATCTCAGTACTTGGGTGCCCTGGCCAGGTATTCAATTATTGAATAAAGATAAGTATGGAACTCTTATATTTTTATCTTTTTGATTACTCTGATCAAGTAGTCATTTTGAGACAATCTAAAGAGCATAATGAATATGAAATCATGTGTGAATATCTCAATCATACCTTAAAGAAGATGAGAATTGCATCATAATCTATCAAAACTTGAATGTTTGGTAGCTAAAGAGGAAGACACAACACCAAGAAATCTAAATCCAAATACAAATAATAAAAAGAGAAGTTTTTGAAGATGTGATTCAAGAAGATAATAAAGTAAAAGATAGATAAGTCTATGCATATAAAGTGATTCAAGGTATGAAATCCACATTAGATGGTGAGAACTCCAATTATAAGTATATAATGAGAAGATAAATGAGAACAATGACAAATGAATAAGGTGGAACCTGAGTTAATCTCAGACCAACCTAGGTGTGTTAGAAAGTGTTAATGTAAAATTAGCATGGCATGTGAAAGAAATTAAGGGAGAAGATCCCTATTTAATGAAGAAAATGAGGAATATGATGATTTACCTATTGAAAAACATAATAAAATAGGAGAACATACACTAGTGGCATAAATAGAGATCAAGGAAGGAGTAATGAGATATTTTAATCATGGTGATTCCTATGCTAATGGCAAGGAATCCGAAATGAAAAAGGTAAAATGATACATAAGAAGTTGTAACCTGCATAATGAAAATAGAATTGGTTACCTTTCTGCTAGTGACCCTTGAAAAATACTACTATGGTATGGGAAGTGTGTTTCACTTTGTGTCTTTCCTTTCTAGGGCACATCTTTCAAGTGGATCATTTCCACTTGGTATGTGTGGATTCATTTCAAACATGAGGGTGGATATCATATTATAGCATAAGGTTGCTTGGACTATGGTTCCAATATCGTAAAGTTTGTGATGAGTTTGCTTTTGAGCCTTACAATAATTTGGGAGACTCCTCTGATATGTTTTGAAATTTATTATGTTGGTAAAAGTAGATGAGATAAGGATGTGAGTTCCTTATAGCACATGAGGTAGATACCAAGGTAATGAATCCTAGTATCCAAGATGTATCAATAGTATGGGAAGTATGTGAAGGTTGGAGATGTTTACTAAATGAACATATCAAGTATTACTCTCCCTTGAAGAGAGGGAGAGAGAGTTGATAATGACCCTCTAAATGTTGTTTGGAAGGAAAAATAAAAGTGGTTCTATAATGTTGTGTATGGTTCAGTGATAGTTGGGCTATACCACTTTCAAGGATAGATAGTTTTCTGATCAGTAAACATGTGCTATTGTGTTCCTTTAAGATAAAATATCCTTTATACATAAGAGTTAGAATCAATGGCATACATTACATGACCATGGTGAGTTTAGGGTATTTCCCTTTAGAGTAACCAATGTACCAATAGAATTTATGGATAGGAGGAATAGAATGTTCAAGTAATGTCTTACAAGTTGTAGCAAGCTTTGAATGATGAGATCTTAAAGTATTTTAGAGATGGTTAATATCATGGTTAACATCTTTGCTAAACCTTAAGAATGGTTAAACAATTGTACTTATGTGTGACAATTCTAGAAAGAGTTAGTTGGAGGTTGAATAGAGTATCCTCTTGGAGTTATGATACATCTGTTAAGTATGTTATGTGAATCTTGATAAGACGAAGACAATGTCGTTGCTCCACCCCTAACAAGGTCAATCATGAAGTTATATTTGTTAACAATTATATACAAGTGTATGATTGTTCAACCAAATAGATGGTCAGTCCACCATTGAGATGATTGGAGAATCCTTTAAAAACATATTCCTCATAAGTTCTTGAAAACTAGTAGGTGCCTACATGGTTGATTGAGTTGTTGATTACAACAACCATTAAAGGAGCATAGAGATAAAACCTTGTAAAGTTGCATATGATAATAGATACATAATGTTCTATATTTGGTAAGATCCAGTGATTGTGGCCTCTGAGTGATGCATGATACAACATATATAATAGTTCAAGATGACATTCGAGTCCAAAAGTTGAAAGTTACTATTAGATTTGTACATGTGGCACAGCAAGTTTCTGTGTTCCATATTTGCAAATGTCTTCTTCTGTGGGGGTTTTTGTGCTAACCCAAGATGAGATATGTATGAATGATGTGACATCACTATGATATGAAAGTATCCATGTTAAGGTAATAGGATGAGGTGTAAAGGAAGTACCCATCTTTATTTACTTTGGATTTTGGTGGTAAAATCCCTGTTAGGGGTTTATAGTTGAAGGCCCCTAAACTTTCTTAATGAGTTGAATAAGCTTAATTATCATAATTCAATTAATATTACCCTAATATAACCTTGTGATATGATTTGAAATCATAATATAAGCTTAAGTTTCAAATTTTGTCCAATTTGGACACTTTTTGAGCAAGTTATGCAATTGTATGTAAATTTTGGACTTTTATGCAATTTACCCATTTGAGAGATTTTCTTTGCAATTTATCACTTGAATTATGTTCCTTTGATATTCTCTCATAGTTCTTGATCTTTTTGAGCCATGTGGAACCTAATTAATCCTTGGTTTCAAGGTGTTTTCTCCAAGGGTATTTTAAGGTTTACCCCTTCATGGATGAGCTACATTTAGTAGCTATCAACTAATGAATGATTTGGTTTTCTTGAAAATTCATGAAACAAGGGATAAGAATGTATTTATGGATAGTGGGGGATCTTCTTATGTGTGTGCTTGTGTATTATTAATAGTTTAAGGCCATGGGCACTTGGAAAGATACTAGAAGTTCAACTTTTTTTTCTTTATCTTAAAGTTTCATATACTTACCCCTAAGCACCAAAACGAGCCATTTACTATCCACCACTTCCCTCATTCTACAAACCTCATACTCCCTCTATGCTTCTATGAATTTCCTATCCAAGGAAGAAGAAAGAGGGGAGCTTCTTGGAAAAAGAATCTAGGGTTGCAATTGACTTCCATTAAAGTTTAAAAAGCTTCCTTCTAGTGATCTTGAGATAAAAGAGTAATAATCCCCTTCTTTCCTCCGTGTATTTCTTTGTTATCCTTCCTCCTACCTTTCTCCAGGTTGGAACCTTGCTGTTCCATGGTAGAAATTTCTCTAAAGCTCTAAAACCCTACCTTTCTTGCTCGTTATGCTTAGGGTTTGCTCATTTGATGAAGAAAGGTGCCAGATGGATGAGTTCACAGCTTATGATTGGATTTTCTACCCTACCTACTCATGTTTTATTATGTGTGGGAGTTTATCTTCTCATTAGATGCAAGTTTTATAACTTTCTCCACGTTTATTTCTTACCATAAGCTTGCTAGCTAATGTTCTTGCTTGAAAATGATGATTCATACACTAAAAAGCTATGCTCAACTTTGATTTCAATTTTTATAACGTTCCCTATCCTGACTTCAGTTCTAGATTAACCTATGATCATGTGTACATTATTCTTGAGGTATAATATGACTTGGATCAGGTTGGTTTGACAACCTATGGTGCTAAGCACCTAACAACCAATGGTCAATTTTCGGGTTTAAAGCTGATTTTTTCTATAAACCCATGACCCAATGATGGTACCATTGCAACAACCCTATGGTGTTGTCTTCATGACAACTGATGATCGATATCAAAGGTGTCAGATGATGGTGACAACCTATGGTCACCCCCTTAGGTCAGGTTTTGGATCAATTATAAGTTTAATAATCAACCATAAAGTACCCTACTGATGTTATCAATGAATGATAACATTAGCTTAATATTTGATGTTGATTAATGAATTTAGTGTTGATCTAACAACCTATGGTAATTTAATGATCTCTAATGATGGTGGATCAGGTCTCTACAACCTATGTTGAGTTAAGCATTGTAGTTGTAGCATCAATTAAGCCTTAGACAAATGGTTTTCTTGGGTCACTTGATGCAATGGTCGGACCTATACTGTAATTGATGGTTTTAACATATGAACTTGACCCGATGGCCAGGATCTACTATTATTCCTCCAATAATGTGGAATGATGGATAATGTAATATGTTGGTCCTAATAATGTGATTTAGATGGTTTCTTTTATATGTTCAACTTAAGGAGCTTACTTGTTGATAATGGATGGCTTGTTTTAAGTGAACAGTCGATTGTGGGTTTTACCCTACTCCCAATGGAACTTTTTGTGTTGTTAATAAAGGGATGTCTAGGGTTAAATGGTGACTCTTTATGGAGCACAATTCAAGGACTTTATAGGTGGTTTATCCAAGGTGTTTACTTATGTAAACAACCAAAGGTCTTACCTTCTAAACATCCAATGGTTCTGGGTGACATTATGGTATGGTGATATGCGTTGAATTATGATGGAAGAAATGGAGGGTTACCCTAAAAAAGGTAGTCTTACCTATTCACTCATATGAATAGAAAGGATTATAACCATACTGTGTGTATATGTAACCCTAATGAGGTATATCTTGTAATACCCAACTTTAATATAACTAAATGATGGTAATTGGATATGAATAGTCCTTGAATAACTAATGCAATCATGGGGTACTATATTATTGTTGTTGAAACCCTAGTATGCTATAACCCGATGGTTACGTCTTGTTTTATGTATGGGTTCATACTTGAGAATAGTATGGAATGTGATGGTGATGCTTCACCTTATGCATCCATGATCCAATGGGGATGTCATGTGTTAGGGTTTGGGTATAAGTGTTGATTAGTAACATTGATATAATTTATCATGTTGAACCTAACTCTAATTATAATAGATAAAGATGAGTATTCATGTTTTACATTCTTATATGATGAATTGATGGTGGAATAACTTCCTTAATATGATCTTAACCTTAATATAATAATTAGGAGTTATCATAGACACATGGTTGATACTTTCTTATGCTAAACATGTGCAATATGAATATGATGAGGGTTAATCATATCTAGATTCCTTGCATGTTGATGTGATAAAGGAATGTTATTAATGTTAATATAACCCCGATATGATTGTTTATGAATATCTCCCAACTTATTAATGCAGTACTATGTTGATACAGTGTATTATATGTAAGTGATGTTGTTGAGCCTTGCTACAAGGCTTGCAAAGTTAATGATGATCTTGTATGGAATAGTATGATGGTCTTAATGACCTTTGCACATGATTGAGCCTTGAATGAGGTGTAATCGTCTTGGGTTGATAAGGGTTGATACCTTGTGATATTGTGAAAAAGGATTTATATCTTGTGATAGTATGATGGACTTAATGACCTTTGGGGATGATTTAGCCCTGAGTGAGGTGTAATCCACTTGTGTTGATAAGGGTTGATACCCTGAGATATTGTCAAAAGGATTTATATCTTGTGATAGTATGATGACTAGTGTAGTCTCATGAATGGAAAGTGAATAGTACCATGTGATGATGAGATGAGAAATTATGTTTCATACGTTCTATATCTTTTCAAGATTTGATATTTATATGCTTTCTAGAAGTGAATTAGGGTTTGTATATCCACTTGTTTGATGCAGCCTTAATTCACCCGATTGACATAACTAATCAAGTGCAACTATAATCATGTAGTGCCCTGTGCCATAGATCCATCTTCAGTGTCACAACTTGCAGGATGGTGAATTGAGTATTCCTAAGGGAAACTCGGTGCGCATACTGTTGAGAATGTGGGGGTGGTAGGTTGTGGATATATCCTCGTCATCCACAATGTAGATTGTGGAGGTTGGCTATGGTCATGCCTCATACATCTGATGTGATTGAGAATGGTTATGGTCATGTATCAGTGATTATAACATGATGTGATTAGAGGACAAATGTGGTTGTACATCAGTGATTGGGTTTGAATACCCTAGATGCTAGTGTCATGACCTATACCAGGGTGGGCTAGTTACAAGAGTATATGTCATTGTGGTGGCAGCTTTGACTGATATGCCACTGCCTTTTACTCGTACTGACCGAGGGGAAGAGATCTTAGGATACCAACACTCCAAGATCTTGTACGGAACTGAATAACCCTTCGCAGGGGTCGGTTGGACTTTGAATGGTATGAATCAAATTCCCCAGGGCATAATAAAAGATGTAAGACAACCATCTAGCATATCTGTTTAGGGTTACACACAACACTTCATATTGGATGATAACCCTTTTTTTCTTTCTTTTCATTGAGATCATGTATTGTACAATAAGAGATAATAGATATGCTTATGATGTAGTTATGCTCATGTTATATACATGCATATATTGTCAAATATACTAACACTAATGATTAAGATGTTGCTTCTGTCTATGTTTAATATTGTTGGCCATGCCTATGTAATTAGAAATGCTTAACTGCTAATCATGGCTATTGACCGGCCTAAATAGCGCATCCAAAAGGAGCAGATTTGAAGTAGTCAGACTTTTAAATAACCCGACTCTTAGGCCCCCGCAACGATAATGGGATCTGAAGTAGCGATCGGGGTTGAACCACAGGGACAAGGGTGGTCATGCTAAGAATGCGGAATCAACACTCTACACTCTGATAAAGAAGGGTAAGAAAATGTTCTCAAGGGAACAGTAGATCAAGAACAGTAAACAACAGAAAAAAAAGGAAACAAAATGCTACAAGAAGGCGTTATAAAGAAAAAGCTATCTCCAACTGCAGTTACAAGGAAGATTTAAGGTTTTGGCATTTCATCAATTTTTAGGAGTTTTTTGCAATGGAACCAGAGGACATAACACTATTGCCTAGGTATGGAATGAAGGAAGAAAACTTAGGCATAACAAGAGGCAACGAAAAACATCCAATACCCCTTCTCTCAAAGAGGGTACCTCAAACTAAGCACCAACACCCTCTCTCAAAGGTGGTGGACTTGGGATGGAGTGGAAAGATAATTGAAGCAACACTGACCCTGGGTACTCTTGTACTCCCGGATCAGACCAAACGCTAGAGTTACAACGCCTCTCTCGAGGGATTTGAAATGGGAAACACGATTCAATATCTAGTCAAAACACGATCCAAGCATACAAGCTAGAGTTCATATGCTAAGAAAAAGAAATCATTCAACAAAAGGGGTGCAAACATAGAGCAATAGGTATTAAAAATCCATTAATTCTGTTAGCACGAGCATTGTATAAAAGGTTTAGTTACATTGCGTAATAAATGAAAGTAAGTGACTGTAAAAGGGAAGATAGGTATCACCTCCTTGATAGAGGAGGGCAATATACAACAGCAGACCCCTAAGGTGCCTCTAACCCGATACCGGGTGGGAGCTCTGACCGACATGCCCATGTCGGGTGGCCAGCCCCTTTCGGGTGATAGGCAGTGATGGGAAAGCATGACGGCCAAGTCTCACTTCCCGATACGGCCGTATCTGGGTACCACCCTCTCAGGCGGCACGTCATGACGAGAAATCCATATCAAGCTCGGTATCATGTTGGGTTAAAGATATCTTAGGTTATCTGGTTCCTTGTATCGGGTGTAGGGGAGAGCCATCTCGGGCAAGAGCCCATCTAGGAACCCAGTACATCGGGTGGCCTTCTTGGTCGTATCGGGCTACGGCGACTACCGGGACGAGTTCTAACTGAACCACTACCGACCCTCTTGGGTAGGGGGTGTGCTCACCTAGTATCACCCGACACACCCTTGGAACGCATCACACTAGCTTCTGAAGCTTTCCAAGGTTCGCTTTCTCTAGGGTTCTGACCCGTCCCATCGGAGTTATGTAGCTACTATTTATAGGTAGTAGTTGGAAGAAGTTGCGGTTCTCCGGGTGCTACGTGTCCTTCATCGGCTCCATTAGCACGACTTCTGGGATGATCGACATGTGTATTGCCCGACACAGTGGGTGCCGAGTTGCAAGTGTGTCGGGTAGTCGTGACGGGTGGGTGGCTCGTATCATGTGACACGCTACATCGGGAGAGTAGTCGCGGCGGGTATAGCTCCCTGTCGGGTAAGCGGCGTATCGCCCGACGAAGTTTTCTTGCGCAACACACCCGTGTCACGGGGCAGCTGTATCGAGTAGTTGCGTGACAAGTAATGAGTGTGTTGGCCGATTGGTAGGAGGGCCGATGTAGGTAAACGTCGTTCATGTTCCGGGATGGGCCTTTTTGGTGGAAAGAAAAGGAAAAAGTCTACAAAAGGATGCAAAATTTGGTCAGAGCGTAGCACAGTTTAGTTTTGTTCAAAACATAACAAAATTGATAGGAAAAATAGTTTAGAGGGCAGTTTTGACAAAAAAATATAGGCCATAAATAACCCCAAAAAGGGTGTTATCAACTCCCCCAAACTTAGCATTTTGATTGTTCCCAATCAATCTGTACATATTTTAAGGCTTTATTTTACGATACTTCTTGAGGACCCGATATAGTCTTCGTACAAGGGGTTGAGCGAGTAATGAGATGTCTTAATGAAAATTTTGTCTGACTACGAACAACAGACTTTATTTTTCCTGCCTTATTTAAGCAAAAGTTCTCTCTTCAGCTTTGTCAAGACTTAGGTGCATGATTCTGAAGTTAGTTTTCACACCAAACAACTTTTGGGAATAGAAAGTTGGGTTTTTGGGTAGGCTTAAGGATTTTCGGGTTTTTCTTATTTCCCATCAGTCCATCGAGGTACGGGTCCATTAACGGGTGAGTAGTCCCTATAGTCCAAGCCAGTTGGCTTTAGAGCAGTGATTTCACATGCTACGTACCACTGCCCCAGATCTACCATGCCTAAAGATGGGTACTTTTGGAAAAACAAGTGTGTATATATATATAAATAAATAAATAAATATATATATATGTATATATATATATATATTTGGCACAACTATCATGATTTTATTCACTCTCACAAGACTTTTCTCTCTTTTTGGGATTTTTGATGGGTAGGGAAATAAAAGCAGGTTGCTGTTTGGGCAACTTTTTCCTTCGCATACACATCCTTTAGCTATTGCGAGATTATTTTTCGAAATTGGCATAGAAAATTTATAGCCTTTGTCATTTGAGACTGCAATTTTAGAAAAACATAACAAAAACCTACACCTCCTTAGACACAGAGAAAACAAATTGGGAGAAGATGTATCAGATTTTTACTATAGAGTGTCTTTGTACAATTGTATAGAGGCAAGGGGTTGTATATGCACTATATTGTATCAAACTTCTATTGTATATGTATCTATACACATGGTATGTTAAATAGAAAGAAGAAAGACAAAATGCAAAATGGGAGAAATTTTATACCTCCCTCACGGATATATAGTACCCGCCCAAACTTATCCCACACTCTGTCCCAGAGTAGTGAAAAATGATAAGGTGAAGTAGTGATAAGTCAGTTAGGGATAGCCGGTGAGCGCGCCTCTGTCAGATATAAGCTCCCACACATATTCTCCATGTTTGCTGTGATTGTTGATGTGGTGGAGCTTCATACATTTGTTGTAGCGTCACCAAGCTAGAGATCCATTCTAGCATGAAAATGCCATAGTCATTGGATAGAGGAACTTGTTGTGGACTGCTGTGGTAGAACTGAAGCTCATGCCATTTACTCTCTGCCATCTCCAAGAATGGCTGGAGCAGCGTTGCCACCTCCGTGTAGTATTTCCTTACTAAGCACTTGAGGGGTGTCAATGTTGTCAATGTACACTGCACTGGATGATCTTTGTTGCTATCTGAGCTATTGTAGAAGATTCCTGTTCGAGGGTGAGTGTACATTGTCAGGAGCGTCCAATGGTTGTAGTGTAGGATAGGTAAGAAGATGACACATGGCATTCTGCTCTATATCTCTACTAGAAAAGATTGTTTTTCTCCCGACTCATCGACGAGGCAGACGTCATTGAACAACATTGAATGGGCTATGTATGCGTGTTCAAACTTTTTCTGTAGTATCTAGATGTAGGCGGCCGCCACTGATATCGCCAAACATCCTCCTTCTTTCACCATTTCCCTTAAATCGTCAACTGGGACTATGACACTATCTGCCTCGTAGATGACATTTGTGGGGGTAGAGTCAGCTAGCTTCTGCCAGATCTCATTTACCTATTTCTGTGTTAGTGTAGAGCACGAGGAACAGTCGAAGTTGCTGATCATATCTTCCGGAGCATCAGGCGAAGTGGGGACTTCTTTTGAAAGTATTTCTTCTAGAATGTCCATCCGCTTGCCTACCCCGTAGACATCTGTGGCCATCTCGGCCATTTCCTCTGGAGGGCTGCTGTGTTGGGATGAATCATCTTCGTAATCACTGTCCAACAACTCTTCTGGGATGCCTGCGTCCCAAAAATAGCGCTTGTCCTTGATCAACATCAATGCATAGACGCTCCTGAGCTGATAGAAGTTCTGGTTGCTGAGTTGCCTTATGAATCCAAAGACACTGAGCAACTCTATGGTATAGAGGACTATAAATGTGTTGTTCCCGCTTCTTGCTTCTTCTTAGATGGGGAAGTCTCTGATGCTGAAGAAATTCCAAACACCAGAGTGGCGTTGGATTCCATGCTTAATCACTCAGAGAAGACACAGTGGAAGGAGCCTCAAGATCTTGTCTTCGGGGCTTACGAAGGTGTGTCCTAAGTGTGGAACCTCCTCATTGTAGTAGCTGAGCAGCTGGACGTCATGATGCTGGAGGTCCGCCACACACCGGAATCAATTCTTTCTATTCTTGTAAGGGGCCAACACCAAGTTTGTGTTGTGGTCTTCAATATGCTTCAACATGTTGGCCACTTGCACAGAATGGTACAACCCCATCATCGGTCTTCTTGCCAAGGCTAGGGTGGCAGTGTAGATCGGCTGTCATCCTATCTTGGTGCTGATATTTTCAAGTATAGCGCCTTCCATGACCCTAAATAGCTTCTTGGAGATGATGGCTGGCGAGCGAAATATGCTCCTTAGCTCCCCTCGTCATGTGGAGAAGTACCTGTTGCTCTAGACGATGTATTCTTCATCAACTTGCGACCTCAGGACCTTGTTTAGCAGTTTCTGGTCTCTGATCGTCAAGTATCTGATGGCTTTCCTTTCAAAATCTGTCATCTCGAAGGAAGGAATCTCCGACGGTGCAGAAAATTCATATGTCATCGAACTCTTTCTTTTAGGGGGTGTCTGTCATTAACACAGTAAATGTCCCCACTTTCTCCCTATGATTCGTCAGAAGAGTCCTCCCCAACGCTGATCGATTCGTCATGGTCTTCAGCTTCATCTAGGGAGGTTGAGGGAGCAACTTCTTCCATGCCGCTGGAGCTCGCTTGTCCTGCTAGAGCCCCGTTGACTGTCTTGTGCATCGTCCCTTCCTCGGGCGTTGTGGATGGCCCGATGGAGGAGGAATGAGATGACATCCCAGAGGATGATCCTGATGAGGAGGGTTGGGAACCTGAGCCAGGAGGTGATGGAGACCTCTGTGGCTATCTTGAGAGGGGGTGTCCATCCCTCCAGTTAAGCCTCTCCTCAACTGCATCGAGGCATAGGAGGGCCTACTGTAGTGTTGCGTTAAGTGCCTCTAGTTGGTCGGGAAGCCCAACTAGAGCTAGCAGTTTCCACTCCTATTCATTGAGCCTCTACTGGAAAATAGAAAATTTGTAGGTAAGGGAAGAAAAGGTAACCGAGTGGTTGTTCGTTACCTCCCACAAATGGTTGAATTCTCGAACAAGGATTTCACCCAAAGATGGAGGTGCTACGTCAGATCGCCCTCTTGATGTCATGATGCTCCTCGTGCATGGAGGTCGACCCGATGACTGCTCGACTTCAAGCGGGTCTAAGCCCATCTGTACTGTTTGTGAGGGTGTCGCTTCAGGGCGAGGCGTTGGCACCTTCGTAGCTGCCTCTACCTCGCCCGTCGGTGTTGGTAGAATAGGGTGCGAGGTGGGTGGCCATTCTTATATCATCCGATTGTCGGTGACCTCCTTCACAGCTATTACTGGCGATGTTGGTGGCGGCGTCGCCGTGGGCTGCGCAGCCTTGAGCTCTGTCTTGAGGAGCTCAGCGAACGCCCCATTGCTGGCGTCCGACTGTATCATCTCCTCCGTCATTAAAGGTGCAACAGAAATTTCGAGAATTGTGGTTGTCTCTCCTGTGGTAGCTTCCCTCGGGGATATCATTGTTGTCTCATCCCCGGTTGTCTCGGAGACCTCCACGATCGCCATCACTTCTTCTACAACTGTGGAAGTTGTTGTTGTGGCAGTCACGACTAGTATATGAGTAGTGATGACAGCTTAATCAGTGGCTGCCGCCGGTTGCGTGGGGACGATGGGTGGCTCGACAGGGACTGTGGAAGATTTGTCCTGCCGAGCGTCGAGAGGAATCGGCCCTCCCGTTGCAGCCACCCTTTCTTGTATTCTGGTGGTGGCAGTGTAAGCGGCTTCAACCTTGAACGATTCGACTTCTGCTTCGGTGAAGACTAGCTTTTCTACATCATAGTTGATGCAGAACGGGAGAGGTAGGAGCTTGGAAGTTCTTGCAAACTTGTAGAAGTAGTGTTTGCCCTCCTTCTTGATAATGTTTGCCCATTGCAAGAACATCATGTCGATCCTATCATCACCTCTGGTTCTTGATAGGCTGTGCAGCTCCCTTGGGTACCCCAACCCTGCCGCAATTAGATTGACAATGCCACCAATGCAATACTCCTTGGTGGAATCCTTTATGGGGTAAAGCCTATTCAGCAAGAAGCGTCCCAAATTGACCACCTTGCCCTCCATCATGTACCACATGAGATGGAGTTCTTCGGTGTAGATGTTGCTCATCTCGTACTTGCTAAAGAGGATACAAGCCACTATCTTGTAGATGATCCTCTAGAAGTAGGAGTGGATGGTCGCCACCTTGCTTCCTGTCTTGTAGTTGATTTTCCAGTCAGTTTCTTCCAGACGCTAACCAGGTTGAAGCCATCACCCTCACCAAGCTTGGCGCCGTTGTTCAATATCTCCATCTCAGCTTCTGAGGAGGAGAATATCTTGTTGAGAAACTTTTTTGAGATCTCAAACTCAACGTTGTATAACCGGCCCTCAGCTGGTCCACTCCTCCGAATCTCTCCACTTCCTCCGGCCAGTTCTGGACTCACCGGAGGGAGGACATGAACTCCTTTGTGAGCTCAGTATATGATCTGGATAGGCTGAAGCATACTATCTTCATCCCTACAGCCCCCAAGATGTTGTCCAGTCAGTTAAAGATACCGAGGTGGTGGAAGGATGGCTGGTGGGTGAATCAGGTTGGCCGGTAGATCTTGACCGCCAACTCCGTGTATCTCTATTGATGCTCTTTGTACCTAGGCATGAATCATCTTGGAGAGTGAGCCAGAGGTTCTGTTGACATTGAAGGTGCTTCCGCCACCTCTGTCCTTGGCCTCTTTTCGGCCCCAGACGTCCCCGCTGAATCGGGGTTCGGGTGCTTCTTCCTGGCTGTAGTGGCTTTTACAATGGCCTCGGGGTTGATCATCCGGTCGTGCTCATCTACTTGGACGACTGTCTTCTTTGTGTGGGCCATTTCTATAAATTTTAAACAAAAGTACATTAAGTAATATTATTGCTGAATGGATCACCTTGTCTGATATTGGGTGGCAAGGTTGTGTTGCCCGATACACGGAAGGTGATATCTTGAAAAACCAAAATAGGTTAAGACTACACCAAGCCCATCATAAGGAAGTTGATATCGGTCAGGTGTAAATCAGTCTTAATGCCCGATAGGGGTTAGGCCGATATGGTGCCCGATATCGTGCATCGTTAACAAAATAGGTCTTGCCCAATATGGATGCATGATATAGCCCTCACGTGATACATGTGTCGCCCGATACAAAATCGGAGGCTGATATGGCTACGAGCGTCAGAACTCAAAACTTATCGGACGATAGGGGTGGTAACAAAGATTTTGCCTGATACGATCTCATGAGAAAAGTTGTCGCTCGATACGGATGAACTGAAAGGTGATACACGCTAAAACCTTATTAAAACAAAACTGGGCGACAAGGGTCCCGCCTAATACCAGGTATCGTTTGGGCACGCGATAGATGTGTGTCACACAATAAGCGTGCGTCGCACGATATGAAAAATAACTCAAGTCTTGCACTCAACATAGGTATAATAAAAAGGTACGGGATACGCTATGCACGACATGAGTTACGGGATAAAATAGGTGTGTCGGGCAACTCACGTGATATACATATCAGGTCATACCTTTATCGTCTGAAGGTCGTGACGGGCGACACGGGAGCAAGTGGGCTGTTAGCCCACACAAGATCTGAAGTGAGAGAGTTGAATGCACGATACAGAGTAGGTGAAAAGTTAATGTAGGTGCCCGACACGGTTTACTGCAGTTACTATTTGTAGCGACTGCTAGCAGGGGTAAATTAGGTAAAAATGGGGCACACGTCGTATAGAGAGACAAATCATTCCCGATGTGTGGTCTAATCCATCACTTCAAGAGTTGATATGGCTTCTTAAACACACTTCGCGCCTCACGGCTGCGTGTCACGCGATACATTGTTCGACACGAGAGTGATTGCCCGATACGAGCGCCAATTGTGCGACACGGGGGCTTCCTACCCGATATGAGTGTGTCGTACTGGTGTGTAAGCTCTGCCCGTTATGAAGAGCAATCTATCCAAAAAATTAAAAAAAGGAGAAAAACTTAGATCGAAAGCAGAGGTGAAAAATAGAAGTAAAGAGAGCGTTGATGGGTAAAACCTCAATGGTAGGAACGAAGACTCTCTTCCGCATATAGTATTACCTATCAGAGCTTCATAAAACTAAACCAGTGGCCCATAAAACAAGAGAGTCTTTGCATGTGGCGCATGCACTGACTCGGGCCTTATTACAATGATAATGTTCGTAGTGTTTTTCAGAAAGGGAAATAACATCCTATTCTACGAAACGTAAAATTTTGGGCTGCCTCCCAAAGAGCACTGTAGTTTCCGTAGTCATCTTGATTGGCTTCAAGTCTTTTTTATACGGATCCTTCTCCTTCTTGCAACACTATTTCCGATCTTCACACAAACGCTTCATCTTCATAGTATCTTTTGACTCTGTGCCATTCACCGAGAATACCTTTGCTGGATCATCTTTGTCGTATTGATCCATCATTCATGATGGATAAATCTTTGCCACGATGAAGGGTCCAGACCACCAAGTTTGTAGCTTTCCTAGAAAAAGACAGATAGAGGATTTAAATAATAAAACTTTATCACCTTCACTCATGTCTTTTTTCTTTAGGTGGACATCATGCCACACCTTTTTCCTCTGTTTGTAAATTCTGGCATTCTCATAAGCACTAAGTCTCAATTCTTCAAGTTTCTATAGTTGAAGAAACCTTTTCTTCCCAGCTAGCTTCTAGTCCATATTGAGGCATTTTATCACCCAGAATGCCTTATGCTCCAGTTCAAAGGGAAGATGGCAAACTTTCCCGTAAATCAAGCGGTAGGGTGTGGTGCCCAACGACGTCTTAAAAGCTGTTCGATATGCCCATAAAGCTTCATCCAGCTTAGCAGACCAGTCCCTGCGGGACTTACCTACTATCTTTTCTAAAATCTGCTTTATCTGCCGATTGGAGACCTCAACCTGCCCTGATGTTTGGGGATGATACGTCGTTGCAACCTTGTGATGGACACCGACTTGCATAGCAGTGATTCAAATTGTCTTTCTACAAAATGAGAGCCGCCATCGCTAATGACAATTCTCGGAACTCCAAACCTTGGAAAGATGATCTTCGTAAAAAGTTTGATTACTGCTTTTGCATCACAAGTCATGGTAGGAATTACTTCCGCCCACTTGGAGACATAGTTGAAAATGACAAGAATATAGTTGAAGCCAAAAGAGGATGGAAAAGGGCCCATGTAGACAATTCCCCACACATCAAAAATCTCAACTTCAATCCAATCTGATAGTGGCATCTCCTTTCAACGGGAGATATTCCCCATTCGCTGGCACTCGTTGCAAGATCTTACAAAAGCATGGGCATCCTTAAACAAGGTTGACCAATACAAGCCTGATTGGAGGACCTTAAAAGCAGTCTTTCCGCACCCAAGTGTCCTCCATAAGTTGAGGAATGGCATTCCCTTAGAATGTTTGGCACCTCTTCCTCTGGAATACATCTTCCATATAGATTATCTGAGCACCTCTTAAACAGTAGAGGATCATCCCAATAATAATGCTTTACATCTGAGAAGAGTTTCTTCTTTTGATTGTACATTATTTCCGGAGGTAACTCCCCACAATCAAGGTAATTACAAATATTCGCAAACCATGGTAGACTCAGCTCATTGGATCGAGCCATTAACATGGCTTCGTCATCATAGTTGTCATCGACAGGCAACTGGTCTTCTTCATTGCAGATTATCCTTGAGAGATGGTCTGCAACTACATTTTCCTTGACTTTCTTATCAATTATCTCATGATCAAATTCTTGGAGCAATAGAGCCCACCTTAGTAGCCTAGGCTTAGTGTCTTTTTTTCATCAGGTACCATATTACTCTGTGGTCGGTGTAAACCTTCACTTTGGTCCCAATTAAATAAGATCTGAACTTGTCAAAGGCGAATACAATTGCTAGCATCTCTTTTTATATTGTGGTGTAATTTACTTGCGCCTCATCTAGAGTTCGACTGGCATAGCAAATTACATGATGCTTCTTATCTTTTGTTTACCTTAGGACAGCCCCTACAACGAAGTCACTAGCATCGCACATTAACTCAAAGGGTAGCTTCAAATCCGGAGCTTGGAGAATAGGGAGTGTTACTAGGGCTTCCTTCAGTGTTTGGAAAGCCTTCAAACAATCATCAGAAAAAATGAACTCTGCATCCTTGATCAGAAAGTTTGATAGAGGTTTTGATATTTTGGATAAGTCTTTGATTAACCTTCTATATTACCCAGCATGACCGAGAAAGCTTCTCATCCCTGTCACAGACTTTGGCGGGGGTAGCCTGGAAATAGCCTCAACCTTGCTTACATCCACTTCAATTCCCTTCTTAGAGACCTTATGGCTCAGCACTATGCCCTCTTGTACCATGAAATGACACTTCTCCCAGTTGAGAACTAGGTTCTTTTCTTCACAACACTGCAGGACCAATGATAGGTTCTTTAAACCACCATCAAAGTTTTTCCCATAAACTGAAAAGTCATCCATAAAGACCTCTATGATATCTTCCAGAAAATCTGAGAACATCGAGATCATGCAATGTTGGAATGTTGCTAGAGTGTTGCACAGTCCAAACGACATTCTTCGAAAAGCATACGTACCATAAAGACAAGTGAACGTGGTCTTTTCCTGGTCATCCGGTAGGATAGGAACCTGATAGAATCTGGACTAACCATCTAAAAAGTAGAAATACTCATGATGTGCTAGTCTTTCTAGCACTTGGTTGATGAAGGGAAGCGGGTAATGATCTTTCTTCATTGCTTGATTTAGCTTCCTATAATCTATACACATTCTCCATCTGGTGACAGCACGGACAACTACTTCATCACCCTTCTCACCTTTCACAACCGTCGTACCCCCTTTCTTTGGTACAACATGAATGGGGCTTACCCAGTTGCTATCATTGATAGGGTAGATAATACCTGCATCTCTCAGCTTGAAAACTTCCTTCTTTACAACCTCTTTCAATATTTGATTCAACTTTCTTTGGGGTTGGACCAAGGGTTTGGCAGATTCTTCCAGATTTATGCGGTGCATGCACAGATTAGGGTTAAGTCCCTTGATATCCTCTACTGAATAGCCTATAGCTTGTTCATGGAGCCTCAATTCCTTGAGAAGTCTTTCCAATTGTTCTTCAGTCAGACTAGCATTAACTATAATGGGATTTCTTTCCTCTTGATCGAGAAACTCATACTTCAAACCTTCCGACAACTGTTTCAGCTCTAGTTTGGTCTTAGGAGCCTTCTCTTCTTCAGGTGTCGTTTCTAGGGAAGCATATTTGACTTTCTCTATAACTTCCTCACCCTCGTTAGATCATCCTCGTTTTGATTTAGGTAATCGAGGATGTCAACAACCTCAGGGTCTTCAGTTTCTTAATCATAATTGTTTAACACCCTCATAAGAGGGTCTACAACTGCAGTCTCTTCTCTTATTTCTTTGCGGTATTGGTACTAGCTATCCATGAAGTAGGCAAACTCTAACATGGATGGTCCCATTATGGTGTCCTTCACCTTGAAATCAGTGTGGTCATTTCTGACTCTTAAAGTTATGATACCTTCAACGACATCAATCAGTGCTCTCCCTATTTCCAAGAAAGGGCATCCAAAAATGATGGGGCACTTTGGGTCTTCAACAATGTCAATGACAACAATGTCACATGGGATGAAGAACCTCCCTACACGAATTAGAATATCTTCCATGACCCCCACGGGTCTTTTGAAGGAATGATCTTCCAACTCAATTCTCATGTTGGTTCTGACCATGTCAGTCAGCCCCAATCGTTGTGCAAGGCTTAAGGGCATAAGGCTTATGCTAGCCCCTAAGTCAGCTAGACCCTTCCTTTCAGTGTTACCCCCTACAGAAAAGGGTATAGTGAAAGCTCCAGGATCCTTTTTCTTTGTTTGTAAATCAACTTTAACGAAGGCCATAGACATACTGGTCAGGTGTACTATTTCAATCCTTCCTCCCCTTCTTTTCTTTGTGACAAAGTCCTTGAAAAACTTGGCATAAGTCGACATTTCTTCCAAGGCATCCAGAAATGGCACCTCGAGATGGAGCTTTTTCACTGACTCCATAAACCTTTCATATCTCTTCTTAAGATGTGCTTTTATAATCTTGTGTGGAAAAGGCACTCTCAGAGAGTATTGACTCCTTTTTCCGAACAAGTTCTCTATAGGTTCCAGTTCTATGACATAAGCTTGTTGGCTGCCTCCTTCAGCTGATTTTTCTACAGCAACTCCATGCTCTGGTTCTTCAGGCTTGGCCGATTCAGGGCGTTCCACCATTTTTCCCGATCTTAAGACTGCCATCTTGGCATATTCCGTGTTAGATGGTATCTTACCTGAAGGATTTTTCATAAAATCTACCATCTGAGCGAGCTGTTGGTCTATCTGGCATTGATGTGTTTGGATATCCTCCATCTGGACCTGCATAGTATTAAGTACACCAGAGTTCGATAACGCACTTTGTGCTAGCTAATTGTTTATAGTGTCTTGTCTCTTGATGAAGTCAAAAAACTGACCCACTAAGTCCGGTTGGCTGTTGTTTTTCGTCTGGCCTTACCCTGGAGCTTGCACTCGCCCTTGACTCGTGTTAGGTACTTGATGGGGTTGGAACTTTCCTTGGCCTTGGTAACTAGCTTTGTTTGTCTGAAAAGAGCTCTTCTTGATGTACTGCCCTTGTCCACTTCACTTCACAAAATTGGGTGGTTGTTTAGGTGGATTATTCAATTGATGCGAATTCTCTGCGGCATCCTTGTTGCCATAGATGAAACCGGGGTGATCAAGCCTCTTGAAATTGACATATGAGACATTCTCACCTTCGTCCTCTTCAGTATCTCTATCGCCTGACTCTTCAGGATGAGTATATACACAATTATCTATTCCGTGTCCTCCTTCACCACAGGTGACACACTTCATCACCTTCTCTAGCTGTTTCTTTCCCTTTCCTCCCGACTCTTTTAGCTGTCTGACATCAATAGATATTTTCTGTATCTGAGATGTGATTGCCTCAAGAGCCTTGGATTCGATTGATGGGCCTTCATTTGTGGCTTTCTTAACATGTCCTCTGTCGGTCCTGTCGTACTCGGTCCCGGCTTGTAGTTCAACCATGTTTTCAATGATCTTTTTAGACCTATTGGGCTTCTTCCCAAGAAAGTTGCTTCCTACAACTGCATTTAGCGATACTCTTTCTTCAGGAGTCAGACCGTTATAGAATGTTGTTATCAGGAAACCTTTCTTGTAGTTGTGGTGAGAGAAGTCCCTCTGATACTCCTAGTATTTCTCCCAGGCTTCATGCAAGTTTTCTCCTGGCTTCCGGGTGAAGGATGTGATGTTTTGCCTGTTCTTGATAGTCTTCTTGGTAGGGTAGAACTTGTTTAAAAAAGCATCTTCTAAAGCATTCCATCCATTCAGAGATTGATGTGGAAGTCCAAGGTACCATGACAGTGCCTTGTACTCCAAGGAGAAAATGAAACCCTTACAGTAGATCACTTCTTGTGGCACTCCCCTCATCTTGATGGTGTCACATATATTTTTGAAAGCATCGAGGTGATGGTAGGGTTTTCATTCTTGGAACTTCCTCTAAAACTTTTATTTTGAATCATGGAGATCACGACTGGCTTCAACTCAAAGTTTACATCATCAAACCTTGGGACTACCACTTAGCATCTTGAGTTTTTGGCTTTCATAGCTGCCAACTCCCGGAGAGTCTTTTCTTCTTCTTCAGAATCTTCACTGTCGCGGTCTCTATGATTCTTCTCTTGATTATGCTGTTTCCTTCTGTGCCTATGGAGATGATGACATCCCTCATGATGATGATCATCCCCAGGTTGTTCTGATTTAGGTTCTTCCAGCTCTTCATGTAAATGATCATTATTGTAACGGTCATCATTCTCACGTGGAGGTGGGTGTGGTCCAACTCTAGCATTTTTCTCATTCTCGAAAAGAGGTGGTTCCATGAGAGGTGGCATGATGAACGGTGTTCAATCGAACAGAGTGTTTCTTCCCCGAGTACCTGAATAGAATGTATGATCAAGTTAGAAAACTTGTGTTAATGAAATGTACTATTCTGTACTCATTCAGGTTAGAAGACTAAAAGAAACTGTGTTGTCAAGCTTATTACTAAGCTTGAGGCACGAGAGTGTAGTTAGTGGATTTAGGTTCGTTAACATTACCGCTATGCCTCATCCCCAGCAACGACGCCAAAAAGTTGACCGGCCTAAATCGCACATCAAAAAGGAGAGGATTTGAAGTAGTCGAACATTTAAATAACCCGACTCTTAGGCCCCCGCAACAATAACGGGGTTTGAAGTAGCGATCGGGGTCGAACCACAGGGACAAGGGTGGTCGTGCTAAGAACGCGGAATCAACACTCTACACTCCGCTAAAGAAGTGTAAGAAAATGTTCCCAAGGGAATGATAGATCAAGCACGGTAAACAATAGAATAAAAGGAAACAAAATGCTACAAGAAGGCGTTATAAAGAAAAAGCTATCTCCAACTGGAGTTACAAGGGTTTTGGCATTTCATCAATTTTTAGGAGTTTTGTGCAATGGAACCAGAGGAGATAACACTATTGCCTAGGTAAGGAACGAAGGAGGAAAACTTAGGCATAACAAGTGGCTGCAGAAAACATCCAGTACCCCTTCTATCAAAGAGGGTACCTCTAACTAAGCACCAACATCCTCCCTCAAAGGTGGTGGACATGGGTTGGAGTGGAAACATACTGAAGCAACTCCGACCCTAGGTACTCTCGTACTCCCGGATCAGACCAAACACTAGAGGTACAATGTCTCTCTCGAGGGAGTTTAAATGGGAAACACGATTCGATAGCTAGTCAAAACATGATCCAAGCATACAAGCTAGAGTTCAGATGCTAAGAAAAAGAAATCATCCAACAAAAGGGGTCCAAACATAGAGCAATAGGTATTAAACTCCATTAATTCTGTTAGCATGAGCATTGTATAAAAGGTTTAGGTACATTGCGTAATAAATGAAAGTAAGTGACTATAAAAGGGAAGATAGGTATCACCTCCTTGATAGACGAGGGCGATATACAACAGCAAACCCCTTGTTACAAAGTGGATTTTAGCATAATAGTGAGATAATTACTCTTTTGACCTCATTATATCCTCTCATGGTCTCAAATAAAATTTATTGTCTTCATAATCAATTTTGAGACTCAAATCCAAGATATGGTGACCAATGTAGTTTTTATACACATTATAACATCTTAAATTTGATTGATTCATCACTTTGTCCAATGAAGTAAATTTATCCATCAAACCTCATGTTTTTGTTCTCAAACTTTTTGTAAAGGTTCTCCACGTTTTTGTGAAGCTGTGTTCCAAATTTGAGAGCAATTGGACATTCCTACAATTTAATATAATTTCTTGAAGATAATGTGTTGAAAACCATCATTTTGTCTTTTATTTGACCTTTTTTTCCATGTCAGCGATCCATACAAGGGATCCGGGGTGACTGTTGGCCCTTGGATCTACCTCTTGCAGATCCCGACCTGATCCAGTGGCCGCGAGGTCATCATCATCCTCCCGCAATCAGCGGGGAGGTGTCTTTATGGCCGAGGCTTGCAATCTCGCACCCTTGACCTCGATTCAAAATGCCAAGCGAATAGAAACGACCGCCTCACCTTTTTGAACTTGAAGAGCCCTAGTTTGACCGCCATGCATGCTCTGTCCAGCTGTTAAAATGAGCTCTTTTCTCTCCCGTCTCACTCCGGCGGCTAGGTCTGCATCTAGATCTCGATTTACCCTAAAATCCTAGCCCCGACTCTATAAAAGGGCACCCAACAACTCGCAGACACCTCACCTTACTCGAAACCTCTCCATTACTCGATGTTTTATCCCTAAGCACCACTTCCCTTCCATGGATTCACTTGCTTCTGCAAACAACGCCACCGCACGGCCGCCTTGGGCATCCTTGCCCCTCGCCTCCTACCCCCTTTCTCTGCCCCCATCACCTTCGTGAGGTCGAGGAAAGCTCAGACGGCCACCTCTCTACCGCCAGTGGGGCTCCCTGCTCTCAGAGCTCATCTATGCTGGCGAGGTCCCCCACTGAGCTTCTGGCTCATGCGAGACCTGTTCGGGAGGAGATGGAGTCCCGACCCGCTGGTTCAAATGGTTTCCCCAGTCCAACAAGCCAAGCGTATGAACCAATCAAATAAGAAGCAACTACCCGAACCAACATTGAATCAAATCTTGAACCAAGAGAGTCGCCTAGACTGTGGTTCAATCTGGGCCACCCATCGTGCATCTGAGGGGCGTACTGTTTCCATATTTAAAGGTAATTGTGCTCCCTCTCTGCTCAAAAATCATATAAATGGATGAATCTTGCAAAAATCGTATCCCATACATCCTAGCTCCAAAAATTACGAATAAATAGTCAATCTCAATCAGAAAAATCCAATGGATCTTTTAAAAATACTGTTCAAGTCCATTGATTGATATTTCTCACAGATATCACTAGATCTTGTTCCTTTTCCAATTTAATTTGTCTAATGTTTCAAAAATGATGTTTAATCTTGGAAACCCTAGATGTGGACTCTGATGAGTATCTTGTAACCTAGATCTAATATATTTTGAATCATCTACTCTTAGAAAATGAATCATTAGTAATCTAGATCTATTTACTTGATTCAATCTTGATTATAATCTTGACGATGAGTAATCTTGATCTTGCGAAATAATTGATATAGTTTTGATCCATCAATCTGATCTTGAATACAAATGATGTTAGAATATGATGATGATCTAAAGACTTGATTATGACTTGAATATCAATCATGAAAATTAGGGTTAACACATATGATCCTAGAAAACCTAGGTAAGTCATTCACACTCAAAAATACATGACACTGGAAGAATTGTTGGACATATTGAGATATGGTTTGATTATAAGTGAATGACCCAACCCTAAGGTTGTCATAGGAAAAGTGTAACCCTAATATTGAATATTGAATTATGATATTCTAAACATCATGATCTTGACCCTTGATCCAATCTTGTGAATTAGGATCTGACTCGAAGGGTCTACCCATTACTTGTTGATTTATACTCGAAATCTCAATGAAAGGTATGCTATTTATATAACCCCTCCTTAATTGTATTGAAGATACTTTTATGTATCTCTTGACTGTATGCTTGGCTATTTAGTTGGATGAACTATTGTTCCCTATGATTAGTCTTCTATTTTTTTCTATACAATATTTTGAAAAACATGAAAACATAAATTGTATGCCCATTATGACTGCCTGTATATTGATAATGATGATGATATTGATAATGTTGATAATGTTGATATTGAGTGCAACAACCCTCTCATTTGGAGGTGGGACTTGTACATTAGCCTCCTATGTTCCTATGGTGAGAAGGAGCCTAGTGACCTTCCCCATCGCGTTGGGGTAATAGAGTCACACAAATTATATAAGAATGCTTCTCGAATTACAACAGAATGGGAACTCGTAATAAAATTCGAATTGCTTGAAAAACTTGTCGAATAAATGTTGGTTTTGCAAATGGCTTGTTATTCTTTGAATATAAGTCCTGCCAAGTATACTATTTTTGTTATAAATTGTTTTACTTGATTTTGATAGCGTATCGTGCAATTGCATGATTGTGTCTCGATTTTCTTGATTTTAGGCAATACAAATGGAATACTGAATAAGATCGCTTCCGCACTCATACACTCTAATAACAAAGATAAATCAGATATATCTCCATGTTAGGTTAGTTTGTTTTTCAATTATCCAGTTTTGAGTTATTTATTTCTTATTGTATATGCCAGTGTGATTGATCTTATGGGGCCACTCAGGGACGGGCGCTTCAATCCATTTTCTACTGTCTATGCAGTAGGATTTGGATTGGGGTAAGAACAGTTCTGTGACAGTTCGTATGAGAGCTTTCACACTCCCATATACTTTAAGTAAATAATTTCTGAAGTCTCCTACACCCAAGAAACCCTAAAGTCCATAATGGTGAAAATTGAGGTGTCTAGGCTCGGGGTTCTCGCATAATTTCTCCTATCCGTCTTCACGGTGGCTGAGATCCCCCGCTCTACCTGGCCTTAATTGATCCAGAACTGGACCTAAAGGTTATCTTGTGAAACCTTAGAGGGTCTTCTAGCATCTCATCTCTTCTTTAAGGACTATCCTAAGCCACCCATGTAAATGAAGATTAGCCAGTCTTCTCATCTCCTCATGTGGTCATTTCTTGTAACCTTTTACCACATGATGTCTCGATTATGGGTAGCTTATGCATGGGAAAAATGAATATCACTAAAATTTGAAAGTTGATACCATGATCTGACCATAATTTGAAAACATGATTTTTGATCAATGTAATCAAATACTCATGCTTGACCCTTCATTAAAACATGATTTAATCAAAACTAGACTAGATGCTTCCTATGTTGAGGTAAATCTTGATTTGGTGAAATAAGGATGACTTATACCTTATACCTTATTTTTGATAATGTCCCTATTTGATTAAGCTCTTTTTTCCCTATTGTTGATTAAACCTCAAACATAGACAAGCAAACTCTTTTTCCCAATTGGATGCCCATCATGACTATGCTATCAAATTGACTAATTCAGGATTCATAAAATCATGATGTAAGGCCATGATGCAAAAAAAAAAAACAATTTCTCTATTGACTATTGATGCCTTTTGCAATCTCGATTTTGATATGATGATGATGGGCTAGTTTTTGCACTATTATGCTCTAATTCCTCGAATGTCAAATTAAAATCCTCAATTTCCAAATTATATCACTACCTTGATCATGAAAAAAAATTGCAAATCTTGACATTATTGACCTATTATCTTGAATTTTGATCTTATGACCTGGATATATACGATCTAATCATGGATACTCTCCCTATTTGAATAAGCTCAATTGATAATGACTAATGTTGGTAATGTGCCAGATTAGGGTGGTAGTTGACTCATGACTCCCCTAACCTAGGTCACATCCCCATGACGACTACCTCTAAGTTTTCATCCTATTGATTATTTAGAGTTTGGAAAGGTATCTCCTTTCACTCGATTTTAGATTGGTTGACCTAAGCCTAATAGGTTAGACATTGGTTGATACTCGATCTGAATACTGATTTGATAATGACCTTGACATATGGAAATATTGAATATAGCTTGAGGTTGACTTCCTAGATAGACTTAGGGGTACATCACTCATCAAACATGGATACAATGATAGTGAAATTTTGATATGTTGATCGAATATTGCTTGAATATTGTTGCTCGAAATGGAATATAGATGAGTGATCTCCCATAAGGTCTAAATATGAATTTAAACCCTAGCTTCAAAATTATGAACCTATAACTTTTGATGCCTAAAATCTCGACTCTTGATTTTGATTAATGGACTTGTGACTCATGATTATCAGATATCAATAATGATACAAATCCTATGTTCACATTATTTGGATCTACAAATCATACTCGATATATGACTAATGACTTCAAAATCCCAAATGTTGAAATTTTCAAAATGATGACTATATTGACTCTCTCGATTTATGAGTTAGGGTTTAGCTCTTATTAGGACTAGGGTGGGACTTTGCCATTGAATTTGATCTCAAAATGATGATATTGAAAGTATGATGTTGTCTTGAAATGTGAAATCTCAAATCATGGACGTATAACCCCACCTAGGCCAATGGAGAAGCTAGGACCCTAAGATATTGGGATTGAGAGTCACCTTGTATACTTGATTCAAGTACTCTATTTGTTTGACCTAAAATATGATCTCTCCAAATTTGTGATCAATAGGATGCTTTCCATATTTGTGACTCATAATGACTTTGGACAATATATGTGTCGATCTTAATACTCAATTGCTTGATGAGGAAAATGGTGTTAGTACCAAGTTGATTATGATATGGAACATGGAATCCCAATTATGATTATTGGATTACTTGAAATTTGAGGACATGGTTTTGATTTTATACTTGGGTATGTTCTAGTATTGAAGGATATGATCTAAATTTAGATAAGTCCCAATTTTGAGGATATGACTTAGGTTGAATGATCTAGATTTTGAGGTTGTTTTGAATTTTGGGGACAAAATTCCTTTTAAGGAGGGAAGGATGTTACAAAGTGGATTTTAGCATAATAGTGAGATAATTACTCTTTTGACCTCATTATATCCTCTCATGGTCTCAAATAAATTTTATTGTCTTCATAATCAATTTTGAGACTCAAATCAAAGATATGGTGACCAATGTAGTTTTTATACACATTATAACATCTTAAATTTGATTGATTCATCACTTTGTCCAATGAAGTAAATTGATCCATCAAACCTCATGTTTTTGTTCTCAAACTTTTTGTAAAGGTTCTCCACGTTTTTGTGAAGCTGTTTTCCAAATTTGAGAGCAATTGGACATTCCTACAATTTAATATAATTTCTTGAAGATAATGTGTTGAAAACCATCATTTTGTCTTTTATTTGACCTTTGTTTCCATGTCAGCGATCCATACAAGGGATCCGGGGTGACTGTTGGCCCTTGGATCTGCCTCTTGTGGATCCCGGCTTGATCCAGTGGCCGTGAGGTCATCATCAACCTCCCGCAATCAACGGGGAGGTGTCTTTATGGCCGAGGCTTGCAATCTTGCGCCCTTGACCTCAATTCAAAATTCCAAGTGAATAGAAACGACCGCCTCACCTTTTTGAACTTGAAGAGCCCTAGTTTGACTGCCATTCATGCTCTGTCCAGCCGTTAAAATGAGCTCTTTTCTCTCCCGTCTCACTCCGGAGGCTAGATCTGCATCTAGATCTCGATTTACCCTAAAATCCAAGCCCCGACTCTATAAAAGGGCTCCCAACAACTCGTAGACACCTCACCTTGCTCGAAACCTCTCCATTACTCGATGTTTTATCCCTGAGCACCACTTCTCTTCCATGGATTCACCTGCTTCTGCAAACAGCGCCTCCGCACGGCCGCCTCGGGCATCCTTGCCCCTCGCCTCCTACCCCCTTTCTCTGCCCCCATCACCTTCGTGAGGCCGAGGAAAGCTCAGACGGCCACCTCTCTGCCGCCAGTGGGGCTCCCTGCTCTCAGAGCTCCTCTACGCCGACGAGGTCTTCCGCTGAGCTTCTGGCTCATGCAAGACCTGTTCGGGAGGAGATGGAGTCCCGACCCGCTGGTTCAAATGGTTTCCCCGGTCCAACAAGCCAAGCGTATGAACCAATCAAATAAGAAGCAACTACCCAAACCAATATTGAACCGAATCTTGAACCAAGAGAGTCACCTAGCCTGTGGTTCAATCTGGGCCACCCATCGTGCATCTCAGGGGCGTCCTTTTTCCATATTTAAAGGTAATTGTGCTCCCTCTCTGCTCAAAAACATATAAATGGATGAATCTTGCAAAAATCGTATCTCATACATCCTAGCTCCAAAAATTATGAATAAATAGTCAATCTTAATCAGAAAAATCCAATGGATCTTTTAAAAATACTATTGAAGTCCATGTATTGATATTTCTCATAGATATCACTATATCTTGTTCCTTTTCCAATTTCATTTGTCTAATATTTCAAAATTGATGTTTAATCTTGGAAACCCTAGATGTGGACTCTGATGAGTATCTTGTAAGCAAGATATAATATATTTTGAATCATCTACTCTTAGAAAATGAATCATTAGTAATCTAGATCTATTTACTTGATTCAATCTTGATTATAATCTTGATGATGAGTAATCTTGATCTTGCGAAATAATTGATATAGATTTGATCCATCAATCTGATCTTGAATACAAATGATGTTAGAATATGATGATGATCTAAAGACTTGATTATGACTTGAATATCAATCATGAAAATTAGGGTTAACACATATGATCCTAGAAAACCTAAGTAAGTCATTCACACTCAAAAATACATGACACTAGAAGAATTGTTGGACATATTGAGATATGGTTTGATTATAAGTGAATGACCCAACCCTAAGTTTGTCATAGGAAAAGTGTAACCCTAATATTGAATATTGAAATATGATATTCTGAACATCATGATCTTGACCCTTGATCCAATCTTGTGAATTAGGATCTGACTCAAAGGGTCTACCCATTACTTGTTGATTTATACTCGAAATCTCGATGAAAGGTACGCTATTTATATAACTCCTCCTTGATTGTATTGAAGATACTTTTATGTATCTCTTGACCGTATGCTTGGCTATTTAGTTGGATGAACTATTGTTCCCTATGATTAGTCTTCTGTTTTTTTTTCTATACAATATTTTGAAAAACATGAAAACATAAATTGCATGCCCATTATGATTGCTCGTATATTGATAATGATGATGATATTGATAATGATGATGATATTGATAATGCTGATAATGTTGATATTGAGTGCAACAACCCCCTCATTTGGAGGTGGGACTTATACATTGGCCTCCTCTGTTCCTATGGTGAGAAGGAGCCTAGTGACCTTCCCCATCGCGTTGGGGTAATAGAGTCACACAAATTATATAAGCATGCTTCTCGAATTACATCATAATCAGAACTCATAATAAAATTTGAATTGCTTGAAAAACTTGTCAAATAAATGTTGGTTTTGCAAATTGCTTGTTATTCTTTGAATATAAGTCCTGCCAAGTATACTATTTTTGTTATATATCGTTTTACTTGATTTTGATAGCGTATCGTGCAATTGCAAGATTGTGTCTCGATTTTCTTGATTTTAGGCAATACAAATGGAATACTGAATAGGATCACTTCCACATTCATACACTCTGATAACAAAGATAAATCAGATATATCTCCATGTTGGGTTAGTTTGTTTTTCAATTATCCAATTTTGAGTTATTTATTTCTTATTGTATATGCTAGTGTGATTGATCTTATGGGGCCACTCAGGGATGGGCGCTTCAATCCATTTTCTACTGTCTAGGCAGTAGGATTTGGATTGGGGTAAGAACAGTTCCGTGACACCCCTAAGGTGCCTCTAACCTGATATCAGGAGGGAGCTCTGATCGACATGCCCATGTCGGCTGGCCAGCCCCTGTCAGGCGACAGGCAGTGATGAGCAAGCATGATGGTCAAGGCTCACTACCAGATACGGCCGTATCGGGGTACCACCCTCTCGGGCAGCACGCCGTGACGGGAAATTTGTATCGAGCTCGGTATCGTGTTGGGTTAAAGATAGCTTAGGTTCTCAGTTTCCTTGTATTGGGTGTAGGGTTGAGCTATCTCGAGCAAGAGCCCATCTAGGAATTCAGCACATTAGGTGGCCTTCTTGGTCGTATCGGGCTACTATGGCTACCAGGATGGGTTCTAAGTGAACCACTCCCCCCCTCTCGGGTAGGGGGTGTGCTCACCTAGTATTGACCGACATGCCCTTGGAACACGTCACACTAGCTTCTGAAGCTTTCCAAGGTTAGCTTTCGCTAGGGTTCCGACCCATCCCATCGGAGTCCTATAGTTGTTATTTATAGGCAGCGGTTGGAAGAAGTTGCGGTTCTCTGGGTGCCATGTGTCCTCCATCGGCTCCATTAGCAGAGCTTTGTGGATGATCGACATGCGTGTCGCCTGGCACAGCGGGTGCAGAGTTGCAAGCGTGTCGGGTAGTCGTGACAGGTGGGTGCCTGTCGGTGGGTGGCTCGTATCACGCGACACGCTACATCAGGAGAGTATTCGTGGCGGGTATAGCTCCCTGTGGGTAAGTGGCGTATCACCCAGTAGAGTTTTCTTATACGACACACCCGTGTTGTGCAGCAGCTGTATCGATCAGCTACGCGACGGGTAATGAGTGTGTCAGCTGACTAGTAGGAGGGCTGATGCAGGTAAACGCCATTCATGGGCCGGGATGGGCCTTTTTGGTGGAAATACAAGGAAAAACTCTACAAAAGGATGTAAAATTTGGTCAAAGCGTAGCGCAGTTTAGTTTTGTTCAAAACATAACAAAATTGATAGGAAAAACAGTTTAGACGGCAGTTTTGACAACAAAATATAGGCCATAAATAACCCCCAAAAGGGTGTTATCAGCTATGTAGTTCATTGTGTTGTGATCTTAGTTCGACTTATGATATAGATCTGTTCCCTTTATTTGAGATGCCAATATTGATAGCCATGTTATGTTACTAGACATATTCATGATGTCAGGGATTCTTTTGCTACTAGATTGCTTATGGAAAGACATATTCATGTTGTTAGCAAGGAATATGATGATAGATAGAATACTGATAATGATTATTTTCAGATGCAATTTGATGATATTTGAGTAGATATCTATCCAAAGAAATGGATTTATTTGTTATCTATATATGCATTGATGATCATACTTGTTGTTAAGATTAATTGCTTAATATGTTTAGCATACTTGAATTGTTCAATATATTCAATTGATTATTATATATTCTAGCTGCTCAGTTATCTACTATTTAAAATGTTGTAATCAATAAGCGTTGTTGGAGGTTATATCTATTGCTGGGATTGGGTCTCACCCTCATGGTTAACCACATATTTTTAGGTAATCATAAGTGACAAAAACAAACTTTTGGCAGCAAAGAGGATCTATAGTAATGAATATTTGAGAATGTTGATTAGATGTTTACTGTGTTCTAGATTTTTCCTTGTACTCTCAGGTCAAGGCAAAAAAAGTTTGTATATGGTGCTTCAAACAAATAAAAATTTTGTTAGCATGTTAATGTTTGTTGTGAGGCATATACAAATATTGTTCTCCTATGTATATATTTTGTGGCTAAGGAGATAGAACAATTTGTTTCAAATTTTTGGCATAATATGGATATAAGAAGGATTTTGGGCTCTAATGCAAATGTTTCTGAGCGGGTGCTGAAGTTGAAATTAGTTTTAATTTAACCATATTTTTGGGTATGTGATTAATTAGTGATCAATTGTGCTTTATGTTTTGAGTAATCTTGTTTAGTGTAATGGGATCTCACACCTATGGACTTTCATCCCTCAGGCTTTGCCCATATAGAGCTTCAGCTCACTTGAGTGGGCCAAGTACCCCACAACCCTATGCAGTGGATAGGGATTAGTTGTCCCCCAATTAACTCGAATTGCTAATAAGGAACTAGTGGCATTCTCTCCTAGAGTGTGAGAACACAAGGCACTTATCCCTAGAAAACATATGATAGAAAGGTTCCAAAACTTGTCAAATATAATATCTTGAAATTGATATACATTGTGAATTGCTTGGATAAATTTTGCATACTTGAAACATTGAATCTTACTTAGTGATGCTCTTCTGAAAAATTTGCTATCTTGAAATTGATATTGGAATTTCTTCTTGTTAGCCTTTAGTCCGCCAAATAGTTCTTTCCTAACTTTTATTATACATCTAAATCCTATTTTGTACATAGTTCAATGATTGCATTTAGTATCGGCATTGCTTACCCATATTTTCCCTGTATGGGGTTCATGTGTGCTTTCATTCCCTCTGGGGACTCATGGACATATGTTAGATGGATTAGATTGAAGAGACGTACATGGGTAGTCCTCCATTGAAGATTAGATAGATGAATTCTTACTCTCAAACTTTGTAATATTGTTTGTAACCTTCCGCGATATCGCAAAAGCATGATTGTAATAAAGACTTGTTTATATTTCTGATACAATTTCGTAAATGTTTGATCATAAAGATCGAGTCTTTACACCATGGTATTAGAGCCATAAACGGTCAACACTCATGCATTTCTCATGGAAATTAGCTTAGTTAGGAACATAAATTGAGTAGTGAGGACTTAAATAGTTGACAACAAATCCCAATTTTACTAGACCTAACAATCAAGGATATAATTAAAAGCATAAGTTATAGGACCTTGTCCTAAAAGTACTTGGAATATAATTCCATCATGTAGTAGAATTTGAATTCTCTATCTAGGCATAGACTTATAGTGAGTTAGAGATGATAAAGCAATGAGGTTATATGTGTCTACTTATGCAAAGAGGTCTAGTAGAACATCACTTTGACCCCTAGGTATAAAAATGTGGTAGAGTGCCCTATATTATGTCCTTAGTTTGGGACAAATATGAAAAATTAAATGAATAAATAAAATAAGTCCTAAAATCCTTGGAATTCATGTTAATATTGTCACATATGATAAAATCCCATTTTGAGTATTTAAAAATGTTGACATTTAAAAAAAAGAAATTAATAATATAATCCCTTATAATATTGTAGTGACACCTTTTGAGAAAAAAGAGTTATATAGAATCTATGACACTAGAAATACATTCAGCACTAGATCCAAATAAGTAGGAAATTGGGGAAAAAAAAGAAATTGCTATCGAATGAGACATAGTTAGTATATGTTGAATTAAGATAAAAATTATGAACTCAATATTTTGTGAACTTGTAACTCCCAGGTTCATATAATAGATAACTAATATGACCTACATCATAGAGAAATAAAACCCTATCTTACTTGAAATTGAAAATAGAAGTATACAATAAACTTCTTGGCCCAATCAATCATTGCACAAATATATGTGGTAAAAAAAAAGAAATTGATCAAATATTATAAATTAAATTTTTATTGTTTTGATCATGGAATATTTAATAATCAGGGATAAAAGTGTTCTGAATACAATATTAGATACATACAAATAGGAGATAGAATGTTAAAAAATATAGTCAATATTTGAATCCAATAGGGGATAAGTTGTAATTATAAATTATTAAAAAAAATTACAACCAATATACTATTAGACCCTCAACTAGATATAGAATTTTGGAGAATAACATGGTAATAATACCCCCCCCAAAAAAAAAATATACACAATATAAACATCACTGTAACATTAGTGGAAAATATGTGATTAAAATTGGTGAAGTATTGATAATTATAGCTTGACCAATAAGCTTCTGTGTAACTCAAAGTTTAGATAGAGTTTGACAAAGCTAACCAATTGAATATTTAAACTCTCTCATCAGAATATGATGCTAGAATTTTTTTTGGTGCTAAATTCAATAATAGATATACTTTCCAAGATATCATTTGCAAATAAATCTATTCACTAACTCGAAGGTAGTGGCAAATGAATTTGTTAGTCACTCTAAATAAGACCTAAGATAGTAGAAAGATAATTGTGATTTCATATGGCGTAAGGTTACACTTCAACAACCCAAAAGTATTGTGGTGGTATATTTTGAGGAACGAACTATAGTAGGAATATCACGTTTTAGAAATATTCAATTTCGGGGATGAAATATTTTTGAAGGGTGGAAGAGTTGTAACATATTGGATTTTTGAGTGCTAAATCTATATTGCACTATAATTCATAATTTTTCCCTAAACTTGAGTTCCTTTACAAAGCATTCCTTTATTCTAACTCTTGGTCACTCATCTTGATCAATTCCCATATCTTTTGATGCTAATTAGTCTCAAATTGACTTCTCATCTTCAAATTCTACCCATCATTTGATCAAATACTTGTAAACCAATCATTGGATTTATTTTCCTTAGTCATTGGCATCATCTATTAGAATTTGGCATCCTTATCTTCAAATATTGTGAGTAGACATTCCATTTGAATATGGGTTCTTATTTTAACTAATGTCTTTGGAATTAAATGAAAATATAAGTTAATCTATATGGTTATAAAAAGAGGGAGTTTTTTTATTTATTTACATACCATCCATTCAAAACCTCTTTCACCAATCAGAAGCCAGCTTTTTGAGTGGGCGTTCTCTTCTTCATTCAATATGTGCTCACATTTTTTCTCACTTGTTTCCCATTTTAATTGCTTGTAATTCACTCATCCTCAAACCTAAATAAAAAATAAATATCCCGTCCATAACGACTCCTAACTCTCTCACCACATTCCTAGCAACTCTTCAATTCACTCTCCCACTATTATTATCTCTCTTATGCCACTATGTTTGTCTTACAAATTTCTCAAAAGGTAACAGACTTCCACCCTCCGCTTACACACTCATTAACTCAATAGTAATCACTTCCTTCTCTCACCGCCCTCATCTTCTACAATATATGCCCCTTCCTATTCCATTCTCCGACAACCCCAATACTCTCTTCCCACAATTCTCAACTCCATGTTTTCCTCTCCCTTATTTAGTTGCAAATTTAAATCAAAATCATTATTCTATCAAAAACTACTTCCCATTCTCGCCATGCTCATCGCCACAATTCCCCCTTTCTATCCCCTCTTCAACCACCCAAAATACTCTCTCCCTCTCTCCACGACTCCATCTCACGTTTCTATCTTTACCCTAACCAATGCTCTCCTCTATATCATTTTTTTCTTTGAAAACATTGCATGCTCGTGAATTAATTTTCCTAATAAAAATAAACGGTAATAATCTATACTACTATAAAAGAGGGTTTTTTTTCAAATAATTACAAACATGCCATTTTTAGTCTCTCTGGCCAATCAGAGATCAACATTTTAAGATGTTACTGTCTCCTTCACTGACCATCTTCTCAGAATTTTTATCATCTTTTCTTCTATTTTAATTTCTTGTTCTCTTATGGGATAAAGAGAGGCATTTTCTCACCCTCTCCCACGCTCGTGACTGAGGCCGAACGTCTGAGAGGGTGGTAAACCAAGGCGGCAGTTGGGATTTGAACCCAGGTCTTGTTCTCTTATGTATCTCACTCTCCACTCCACGTCTGTCCCTCTTCCCTTTTTCTCTCCATTTTTTTATCTCCCCTCTCTGCCCACTATTTGTGAATCTTCATAACTCCCCTCTCTCCCATTATATCCTATTAATTCTCATAAATTTCATTCAAAGAAAAATGAAAACCATTCATCTCCCTAAACCAAGATTTTTTGAAATAAACTTTCTCAACCCAAAAGACCCATGTTATTAGCCCCTCTCTCCCAACAAGTCCATCCAGTATCTCCAGATGTCAGTAACTCCCCTCTATACCATTATCTCCTTTTAACTCTCATAATTGTGTACTGTAAAAAATAAAATAAATAAATTTTGATTCAAAGAAAATAAAAACCTTTCATCTCCAATGACCATTTTTTGTGACAAACTTTCTTAACTCATGAAACCACATTTTATCTACTTTTGAATTTCTCTCAATGGCTTTCTTTCCCTTTAATAAACTCATCTCCCTAACCCACTCTCCACCTCAATTACATAGTTGACCAAATTAAGATAAATACTATCATTCATTGTATCTCCATGTCCATTTGAATTAAATAGCCATTAATTAATAATAATGTATACCCTATAAAAACTATAGTTTTCTTATAAATTTTTATCACTTCATCCCTCGTTTAGACTTGCATGTCGGTGAGCTACTAGGGAGAGATAGTGGTGGCCAAGCTCATGAGGTTGATGATAGGGAGGCCTTTAGATCGTTGGTTGACCTAGAGGCGACAACCCAGATAAACTAGGTGAGCAGCAAATGAATGTTCTGGAAGTGACGGTCAGCGACCCGATTGCGGGCGGGCACCAATTGTGGCTTCCCTCTCCCACTCTCCTCAAACCTCCATGGCCCAGTGGAAAATGGAAGACCCAACGCAGGTGCTAGCTGAGTGGCCACACTACTACAGAAGTGGCCTTTGGCGTCAGTCGTTTAACTCCATTTGGCGTCGGTTTTCGACGGACGCCTATGCGGGCGCCGCTAAAGGTCGAACACTTCGGCGTCGGTTGTTTAACCGACGCCTATTTAAACTATCAGCGTCGGTCGTTTAGTCGATAACCGATGCCAAAGGGGTCCGCGCCACATAAAACGGCGTCAGCTAGGGCACTTTCTGCGTCGGTTATTTACTAACGGACCGACGCCTATACTACTTATAGCGTCGGTCTTTTAGTAGATAACCGACGCATAAAGTGTCCTAAATGACGCCATTTTTTGTGGCGCGAACACTTTTGGCGTCGGTTATATACCAAAAGACCGACGCCGATAGTTTAAATAGGCGTCGGTTTGATACGTATATCCGACGCCATTTCGAGGACTGCTTTGGCCACATAAGGCGTCGGTTATCTATAAATAACCGACGCTGTAGATCTTTGCTGACGGTTTTTATAAATAACCGACGCCTATTTGTTTTTTTTTTTTTCATATCAGTTTGCAGGCCTGCTGTGGCTGGTCAGTAGGATGAGAACCTGCAGTTCAGTAACTGAACTGCAGGTTTACGACATCCATTGATATCAGCCTACAAACAGGCCGCAAACCTGCAAAAGTCATAAGCAAAATTTCACATAAGTACATACATTCAGACATAAATTCAATTCTCACATTCACACATATAGAAACATTCAAATACATGTATTAACATTCAAAAATATTCATTTACAAAGTATCATTCATTATCGCTATCAACATCCCAATTATATCTTCCAGTTGCCACTGCTTGTATGGATTTTGCCCATTCTTCTCTTACTTCATTTAATGCTTCCATCGTATATGGAGCATGTATATTTTTTAAGCGTTTACCTGTAGTGTTGTCAGTTTTAAACACCTGCAAAGAGAATGATGTATATATATAAGTAATAATATAAAAATAAGATAAGATTGATATATTGCATACTAACTAATGAAAGTATATATAATACCTCATGTATGGTATCGATGTCCAATGCGACATATTTGATAATCATCTGCATAAATCGCATCACATAGTATGCGCATGCCCAGCCATTGTCTTGTGTAGCACACTATAAATTGAAACATATAAAATAATACAACTAAGCACAATTCACATCAATAATATATATATTCGAGTCGGGAACTTACTTGTACGTTCTGCCAATTTATTGGCTGGTTCTTTTTCCTTGGGACCGTTCCTCCATCCTTTTTCAATGCATCTAAACCCCTACATGTTAATATAACACAATAAATTGCATAAGTAAATAGTAATGTAATAAAAGATGTTAACGGATATAAAAATGAAATATTTCTCACCAGAATAATGGCATTCTCATTACGTGTCCAATTTTAGTGTTCAATGTACTCCCCGCAGGATCTAGATAATAAACAGTGAATGTCCCGGGGACAATAACTAGTAACTCCCAATGTCTACCGCTAGAAGTAAGAAGTTAACAATTAATAACTCAAAATGCAAAATAAAAATGGAATTTTCTTAAGTCCAAATTATAAATAAAGTAAACTTACTTGACATTGAATGGAGCTATTATTATCGTCTTCTTTTGCTGACCAAAAATTGTAAAAGCATCTATACAGTATTGTTGAACATTATCAGGGTCTTTAGCTACCAAACTAATCAATGATGGAATCAAAAATCCCACATGATCAAATGCAAATTGTTTGCAATGATCTTCGACTAGGTAGCTGCAAAACATATAGGCGTATGCATTAATATATAAGAAACCAGATCACCGGATCTTACACAAGGTATATGGATGTATAAACAAGATCTCACCTTATCCATGTCTCTATCATTGATGTATTCAGCCAATCATACATAAACAGCTCAATAATATCTTGTATAAATAAAGAGCTATCGTATGATTGATCTGCATAATCTGCATCTAAAGAAATAATTATAGGGCAATGTACATTATGTGCCCGTAGCCAACATGCCATTCCCCTACAAGCAGGACCTAACGGGTATGATAGGTCAGTTGGAACCCAATCGGGTAATGCGGGAAGTGGAAGTGGAGGCCTAGGTGCTCCTGGTGTCTTCTTTTTAACCTATACATATAATTTCAGATCAGTTGACATCATATATACACATTAACAGTCTAAATCAATGTAAATTTATCTTACAATTTCAGTCGTGTAGACGACATCTGCTTTGGGCCACAATATCACCCCGCCTTCTGCCTCACCAAGTGTATCAATATCTGGGTGGGCATATGGCAACGCAACTTCCCTCCAATCGGGTAACACACGTAATGGGCCCACACGAACATAGCCCTGTGGCATTGGAGTCCCGTGAAACCTTTCCCCAGGAAGGCGTCAGTTTTCCTTAATAACCGACGCCCAGAAAAGTGTCACTGAATGCTATTTCTGTAGTAGTGCTAGTACCACTGTGATGCAAAACGATGGCCATAAACCACCATCAAATATCAAAGTAATGCTTGATCATTTTCCTATAGTTTCATGAAGATTCTTCTAAAATGCATATCCTCCAACTCCTAAAGCCAAATATAGTCATATTATATATCACATTTATCCTCTTGAAAACATTGGGCATAGTTACAGACCCTAAAAAACTGTCCCTATTCCATGTTTTGCTAAAAACACGAACTTTGACTATGTAGACCATGTTCAATGCTTTTGATGAGAAAAATTGGAACCTTGATACATGTCTACCCACCTAATCAGCAAATCAGTAACTTGTGAATGTTTTTGGGAATAATGAAATCCCTAGCTACCTCTTTTTCCCTATACTTGACTCTAACACATGAATGTCACTTGTTATGAGGCTTTAATGATGAACTTGGTTCTTATTATTTAATCTTGATATATAATGACACCTAATTCTTAATCTGGATGGAAATCAGTAACACATGGCCCCTCCAGTACACAATTTACACCCATGCTCTCTCTATGTTCTTGTTTGGCCCTTATTCCATGAAATGCATGGATGTGATCAATGCATGACATTGAATGGTTATACCCTAGTCATATGGGGTCTTGGTTTTCTTTGATGTATCAATCTATATTATATCCTTCAAATCAGTAATATCATGATTTTTAGGGACTCTAATGGCTAATGATCAACCCATTTAAATATTCAATGAAAGTTGTGGCCTATGTTCACTAGTGGTGACCTAGTATGACATATATGACTTATAGTGTGTTCTTGTGCCTTAATGATGATGGGGATTCTTTTAACCTACCCTCTCCTATTAAATTAGGAAGTTCTCTAACCCTTTATGATATCTTGGATGTAGATGTCCCACCATGGTCTCACATTCTCAATGATTCATGTGAGCTTGATTGAATGCATATTTGAATTGTTGATATCCAATGTTGGTTGTTTGATGCCTAGACTCTAGGGGACATCCACCTATATTTCAATAATATTATTATGTCACTAAGTTTTTTATCTAAACCATCTTTGATGTTTTTGACCTAGAGGTTATACATTGTCAATATTCTGATAATGACTTAACCATTCCATTCATATGTATCTAGTATAAAAGATTGATTTCAGATGTTAGGTACAAGAAAAGGATCAAAAATCAAAAGCCCTAGATTGGCTCAAGTTCAAGTCAAAAGAGCTACAAGTGTGCAATTTTATAAATCTATGTAAACGACCTTAGAACATTTTTGTAATCACTTATAATGATGAATTGACTTGTAAATTAGTTTAGAAAATTGATTGAGACACTAAACACCAACTTTTAATCACTTTAGATGCACTTTAGAAAATTGACCTCAGGTAGTCAATCGGTCGATTTGCAAACTTGACCGATCCTCCTGGATCAAGTTTTTGAAGATAGAAAGTTTCTAAAGATAGCATCGGTCGAGTTGTGGTTTCACAAAACCCGATCGATCGAGTACCTAAGCAATTCTATCTTCATTGGTTGGTCAAGTTTCCCTAGGATACACTAGTACAGAAACGGTCTATAGCGTCGATTTTTTTAAGCCTATAGCGTCACTTTTCAGCCGACGCCTAAGTGGTTGTCACTACAGAAATTGCTCTATAGCGTTGGATTTTTTAACCCAAAAAAACCGACCTTGTATAGTAAAAACCGACCCCATAGGCCCTCAAAAACTAAACCCAAATGAGAAATGAATTTGTACCTGAACCCTATAACATCGGTTTTTAATAAATAACCGACTCTAAATATTATTTCTAAGGATAGTTTGTTACTAAATAAGTGACTCTAGAAAACCTATAGTGTCGGTTTTCTTAAAAAACCGACCTTCTAGGTGTCTTGGTCGTTCCGCGTAGAATGGTCGTGCTGCATAAAACGGTCGTGTTGGGATGAGGTAGAATGGCCGTGCCGCCTAGCACGACCGTGTTGGTCTATATTAGCACGACCGTTCTACCTCATCCCAACACGGTCGTTTTATGCAGCACGACCATTCTACGCGGAATGGCCAAGACACCTATAGCGTCCGTTTTTTAAGAAAACCGACGCTATAAGGTCGATTTTTTTTTAAAATTTCTACAGAAACTGAACAGAACAAAACAGAAGAACAAGAATATGATATGGGAGAGGGGAGCATTGATGCTCAACCGTCACCATTCCAAACCACACATTCATAACAAAAATGATTCATATATGGAGTTGAGTACACATAGTCACATCATAATTTACAAAATGATAGATTGCAAGTCTGAGATGATATTAAATGTCAGATTCAAAAGTAAATATGAAAGAGTACTGAAACCACATACATAAATAGAATGTAACTGACATATTTATTCGAATTCTATATTGACATCATTTAGAAAAGCATCTGACCACTCTTCTCAGAATTCATTTAAGTCCTCACGTGTGTAACGCTGAGTTGTAAAGATCTATAGTTTGAATGTCATTTGATGCTTGTTTGACAATAGCTTGCATATATTTCATTACATAGTAACCACAAGCCCAGCCATTATTTTGTATAGGACACTACAAATAACGAATTATACTTAATGTTAGTAACTACTATAAATAGAAGACTATTAGAGTTGACATATAAGAGTTGAAAATTAATACATATAAGACTAAGAAATTGTCAAAGTAGCTACCTTGACATTTTTCAAAGTCAATGTCTTTAATTTTGTGGGTATTTGTCCTTCGCCTTCACGAAAATCTTTTATACCCCTATCAATTAAATGATGGAGTATGTTAACAAATTCGACTATTGTGGTGATGCTTGTGGGAGTGACTACTGTGGCGACTGAGGGGGCGGATGCCGGGGCGACTGAGGGGGTGGATGCCAAGGTGACGGTGCCGCTGGATCATCCTGATCTCGCTGGTGTTGTACCTGCTCGTAACCCTTACTAAAAAAGTTCAGGTAATAACACAGTGGAGGAACATCCTAAGCAATGGTCTGATCTCTTCAAGAAGGATAGCTTGGGACCAATGAAGTTAAAGAAGGAGGATATTCGACTGGTTGATGGGAGGATCATCTATCCGAAGGTCATTGCTGAGAGGAATCTAGGAAGGTGGAGCAGAACTGCATCCGGGTACGTAATTGGTCTGAAGCCTCATTGGCCGACACTAGTAAAGCACTTCACACAGATCTGGAGAGAGAAAGGTGCGATTGAAGTTAGATCCAGAGGTCGTGGTTTCCTCATCGTCCTCTTCGAGAATGATGAAGATCTTGCTACTACTGTGGAAGGAGGTCCTTGGTTTGTCACGGGAAAGCCCTTAATCATTAAGAAATGGGAGAGGGGTGAATCGTTGGAGAAGATGAAGCTGACAGAGATACCGATATGGCTGAAGATCCATAAGCTCCCACTTGAACTCTGGGATATTGAGATGTTTAATATCATCAGTTCATACTTGGGAATGCCTATTCGACCTGACAAGTTTACTTCAGAATTTAGAAGGCTTGAGTTCGCAAGATTGCAGGTGATCGTTTCCTCAGACTTCAAGTTTCAAACAGAACTTCAGATTATGAGTGAAGACAGGCATTCTGATACTATCATGTGGTCTGTATGGTCTGTATGAATGGGTACCTATGAAGTGTTCATCGTGTTGTCTGTATGGTCATGAACCTTCTCTGTGCAATATTCCGAAAGATTCAGAAGAAGGTAATCCGAAGAAGAAGGTGAGAAGAACCTGGGTTCCTAAAGCTAGAACTACAGAGGAAGATAATGAGGTCTTCATTGATGCAGTTGAAGAAGTTGATGAGGTGGCCACTCAGTCTGGAGAGTCTGGGCCTCATTCCGAATCTGAGGTTTCTCTGATGGTTTCCTCCTCTGTTACTCCAGTGGTCTCTCCTGATACTGGAAATTAAGAAGAAGAAAAAGGCTAGTTGTCTACCTAAGTTTAATCTGAAGAACACTCCCCAGAATATCCCTTAGTCTATTAATAAATTTCCCCCCCTATCCAGTTTTGATAGTAGTGGCTGTCAGGAGGGTGGGGTTTCTTCACGTCGTTCTGATGGGGGTGAATTAGGGCATGTTGTCCCCCCAATGGTTGAATCTTTTTCTATTCTTTCCTAGAACGTTTGTGGTCTTAATAAACCAGGGCGCCAGGATGTTGTAAGAGAGGTGATCTTCAATAACATGTCTTCTATAGTTTGTCTGTTTGAAACCAAGGTTAGAAGGAAGAAGATTCCCAAAGCTATTAGTAGGTGCTGGCCTAATTCTAGTTGGATTTCCAACCATTCTTCTCACCCTTTAGGCAGAGTTGTAATTGTCTGGTTAAGCGACACTATCAAGATTTCCCCGGTTTGCTTTGATGATCAATTCCTTCATTGTCTAGTTACTATACAGGATGGCTCTTTCTTTCTGATGGCAGTTTATGCTCATAACTTAGAAGCTAAAAGGAATGTGTTGTGGCCAAAGCTACTCAGTCTCCATGACTCTATTGGTAATTCTCCTTGGTTGATTACAGGAGACTTTAACTGCGTGATATTCTCTGCTGATAGGTTTGGTTATGATGAACCCTCCTATAGAGCTATGTCTCTATTTAATGATTTTGTCAATGATGCTTGCTTGTCTGAAATCTCATTCTCGGGGTCTGACTTTACTTGGGACAATAGATAAGATGGTGCCAATCTTGTGATGTCTAAGATTGCTAGAAGTTTCTATAACTTGGAGTTTATTGACAAATTCCCTCGTCTCTAGGGTGTCATCTCTGCTTCTATTCACAGTGATCATAGAATCCTTGTGCTCCATCTTGAGGAAGGGGTGAAGAAAAAGACTCCTTTTAAATTTATTAATGCTTGGACTGAGATACCGGATTTTCTGAATTTGGTTGAGGAGACCTAGAAGTCTGAAGTCATTGGGAACCCTATGTTTCGGGTGTGTGAGAAGATGAGGAAACTGAAGACTATTCTTTGTGATTGGAATAAAAAAGTAGTTGGTAATATTTTTGATAACAGAAGAGTTAAGGAAAGTGAGGCTTGTGCTGCTCAACTTGAAGCGGACAGGAACCCTTTGGATTGTTCGCTCCAGTCTATTGCTGTCTTTGAAAGGAAAGAAGCTATAGATGCTTATAATGCAGAAGAATCTTTTATTAGATAAAAATCTAGAGTGCAGTGGTTGAATTTGGGTGATAAAAACTCTAAGTTTTTCCATGCATCTCTAAAGACCAGGAGACAGAGGAATAGTATTAGGAGTATCATGATTGAGAATTCTATGTGATCGGATGAGGATATTATTGAAAGCCATATTTTCAGTTATTTTCAGGCTTTATTTGCCAATGATTCTCATTCTTCTTCCATGGAGTGGGATCCCTCTTGGTCTTTACCAAAGTTGTCTAAGGAAAGCTTTGACAATCTTTGTGGTGTCGTCACTCAAGATGAGATAGATTATGTCATCCATCATTCTAATGGAGACAAAGCTCCTGGTCCTGATGGCTACAATTTCCATTTCTTTAAAACTTGTTGGCACATTATTGGGAGCGATGTTTCTAAAGTTGTGGTGAATTTCTTCTCGAGTGGTAAACTCCTCAAAGAGGTTAACAAGACTCATATCACTCTTATCCCTAAAGTCAGTAATCCTACCTCTATCAAGGATTGGAGGCCTATTTCTCTCTATAATGTCTTACTCAAAATCATCTCGAAAATTTTGGCCAAAAGAGTACAAAAGATCTTGCCCTGCCTTATTAGCCTCTCTCAAAGTGCCTTTATTAAAGGAAGTTCGATCAATGAGTCTATTCTTCTTGCTAATGAGTTGATTAATAATATCCACAAGATCTCCAAGCCTAAGATGTGCGTCAAAACATATATTATGAAGGCGTATGATTCACTTGATTGGCGATTCGTCAAGCTTATGCTTCATAATATGAATTTTCCTATGTGTTTCATTCACTGGGTTGACGTGCTTCTTAGTTCTGCCAGTATGCAGGTGCTTATTAATGGTGTCCCAGGTTTTTCTTTTAACCCTGGCAGGGGTATCAGACAAGGAGATCCCTTGGCTCTGTATATCTTTGTGATTGCGATGGAGGGATTAACTAGTATTATTAATTTTGCTGTGTCTCTTAGGTCCATTCATCCCATCATGGCTTTGCATGATTTTGCTGTTTCTCACGCTATTTTCGCAAATGATGTGGTTATCTTCTCAGAGGCTGATTCAAGTTCGATTGAAGGAGTCAAGAAGGTTATTGAGTGCTTTAGTGGTGTCTCGAGCCTAAACATCAGTTTGGAGAAGAGTGTGGTTATTTGCAATGATGCTTCTACTTCTATTGTTGAGAATTCTGGTTTGAATATTAAGATTGGTAAATTGCCTCTTAAATATCTTGGCCTTCCCCTCTTCAGTTCCAGACTTTCTAGGGCGTTATGTTCACCTATTATTGACAAGATGAAACACAAGTTGGCTGGTTGGAAATTTGTTCACCTTTCTTATGTCGGAAGGCTTGAACTGATTAAATCTACTCTTTCTTCTTTTCATGTCTATTGGGCATCTTCGTTTCCTCTTCCTACTGTTGTAACTGATGAGATAGATCAGTTGTGTCGTGATTTTCTTTGGAATGGGATGACGGGTGAGAAAATTTCCCTTTTTGTTGTGTGGAGTAGTGTTTGTAAACCGAAGAAAGAAGGCGGCTTGGGTATTAAATTTTCTGTTGATATGGTTAAAGCCTGTATGGTAAAGAATATCTGGAGTATTACCATGAAGAAAGATTCCATTTGGGTTCGATGGGTGCATTCGAGATATCTCAAGGGTGACTCTATTTGGAGTTGTAGCAGCTCTTCTAATTCCTCCTAGATGTGGTCCTATATCTTGCGAACCAGGAACTTGATTGTCAAAAGAATTTGTGTTAAACCCAATATTGATACTCTTATCTGGAGAGAACCTTGGCTTCCTAATGGCGAGTTCTTGGTAAGTCTTCTTGATTATACAGCTATTATGAAGCTTGGTAAAGGTAAACTAGCAAATATTGGTAGTCTATTGAATAATGGTGCTTGGATTGAGCGTAAGTCAAGACATTATTCAAGGATCTTGGGTACCATCAGAGCAAACTATTTTCCTTCTTCTCAATCAGTTGGTTATATTTATCTAGACGATGTTGTGCCTTGTAAGTTGAAGGACTTCTGGGAGTTGCTTAGGGAGAATAAGGCTTTGGTTGTTTGGGACAACTGGGTCAGGAAAACTAAAGCCCCGATAAGATGCATATTTCTTATGTGGAGGATAATGCTTGATAAGCTTCTCACTCATGATCACTTGAAGCATAGAGGTCTTGCTTTCGCCTCTAGAAGTGAGTTATGCATAGATAATGTAGAGGATCTTGGTCACATCCTATTTGATTGTCCATTTTCCTTGAGTATTTGGGAGTTATCTCGTGGGGATGTGTATGTCCCTTCTATTCTCGTTTCTATTCTGGGTCTTATTCAATTTTCTGGTCTGAAGAGTAGAATTTTCTCACAACTGATTGCCTATGCCATCTGGAGCGAGAGGAATCAAAGAATTTTTGTGGGGTTGGATACTAGTACTTCCCAGGTCTGGAAGTGAGTTAAAAAGGATATAGAATCTCTTGTATAGATAGCTCTTGTTTGCTTTTCCTGGTATAGTTTTTTCTTCTTGGATGCCTTGGTGATTTTTCCTGTCTTGGTGATAGTTTTTTACTTTTTTTCCAAAAATTAAAAAAAAGGGAGCAACACGCTTTGGGAGACCAAAAAAGAAAAAATCAATTAAACGATAGTTGGTAAAATAGAAATTCTAAACAGAAATATCATGTCGAAGCATTGACTATATTTATGCTTACACCATAGCTGGCAATTTCAGTTTGTGACCCCTTGTTGTTTTTCCCATTGGGTCAAGATAATAAAGAGTCATCAATTTTGGGACAATCACCACTAATTCCCAATGTCTAGATCTGAGTAAGAATAAAACAAAAATTAAAATAAATACATTTGTTCATTATTAAAATTATATTGAATACTAATACTTACTGGACGTTAAAAGGAATTAGGATAATTTCCTTTCCCACAGTAGAAAAATATTTGAATGCATCAGAGAAGTACTCACTCACTTCCTCAATGTGTATCTCCACCTGACTAGTGACCGAAGGAACTAAGAATCCAATATTATTTATATCAAAGTTTGTGGCCTCGGTATATAAATGGTTGTTAAACATTTGTAATTATTTTCATATGTAGAAATAAGCTAAAACTGTGTATTGGAATTTTCTATATTGATAGATCCTTACCTTATCCATACTTCTAATATTGAAGAATTTAGCCAATCATAATGGAACAACTCTATAATATCATCAAGAAAAATATAATTGTCAAAGTCCCTCCCAGTTGTGTCTTCTATTAAATTGATCAACATTTTTAGTCCAGAGCTTTGGTTGGCTAAGTATCGACACAAACATTTACATTTACTTCCCAACTCGTCGAATGTGGATTCTGGAATAATAGATGGCTTGGGCATAGGAGGACGACTAGTTGAATTTTTACTTTTTGGTTTGCAAACATGTTAATTAAATTACATACTTCTATTACACGAGTTCGTATATGCAGTCAAATATGAAAAACATGGTAGAATTCAAGTATACCTTGTCATTGATAACCAAGTGTCTAGGCCAACCCACCATAGCACCCTCTGCTTCTTCAACTGTACTATATTCAGGATTAGGTATGGGTAGTGGTTTGTCCCCCATTCCGTCATACATAAGATGGATGGACACATTGCAAATGTCATCAGTAATTTGTTGGCAATGCAATGTACCACCAAGGTTGTACACCTTGCCCGCTGCCACAATATTATATTCTGGAACCTCCACTGCAAGTTTACAGTTCATACCAACCTAGATTGAAATAATATAGGTTATATAAGAAGCAGTAGAACAGAACCCTGTTATAACTATATATTATCATATATATATCATACTAATAACACAACATATAGAACAAAAACTTACTGCAAATTTTTGTGGTGGGTCATTGGGAGTGCTCCCATGACCTTCTACAACTGGAGCATGGCCAGCTTATACCTCATCACTTGACAGACGCACAGTATGAATAGGTTGAGAAGGTTGAGTAGGCTAAAATGAAGACATTATTTCTTGTACTTTCTGCGCTACTAATGCTTCAACCTCCTCTTTTGTAAGACCTCCTGCACGACCTCTTTTAGATTGCTAAGGGCCAAAATAAGACTTGAATCCTATGCCAACTCCTAATCCCCTAACACAGTCAGGATTCTCCTTCGTACCAAGAGCAACTGATAGTTCATCCATGTGACCAGTTGGGATGAACTTTCCTTCCTTCCTTTGGTCGTGGAGATCAATCTATTCATAGTTAATAAAAATATTAAATCACAATATCAATTAGATATAAATAAATCTAAGTTTGTGGGAGTTACTCTTTACTTAATTGGGATAAACCTATCATCTTTTGTGCCACCTCCTTAGTTGCAGGGTTGACAATTTCACCTACTCAATTCTTTCTAGCATCAATCCATGTCAAGTGTCAGGGTGGACGCTCAACTTGAGTTGTACTAGATTCTTCTCCAGAAGAGGACTGCTTCTCTTGTAGTTGGCGGCGGAAGGCATAACCACCGGGCCCCAAGCGATGGTCATGCACATTTTTGGTCTGTCTTTCCTTTTGAGCCTGGTGGATAGCCTCAACATTTAAAATGAGATATTGCAATTCAGACTTGGCAAACATGTATAAAAAGATTCACCTACTTAATTGTATAAAATTAAAGATTCATACAATACATCACAATCTTTATTACCTAAAACTCATCTGATCCTAGCTGCAACAAATGTTTCCCACACCTCAGGATCAATAAAAATATATACATTTGTTGCTTTCTTCTTTTGTTTAGGATTATCTATAAATTCCCTTATGAGATATGTCTTAAAACCCCTCCCTCGTACACCACAACGTTGTAGCACTCTTTTCTTGTGATCTTTTTCATTTAGATGAAAAACACCCTATACATACAAAAGAAGCAATTAATATTGTTGTTTTGAAAAGCAATTAATTCCAAGCAAACTAAATTAGAATCAATAGATAAAAAAACATATTAAAATAATATCACTTCCACTCACAAATATATCTTTCCATATGAGGTCTTTTTTGGCATTAGGAACATCATGCCAATTTTCTATATCTATTGGCACCTTACTGCACGCGGTTGCCCCTACATAATGCTTGAAAGCACTAGCATGTTCCCCAACAGGTGCTCCTGTGATATCAAACTGGACTGACAATTTTTCCCCTTTAGCCCTGGGCTCTTGCAACCTACACATCAGTGTGGGACCTCTACTTTTCTTAGCATCACCACTACCATCCTCATGGTGCTCATGCTGATGCTCAGAATGTTCATCTTCACTCGCCATTTTAGAACCTGCAAGTATACATGATAAAAAAATAAGTGATAATAAAATCACAAGTGATAAGGTATACTAGCTTGAATGATAATATAAAATAAATAATTCAAAGAATACATGCCTCTAGTATTGGTTGAGTTGTTAGTCAAGGAAAACTCCTTCAGCATGCTCTTCACGTTTATAATATTCATCAGTGTTATCTTCAACATTTACACTTGGCAAACCAGCTGAGAATGGACTGGAATCATCATACTTTTCTTAGTATTCTTCTTCATTTATAGGATCTACAGTAAACTATCTTTTTCCATGAAGAACGACAGACCAATTTTTATTTGCCGGGTCATCAATATAGAATACTTGTTTTGCTTGGTCTGCCATGATGAATGGCTCATCTTTCTCACCAATCTTTTCAAAATTCACCAATTTGAAACCCAACTCATCCACTAAAACTCCTCTGTTGTTGTCAACCAAATTACACCTAAAGATAGGAACTCAAAATTTTGTATAGTCCATTTCCCATATGTCCTTAATGACACCGTAATATGACATCTCAGCCTCACGTGGTCTTTTATCTTTGGCACTAGAAAAATACAATGAACAAGCTTGAACAGTGACCCCACTATTTTGAACTACACTACTTTACTCTTGACGCTTTGTGTAGTATGAAAATCCGTTTATGTCATAACCTTCATATGACATGACATCCATTTTTGGCTTAAAGGTGGGCCATTTTATGTTCTCAGCAACATTATTCGGTGATTCAGATAGTTGATTAAATACTTTCTCTTCAAACCACCTAATAAATGTTCGATTATGCTCTCTTGCAAGCCACATTGAACTAGATCGCGAATGATTTCTCTTGATAAGATCATTGTGTTCTGTGATGTAGATACTAACTTTATCGATGTTGTGTAAAATATACAAATGCGCTTGTTCCCACAACTCACGACTGATTCCTTTCACTCGTCCTCCTAGAGTTCCTTTGCCACAATAAGATTTAGTGTGATGGGAATTTTTTAGATTGCTAGAAGTTTTATTGCAATTCAAAAAATCATTACAAAAGTCCATCACCTCCCTAGCCATGTAACCCTCAACAATACTCCCTTCAGGACGATAACGATTCTGAACATCACCTTTAAAAACACTCACGTAGCGTTCAAATGGATACATCCAGTGTAAAAAAAATTGGACCCAACATCTTCACCTCCCTTGTAATATGTGCTACAAGATGAACCATGATATCAAAAAATGAAGGAGGAAAGTACATTTCAAGCTGACACATGGTAACAATTACATCTTTCTATAATTTATCAAGAGTATCGGGATGTATCACTTTGTTGCATATTTCATTGAAGAAGAAATAGAGTCTTGTGATTGCAAACCTTACATGCTTCAGCAATATAGATCGAATAGCCACAGGTAAAATTTGTTGCATTAAGGTGTGACAATCGTGAGATTTGAGACCTATCAGTTTCAGATCCTTCATTGATACCAATCTATGAATATTAGAAGAGTATCTTTGTGGAACCTTAATATTATACAAACACTCACAGAAAGTCTTTTTCTCCTTGTTTGACAAAGTGTAACAAGCTGGTGGTAAATATGTGCGGCAACCCCTGATCTCCACTGATAATTTTTTTCTTATACCCATTAATTCTAAATCTTTTCTAGATTTGATGCCATCTTTAGTCTTTCCTGGTATGTTCAGTAGTGTACCGATGATGCTATCACAAATATTGTTTTCAACATGCATGATGTCAATGCAGTGTCTAATTTCCAAAGATCTACAATAAGGAAGATCCTAGAATATTGACCTCTTCTTGTATAGGGATTTGTCACATGCGAGTGTATAACTACTTGAACTCTTTCCAAATTCATTAACAATATGTTTCACCCTATCATATACAACATTTCCTGGTATAGGTTTAGGAGCACTTCATTCCTTAGTTGACCCATTAAAGGTTTGCATTGCCTTCGATAAGGATGCACTGGTGGGAGAAATCTCCGATGACCAAGATATACGATTTTACCACCATGTTTCAGTCTGATTGAATCAATATTTTCCTCACAAATAGGACATGCTTTGTAACCTTTTATGCTATATCCAGACAAATTTCCATAAGCTGGAAAGTCATTAATCGTGCAAAACAACATAGCACGCAAACTGAAGGTCTCTTTACGTGAAGCATCATATGTCATAATACCTTCTTCCCATAGTTTCATTAGGTCATCTATTAGAGGTTGAAGGTAAACATCAATATCATTTCCAGGTTGCTTGGGCCCTGATATCAATATTGACAACATGAAATACTTATTTTTCATACACAACCAAGGAGGAAGATTGTATATAACAATCATAATAGGCCACGTGCTATTTTGGCTGCTTAATGTACCATATGTATTCATTCCATCTGTACAGAGTCCAAGTCTTATGTTTCTTGGTTCGTTACCAAATTGAGGGTATAATAAATCAATTTTCTTCCATTGTGGTGAATCAGATGCATGTTGTAGGATGCCATCATCATTGGCCTTTAACTCCCCATGCCAAGACAAATTTTGTGCATCTTCTGTATCAACAAATAAGCGTTGAAATCATGGTATTATTGGTAGATACCACATCACCTTGACAGGAGAGCCATTTTCAGCCTTAGCTGAATTTGTGTTCTTATACATCGACGCACCACATTTTGGACAATTTATTAAATTACTATAGTGCTTCTGAAACAACACACAATCATTTGGACATGCATGAATCTTCTTAGCCTCCATTCCGATTGGGCACATTATTTTCTTTGCTTGATATGTTGAAATTGGAAGCTTGTTGCCTTTAGGAAGAATTTCCTATAACAAAGACAACAGTGAAGTGAAACTCTTATCGCTCAACCAGTTTTGAGCTTTAAGAGTATATAATCGCATCACAACACTCAACCTCATGAAATTAGTACAACCCTTATATAAAGGTTTTTCAGCATCATGGACTATGTTTGCAAATAAAGAAGGTGGATCAATGACATTGTCCCGACAAGTGCGTAGCATCTCATCAACCATATCATCCTGAATCGAGTCATCCTGAATCGGTTCATCATTGCAATTATCATAATTATCTATATCTTCTATACCACAACTATTAGTATCGACATTTTCTGATCCATTATTAATTTTTTCTCCATGCCAATACCATTCATTATAACCTTGTATGATCCCATTTCATATGATATGATCCTTAATTTCTCAGTAGTATCAACTTTCAAATTCATACCACAATTTCTACATGGACAATAGAACCTATCTATAGGTAGTTTCCTATGTTCCTCAGCAAATCTGATAAATTCATCAAGACCTTTGGCAAACTTTGGACTACAACGGTTCTTGATAGACATCCAACTTCGATCCATTTTCTATATCACATTAAAAATTAATTATAAAACTAAGCATTTAATATTGATATTATAAGATGTAAGTTTTTATTGATAGGAAGTTAATTACTTTTATACTAAAGTGTACCACCTATCCCATTTTTGAATATTTAATCTCATTAGTAACTGTATAATGTATGTTTAGTTTTGAAGAAAATTTCAGCAGTATTTCCCCTAAGTTCTCCAAGTACACCGATGTAAATGGTAAATAACCACTCACATATGTACCTAGAGAACAAATTAGGAAATACTACTAAAATTTTCTTCAAAACTAAACATACATTATACACTTACATCCTAAGTGAGATTAAATATCGAAAAACAGTCCCAAACCGGGGACTATCCAAAATTTATTTTGAACGGGTTTCTAAGTTGATACATGCATAAATGTATTATTGTCTTATTTATATATTAAGTTAAACATCATGCATTCTATAATCTCATATATAAACCCTAAAGTGTCAATCTGAGAGTGCACAATGTCTACCCTCATATTTCTGGAATGTCCACCAAGCACTACCATACATGTATTAAATATTTGAATCAAAATGAAGCCTAATGGCACATTGGGAGAGTGAGAATATTATACCTCACTTGAAGGATGAAAAAGAAATATGTGCAAGTCAACAACACCTGCACCAACACAAATGCATGATTCAATTCTCTTATAATGTAAGGCATTAGGGTCAATATACATCAATATTAGAGGAGTAGAAAGATTTTAATAAATGCAGTTCAGCAACTCAGCCAACACGGCCGTGCTACCCAGCACAACTGTACTACCTAACAAATACATTTACTCAGCCACAACCACCACGGCCGTGCTACCCAACATGGTCGTGCTACCAACCACCACGGCCGTGCAACCTAGAACGGTCGTGCTACCTAACAAATACATTCACTCAGTCACAACCACCACGGCAGTGCTACCGAGCATGGCCGTGCTACCTAACAAATACACTCACTTCGATCCTTTCCTCAATCACGGCATGACAATAAGAAGAAAAACGGTCATGGTTATGGCACGATCATGCTACTACCACCAGCACCCATCGCTACCCACTGCCGACCCCAGCCCCGACCGCAACACCCATCACCACCCACCGCTGGACCCCAGCCCCGACCACAACAGCCCCCACCTGCCCCGCCTCTCCTTTCCAACTGAGAAGGCTCTTCGACGGTGGCACAACACGTACAACTGAGAATCTTGTGACCGATTTTCAGTTAATATAATGTACCTTGCAACCTTTAGTTGGCGGCGGCGGCACAACATGTACGGCTAGGCGGCAGTACAACACAGCTTGATGGTGGTGACACACGACTCGGCTCCTTGGATAGGGTGGCCACAACAGCTCATTGGACACGACGGCGACGTCGGAAGGACACCGAGATGGGCTCCTTGGACACAACGAAAGAGAAGGAGGGGGTCTCTAGAGCCGTGATTTTTGGTAACATCCTGACCTTTAGCGTCGGTTAACTGACAAAACCGACGCTAGAAGTCAGATTTATAGGGTCGGTTATTCCAAAAAACTGACGCTAAAGCCTAAGTGGTGCCCAAATTTTTGTAAACCATTTATAAGATCGATTATTTTAAAAAACCGACCCTAGAGGTCAGTATCTATAAGGTCAGTTATCCATAAAATCTGACCCTAGAGTTCCAAAGCGGTGCCCACATTTTTGTTTGACCCTATAGCATCGGTTATTTGGAAAAACCGATGTTATAGATTGACGCGCGTAGCCAAAATCGCGTGAATTGTTTCCGCAAGAAACCTGTATGGTCAGTTTTTATGATAAAACCGATGCAATAGTCTATTAGGTCGGTTATTCTAATAAAATGATGTTATGGGCAGTGACATTACTGGCCAAAAATGTAGTAGTGATAAACTCAACCGATGATTTGAATATCGTCTTTGTCTTTTACTCTATTGGTCGAGTTACCTTTATTGAACTCGACCGATTGCACTGAACGGAATTTGTAGAAAAAGTGATTGTGATCATTTGTGTGTGTTTTAAGCGAAAATAGAGTCGTTGCTTTGAGAAAAAATAGCTATATTTCGTATCTAAGTGTCCCACAACTTAAAGGGGAACCCTCAACTATAAATAAGACCTCTTGGAGTTCACTCCAAGGTTGCTCATTCACTACATGCTTGGTCCTAGCCTAGTTGAGAGTGTTCCAACCCTTTGAGCCCCTTTATCTCTCTACCTTCAAGTCAAATTCGTGAGTATGAGTGAGATAGGTTCCTTTGTAAGAGATTTGTTCCTTGCAATGATGTAAAGATCTCATCCATCATCTTCCTACCCTCTTTCCTATTGAAGAAAAGGTTGAAGATCTTATCTGAGTGAAGGAGAAGAGGTTGTTGTTCTTTATGGTTGAAGAAGCCAAGGTGTTCCAGATCTCCAAGTGAAGGAGATAGTCAAGGGAAGTTCTCAAGAAAGATAGGTAATCCCTTGAAGGCTGAAGACTTGAAGAGGGAGTGGGTAAGTCCATGTTGATGGATGAAGGCTCCATGGTTCAAGTGGGTAAGCTCCTTCTATAGGTTGATGATCTTTTCTTGAGGTACGAAGCCCTTGGATGTGTGGGTGTTGTGTCTTGTAATCTTATGATGGAATATAAGAGTACCAAGATTGCAAATCCTAGAGATTAACCACCTCTAGGTAGTGGACTGCCATTGCTCCTAGTTAGGATGTGGAACCACTCTAAACCACCTATCCAAGTGCTTGCTCTTCCTTGTCTCTAATCCTTGATATGCTTGCTAGATAAGACATCAAATTTGTTGTTTGTTTAAGTTTCCGTACTTCATATAATTTGGTGGTCTAATCCTTCTTATGAGAATTGTGAAGCTCTATTTACCCCCCCCCCCACCCCACCCCTAGAGCCCTTAATCCAACAAGTGGTATTAGATCAGGTCTTCTCAAAGCTACTTCCACAAGTAGGAGAAGATGGGAAATTTGACTCTTGGATATCTCAACTTTGAGGGGAGCTTCTATGTGCGACCTCCAGTCTTTGATGACACCAACTTCCTCTATTGGAAGAGAAGAATGCAGTTGTACCTCCAAGGTGTGACCTATGAGATGTGGAATGTGGTGCACCTCATGTATGAAGATCTAAAAGGGGAAATCTCCACATGGACGGAAGCCCAAATGAAACAAGCTCAACTGAATGCCAAAGCAGTGAGAATCATCTACGCAGCCCTCACCCCATCTGAGTTCAATCAGATCTCCTCTTGGGACACCGCACATGGAATTTGGAACAACCTATGTGTCACATATGAAGGAACATAGCAAGTGAAGAAAGCCAAGATCTACATGCTTGGTGGTTTACTTGAGAACTTCAAGATGGGTAAGAATGAAAGAGTGGCAGATATGTACACTAGGCTCAATGTGATCATCAATGGATTGGCAGCCCTTGGGAGTGTGATGGATAAAGGCACTATCAACTCCAAGATCTTGAGATCACTTCCTAAGAGATGGGAGCCCAAAGTTACATCCATTGAAGTGGTGTACAAGCTAAGTGAGTAGTCAACGAAGGCGTTGGTTGGTAACCTTCAAGCCCATGAACCTAGGCTTGACAAGGAAGAAGAAGGAGAAAAAGAAGATCAAGGACACAACTTTCAAAGCTCAAATTGAAGAGATGGTTCGGTAGCAACAACTTGTCCTCAAGTCCCCTACTCCTTCCTCAAGTGAAGATGAAGGCCCCAATGAGCATGAAGCAAAATACTCTAAGGGAAAACACTTCAAAGGGAATCCTTCTTCATCAACTCCTAGATGCTATGAGTGTGGACAAAAGGGCCATTTGAAGAATGACTGCCTCAAGGCTAAGAATAGCCATCACAAGAGAAGCCACAAGAAAGACAAGGAGTACAACAGAGAAGGTAAATACTAGAGAAAGGAGAAGAAAGAAAGAAGAAGCAAAGATGTAGCTCATGCAGCTTGGGAAGAGTCTTCCTCAATCTCTTCAAGCTCCAAAGATGGAGAATGCCACCTTGCTCTCATGGCCTCTACAAGTGAAGATGTAGGTGAGGTAAGTGAAGTCAATTTGCATGATTTATCTAAGGAAACTCTCATTGATATACTTAATGATTTCCAGTGTAACATACTGAAATACAGGGCTAAATTCGAATTTTTGAGCTATGTTTCATAATTCTTCAAAATTGAATTTTCTTTTCCTAGATTGCACTCACATCTACCTTTCATTTAAAATATCTTGAAAATCAAGCTCCAGCATACAATTTATCCTCATTTTGGCCTAGTCATCCCTTTTGGGACTCATAAGAGAATAATTGAATTCCATTAGAATTTCTTAGCTTTGGAATCACATAAAAAAACACCACAAATTATGACATTTATTTGTAGAGTAAATAATTACTTTTACTATCTTAGACTAGAAAAATAGAAAAATGAATATTTTAGTAATTAGACCAATTGCTTTTAAACTAGTGTTCAAAATTTGTATTAGAAATATAGTAGTCAATTAGGAGTATTGAATAGCAGGAGTAACACCATTATATAAGGCAAAATTGTTAAAAAAATAAAAATTAAAAGCAATTAACTAAGAGGATTGACCGGGGCCACTTGGAGCCAGGTCATCTTCCCTAGCAAGCGCCCCGTGTTGCTATGCGGTTGTTACCGCTGCAGCAAGGTAACGACAGGGGACAAGCCCCAAACAGCCGATGTCGTTCTCTAGCCCTAGACTCGACCACCCACATTCCCCCTCTCTCTCTATCTTCCCTCTATAAATGAAACTGACTTGAAGGGAGGGCCTTGTCATTAATGGCCGATGACCCAACGATGAAATGGACAGCGAGCCTCAAATAATGCATCGCCGCCACCATGTGAGCACCGCCCTAACCTTGGGACACAACACCTAGCATCATTCCTACAAATACCTCCCCTCATTGTGTAGTAGAAATAAACCACGATAACTGTGATTTATACCTTCTTCTCCTCCCCCCCTAATGTCGATATCCTTCACTTTGATCTGCCAAATGTTGTGAGTGTGCCAGGCTTTAGCCTGTTCTGTCCAGCATACAGATGCCACCACCCTAGCACTGGGCGGTCAACCTTAGGAAGACCTACGACCATCACCCGCTGTGGTGGCACCGGCAACTGAGCAGCCGCAACACTCGACAACCAACCAAGGCGCTGCAATCCTCAATGCCTGCCATCATCTCCGCCTAGTGTTGTCATCCCATCCTAACCTATTGTGCCGCCATCACACTACTCCCCGACACGAGCAGGCAGCAACCACGACCGTCCATTCTACGACTAAAACTTCCCGATGACGATGAACTCTTCTAGACCTCCGCCATCACCTCCACTACCCTAGCAACTATCGCCCATCGCAACATCAGTGGGCGCCCTCATGACCCATCTACAGCGCTGGGAGCTACCTTAAAATAGGACCCGACCCTGCCACTGATCTGAAGATTTTTGTCATCCACCCTGGACTCTACGCAGGGTTAAGAACAACTTTTTCAGATGTTATAGTCACTTGTATGTGCCCAAGTACTGAAAGTTTCAGCCTAACATCCTAGGCGGTAGACTAGTGAAGTTGTTGATACATCACAAAGATTAGAGTCCTCCGCATCACATACTTGAGGACTAAAACAACATACATATATCCCAGCCACAATCAACCAACATGATCGATTGATTAATATGCAAGGAGTTCCAAACACAACCTTCTATGAGTTGTAATCCCTTATTTCATTATATTTTAGAACTACACGAACCATTCTTAAAACAAATAATAATGACCATTCTAGATTAGGGTGATTAGAAGGTGTATGAATATGTTGTATGTAAAATGAACCGTAACAGTAACACATATTATTTGCTCGTTTATAAGTAGTAATCCTAATAGTATATGTATCAATAGGTATGCATATCCCTGTATTGATACTAATAGATAAAGTAAGTACGCAACTTCAGAATTGGTGCTCACGGTAGCTTCTAATACCAAAAAGTATCACTAACGATATGTTGTACTGAATATCAGTTAGTATTTAGGATATATATATATATATATATATATATATATATATATATATATATATATATATATATATATATATATATATATATATATATATATATATATATATATATATATAGACATAGTAATAACGATAACCTATACCAATAAATCAACTGACTTTGTACTAATCAGGCTGGTTCCCAAAATAGTACGTGTAATAAATTTGTGTATATCTTATCAGTATTTATGAACCTCAGGATAACTTATTAAATCCAATATTGTTGATGTTTCAGATAGTACATGGTATATATTAAGTTATAAACCTAGTTATATTAATAATACATTCTATTTGATCCTAGATTTTTGTACTGCAAATATATAAATAATAATGCACTAATAATAGTTAAGTAGAAATATATGATTAATAATGATGAAAATAGTTCAAACATATTCATGCTATAACATGTTATACAACTAAACCCTAGAAAAAGAAATCAAGATCAAAGTACTAGCATATGAATAATATGTATAGAGGTATGTGGAATTAAACCCTAAATATCCCTAGTAAGGTATATTAGTAAATAGACACTTGATTCTAGTGACTAAATGTAGTTGTAACATATATGAGAAACATAATGATGTTGTAGAATTCCTTTTAACATATTTAAGAAAAATAATGATATATGAGCATGCTTAACTATGGAGTTCTTTAGTGATGGACTCCCAGAAATAGTGAGGCCTTGGATAACATGATCTTAAAAGGAATAATTGGACTACCCATATCACCAAGGTGCACCTCGATTTTTGGGAGCCCATCACTAAAGAACTCCATAGTTAAGCATGCTCATCTTGGAGTAAAACTAGGATGGGTGACCAGTCGGGAAATTGACCCCGGCTTGTGTGTGAGTGAGGATAAAGCACATAGTTAAGGCTAGTGGTGGTCTGTGGGGCTAGTCTTCATTCCTGAAATTCTACTAGAGCCTAGGGAAGTGGGCCCAGGCATTAAAGTCGATCATATTTTACTAAATGCAAATCTCAAAGGAAAAGACTAGTCAAGATAGTAGATGATCTTTCTGCTAAAATTGAGGTTCTTGATAAAAATGAAAAACTACTCCTTGATAGCATAGATTCTTTGCAAGGGCAATTTCTTAACCTTCAGCTTCAACACAATCGAGTAGAGGTTGAGAATTGTAACAACCCCACATTTTGGGATCTTTTGGTGAGAAATGTAATTTCTCCTATTAAATATATTTGAACAAATAATGATATAATTAGTTTTGAATAAAAGGATTTCGCTTACAATAGCCTTGTTGGTTGTTTTGTGGGCTTTATTGGCTATTGGGCCCAATAACAAGGAAAAGACAAAAAAGAAACTCCATTATTAATAACAAATGGAGAAAAGAAAGATGTAGAAACTTCTACAAGGAAAAAGAATATAATCCAAAGGTGGATTTCATTCCTCTTGGGTTCCTTGGGTTCCAAGGAGTCCAAAGTTGCAAGGATAATGCAACAAGAAAAGAAAAGATCAATTAAATATTTCCTTACTAAGAATGAAATTGAAAACAATAATAAAATGTGGGAAATAAGTGGAAAGATGTATAATTGAGTTATCCTTGATGGATTTTCGTATCCATAAGGTTTCTAATATTAAAAGGAATTCCAATACGGAAAATAAAAAGAGAGATAAAGAGAAATCATCAAAAAGAGATATTTTAATAAAGAAATAAAAAGGATAATGAGAAATAATGGATATAGATGCATCTAGAAGGATAATAAGTATCCTTAAAAAGGAATTTTGTAATATTAGAGTTTCTTGGGGTCCAAGGAGCCCCAATGGAGAAAAGAAAGAGAAAATACCAATAATACAAAATAAGAGGATAATGTGCTACATAGTTAATGACTTTTTGATATTATCTAAAAGAGGTGTTATTTTCTTTAAGAAAGTTGAATTTCATGGCCAATGGATTAAAAGTGAAGCATGATGATGATAAGAGAGATGATTTTTGAATTCCATAATGACCAAGGATCATGGCCAAACAAGGAATTACTAAAGAGAGAGAAAATACTTCTTAATTAAAGGAAAATTGTTTTCCTATTTGGAAAAGACTTGTTTGCTTCGTGGGCAAGCATGTTAAGGGTGTGGCTACCCTCCCCTATATAAGGGGTAGAACCTTTGGCCGAATCCAAGAGGATTCCATACATCTTTCTCTCTTCTCCTTCTTCAATTCGTTCAAACCCTAGCATAAGGAACAGTTCAAATCCTAGAGCAATGAGGGGTCGTGGAGGAGTTATGGCGGAGGCATGCTGATCTCACGATGCTAAGGGGGAAGCTCGATGGTTATCCCTCACCCTAGCCTGTATGCAGTAGCAGCAACATGGCTGCATATGATGTCCACACACCACATGCTTGTCCAGCCCAAACTAGCCATGTTGGCCGCAAACGAGTAGCGTCCCATGTGCTGTGGAGGGTGACAGAGGTGGGGTGGCAGTCGCCGGAGGCCCTCAAACCCTAGAGAGGAAGGGGTGGACCCGCAAAGTGCTGCAGTTGGCGGTCAAGCAAGGTTTCGCGAGGAAGAAGATGAACCAGGAGGGTTTTGACAGTTCTGCCCTTCCACACTATGCAGAGTCGACTGCTTAAGTGAGGGAAAGAGAGTAAATTTGTTATATTTCCAAACCAGCGAGCTACGTTGCATGAGTTGGCCGACGTGTCAACTTTTTATTGGCCCAAGTAAGAAATTATTACAAAATGCATATCTTTTTATTAGTAGCTCAGACCGATACATATAAAATAAGAAAGTTTCTCAAAAAATGTGGGGAATCCATTAAAAATAGATTTAGAAGCTAATTGCTCTTGCAATTCTAAAAGTAGTGAAAGTTATCAACTTTAATGTATTAATGATTAAGAAACCCTATTTTGAGATGATTAATATATTTAGAAGGGGTTAATGGGTGATTAAAGTTGATATTAACCTATTAATCATAAAAAGATACATTAAGATAAAAAAGGATGAACTTTGCATGTAATTGGTTTAATTTAGAGTTCCATGTGTATAAATGAGCTTTAATGGGCCTTGAAACCCTTATATTAGTAATTGTGACTCTTAATAGATTTAATTGTTCAAATTCATGAATAAAGCAGAGATACGATGATTCTAAGCTATTTTGAGTATAAAAGCTCCTAATTGTGGATAAATATACTTAATATAGTAATTGGGGTTTTCTAATGGATAAAGGTGGAACTAATGATAAATAGAGTTCATATGTGAATTAGATCATAATGAACTATGAGTTGTTAATCCGAAAAGAACCAAAGATGATAATTAGGTCTAATGATCTTGTCATGAATTAAAAGGATAAAAATGGTAGTTTTAATGTAAAACAACATAATGGACTGAATTGATGTTTAATTTTTCCTTTAAATCTTAAATTAAGGTTATATGTTTTTAAAAGGTAACCTTAATATATTTTGTGAAGAATAGATGAGATAATTAGGGTTTGTGAGTAATTGTATAAAATTAGGGTTTAAAAGAGTAAAAATGAAGAGGAACCCTAATTGCAATAGAAACCCTAAAAAGTGGACTAGAAACCCTAGGAAGTGAGCTAGGTTTAATAGATCTTGGTAGCATGATCAATGATAGGAAATTTTATGCATATTTAAGGATCTCTTTGTGTGCTTGCTTGCCTATTGGATTTCTTGCATTGATTGGATTAATTCTATCTAGAATCAGCCCGATAGGTACATGGTTAATTATGGTTAATCGCATTAGTTTCTCGAAGGTTTTCTGGATGATTCATCACATTGAATGCAACCTATCAGTTTGAATGTTCATACTTGCAAATCATAAAGTCACTATGATTATCAAATAATAGTATAAGTGTGTATTCTCACACCTACATGCCACCCTGATTGATGATGCCAAAAGTTCAAGCCTAGGAGGAAAGACCAATGGGAACCATGAGTGGTGACCCTGGACACCAAGCTCAGGATTGAGAAGGTGGTCTTTATTGAATGACTAATGGGCACCATTAGAGGTGACCCCAGGCACCAAGCTCGAGAATGAGAAGGTGGCCTTAAGTCATTGGAAAAAGAGAAACCCTAAGGAGGGTATGCCAGGGTTAGGGCCAAAGTGGTGGAGAATGTCACATTGAAAGAGAAAATTGGTTCATTAATTAACTTGATTGTGATATTTAGATTGTTAGCCATATTTGTCAAATTTTGGTTGTCCCCACATACCGGCATATTTCAATATGTTGACTGACATTTTGTTTGTCGTTGTTTTAGGTGCAAGATTGAAAGGACAAACAGTAAAGTGGCATATGTCGAAATAAATAAGAATTAAAGTACAAAGGAGGATTAGTTCAAATAGACTCTAGATTTGGATAGCAATAGATATCCAAGTTTTTGAAAAATGTATGCAAAGTTTTATTTTATAACAGATTTTAGTTTAGTTTGGGAGAATTTTATAATTATTAATGATTATTTTTCGAACCTTTGATCATGTTAATTGGGATAACGGCTCTGACCTTCGGGTCTACCTTAATTGGGGGTTATCAGGAGACAGGGTCCTGACATTTGGTATCAAAGCCTAGGTTCCTCATCTAATCTTTAATAATTATTAAATTTTATAAATTCTATAGAACCCCAGGGAGTTATTAGAGGATTTTCTGAAAGACAGAGGTGTCTAGAAAAGGATCACGTCTGGGGGATGACAAGAATTTCCTCTGCACTACTAGTCGCAATACAAGGACTCCTGGATCTGTGTGACTGCCTAACCAATGTCTCAGGATTTGACTCGAAGTAAGATACCTTTATGACTCTCTCATCTTGTTCATCCCTTCTCAACTCAAATGTTGTTAAGCATTTTAAGGATTAGGGTTTTCTCTCTTTTCCTCACCCTCTTGAGCTATGGGTAAAGTTGATAAGGTTTAAGGAATCCTCCACCAAATTAATGAAAAGCATGTAAATAAGATGTCATGGACATAAGCTTAATAGTTTAAGAATAGATACATGCTTAGGTTGTATGACATAAGTTGTCATGCCTTCAGGAGAGACTTGAGGGTAGACCTCCTTGTCTGGAGGAAGAATGGAGAAAGTTAGCCTTGGAGGTAGAGACCTGCATTATAAGTAGAGACCTGGCACATCCTCTGAGGATGATGCTAACTCTAACCCTAAGTGGTGGTTAGAAAGAGAGATGACACGATGAGTTAGATGTCAGGATAGACCAATTGTGTGGGTGGACATGCCTTTGGGATTTCCATGACGATATGAGCCATGTGAGGGCGGATGACCTAGTACCTTTCGCAACCCAACCTTGGGAAGGGTCGTGCATGTTTGAGTGAAGGATAGCTCCTTCATTGATGAGGTTAGAGAAGAATCTATAGAACCCTATTGGCTTATGCAAGTAGGGAACATCATGCACCCATAGGACGTTGGTAGTGCTTGGCAGTAGGTTAAAACGGAGGCCAGAAGGGCATGATGGATAGCTTATGAGATAAGCAAGAAGTGTTATGAATAATCTTGAGCAAACATAAGTTTGAACATAGGATTCGAAGTAGGAGTGTGGTTGTGAGCTTGATCCACCTTCATGGAGGGAGGCCCTCTAGTAGTAAGGTTTTTTGTAGAGTTAGCTCTAGGGAGAGAGAGAGAAGGATCCAAGCCAGAAAGTTGGAAGCTTAGACTCCGAGATGTGAGGAACAATGGGGAGTTGAGGATGATGCGACCTAAGTGGATGGTTGTGGTTGCCTCATACATGATCCCCGGAGGCTGATGGTATCTTGGTTGCCTTTAGAGGAACCAAACCCTAAAGAGAGGATGAGGCTTCTGGTATCTATGTGCCTATGGTATAGGTGTTTACCTTCTAAGATGGGAAGAAGAGTTCCTTAGATCTTGAGAAGGTTTAAGTAACCAGTTGTGAGGCCTTACACCTAGTTGGTTGTCCTTGAGGAGGACTCCACTGTAAAGTGTTGCTCGAGCAGAAGGATGATAGGAAGTGTATGTCATATATTGTACATGTTTGGTTGGTGGTTAAGAGGTTGATCATGCAGTTGGACACCCAAAAAGTGAACCTAGGGTTCCTAGGCCTAAGAGGGGAAGTGGTGTACCTGATGCTTAAGACGAGACTTGAGGTTCCATAGATTTGAGCATGGCACTCCACATGTTGAGAGGAAAAGGAAACCCCTTAAGTCTAAGGTATGTTTGATGAACCCCTCACAGCTAAGTTGGTGACATGGGAAGGTATGATCTTGGTCCAATGTTGAGGAATGAGAACATGTATGACCTAGCATGGTTTAGTAGGTGGTCTGCTTGTGCCTTAGTAGCTTGCTAGGGTTAAGCATGCTCATGTGAATTTAAACCCTAGACATAAGCACATTTGTGACCTTTGTTATTAAGGTATAGTTTCCTCCCATCCTGGGAGAGGGACCCTTTTGTAAGGTGTATACCAGTTTCTGTTGGTTTTGAAGTAACCTAAGGAGGTCTCATAGGATCTTTTTAAGCTAAGTGAAAAGTACATAGTAAGATAATGAACCTATAGACCCATAGATAACCATCTCTAAGTGCATGTGGGTGTGTTACCATGGAGGTAACTGATATGGGGCCTAACCAAGGTAAGCGGGTCGTCATGACCCCTATGAAAGGATGAAAGTTAGCCCAGGAATGCAGAGAGAGATGATGAAGGCTTGGGTAAGGTTCTAAGTTGGACAGGTACTATGTTAGAATCCAAAGTAAGAGTTGCCCAATTCCCTAGTTGCACATGATCATAGGGTCGGGAGGTAACAACTATCATTATCTGAGGGCCATGGGATAGGAGATTGATCACCTTCATGAACTCCTGGGACCCAATGGGCAGATGAGTAGGCCACTCTCTGGATGCATAAGGGAAGAGGGATGACCCCAAAAGTGTCGGTACCCTATAGACCTAGAGGAGATGACCAAGGATTGCGTGGTGACCCAAGTAGGTTCAAGACAAGTTTTCCATGGAAGTAACTTTGATATCGAGATGATTGTGATGTTGATACATAAGATGCACGTTTCAACTTAGATTTGAAGGTGTACTGGCAAGGTGGGATGTACCATCTCTACTCCTGGAATAGGAAGAACTTTGTATTTGGACTGTAGCCAAATGCTTATTTCCTCTTGTTATGGGAGTGAGAGATAGGATAATACGCATGCCATATACTAAGGATAAAGATGATGTGAGTTGGAACGTTGCTATGAGGTATGAGGACAGAGATGATAACATACCCGTGTGGCGTGAACGATAATAGTAAGAGAAATAAGGTAGTCATCTTATGAGGTTGTTTTTATCATGAGCTATAATTTATACAAGGTTGAGTTTGAAAACCAAGAGGATGAGCTCAGAGTTTCTTGATGAAGATAGACTTAGAGTTCAAGATGAGATGATAAGTGGAATACATGGAGGTGTATGTTTTCAACACAGAAGGATGTGAGGTGATAATGGATGCTCTATTGAGATACAACTTCCTAGTTAGTAGAGGCTAGAAGAGGTTGTTAGGTTAACCCTAAGGTTGAAAAAGGAGATATGATTGGGATAACACTCGGATGTAACGAGATATGTTGAACAAGTTAGTAGTTGTTTGGTTATCTAGCCTAGGCCTTGATGCAATAAAAGGATGGTTGCAGAACCTTAGATACACTTCTCTAGAAAAGAAGGTGATGAAACCCTGACAAGAGTGGTTTAGGGTTTCTAAAGAATCAATCTTGAGGAATCATGATATACAGGAGATCATGATTTTAAGTTCATCATACACCGTGGTACTACGAAGATAGTAAGTGACAGTAGTACTTCGGATGCTTAAGATGAAGTTACATGTGGCTTGTCGCCATGCAACCCAGAAGGTGAAGGACGAACACCAGTAACCTAGTGTGTTGGTATAGTAGATGAAGACTCCCCAAGAGGGAATGGGATTTCATCACCATGGATGTTGTGATAAGTCTCCCCTAGACCAGGGAAGTTCAAGATGAAATATGGGTTATGATAGATCGCCTTACCTAGATGACATGAGAAGGGAAGAATACTGTCAAGAGGCAGATCCAGTTGAACTACATATGAGAGAGAGATGGCTCAACTACACCATGATGCGAGTTCAAAAGTTCTTGAGTATAACCTAAAGGTACACTTCCATGCGGTGGAAGTAGGTACATGAAGAACTTGATGTTAGTACAATTTATCACCCCTAACTAATGGTTAGTATGTTCCAAACTATAGGGTCTGATAAGAGCATGTGTGCTTGTTCAGGGTGATACATGGAGACAATACTTGTCTTCTATAAGATGTGATGATAACCACCACAGCCAATATTTGGGATGTAAAGAAGCTCTGTAAGGGAGGTTGTGTCGGTCACCACTTCATTAAGATGATGTTGGTTAAAGGACCTCACGAAGGTCAAGAAAAAACCATAGTGTGTGCAGATGAAGTCACTTTGATCATGTAATGGCTGAGAGAGAGCCCAGGGGAGACATGAGCCGTGAGCTGATGCAAAGCAGACTGACATGTAGTTCATTGTGGGAGAGTATGTGATGTGAAATCCGACCCCTCTAAGATACAATAGACAAAATTGAGTCCCCGATATATGGATCAATTTGAGATGGATGGGTGGAGATGGTTGTGTTTATCCTTACCCCTCATGATAACATGATGTATAATGTGTTCCATGAGTCTGATCTAGAGCACTATGTGAGGTAGCCCAAGCCATGTGCTGAGCCATGAACCTATTCAGCTTTATGAGAGGTTGAAATGTCCTGAGTCACCTATGAGGGTACACTATGCCAAGGTGAGAGAGAACTTAGATGGAAGAATATGAGATGATGAAGGTTCTTGGGTAGCACCATGGAAAGGGTGATGCCACATGGGAGCCATGATGGACATAGGAAAGGCTTTTCCTATTTGTTTGTGTGCCTGGTGGAATTTTGTGGGAAAAATTTCTATAAGAGTGGAAGGATGTTAGAACCCCAAATTTTGGGTTCTTTTGGTGAGAAATGTAATTTCTCCTATTAAAGATATTTGAACAAATAATGATATAATTTGTTTTGAATAAAAGGATTTCGTTTACAATAGCCTTGTTGGTTGTTTTGTGGGCTTTATTGGCTATTGGGCCCAATAACAAGGAAAAGAAAAAGAAACTCCATTATTAATAAGAAATGGAGAAAAGAAAGATGTAGAAACCTATAGAAGGCCAAAGAATATAATCCAAAGGTGGATTTCGTACCTCTTGGGTTCCTTGGGTTCCAAGGAGTCCAAAGTTGCAAGGATAATGCAACAAGTAAAGAAAAGATCAATTAAATATTTCCTTACTAAGAAAGAAATAGAAAACAAAAATAAAATGTGGGAAATAAGTGGAAAGAGGTATAATTGAGTTATCCTTGATGGATTTTCGTATCCATAAGGTTTCTAATATTAAAAGGAATTCCAATAAGGAAAATAAAAAGAGAGATAAAGAGAAATCCTCAAAAAGAGATATTTTAATAAAGAAATAAAAAGGATAATGAGAAATAATGGATATTGATGCATTTAGAAGGATCATAAGTATCCTTAAAAAGGGATTTCATAATATTAGAGTTTCTTGGGGTCCAAAGAGCCCCAATAGAGAAAAAGAAAGAGAAAATACCAATAATACAAAATAAGAGGATAATTTGCTACATAGTTAATGACTTTTTGATATTATCCAAAAGAGGTGTTAATTACTTTAAGAAAGTTGAATTTCGTGGCCAATGGATTAAAAGTGAAGCATGATGATGATAAGAGAGATGATTTTTGAATTCCTTAATGACCAAGGATCATGGATAAACAAGGAATCACTAAAGAGAGAGAAAATACTTCTTAATTAAAGGAAAATTATTTTCCTATTAGGAAAAGTCTTGTTTGCTTCATGGGCAAGCATGTTAAGGGTGTGTCTACCCTCCCCTATATAAGGGGTAGAACCTTTGGTCGAATCCAAGAGAATTCCATACATCTTTCTCTCTTCTCCTTCTTCTATTCGTTAAAAACCTAGCATAAGGAATAGTTTAAATCCTAGAGTAATGAGGGGTTGTGGAGGAGTTATGGTGGAGGCATGCTGATCTCACGATGCTAAAGGGGAAGCTCGATGGTTATCCCTCACCCTAGCATGTATGTAGCAGCAGCATCACAACTGCATATGACGGTCGCACACTGCAGGCCTATCCATCCCGAACCAGCCATGTTGGCCATGAATGAGTAGTGTCCCATGTGCGGTGGAGGGTGGCGGAGGTGGGGAGGCAGTCGTTGGAGGCCCACAAACCCTAGAGCGGAAGGGGCGGACCCGTGAAGTGTTGCAATCGGCGGTCAAGCTAGGTTTCACGAGGATGAAGATGAACTAGGAGGGTTTTGATGGTTCTACCCCTCCACATTGTGCAGAGCTGGCTTCTTAAGTGAGGGGAAGAGAGTAAATTCGTTATATTTCCAAATTAGCGAGCTACGTTGCATGAGTTGGCCAATGTGTCAGCTTCTGATTGGCCCAAGTAAGAAATTATTACAAAATTCATATATTTTTATTGATAGCTCGGATCGATACATATAACATATGAAAGTTGCTCAGAAAAATGCAGGGAATCCATTAAAAATAGATTTAGAAGTTAATTCCTCTTGCAATTAGAAAAGTAGTGAAATTTATCAACTTTAATGTATTAATGATTAAGAAAACCTATTTTGAGAGGATTAATGTATTTAGAAGGAGTTTATAGATGATAAAAGTCGATATTAACATGTTAATCATAAAAAGACACATTAAGATAAAAAAGGATGGACTTTGTATGTAGTTGGTTTAATTTAGAGTTACATGTGTTTAAATGAGCTTTAATGGGCCTTGAAGCCCTAATGTTAGTAATTGTGACTCTTAATGGCTTTAATTGTTCAAATTCATGAATAAAGCTGAGATATGATGATTCTAAGCTATTTTGAGTATAAAAGTCCCTAATTGTGGATAAGTACCCTTAATATAATAATTAGGGTTTTCTAATGGATAAGGTGGAACTAATGATAAAAAGAGTTCATATGTGAATTAGATCATAATGAACTATGAGTTTTTAATCCGGAAGGAACCAAATATGATAATTAGGCAAAATGATCTTGTCATGAATTAAAAGGATAAAAATGGTAGTTTTAATGTAAAAGAGAATAATGGACTGAATTGATGTTTAATTGTCCCTTTAATCTGAAATTAAGGTCATATGTTGTTAAAAGGTAACTACAATATCTTTCATGAAGAATAGATGAGATAATTAGGGTTTGTGAGTAATTGTATACAATTAGGGTTTAAAAGAGCAAAAATGAAGAGGAACCCTAATTGCAATAGAAACCCTAAAAGTGGACTAGAAACCCTAGGAAGTGAGCTAGGTTTAATAGATCTTGATTGCATGATCCATGATAGGAAATTGTATGCATATTTTAGGATCTCTTTGTGTGCTTGCTTGCCTATTGGATTTCTTGCATTAATTAAATTAATTATGTCTCGAATTAGCCTAATTGGTATGTGGTTAATTATGGTTATTCGTATTAGTTTCCCAAAGGGTTTTCGGATGATTCATCACATTGAATGCAACCTATAAGTTTGGCTGTCCATACATGCAAATCATATAGTCACTATGATTATCACAATAATAGTACAAGTGTGTATTCTCGCACCTACATGCCACCCGGATGGATGATGCCAAAAGGTCAACCCCAGGAGGGAAGACCAGTAGGCCCCATGAGTGGTTACCCCAGACACCAAGCTTGGAATTGAGAAGGTGGTCTTTATTGAATGACTAATGGGCACCATGAGAGGTGACCCTAGGCACCAAGCTCGGGAATGAGAAGGTGGCCTTAAGTCATTGGCAAAAAGGCAAACCCTAAGGAGGGTATGCCAGGGTTAGGGACAAAGCGGTGGAGAATGTCACATTGAAAGCGTAAATTGGTTCGTTAATTAACTTGAGTGTGATATTTAGATTGTTAGCCATATTTGTGAAATTTTGGTTTTCCCCACATACCGACATATTTCGATATGATGACCGACGTTTTATTTGTCGGCATTTTAGGTGAAAGATTGAAAAGGACAAATAGTAAAGTGGCATATGTGGAATTAAATAAGAATTAAAGTACAAAGGAAGATTAGTTAGAATAGACTCCAGATGTGGATAGCAGTAGATATCTGAGTTTTTGAAAAAGGCATGCAAAGTTTTATTTTATACTAGATTTTAGTTTAGTTTGGTAGAATTTATAATTATTAATGATTATTTGTCAAACCTTTGATCATGTTAATTGGGATAACGGCTCTGACCTTCAGGTCTCCCTTAATTGGGGGTTACTGGGAGGCGGGGTCATTACAAGAATGGTGCCTATCCTAAGAGTATGGTAGATCTTAAGGAAGATAACCAAACATTCCAAGATAAGATAGATTGTCTTAAAACTGAAAATGTAGAACTAAATCTCATTGATGAAGCTAGAAAGCAAGAAATTCATGTTTATCAAAAGGAAATTTTATTGCTTAAATCTGAAAATACTAAGTTACTTGCTCAAGTTAATGATCTATCATCTAGACCTATTTTGCAATGTAATGAGGTAGCTAGGACTACTTTAGAACGTGATTCTTTTCATACTGATGCCCTCTGTTTAGTGGTCGATCTATTGCATGCTAAAGATGATCTTTCTAATTTATCTTCTACTGTCATTAACCTTAGTGATGATAATGCTAAGTTAAGAGCCTCTTTGCAAAAGTTTTTGTGGGAAAGAAATCCCTTAATGCTATCCTAGAACACTCTACCAAACAAATTGGTACTAGTGGTTTAGGATATGATGGAACTGCTCCAAAGGGTAAGAACAAGAACAAAAGTAAGGGTAAGAAGAAGAATGTGGAACCTCCTCTCTTCCATGGAGAGACCTTCAGCTCTAAAAACCCTATGGTATGTGTTCATTGTAAATGTGATGGTCATTACTCTACTTACTGTCCTTACAAGCCAAAGGGAACCAACCCAAAGATGAAATGGGTCCCCAAGCTAACCCCCAATCCCAAGGTTTGCATTGGGTACTGACATCCTTCTTTCTTGCAGGTCAAAAATAGGTGGATTGTTGATAGTGGTTTCTCAAAACATATCATAGGTGAAATTAGCCATTTCAACAAATTCATGTAAAAGAAAGGAGGATCAGTGACCTTCGGGGACAACATGAAGGGTAAGGTTATAGGTGAGTGTGATCTAGGCAACGAGCTATGTATCAAGAATGTGTTGCTTGTTGATGGCCTACATCACAACTTGATAAGTCTAAGCCAACTTTGTGATAATGGATATCTTGTTTTGTTTACATCTTTAGAATGTTTGCTTATCGATTCCCTCACTTACAATGTCATATATAAGGGAACTCGAAATGGTAATCTTTATGTTATTGTGTTTGATGCTCTAAATCTTGTACTTGATAGATGCTTGGTTGTGGATAAAAATGATATTTCTCTTTGGCATCGCCATTTGGGTCATGTGAATGTGCATCAAATGAAGAAGTTGAGCAAAAGAATTTGGTTCGAGGACTTCCCAAATTGGATTTTGAAAAGGATGAGGAATGTCAACCTTGTACACAAGGAAAACAAACCAAATCCTCCTTCAAATCCAAAGGACTCATGAGTACCAAAAGTTATCTTGAGATTCTTCATATTGATCTATTCAGACCAATGAGAATGAAAATGCTTTGTGGTTCCTAGTATTGTCATGTTATTGTTGATGATTTCTCTCGTTATACTTGGACCTTCTTTCTCGTTTCGAAAAGTGATACTCTTGATGTTTTTTCTTGTGATTTTGCAAATGGGTTGAAAATGAAGCTTCTTATCAGATTGTTTCTATCAGTAGTGACCATGGGGGAGAATTTGAAAATTTTTCTTGAGATTTTGCAAATGGGTTGAAAATGAAGCTTCTTATCAGATTGTTGAGCATTTTTGTGAAAATTTTGGTTACTCACACAATTTCTCTTCTCCTCATACACCTCAACAAAATGGGGTAGTAGAGAGGAAGAATAGGTCACTTCAAGAGATGGCGAGGACAATGCTTCTTGAATATGACATTCCTAAGATGTTTTGGGCCAAAGCCGTTAGTACTTCATGTTTTGTGTAGAATTGAGTTTTCACACATCCTTCTTTGAAGAAAAACCCCCATGAGCTATGGCGTGTTAGAAAGCCATACATTGATTTCTTTCATGTTTTCATATGTCATTCTTTTGTTTTAAACACGAAGGATTCTCTTGACAAGTTTGATCTGAAATCCTATAAGGCTTTCTTCCTAGGCTACAACACTACAAGTAGGGCTTATAAAGTTTCCAATATTGAATTGTCTAAAATTGAAGAATCTATTAATGTTAAGTTTATTTAAACTAACGCTATTGTTGGCAAGCATGTTATTGATAATGATGTTGTAGATGACTTGATTCCTATCTTGAAAGACCTCAACATTGACAACAAATGTAAGCAGGTTATAGAAGTAGAAGATGAAGAAAAGAAGGATCCCAATCCTTGCTTTGCAAAGAATCATCCTAAAGAGCTAGTATTTGGCAACCCATTTGAGAGAGTGAAGACACGAGCTGCCTACAACAAAGAACAAGTAGACAGTGCATTCATCTCACAGCTGGAGCTGAAGAACAACAAAGAAGCTCTTGGTGATGACGAGTGGATCCTAGCCATGCAAGAAGAATTAGAGAAATTCCAGAAGAATCGTGTGTGGACTCTAGTGCCAAGACCAAGTGATAGAAAAATCATTGGCACCAAGTGGGCCTACCGCAACAAGCTTGATGAACAAGGCAAAGTGGTAAGGAACAAAGCAAGGTTAGTGGCACAAGGTTACAATCAACAAGAAGGTATTGACTTTGATTAAACTTATGCTCATGTTGCTAGACTTGAATCTATTAGAATACTACTTTCTTTTTCTAGTTACAAAAATTTCATGGTATATCAAATGGATGTTAAAAGTTCATTTGTGAATGGTACAATCGAGGAGGAAGTATTTGTTTCTCAACCTCCGGGCTTTGAAAATGACAAGCTACCTAATCATGTTTACTTGTTGCAAAAAGCTCTCTATGGACTAAAGCAAGCACCTCGAGCTTGGTATGAGAAATTAAAGAACTTTTTGTTAGACAATGACTATTTCATGGGAAAAGTCGATTCTACTTTATTTCTAAAACACACTTCTAGCAATTTTCTTATAATTCAAATTTATGTTGATGATATCATTTTTGGCGGGACTAATCTTGATCTTTACACGGAGTTTAGTTCTCTTATGTAGAGTGAGTTTGAGATGAGCATGATGGGTGAGTTGACTTTCTTCCTCGGATTTCAAATCAAGCAAACAAAAGAAGGAACTTTATCAACCAAGGCAAGTACACCAATGAACTACTCAAATGCTTTGGGATGGAGAACTTGAAGCTGATGGATACACCCATGTCCAATACTGCCAATCTTGATAGAGATGAAGAAGGTGAGAAGGTAGATGAGAAGCTCTATAGAGGTATGATTGGAAGTTTACTTTATTTAACTGCCTCTAGACCTGATATTGTGTTTTGTGTTGGCTTGTGTGCTCACTTTCAATCTAGCCCTAGAAAATCACATCTAATTGTGGTTAAGAGGATTTTGAGGTACTTGGCCGAAAATCAAAATATTGGACTATGGTATCCTAAGTCAAGGGACTTTACTCTTGTGGAATATAGTGATGTGGATTATGTGGGTTTTCTGGTTGATAGAAAGTGCACAAGTGACACTTGCTTCCTTCTGGGACCATGCTTGGTGTCTTGCTTTTCCAAGAAATAGAGCAGCCGAGAGTTGTTGTGACTAGGTCCTATGGATGAAGTAAATGCTCCAAGAGTTTAACAGACATTTTGATGCTTCTCCTATCTATTGTGATAATACTAGTGCACTCAATCTTTCTTATAATCCTATATTGCATAGTAGAGCTAAACATATAGAGGTTCGCCATCATTTTCTTCGTGATCACATTGCCAAGAAGGATATTTATATCACGTAAGTGGACACAGAAATTTAGTTGGTGGACATTTTTACTAAACCTCTAGCTAGAGTGAAATTTAACTTTATTAGATCTAAACTGCTCATTGTTTCTTTGGATGATATTAATATGTGATCTAGCTAGTTGTTTCTATCCTATATGTTGTGCTCATGCTTTACTCACGTTGCTTTCCTATATATTGCTTAAAATGTGCTTAACTTGCTCGTTGACATGCTTAGTTTCACTTGTTTTTGAGTTTTCTCTACTTTCTTGGTTTTATCACAAAATAGTACCCAATGATGAGTGATATGTGCCTAAGTATGTTCAATGTACATAATAGACTTGAAAAATGAATTTAATTAAAATGTATATGGCTAGAAATTAGGTTTGATGGTTTTAGGTCAGGTTGACCATCAATCGAGTTTCCCCAGGACAAACTCGACCGATCAATGGATGAGAGTTGTTCTTTAGAGGACCAATCGGTCGAGTTTCTGACTCTCAAAACTTGACCGATCTGCGGGATGAAGCAAATTTAAGTTAGGTTCAGCCGACTATTCTCTCTCAAATAGACAATAGATGACTGAATCCTATTCTTCTATCCCTAATCTCTCACACCCAACCCTAGACCTCCCTATCCTAGCACTTTCCCGACCTAGATAGCTCGACCTAGACCTTCTCGGTTGCTCCCTGGTGGTGTTTGGATGGCTTTTGAGGTTTTCTTTGCATGTTTCTTCATTTTCTTTTTCCTTTTTCACCTCCATGGCCTCCCAAAGGAGAAAATGACCTACTCCAAGCAATGAACCTTCATCTTCCTCATCTAATCACTTGATTCCCTTCGATGATACCTCGCTTATCTCAATTGAGACTGTTAATAGGTATAATGATCTTCTTCCTAGGAGTCCTTTTCCTTTTCGCACCTTGTTTGAGCCTTATCCTAGGTGTCAAGCAGTCATAGACCAGGTTACTAGGTTGCTAGCCGTCCACCATCTTTTCTCCCTAGCCGTCGAACGTGATTGCTTTAATAATTTCATGTCAAGCACTAAAGCAGTTCACAAGTTCTACACTAATTTGTTTTGGAACTATGACTCCCTCATTCCCCCACTGAATACTCAAGTAATCCTCACATTGAGGACCACTGGTAAGAGATTCCAAATCTCCAAGGATATATTAAATGTCTTCTTTTCCAGAGATGAGGAAAACAATACTTGGTGCAAGGATTATGGAGAGTATTTTGATCTTCTGGACCCAGAAGGTTTCTACAAGAAAAATGAATTGACTCTCGCTGATATTCATCGTTACTTGAAGAAACCTGACGTTCCCTATAAGAAGAAGTCAACCCTACCTCCATCCTCCCTTGACCTTCAGAAGCACATTCTGGCACTAGTGATCAACTACAATATTCATCCAAAGCAAAATCAAATGCATATTGCAGAGAACATTGTTGTCATTATGTATTGCATCTTAGAGAACATCAGTGTCAAGTGGGCCAGATACATTCTACACCACATGACCTGCTTTAACACAGGAACAAACACTAAATGCACCCACCCTGCCTACCTGACCCTGATTTGTGGTTTATTCCAGTTCACCACTGAGAAATCCCTCTTTTCTGACTTCCATTACAAAGTAGCTAGAAAGGGTGTTTGTATCAGTTAGACCACAATTCAAAAGTATGTGCATGTGTTTGCCTCCTCTACCCCTGGTGCTTCTCCCTCTACCTTATCCTCTACAGCCCCTGCCTCCTCAACCTGAGCTCCACCTCCTCAGACTCCACCTAGACCTAGATGTGCTTCGTTCTGTGTATCAAATGAAACCCTTATGGGCTACATGATGCACCAACAAGTTCAGGACCATCTGTATCAGGATTTGTGTTCTATCATGTCTACCATGAACCTAGCATGTGCTTCATCCTACCCCACCTACTAGCCATACCCCGGTAGTGATTATGCTTCATATGCATACAATCATTACTACCATGCTTTCGAGCATTCCACTGCTACTCCTCCACCTCCACCCTTTGCTATTGGTAGCTCCACCCCTACCTACCTCGTGTTGCCTGCTGCCCCCCTGGCCACCTTGATTGCCAGCCTTGGTGACTCTACTCTATCCTATCCACATGCCAATGAGCTTCACACTCTTGGTATGTCTTGGGCTGAGTAGAATGCTCGTTGGCTCAGTCGTTCTTTCTGTCCTCCTGCAGATGAGGAGATGCCTAACTAGGGTGATGATGTCGAGGTTGATGATGATGATGATGATGATCACAAGGATGCTTCAGATGATGGTGATGGTGTTGGATCTGGTGATGAAGGCACTTCTGCTACACCTTCTGATGGAGATGAAGACTACGATCCTGGAGCCGATGATGATGATGTTGTTGATATAGATAGTTTAGATGTCTAGCTTGTTTCTTAGTTTTTAGTCTAGCATGCTAATCATATACATCTTTCTAGGCTATTTTGTATAAGAAACATCTGGACACATTTATCTGAGCTATACTATTTTATCTTATGTTTTCATCACTTCTTGCTTGTAGTTGTTTTTATGAGAACATACATCTGAGTTGTAATATATGTGATGTGCACTCTATCTATTTACTCTGATATATCTTATGATTTGGTGCCATGTTTCACCATATTTTGATTATGACTGATATTGTATGTTGCTTTTGTCTCTCTTTTCCATATAATATGAGATTGCTTGTATGTATATCTGGTTGATTGTGTTTTGGAGAAGACATGGATTTATGCTCTTCTACTCCCCCTAATTTTTGATAATGTCAAAAGGGGGAGAGATATTTCACTAGTTTGAAACTCAATCATATTGTTATTCATTGATATACTATTGCTTATTGCTTATGAGATCCTTTTCTTGTTCATTTACTGTTTTATCATGTGACTTGCAAAAGGACCACGTAGTCCATCTATGCTATAACTTCTATGTGTAGATAGACTAACCATGCAGGTTAGAAGAAGCATAGATTGAGGGGGAGCAATTCACATTGTTCACATCATGAATCCTCTTAATTCACAAGGCAAAGGTATAACTTCTATATCCTTTTTAATATGTTTGAGTAATGGTTTGTCATTGTCAAAAAGGGGGAGACTGTTGACCTAGAGGTTATACATTGTCCATATTTTGATTATAACTTAACCATTCCATTCATATGTATCTAATATGTGTATAAAAGATTGATTTCAGATGTTAGGTACAAGAAATGGATCAAAAATCAAAAGCCCTAGATTGGCTCAAGTTTAAGTCAAAAGTGCTACAAGTGTGTAATTTTGGAAATCTATGTAAACTACCTTAGAACATTTTTGTAATCACTTTTAATGATGAATTGACTTGTAACTTGGTTGAGAAAATTGATTGGGACACTAAACACCAAATTTTAATCACTTTAGATGCACTTTAGAAAATTAACCTCAGGCAATCAATCGGTCGAGTTGCAAACTCGGCCGATCCTCCTGGATCAAGTTTCTAAAGATAGCATTGGTCAAGTTGTGGTTTCACAGAGCTCGACCATTCAAGTACCTGACCAATTCGATCTTCATTGGTTAGCTGAGTTTCCCCACGATAAACTCGACCGATGATTTGTATATCGGCTTTGTCTTTTACTCTATCAGTTGAGTTATCTGTATTTAAACTTGACCGATTGCACTGTACACAATTTGCAGAAAAAGTGATTGTGACCGTTGGTGTGTGTTTTAAGTGAAAATAGAGTCGTTGCTTTGAGAAAAAATGGCTATATTTTGTATCTAAGTGTCCCACAACTTAAAGGGGCACCCTCAACTATAAATAGGACCTGTTGTAGTTCATTCCAAGGTTGCAAATTCACTACATGCTTGGTCCTAGCCTAGTTGAGAGTGTTCTAACCCTTTGAGCCCCTTTCTCTCTCTACCTTCAAGTCAAATTTGTGAGTATGAGTGAGATAGGTTCCTTTGTAAGAGAGTTGTTCCTTGTAATGATGTAAAGCTCTCCTCCATCATCTTCCTACCCTCTTTCCTATTAGAGAAAAGGTTAAAGATATTATCCGAGTGAAAGAGAAGAGGTTGTTGTTCTTCAAGGTTGATGAATGCAAGGTGTTCCAGATCTCCAAGTGAAGGAGATAGTCAAGGCAAGCACTCAAGAAAGATAGGTAATCCCTTGAAGGCTGAAGACTTGAAGAGTGTGATAACCTTGATTTTTTTTAGATTTTAATACCCAATCTAGTATTTGAAGAAATAATTAGAGTGAAATGATTCAATTATGGAACTGCGGTCTTATTCAATCAATTTGGAAAGTCAATCATTCGTTGATAAGATAAGAGGTTACATTGATGTATGATTTGAATTGAACATCCTAAAATATCAAATGGGATAGTTCTAACTTCATGTACCAATTAGGAATATGCATGGGCATAAATAGTTGAATAACCAAACAAAGTGGATTGAGTCTTCTTGATAATGGTTTGAGGATTAATTAACTTATTTTCAAGGTTTATACAACTATGTGTGAGCTTATTTGATGTATTAAGTTTGTTTGATAAAATTGGATTTTTAGCATGCGACTTTGGTAGAAAGTGGGTTAAATGATGATCTAGACATGCTTAAATTTTGATGGAAAAAATGATTGTCCTACACCATGCTCTAAGGTATCGATATTGAAAGTGAATGACTCATTGAAACATTCATTGAGGACTGTAGTCACTCAAATATCCGCTGAGTCCATCTTGGGTGTGTCAAGCGGTGCTCGGGCCCATCATCGCCTAGCCCCGAGGCTTGAGGAGGAGGTGGCTTTCATTGGATGGCTGGTGAAGGAGTTAGCAATGAGGTTTATGGAAGTGTGTGGGAAGAGTGGTTGAGTCCGCTGCACATCCCGGATCCTAACGACCCTTTGCAAGGGTCTCGGTGTCGAGTATAGGGGAGATATCAAACCCTCATGTTCACTTACTTCACTCCTTCCATACATAGCAAGTTGCACAAGGAAGAAGTCATGGAGGAGAAGACAACGAGGATGTTGTTTCCTATGCATCCAGTTTTACAGAGTTGTATCCCTATTTTAGAAGATGAAAAGTTGTCACCATCCACCAAACCCACCACAGTGATAGATATAATGAAGCCACCTAGATCTTGAGCTCCAGAACCTGTCATGGTACAACTAGGGTCGGGGATTCCTTCCCACTTCTCGTCCTCACGGCGGCACCTTTCCAGTGATAGCATGACTTGAAGGCTCTGATGTTCTTAGTCACAACCAACCTTCCTTCCAGGTGATGTTTCCGGAGAACTGGGAAAGCATACGAGGTCCTTTCCAGAGCAATCTTATTCTGGCATCAAGAATACCAGGTCAGGGAGACGATATGGAGGCATTGGTTCTTACGATTTCTTGCCAGAGCTCATAGACCTACAATGGCAGCAGTTCAAGGAGGAAGTATGGAGGGTAGAATCTAAAGAGGAAGGTTGTGGCGAGGAGGTGACCGTGTAGTCGATTCATGGCCAGAGACGAGCCTCGCGGCGGGCGCATCTGAGTAAGGAATGATTCTCAGTACAAAGGAGGAAGAAGGAGAGTTTGGATCGATCATCAGAGATCCCCTACCAGAGATCTTCTTTGCAGCGGCACCCGCACATGCCAAAACGGATGATGCACGCAGGCATCGAGCTCCGACAGTGGCGGCGACAGACGCAGTGCAAAAGTGAGATGAAGGAGGAGCTGTGGAGAGGATCGGGTACTGGAAGGACCTAGATCTGAGGCGTTCACGGAGAGGAGGTTGCGACAGAGCGAGCTCAACCCGGAGACGTTCCCCTATGTCGACGGCGGCTTGGGTGAAAGAACACCCATGCACGTAGGCACAACGCTGCGCTGGGTTCGCGTAGAATGTGAGAAAGGAGAGTGGGCGGTCCAGAGAGTGTAAACTAGCTTTCAGAACTGGACCCAGACTTCTGAACCGGCCGACTTGAAGCCAAACTAGGCGGGTCCAGGAGAAAGAACAATGCTACCCTGAGAAGCCACATGGCAGCTTGTGATATGCCATACGAGGTAAATATCTTAGTTAATTCACAGTTCTTACATAATTCATAGAAATTAGCATGCTTATCAGAAAAATATGTATAATATACTGAAATTCTCAGAAAAATGAGTAGAACAGTTTATAATGATATTAGGTTTTTGATGCACTAATATCAGTGATATCATGTAAAATGTATTATTCTTGTTTCATGAGTAATAAATATCAAATGATGATATAAAATTATGGAAAAATGTCAGTAATTCTATAATAATGTTTATAATGCATATGATGTAAAATATTTTCATGATGATGCACGAAAGTATATAATTTGATTAATATGGTTAATTAGGGTTAATAACACTAAAGATAATGCAATTAATGCATTCATGCTCAATAAAAGATAAGACTTATAGAAAACCCTCATATCTATAACTGGAATATAATATATAAATCTGAGATCAGTTATATGCATAGAATTCATGTTATATGAAGATGACCCTTAATACATGGGTTGTAACCCTAAATTGAATAATGTATATAAACTGGGGTTAATATGTGCACAAAAAGGATATGGAACCTAATGTTCAGATCATGAACCATAATCTCGAAAATGACATCATTAAAATAATTCTAAGAGAAGAATGCAAGTAATGATGAGAATATCCTAATGAGTTAAGAAAACCCTAAAATGGATATGATTAGGGTTAAGATGAGATGTAAGATGATAAGAACCTGATGATAGTATATGGTCTTGTCTTGATCAGGTGCTGACCAGATTATCTAGATGATCATGGATATGTGAGGAATATCTGAACTCAGGTACATGGATATAATTATATGACTAGATTTGATGGATGTTAAATATATGTATTTGCTTGCTTGTATTTGAAATACACTGTTGGATGTAGATGCATGTATATTGACAATTTTCTGCCTTGAACATAAAAGAACATAAATGAGGATAAATGAAATTTAGTTACTAGTGGTGCTCATTAAAATCCCTATTAGAGAGGGAAAACTTTAATGTTGACTAGCACCTCCCTATAGTACACGGTAGACGGGGATATCCCTAGAGTACATGGTACACGGGGAAGGGCCCACCATTTATGTAGGTGATAAGTCCACCATAGTAATGCATATTCATCCTAAATGTGGCTAATAACTTGGGATTACCTGATTTTCCACCTTTAAATAATGTTTACTTTCTCTTCCTTCAATTTTGAGTATTTTATATGCCAACATAGTATAGCTTTTAATTCCACATACCAACTTTTGTTGATGTTTTTGTTTTTTGTATTTTCTAGGTCCAGAGCTAGAATGGGATAAAGCAATAGGATGTGAGCATGTTGCACAGGTTGTACCTATTGTCTAAAATCATGTTAGCATACATGTTCATAGATTGAAGAAACTTCATTCAATATGTAATTGTAAATCATTGTGTAATAATTCTTGCTGTATAAATATACATGCTGAATGTTGAGAATGTCATGGTGCATTATAGTTGTATGTTCTTGTATGTGCATATGCTTCCGCAACGCACTTTGATACAATTGCCTAACGTTTTCAGATTTTGTCTTCTCATCTCCATAGGGTTTTGAGAAGATGAAAATCCGGGGATGTTACAAAGAGGGAGTGGGTAAGTCCATGTTGATGGCTGAAGACTCTATGGTTCAAGTGGGTAAGCTCCTTCTATAGGTTGAAGATATTTGCTTGAGGTACTAAGCCCTTGTATGTGTGGTTATTGTGTCTTGTAATCATATGATGGAATATAAGAGTACTAAGATTGCAAATCCTAGAGATTAACCACCTCTAGGTAGTGGATTGACATTGCTCCTAGTTAGGATGTGGAACCACTCTAAACCACCTGTCCAAGTGCTTGCTCTTCCTTGTCTCTCATCCTTGATGTGCTTTCTAGCTAAGACATCAAATTTTTTGTTTGTTTAAGTTTTTGTACTTAATATAATTTGGTGGTCTAATCCTTGTTGTGAGAATTATGAGGCTCTATTCACCCCCCTCTAGAGCCCTTGATCCAACAGATGTTTGGTTCTCAAACATTGAGATCATGATCTTATTTTCCTATTCTGAGTCTTTTGACCCTAAGTTGGACATATGTGGCTCAAACCTTGTAATAACCATGTAAAATAAATGGAACATCGAAATGACCTAAACTTGAACCACAACTTCATGGTGACCTATGAATCAAGAAAAGAATATATAATGCACTAATAAGCAATGTTGAACCTAACTTGGCCAAAAACCCTAAAATGGAACTAGGCAGGGTTAATGATGAGAATCTAATACATGTATTTACTCTTGTGCTTAATTATGTGTTTCTTATGGCTAGATGGTCAAGGACATGATATTTTATGAAATCTCTAAATCAGGTATGAGCTTTAATAATTATATGACTATGGATTTCTTGCTTTAAATGTGCTACATATGTATGCTTGTTTACTTGGTCAAATATTTCCATGTAGTATTTTAGTATGTACTCGACGCTTGTCTCGACTTGTTGTTTTACAACTTGCACACATAATATATAACTTCGGGCCTCATTTGGTTTGTGGGACATTGGGTAGGATGGGATTTTTATCCCATTAAGAACCGAAATACCATTTTTTTACAAAAAAAATAAAATTAGGATAGCATACATATGGTAGTAGACTTCCCAACCCATCAGGACTACTTAGTTCCACTGTAACCCTAGGGAGTTGTATGGTATGAATTGGTAACTCCATCCCAGACTCTTGTCTCACCCTCTTCCACTCCTCGATGATCCCACTTTGCTTCACTCTCACAAACTCGATATTACCATCCCCAACTCCCATCTTTAGTTTCCGCTCTACACTCTTGCTTGATGCCCCAAAATTTGTAGCTAATTCTTCTCCACTATCTCATGAAATTGACACTCTATTTTTGTATCTTCTCTTTCAATTTCGCTCCCTTCTCCAACTGAGATGGTGTCCCCTACTTAATCAGTCATTCTTCTTCACTCTTCCAGTGCACAGTTATGCCGAAAGTCGTCACCATCCTCCACACTTCTTTTCATGGTTCATGTCTTTCGGTTCCTTTCCAGTTGGTTCACAACTATGTCTACCTAGTCGGTTAGTCTTTCTACTTTGCCCATTAATCTTTCCTATTTGTCAAGTAGTAATTTCGTCTCCTTGTTCGGAAAACAACTACGCCAAAATTTGTGTGCCTATACCTTAATTCCTTTCATCTCCTCGATGCTTATAATCATGATTAGGAAGAGAACTGCTATTCATATTGTTCATATTGTTTAGGAACGAAGAGGAATATGAAGCTTTCATTGTGCGGCTTTATCAAAATGTATATGCCAAAAGATAATATGTGAGAAAACATCACTTTACTTAAAATCCTATCCTAGTTACATCCAAATGCAGAATGGGTAAAGAAATGTCATTTCCACTAGATATACCTTCATATCCATATCTTCCTCACATCCCATGTTAATCATTTCCAACGAACCAAACACAACCTTCATTATACAAATGTCGAAACATGGTTTTTCTCAATGACTTTGGTTATTGATGTTTCTCACATACAAAAGGGTTAGCTAATCTTGAGAACCCTTATGGATCCTTCCAATTGAAGGTTGATAAAAGTCCTTATGATACATGATATGGATGGTATAATTGGAGTAATATGACTTAAAATATGGACTCTCACTTTGCTAAGTACTTAACTTATTTATTCTTGCTCATTTACTTCTGTTAATCTGTTCAAATTATGCAAATCTTGTACATATGTATATTTTAGCCCCATACTTAACATCTCATGTGCTTGACCCGCCTTGTTTCACATATTTTATAGGTTCATAGATGGACAAAAGTTGATGGGCTTAGTGATACATATCTAGTGTACTTATTGTAAAATCCCTAATATTCATGAGTAGGCTTGTATGGTTGTACTATTGAACATGTAATTGAAAGCTTGTAATAAACAATGTTACTTAATATATCTTGTTGAATGTTTATATCATGACTGGTGTTTTTACCTTGTTATCTATTCATGTATGCTGAGCTTTACGCTTCTGCATTTGCACTTTGGTAATACCATGCTTGGGATGGATGCCTAAGTCCTATCTCCATTGACTTTATAGTCATTTGGAGGTAGGATTTTAGTTACAAGTGGTTTTGTGATAGATGGTATCAAATCATGAATGATAACTACACCAAATATGACTCACGTGAAGCACAAAATAAAGTCACCTTACATCTCAACGCTAGAAACTTAATGAGTTCTCCTTTTTGGACTAAATTGACTTAGCCTGGGAGGATGTGTCGCCCGACAAAGGCGTATCGGGCAAGGCTCCCGCCTGGTATCAGACTGGAGGAATTTGGGGGATTTGCTACTGCCCATCGCTCTTCTAAATCAAGAAGGCAATATTTATCTTTAATTATTTCAGCCATTTACTTTCTTTACTTATGCATTGTAACCAAACCCTTTTATATAATGCTTATGCAGATGGAATTAAAAGAGTTTTAGTTATCTACTGCTTTATGTTTGGTCCCTTTTGGTGGATGATTGCTTTGTTTAGCATCCGAACTCTAGCTTGTACGCATGGATCACGTTTCGACTAGCTATCGAATCGTGGTTTTCCCATTGCAGCAACCTCGAGAGAGGTGTTGTGGCTCTAGTGTTTGGTCCGATACGGGAGTACGAGAGTGCCCAGGATCATAGTTGCTTTAGTGACCTATCCACTCTAACTTCAAACCAGCAACCTCGAGAGAGGTGTTGATGCTTAGTTAGAGGTACCCGCTTCGAGAGAAGGGGTACTAGATGTTTCTACTACTGCTTGTTTTACCGAAGCTTTCTCCTTCGTTCCTTACTAAAGCAATGGTGTTATCCTCTCTGTTTTTGTTGGACAAAAACCCTAAAAATTGATAAACCATTCAAACATTAATTTTCCTCATAGCTCCAGTTGGAGATAGTTTTCTTTTATCGATCTTCACCTGTTTTTCCCCTTGGGGAACTTTATCATCTCCTCACCCATACCGGAGTGTAACGTGTCAATTCCTCATTCCCAACACTACCACCCTTGTCCCTGTGTTCGACCCCATATATCTACTTCGACCCCGTAATAAAGTTGTGGGGGCCTAGAAGGTTTCGGGTTATAAATTTAAAAGTCTGACTACTTCAAATCCGCTCCCTTTTTGGATGCGCGATTTAGGATGATCAACTTTTTGGCGCCGTTGTCGGGGACAAGGAAAAATGGTACTGTTGACGAACCTGAATCCATTAACTACACTCCCGTGCCTCAAGCTTAGAAATGAGCTTGACAGCACTTTCCTTTTCCTTTTAGATCTTCTAACCTAAAATGAGTATAGAGTAGTTCGTCTTATTAATACAAGTTTTCTAACTTGATTATACATTCTATTCAGGTACTCAGAAAAGAAGTTTTCTACTCATCTGAGCACCATCATCACTAGACATGCCACCTCGTGTCGAACCACCTCTTTCAGAGGGTGAGCAACACGCGAGGGTTAGACCTCACTCGCCTCCACCTGAAGACCATGACCGTTATGACGTCAATCATCAACATGAAGATCCTAAAACAGAACAATTTGAGGATCACCATCGATGGGAGAGACGTCATCATCACCAGAGACGCAGAAGAAATCAAAATAACCAGGATCAGAACCAGGGAGACAGTGACAGTGATGATTCCAATGAAGAAGAAAAGACCCTCAGGGAGTTAGCTGCCACAAAGGCTAATAATTCAAGATGTCTTGTTGTCATCTCGAGGATCAACACAACAAACTTTGAGCTAAAACCATCTGTCATCTCTATGATCCAGAACAAGAGCTTCGGAGGGAATTCGAAGAATGATAATCCTTACCATCATCTAGATGCCTTCAAGAACATCTGTGATACGATTAAGATGCAGGGAGCCCCACAGGAGGTCATTTACTGCAAAGGCTTTATCTTTTCCTTAGAAGACACGGCTCTATCTTGGTACGTCGGGCTGCCGCATCAAGCTATTAACGGATGGAATGCGCTGGTGGATGCCTTTCTAAACAACTTTTATCCTATAGAGAAAACTGTCTGGAATAGATAGAGGATCACGTCTTTCATGCAAAAGTCGAACGATAATCTACACGATGCCTGGGAACGGTATCAAGAATATCAGAGGGACTGCCCTCATCACAACTATAAGAAGGGATTCTTGATAACTACCTTATACAACGGTCTAACCCACCCCTGAGGAAAGGGTTTCGCTGAATGCAGTAGCAGGCAGTGACTTCCTGGGGAAGAAGCCGAGCAGATCCAAAAAGATCATCGAGAACATGGCCGAGTTACAAGCTGGCACCGACTACGACAGATCTGACAGAGGACATGCTAAGATGGCTAATGAAGGACCTTCAGTCAAATCCAAGGCTCTAGAAGCTATCACTTCTCAGATCCAAAAGATAGCCACCGACGTCAGACAATTGAAAGAATCAGGTCGAAAGGGAAAGAAATAGGTTGAAAAAGTCATGAAATGTGTCACCTGTGGAGAGGGTGGACATAGGGGTTGATAATTGTGTTTACACCCGACCCAAAGGGTCGAGAGAAAGTGAATCCGAGACAGAGGGCACCGAGAACGTCTCTTTTGTGAACTTCAAGAGGCCGGACCATCCTGGTTTTAATTATGGCAACAAGGATGCGACTGAAAATTCGCATCAGCTAAATAACCCCACCAAGCAACTCCAAGGTTTTGAGAAAAGAGGGGGGCAAGGTATGTTCACCAGAACTACTTATTTCCAGTCGAACAAGGCAAATTTCCAAGGACAAGGAAAGTACCAAGGTCGCCAAGCGGCAAACACTAGTCAAGGTCAAAGTCAAGCCAAGGAGCAAGGTCAAGACAAGATTTTAAACCAACCAGACTTGGTTGGCCAGTTGTTTGATTTTGTAAAAATACAAGATGATATCAATAACCAGATGGCACAAAGTGCGCTTTCAAATTCAGGAGTTCTGAACACAATGCAGGTCCAGATGGCGGACATGCAGACGCACCAATGCCAAATCGATCAACAGTTGGCCCTGATGGCCGAGTTTATAAAGAATCCATCGGGTAAGATACCCTCCAACACTGAATCCGCTATAATGGCGGAGCTGAGATCAGGGAAGGCAGTAGAAAGTCCTGAAGCGGCTAATCCCATGGAACCTGAATCGAGGACTGCGGCTGATAATCCCGCAGAAGAAGACAATCAACAAGCTCATGATAGGGAACCTAAACCAAGATCCTTTGAGGAACTATCTGGTAAGAGAAGCCCTTACTCTCCCAAGTTGCCTTTTCCTTACAAGCTAATAAAGGCACACCTTAAGAAGCGTCACGAGAAGTTCATGGAATAAGTAAAGAAACTTCATCTCGAAGTACCTTTTTTTGGACGCTTTAGAAGAAATGTTGACTTATGCTAAGTTTTTCAAAGATTTGATTACCAAGAAGAGAAGAGGAGGAAGAATCGAGACCATGCATCTAGAAAGTATGTCCTCTACTTTTGTCAAATCAGATTTGCCCAATAAAAAGAAAGATCCAGGGGCTTTCACCATTCCTTTCGCCATTGGAGATAATGTTGAATGAAAAGGTCTTGCTGATTTAGGGGCTAGCATCAGCCTTATGCCCCTAAGCTTCACGCAGTGATTTGGTTTGACTGATATGGTCAAGACCAATTTCAGGATTGAATTAGCAGATCATACCTTTAAAAGGCCAGTTGGCGTTGTTGAAGATGTACCGATCCATGTTGGAAATTTCTGCATTCCTTGTGATATCATTGTCATTGATACGGTAGAGGACCCTGGATATCCTATCATCTTTGGACACCCCTTCTTGGATATAGGAAGGGCGTTGATCGATGTTTCTGAGGGAGTAATCACTCTAAGGGTCGGAAATGACCACTTAGACTTCAAAGTAAAGGATGCGATGGAAGGACCATCCCTGTTAGAGACCGCTTGCTTTGCGGAAAGCTACAACCAGTTCTGCGAAGAGGTAGAAGAAGATACCCTAATGGTAGACCATCTTATAAGAGCAATAAGAAATCAAGATTCTGATTCTGAAAATCCGAAAGTTGTCAAGTTTCTCAACTATCTTAACCAGTCTGATGAAGACCTAAGCAATAAGGAGGAGGTAGTAGAAACAATTCAGTTTGCCTCTCTAGAGGAGGCACCAGAAGAAAAGACACCCAAGGCTAAGCCTGAGTTGAAACAGCTACCTAAAGGGTTAAGGTATGAATTCCTAGATTGCGAGGAGAGAAACCTATCATCGTCAATGCTTATCTTACGAATGATCAATTGGACAAACTTCTTGGGGAGTTGAGACTCCACAGGCAGGCTATAGGATACTCGGTAGAGGATATCAAAGGCCTTAGCCTTGTGTTATGTATGCATCACATCAATTTAGAGGAATCTGCTAAACCTCTGGCTCAACCCCAAAGAAAATTGAACCAAATTCTGAAAGAAGTTGTAAAGAAAGAAGTAATCAAACTGAGGGATGCTGGGATCATTTACCCAATCAGTGACAGTAACTGGGTGAGCCCAATCCACGTAGTACGGAAGAAAGGTGGTATAACAGTAGTTAAAGGAGATAAAGGTGATGAAGTGGCGGTTCGGGCCGTCACAGGATGGAGGATGTGTATTGACTACCGAAAACTGAACCAAGCCACTAAAAAGATCATTACCTACTTCCTTTCGTTGATCAAGTTCTTGAAAGATTAGCACATCATGACTATTTTTGTTTCTTGGATGGTTTTTCAGGGTTTTATCAAGTTCCCATCTTTCTAGACGACCAAGAGAAAACTACTTTTACAGATCTCTATGGCACCTATGCCTTCAGGAGGATGCCTTTCGGCCTGTGCAATGCTCCCACAACATTTCAGCGTTGCATGATATCGATGTTTTCAGATTTTCTGGAGGATATCGTAGAAGTTTTCATAGATGATTTTTCTGTCTATGGAACAAACTTCGATGCCTGCCTGAAAAACCTCTCTCTAGTTTTGCAACGATGTGAGGAAAAGAGTTTGGTTTTGAACTGGGAGAAGTGCCATTTTATGGTACAGGAAGGCATCGTACTAGGACATAAAGTCTCAAGGCATGGCATCGTTGTAGACATTAGCAAAGTTGAAGCCATATCTAAGCTTCCTCCACTGAAGTCTGTAATGGGAGTGAGGAGTTTCCTCGGGCATGCCGGCTACTACCGAAGATTTATAAAAGACTTCTCAAAGATCTCGAAACCGTTGTCCGACCTTCTAGTAAAAGATGATGAATTCAATTTTTCTAACGATTGTGTAATTGCTTTTCAGGCCTTAAAGGGTGCTCTTGTCTCACCGCCTATCCTCCATGCTCCAGACTGGGAGTTACCTTTTGAGCTTATGTGTGACGCCATCGACTATGTTGTAGGAGTAGTCCTGGGGTAGACAAAGGACATAAAGCACCATGTAATCTGCTACGCCAGTCGTACCCTAGATGAAGCTAAGGTAAATTATACAACTATAGAGAAAGAGATGCTCGTGATAGTCTTCGCTTTCGACAAGTTTAGATCATATCTTATCGGTACGAAGGTGAAGGTCTACACAGACCATGGAGCAATAAAATATCTCATGCAGAAGAAAGATACAAAGCCCATGCTGTTGAGGTGGGCTTTGTTACTACAAGAGTTCGAACACGAGATAGTCGATAAGAAGGGTGTAGAGAATGTGGTCGCCGACCACTTATCAAGGATCATTGTGGAAGGGCAGAAGGAACCACCTATTAATGACAATTATGATGACGAAGCTTTGATGATGATTGAAACCAAGGAAGAGAGTTTACCTTGGTTTGTAGATATCTGTAATTATCTTGCCTGCGGAGAACTGCCCCCTGACATAACCTATAACCAAAAGAAGAAGCTCTTCATGGATGTAAAGAACTACTACTGGGACAATCCTCTCCTTTTTAGAAGATGCGTAGATAACTTATACCGAAGATGTATTCCCGAAGAAGAGATCTCGAACATTATGAAAGAGTGTCACACCTCCCCATATGGAGGACACCTGGGTAGCGAAAGGACCGCCGCCAAAGTACTGCAATCAGGTTTTTACTGGCCCTCTTTGTTCAAAGATGCTACAAAGTATGTAAAAGTCTGTAAAGAGTGTCAATCGATGGGAAACATTGGACGAAGAAATGGGATGCCTATGGCAAATTGGGTTGAAGTGGAGATCTTTAATGTATGGAGAATTGACTATATGGGACTGTTTCCCCCATCAAAAGGATATCAGTACATTCTAGTGGCAGTGGATTATGTATCCAAATGGGTAGAAGTTGTTGCAACTCAAACATGTGACTCTAAGTCAGTGATCAAGTTGTTTGAAAAGACTATTTTCCCTTATTTCGGAGTACCTCCTACTGTAATAAGCGACGATGGATCGCATTTCAGAGAAAGACAGTTTGAAGCATTCCTACGAAAGTATGGAGTTAAACACAAGGTCTCTACGCTCTACCACCCACAAACTTCTGGGCAGGTAGAGGTTTCGAATAGACAGATCAAGCAGATTTTACAGAAAATTGTCAACCGCACGAGGAAAGATTGGTCGACAAAGCTTGACGACTGACTTTGGGCCTACAGAACTGCATATAAAGCACCCATTGGAACCACTCATTACAAGTTGATCTATGGGAAATCCTGTCATCTACCCCTAGAGCTTGAACACAAGGCCCTTTGGGCGATTAAGTTCTTGAATATGGATCTAGAGAAGGCAGGAGAGAAGAGATATCTGCAGTTGTAAGAACTCGAAGAATTGAGAAAGCATGCTTACGAGAACGCAAAGATCTATAAACATAGGACGAAGGTGTGGCACGATGCGCACCTGAGGAGGAACGATGTAAGTGAAGGTGACAAGGTTTTATTATTTAAATCTTTCATTCGTCTTTTTCTAGGTAAGTTACAAACAAGGTGGTCCGGACCTTTCACCATAGCAAAGATATACCCATCCAGAATGATGGAGCTATATGATAAAGATGATCCATCCAAGGTTTTGCAAGTGAATGAGCACAGGGTAAAAAGGTTCTATGAAGACGAAGCATTCCTGAGAAGGACAGAGATCAATTTGTAGGATATGGAAACAACTGAAGGAGAAAAGTGAAGGACCTGGAGCTTTCGAGCTGACGATGCAAACTACTGTGCTCCTCGAGAGGCAGCCCGAGCTTTTACTTTTCCTAGAATAGGATGTTATTTACTTTCTTGCAAGAAAAACACTATGAACATTTGGATTGTAATAAGGCCCGAGACAATGCATTCGTCACATACGCCGACTCTTCTATTTTCTGGGCCACCACTCTATTTTATGAGCATTGATGAGTGATACTATCTAAGGCTGGGAACTTAACCTTAGGCCAATGATGCTTTTCCCATTAATCACCTTTTCCTTTGCTTTGTTTTTGAGTTTTTCATCTAGAATTTTGTTCTGAAGACCTTGTATCGGGCAAGTATACCTTTTTTCCTGATTGTATCGGGCAAAAACTCAGCCGGCGCACAGAACGCGCTCGTATCGGGCGACGGCATATCGACTATCGCATCTAGCCATGAGCCGTGTCAGACGACACGCCCGGGCGGCGAGCACCCGTGTCGGGCAACATGAGTTATTACCTTTGATTAGATGGATGGGACTTCTCGTCTCGAGAATGATTTGTCTCAACGGCCGACACGTGCCCGTATTTTACCTGTTTTACCCCCGGTTGGGATTGCTATATATAGTACATAGGTTTTACCGTGTCGGGCTACTTCATTTATTTTTCACCTACTCCTGTATCGTGCTAAACTTTCTCATTTCTCCCATGTCGCGCAAACTAGCTTCTGCTCTCGTGTTGCGCAAGATAACTTCAGATATCAAAGGTATAGCCCGACACCCGCATCGGTTAGTTTTCCCGACATGACCCCCATATCGCGCACAGCGTATCGGGCTGACAACTTTAGTTGATTTCCTCGTATCGCCCGACGCATGTGTCGCACGACACGTCTTTAACATAGGCTTTCCCGATACACTATATCGAGCAACAACCGTGTCGCCCATCCTTGTGTCGCCTCACTTGTTCTTGTTGTCGGGTGACACGTTTTTTCTATCAGGAAGACCCTATCGGGCACTTCGCTTCACACGACCGTATCGCCCGACACAGCGTATCGGGCAATGGGTATGACGCGCAACATTTCTCCGTATCATCCAATTTTGTATCGCCTAGATGTTCTTTCGATGGACGACACCCGGACCACATATCGGGCATGAGCTTACAGTGATTTCTTTGAAAGCTTCGTATCGCCTGACACAGGCGTATTGGGCAAGCACCATAACACTCAGTTTTGAAGCCTGGTACGGTGGTATCAGGTAGCTTTTGTATCGCACCAAATTTTTATCGTGTAATCAATTTTTCTCTTAAACGCCGGTATCTATTTTAAGTTTCACCTACCTAATATCAAAACATTCAAATGATCAATGAACTTGTTTAATGATAACAGAGATGGCCCTTACAAAGCAAACTGTCGTTCGAGTTGACGAACACGGCAGGAGAATCGAAACAGAGGCCACAGCTGAAGCCACAACAGTCAGGCAGAAATGCCCAAACCCAAAGGTAGCTGGGCCATCCATAGCAGAGAAGAGGGCAAGAACGGAAGTAACGGCTCCAACAACAGCATCAGAGTCTTTGAATTATACACCTGGCAGATTTATGCCCCGTGACGACGAGCATGGACGTCGGTACTCAGAGTTGGCAATGAAACTTTACAGGATGAGTAGGTTCTACCACCAGTCTTCCTTCCTTCAGCTAGGCATCTTCGATAGGGTCGAGAATGTTTTGGCTACAGTGGGGCTGCAGAAGATCTGCTTCAGCCACTCCACCTCTTACACTGAACTCACTAGAGAGTTCATGTCATCTCTCCGCTGGGTGCAGAATGGACCCGAAGAAGTCGTAGAATATGGCAGAGCAGACAGACTGCAAGGGCGGCTTTACAACTCTGAGCATGTCATCTCTGAAAGGCTGCTCAACGAGATCTTCTCCTCCAGCGAGGAGGAGAAGGAACAACTTAATAACGGTATAAAGATCACCAAAGGAGACGGGTTCAACCCTGTGGAGCTCTGGAGGAAGCTGACTGGTGAGTCTTCATTCAAGCCAGGAAGCAAGGTGGTGGCGGTGTACTCATGTTTGTGGAGAATAGTGCCCAAATTGGTGGTGTGCCTGCTCTTCAGTAAGAATGAGTCCAACAATATCTACACCGAAGAACTCCATCTCATGTGGCACATGATGAAGGGCAAGGTGATCAACCTGGGGCGCTTTTTGCTGAATAGGCTGCACCCCATAAAGGATGCCACCAAGGAGTACTGCATGGGTGGCATTGTCAATCTGATTGCGACTGGGTTAGGGTACCCACAGGAGCTGCGCAATCTTTTGAGAATAAGAGGCGACGAGAAGATTGACCTCAAGTTCCTCATGAGATTCAGCATCATCAAGAAGGAGGGGCGAAACTACTTCTACAAATTCACAAGGACAAGCACCCTCCTTTCGCTTCCCAGCTGCGCCAGCTATGACGCAGATAAGCTGGTCTTCACCAACACAGAAATCGAAGCGGTGGTAGTTGAAGCCTCTTACGCCGCCATCACCAGAATACAAGAGAGGGCAGCTGCAAGAGGGGAACTAATCCCTCTTGACACTTGGCAGGACAAATCTTCTACATCTCATGCCGAGCCGCCCACTGCTCCAGCGCCACCGACGACAGCAATTGATAGAGTTGTCGTCACTCCTATCATCCCAGCCACGATCACGACAATACCTGCTGTGGCTGAAGAAGAACCAGCAGAAACAACAGTACAAGCCTCAAAGGGAGCTGTCGCGGAAGAGAAAGCCGCAGCTGCATAAGCTTCTATGGTGCCCTTAGAGGCAGAAGAAGAAGCACAACCAGACGCCAATAATGGGGTGTTCGCCGAGATCCTTGAGATAGAGCTCGGAGCTGCACAACTCACGCCAACACCACCATCGACGTCTCCCGTAGCAGCTGTTGATGAGATCGCTGACAATGCAGAGGTTGAACATCATCCACCTACACCGCGGCCTTCTCCACCATGACTAGAGGGTGAGGCAGAGACAACCGAAAGAGTGTTGTCGCCTCACCTAGAAGCATCCACCTCGAGAACAGTGTAGATCGACACTACCCGAGTGAGGCAGCACACTTGTCGGGTAGATCTTTACGAGAGAGGAGTGTCGCGAGGACGCGAGGGAGATCTGCAGGAGCCCCTTTGTCGCTCAGACAAATGCTGGGAAATGAACTCGATAACTTGCGGGAGGTAATAGGAAGCCACTCCTCTACATTTATTTCACTCATTCGCAAGTTTTCCATTTTCTAGCAGAGGTTGAATAGCCAGGAGCGGCAACTACTAACTCTAGTTGGTCTTCCTGGCCAACTAGAGGCACTCAACGCCATACTTCAGCATGCCCTCCAGCGCCTTGATGAGATCGAGGAAAGGTGGAATAGGGGAGACGACCATCCATGCCCAAGGCAGCCGAGAAGGTCTCTGTCACCTCCTTGATCGGGCTCTCAACCTTCCTCGTCAGGAGCCTCGTCAAGATCATCGTCCTCTTCCTCCTCCATTGGGCCATCCCCAATGCCTGAGGAAGGGACGCCACAAAGATCGACCAACGGAGCTCCAGTAGGACAGGCGAGCTCCTGCGGTCTGGAACAAGCAACTCCCTTAGTCCCCTTGGACGAAGCTGAAGATGACAATGAAGACATCAGCGTCGGGGAGGACTCTTTTGATGAATCAGAGGGAGGGGGGACATATGTGCCGCAAACGAAAGACACCCCCCAGAGGAATACGCTCGACGGCAGATGAGTTCTCTGCACCGTCGGAGCTACCTTCCTTCGAGATGGCTGACTTCAACAGAAGGGTCATCGGCTACTTGTCGATCAGGGACTAGAAACAACTGAATAAGGTCCTGAGATCGTAGGTAGATGAAGAAGACGTCGTATGGAGTGACGGCTACTTCTCTATACGACGGGGAGCACTCAGAAGTATATTCTTCTCACTAGCCATCGTCGGCAAGAAGTTGTTTAGGGTTCTAGAAGGTGCAATAATAGAGAATATCATCACTGGGACAGGTCGGAGAACAATATACAAGGCCACCCTGACCTTGGCAAGAAGATTGATGATGGGAGTACCAGACTCCGTCGCAGTGGCCAACATGCTGTGACACATCGAAGAGCCCAACACGAATATCATGTTGGCCCCGTACAAGCACCGCAACATATGGTTCCTCTGTGTGGAAGTCCTCTGGAACCACGACATTCAACTGCTTAGCTGCTGCAATAATGAGGTGCCACGCTCCGGGCTTATTTTTAGTCGCCCGGAGGACAAACATCTGAGTCTTCTACCGCGGAGTCTTCTACGAGCCATCAAGCAAGGAGTCCAACATCACCACAGTGTTTGGAACTTCTTCTCTATCGGAGACTTCCCCGTACAAGCAGAAGAGGGAAGTGGAAACAACACCTTTATCATCTTTTGTGCCATGGAGTTGCTCAACATATTCGTATACGTAAGGCATCTCCAGGGCCAAAACTTCTACCAGCTCAGAAGCATTTATGCGTTGTTGCTGATCAAAGACAGGCGCTATTTCCAAGACGCAGGGGTACCAGAGAGGCTGGTGGACAGTGATCAAGCAGACGAATTTTCGCAGCCCAGCAACACTCCAAAGAAGGAAGCTGAGATAGAAGCAGACATCTACGGGGCAGGCAAGCAGTTAGAGATCATGTGGGAAGTGCACAGATTTGAAGACTCTGCTTCACCTGAAACATCAGAAGAATTGATCAACAATTTCGACCGTTTCTCATGCTCTACACTCACGCAGGAGCAGGTCAATGAAGTCCTTCTGAAGTTAGCTGATTTTACCCCGGCAGATGTCATCTACGAGGCAGGCAGTGTCATAGTCCCGGTTGATGATTTGAGGGACATGGTAAAACGAGGATGTTTGGCGATATCTATGGCGGCCGCCTACATCCAGACGCTACAGACAAAGTTTGAACACGCATACATAGCCCATCCAATGATGTTCAATGACATCTGCCCCGCCGATGAATCAGGAGCAAAGCAATCATTTCTGGCAGAATTGTAGTGCAGGGTTCCACGCACAATCTTCCTGCCCATCCTGCACTACAATCACTGGACGCTCCTGATGATGTACACTCGCCAACGAGCAGGAATCTTCTACAACAACTCGGACAGCAACAAAGATCATCCAGTGTAGTGTACATCAACAATGTTGACACCCCTTGAACGCTTATTATGAAAATACTACGAGGAGGTGGCGGTGTTGACACAACCATTCCTGGAGATGGCAGCAAGCAAATGCACGAGCTCCAGTTCTGCCACTGCAGTCCACAACAAATTCCTCTATCCAACAACTGCGACATCTTTGTGCTGGAATGGATATCAAATAAAGAGACGCCTGACCAACTCCACCACATCGACTATCACAACAAACGAGGAGAATATGTGTGGGAGCTTCTATCCGGAAAAGGCGTGCTCACAAGCTAACCCTCATTGAGTTAATATTACCCTACCTTATCTACTTCACAACTCTGGGACAGAGTGTGGAGTAAGTTTGGGGGGGTACAATGTACCAGTGAGGGAGGTATTTTTTTTCTCCACCCCCTTTTGTTCTTTTTGAACAACATGTGTACATACATATACATTCTCATACAAAAATTTTGCTAAAAATTTTGAAAAAATTTGCTTACATATGTACAAAGACACTGCATAGTAAAAACATGATACGACTCCTTGCCAGTTTGTTTTCAATATGTCCAAAGAGTTACAAGTTTTGTTACATCTTTTTGATAATGTAGCCTCAAACGAAAAAAGACTATGACTTTCCATGCCAAAAATTTCGAAAAATAATCTCGCAACAGCTAAGAGACATGCATGCAGCAGGAAAAAGTTGCCCAAACAGCAGAAAATTTCTCTTGTTTTCCTTTACCCAACAAAAATCCCCAAAAGAGAGAATAGCCTTATGAGAGTGAATAAAAGCATGATAGTTGTTCCCAAAAAAAAATGCATACACACTTTTGTTCCAAAAGTACCCATCTTTAGGCATGGTAGATCTGGGGCAGTGGTACATAGGATGTGAAATCACTGCTCTAAAGCCAACTAGCTTGGACTGCAGGGACCACTCACCCGCTAACGGACCCGTACCTGGATGGACTGATGGGAAACAAGAAAAACCCAAAAATCCTTAAGCCTACCCAAACACACAACTTTCTGTCCCTAAAAACTGTTTGGTGTGAAAACTAACTTCGGAATCATGCACCCAAGTCTCGCCGAAGCTGTAGAGAAATTTTTTGGTGAAATAAGGTAGGAAATGCAAAGTCTGTTGTTTGTGGTCGGACAATATTCTCTTTAAAGACATCTCAATACTAGCTCAAACCCATGGCCTAAAAACCATACTAGTTAAGAAGAAGCATCATAAAGAAATTTTAAAGATTGATTGAGGACAATCAAAATGCTAAGTTTGGGGGAGTTGATAACACCAAATTTTGTGATGTTTTTGGCCCTTATTTTGCTGGAAAATCTCCCCTTTTAAACTATTTTCCCCGGCAACGTCGCCAAAAAGTTGACCGGCCTAAATCGCACGTCCAAAAAGGGAGCGGATTTGAAGTAGTCGAACTTTTAAATTTATAACCTGAAACCTTCTAGGCCCCCACAACTTTATTACAGAGTCAAAGTAGATATACGGGGTCGAACATAGGGACAAGGGTGGTAGTGTTGGGAACGCGGAATCGACACGTTACACTCCGGTATGGGTAAGGAGATGATAAAGTTCCCCAAGGGGAACAACAAGCAAAGATCGATAAAAGACAACTATCTCCAACTGGAGCTATGAGGAAAATTAATGTTTTAAAGGTTTATCAGTTTTTAGGGTTTTTGCATAACAAAAACAGAGAGGATAACACCATTTCTTTAGTAACGAACGAAGGAGAAAGCTTCGGTAAAACAAGCGGAAGCAAAAACATCCAGTACCCCTTCTCTCAAAGCGGGTACCTCTAACTAAGCATCAACACCTCTCTCAAGGTTGCTGGTCTGAAGTTAGAGTGGATAGGTCACTAAAGCAACTCCAATCTTGGGCACTCTCATACTCCCATATCGGACCAAACACTAGAGCCACAACACCTCTCTCGAGGCTGCTGCAACGGGAAAAGCACGATTCAGTAGCTAGTCAAAATGTGATCCAAGCGTACAAGCTATAGTTCGGATGCTAAACAAAGCAATCATCCAACAAAAGGGACCAAACATAAAGCAGCGGATAATTAAAACTCTTTTAATTCTATTTGCGTAAGCATTATATAAAAGGGTTTGGTTACAATGCATAAGTAAAGAAAGTAAATGACTGAAACAAGTAAAGATAAATATTGCCTTCTTCATTTAGAAGAGCGACAGGCAGTAGAAGATCCCCCAAATCCCTCCAGTCTAATACCACGCGGGAGCCTTGCCCGATACTCCTGTGTTGGGCGGCACACCCTCTTGGGCGATACGCTCATGACGGGCGGACATATCGTGCGAGGCACTCATGCCCAATATGGTCGCATCGGGCGGCACCCTCTCGGGTGACACGCCATGACTGGTGATGCGTATCGGGCTTGGTATCGTGTCTGGCCAGAGTTTTTCTTAGAGTATTAGTTACTCATGTCGGGTGTCCTCGTTAACCGATATCGGTCTGCTGCGCCACCTGGGGCCGATCCTAAGTGAACCATTCCCTCCCTCTCAGGTCGCGGAAGTGCTCACCTTCTATCGCCCGGTACACCTCTCTGGCATGACACGCTAGCTCCAGATGCTTTTCCAAGTTGGCTTTTGAGAGATTCCGACTCGTCCCATCAGAGTCTTGTAGCTGCTATTTATAGGCAGCGGTTGGGGGAAGTTGTGGTTCTCCGGACGCCACATGTCCTTCATTAGCTCTATAATCATGGATTCGGGGATGCCCGATATGTGTGTTTCCTGGCATAGGGGTGTCGGGCTGTAAGCATTTGCCGGGTGTCGTGACGAGTGGGCGCTTACCAGTGGGTGGCTTGTATCGTGCGACACGCTTCAGTAGTCGTGGCGAGCCCGACTCCCTGTCGGGTAAATGGCATATCGCTCGTTTGCTCCTTCTCGCGCTGCACCCCAGTGTCGCGCGATAGTGTATCGTGCTTCCCTATGTCGGGCAACTGGCGTATCGGCCGGCTGGTAAGAAGGCCGATGCAGATGGAAGACGTTTGTGGGTCGGGACGGGCCTTTTTGCTGATAAATGAGTCGAAAAATGAGGAAAACTCTGCAAAAGATTATAAAATTGAGTAAAGAGTGTAGCGTGGCCTATTTATTCAAAAACATGACAAAAAGGAGGGGGAAATAGTTTAAAAGGGGAGATTTGATAGTGAAATAAGGGCCAAAAACATCACAAAATTTGGTGTTATCAATGACCTATGATGATGATGACGATGATGATGGCGACGACGACAACAATGACGTTGATAACAATGTCGATGTAGATGATATGAGCTTGCTTCAACATGACCCAAGTTTTTTTTTGAGAGGGTCAAGTATGTTTGACAATATGAGATGAGTTTGATCATGCAACCATAGCTAAACCTAGCTCCTTGTACAATAGATGTGACTTGGTTGATGTTCTAAATATAGCTAGTAGTTTGTCATGCATGCTTGTACCTAGTTTTGTATATGTTGAGATATGATTTGAGATTAACGTAGGGACCAACCTATTTACAAAGGAGAACCTCTACCATTGGACATACAAAATGGGTTACCCCTTGATATGGGTCAACCCACCACAGGAGAAGGTCAGGTTACCTAAACTCCAAAATATGTGCTATGTTGAAAAATATGAATGATGAAATGCATGATGATGAGTCCCTCACTTGACTACTTCTAAGTATATGAGTTGAGTTACCTAGTGTGTGGTTTCCTAAAAATTTTAAACCCTAGATTTCCTATGAAAATATCTAACCCTAGGGAAAGAGGCAATTGAAAATTTAATGCTTAAAATATAGGTGAGGGAGATGTCCTAAGACCCTAAGATGATGTACAGGATGTGTGATATCCATGATGAGCCTCATACTTGGGTTAGTGGTTTTATGTAAAGGAATCTTGTGGTTGCCATTATTTCTTGAGAGTTGGGTAAAAATAAAAGTTTGTTATGGGTAGATAGTTGTCGTTAGCATATCTTATTGGATATAGGTAGGTCATATCTTGAGTGGTTTGAGCTTAAAGAGCTCCTTTCAGATACAAGTGAGAGGACTACAAAACATCGATGTTGATGATAATTTTGTTCCTAAAATAATCCATAATGTACAAAAACAATCTTACTTATGGTTAAAGCTTGATATAAGTGTGATGAGTCACTCTCAGAAGCTAGACCTAGTATGAAATCATACCATACATGAAAGATGTAATTTGGAATCACAAACTTGATAAGATGATGCCTAAAGATATCATCTTGAATAATTAGGGGTAACATGACTAATCTCATACCCAAATGAAAAATGATTCACTCGATATGATGATGTTCTTGGGGTCATAACACTAATATAGATCATGAATATAATGTTGAATATTTAGACCGAACATAAGAAATGACGAATAAGATTAGGGATAGTTGGTAGAACTTAGGGGACAACTAAAACACACATGAAATCTAGTATAATGATGAAATGAAACATTTAACAATTGCCTCATTTAGAAGTCATGGTGATGAACATGTTTTCTTGAGAAATTGATAATCTAGAATTTGATAACACACTTTGAGCTTCTATGAATACGTGAACATTAGGATGAGGATTATGGAACCCTAATTGCAAAGATGATGTGATAGCATGATAAACACATGGTGTGTATAATGAGGATGAGTACACTCTTGACGAAGAAAACCTAAGTGTGCACCACATAGTGATAGATGCAATGATACCTATGTTTGGTTGCCCAAAACATGATGAATAAGGAGTTTAACCTTCAACTATGATCTTGGATGAATTTTGGGGATAAAATTTCATTTAAGGAGAAAGGATATGATAACCTAGATTTCTCTCATCTATTCCACTCTTTTGCTCTATTTAAGAGACCCATCTCACTCAATTTAATTTTAATCACATTATTTAACTGTGTTGATGACCGACCTAAATTGTGCATCCAAAAGGAGCGGATTTGAAGTAGTCGGACTTTTATATTACCCAACTCTTAGGCCCCCACAATGATGACGGGGTCTGAAGTAGCAGTCGGGGTCGAACCACAGGGACAAGGGTGGTAGTGTTAAGAACACAGAATCAACACATTACACTCTGGCAAAAGCAAGGTGAGGATAAAGTTCCCGAAGGGAACAACGGGCGAAAATTGGTAAAATAAAAGAAAACTATCTGCAACTGGAGTTACAAGGAAAATTAAGGATTTTGGCATTTATCAGTTTTTAGGGTTTTAGCGCAACAGAACCAGAGGAGATAACACCATCGCCTCGGTAAGGAACGAAGGAGGAAAACTTCAGTAAAACAAGCGGCAACAGGAACATCCAATACCCCTTCTCTCAAAGAGGGTACCTCTAACTAACCACCAACACCCTCTCTCAAGGTTGCTGGACTTGGGTTAGAGTGGAAAGATAATTTAAGCAACTCCGATCCTGGGTACTCTCGTACTCCCTGATCAGACCAAACACTAGAGCCACAACACCTCTCTCGAGGGAGTTGCAACATGAAACACGATTCGATAGCTAGTCGAAACATGATCCAAGCATACAAGCTAGAGTTCAGATGCTAAACAAAGTAATCATCCAACACAAAGGAACCAAACATAAAGTCAACAGATATTTGAAACTCCTCTAATTCCATTAGCATAATCATTATATAAAAGGTTTTGGTTACATTGCGTAAATAAAGAAAGTAAATGACTACAAAAGGGAAGATAAGTATCGCCTCCTTAATTTAGGAGATCGATAAGCAGCAGATCCCTAAGGTCCCTCTAGCCTGATATCGGGCAGGAGCTCTGCCCGATACGCTTGTGTCGGGCAGCATCCCCTATTGGTCGACACGCCATGACGGGCATACATTTTTGGCGTGGAAAGTTGTAGTCTTTTGTTGTTTGAGGCTGCATTTGCAAAAAGACGAAACAAAACATGCATCTCTTTGGACACAGAGAAAACAAACTGACAAGAAGTCGTATCAGGTTTTTACTATAAAATGTCTTTGTACATATGTATAGAGACAAAATAAGCAAAATTTTTGTATGAGGCGTGTATATGTATATGTACACATGTTATAGAAAAAGAACAAAAGGGGTGAAGTTCGGAGGACTTTTAGTACCTCCCTCACTGGTACATAGACTCCCCCCCCCAAACTTACTCCACACTCTATCCCAGAGTTGTGAAGTAGATCAGGTAGGGTAATGTTTACTCAGTGAGGGTTAGCTGGTGAGCGCACCTTTTCCAGATAGAAGCTCACACACATATTCTTCGTGTTTGCTATGGTAATCGATGTGGTGGAGCTGGTCAGGCGTCTCTTGATTTGATATCCATTCCAGCATGAAGATGCCGCAGTCATTGGATAAGGGAATTTGTTTTGGACTGTGGTGGTAGAACTAAAGCTCGTGCCATTTGCTAGCTGCTATCTCCAGGAATGGTTGTATCAGTGCCACCACTTCCTCATAGTATTTTCATACCAAGTGCTCGAGGGATGTCAACGCTGTCGATGAACACTGTACCGGATGATCTTTGTTGTTGTCTGAGCTGTTGTAGAAGAATCCTGCTCGTTGTCGAGTGTACATCGTCAGGAGCGTCTAGTGGTTGTAGTGTTGGATAGGTAGGAAGATGATTCGTGGAACTCTACAATGTAGTCTGCCAAAAATGATTGTTTTGCTCCTGACTTATCGGCTAGGCAGATGTCATTGAACAACATTGGATGGGCTATATATGCATGCTCAAACTTCTTTTGTATTCTCTGGATGTAGGCGGCCGCCACTGATATTTCCAGACATCCTCCTTCTTTTACCATGTCTCTCAAATCATCAACTGGGACTATGACACTGCCTGCCTCATAGATGATGTCTGCGGTGGTAGAGTCAGCTAACTTTAGATGAACTTCATTGACATGTTCCTGTGTGAGTGTAGAACACGAGAAACAATTGAAATTGTTGATCATTTTTTCTGATGTTTCAGGAGAAGAGGGGTCTTCGATTTCATGTACCTCCCGCAGGATTTCTTAGTGCTTGCCTGCCCCGTAGATGTCTGCTTCCATCTCAGCTTCTTTCCCTGGAGTGGTGCTGGGTTGTGAAGATTCTTCTGCTTGGTCACTATCTAGCAGCCTCTCTCGTACCCCAGCGTCTTGGAAGTAGCGCTTGTCTTTGATCAGTAGCAGAGAGTAGGTGCTCCTGAGTTGGAAGAAGTCTTGGCCCAGGAGGTGACTTATATTTCCAAATATGTTGAGCAGCTCCATGGTGCGCAAGATGACAAGTGTGTTATTCCCACTTCCTGATTCTGCTTGGACGGGGAAGTCTCTGATAGAGAACAAGTTCCAAATGCCGCTATGATGTTGGACTCCTTGCTTGATAGCTCGGAGAATATGCATCGAAAGAAATCTGAGATGTTTATCCTCTGGGCGACTGAAAATAAGTCTTGAGCATCGCACCTCCTCATTGCAACAGCTGAATTGTTGGACATCATGGTTCCAGAGGTCTGCCACGCATAGGAACCATTTGTTGCGGTGCTTGTATGGGGCCAACACGAGGTTCGTGTTGTGCTCTTCAATATGCCGCAGCAGGTCAGCCACTGCGATGGAGTCTGATACTCCCATCATCAATCTTCTTACCAAGGTCGGGGTGGCGTTGTATATCATTTTCCGACCTGTCCTGGCACTGACGTTCTCAATGATTGCACCCTCCAGGACCCTGAACAGATTTTTGCTGACGACGGCGAGGGAGCAGAATAAGCTTCTAAGTGTTCCCCGTTGTACTGAAAAGTATCCGTCACTCCAGATCACTTCTTCTTCATCATCCTACGACCTCAGGACCTTATTTAGTAGATTTTGGTCTCTAATCGTCAGGTATTCGATGGCTCTTCTATCAAAGTCTGCCATATCAGAAGAAGTTATCTCTAATGGTGCAGAGAATTCATTTGTCATCGAGCTTTTTCCTCTGGGGGGTGTCTTTGGTTGGCAGCTTCAATGTCCCCCCCCATCTCCCTCTGACTCATCAGAAGAATCCTCCCTAATGCTGACTGATTCATCATTATCTTTAGCTTCATCAAAGGAGGCAGAGGGAGTGAAGTCATCTATGCCTCAGGAGCTCTTCTCTTTTGCTGGAGACCCGTCGGCAGACTTGTGTGTCGTCTCTTTGTCGGGCATTGTACAAGGCCCGCTTGAAGAAGATGACACACCTGAACTAGAGGGTGCGGATGAGGAGGGTGTAGAGCCTGAGCCTAGGGGCGACGTAGACCTTCTCGGCTGCCTTGGGCGTAGATGGTCATCCCCTCTTTTCAGCCTCTCCTCAATTGCATCAAGGCATTGGAGGGCCTGCTGTAGTGTGGCGTTGAGTGCCTCTAGTTGGTCAGGAAGGCCTACTAGAGTCAGCAGTTGCTACTCCTGGCTATTCAGTCTCTGTTGGAAGATAGAAAACTTGCGGGTTAGCGAAGTAAAAGTAGCTGAGTGGCTTTATGTTACCTCCCGCAAGTTATTGAGTTCATGCCCCAGCATCTGTCCGAGCGATGGAGGGGCTCCTACAGATCTCCCTCTCATCCTCATGACACTCCTCCCACGTGAATATCTACCCGACGAGTGTGCAACCTCACTTAGGGTAGTGTCAATCTGGATTGTTCGCGAGGTTGTTGCTTCTAGGCGAGGTGTCAACACTTTTGTGGCTGTCTCTACCTCACCTACTTGTGGTGGTGGAGAGGGTCGCGGTGTGCGTGGATGCTGCTCCACCTCTGTGTTGTCGACGACCTCTTCTGCAGCTGCCACAGGAGACACCAGTGGCGGTATCGGCGTAGGTTTTACAGCTCCGAGCTCCATCTCGAGGATCTCGGCGAATGCTCCATTACTGGCGCCCGAATGCGTTACTTGTTCTGCCACTAAGGGCACCACAGAAGACTCTGGAGCTACAGCTGTCTCTTCCGCGGCAGCTTCCCTCAAGGCTAGAATGGGTGTCTCAGCCCCGGTTGTATCGGCGACCTCCACGATCACCGGTACTTCTTCAGCCACGACAGATGTTGTCGTGGTTGCAGCTGGTAAGGCTGGAGCAACGACAACTCTATTAATAGCCGTCGTCGGCGGCTCTGGAGCGGTGGGCGACTCGGCAGGAGTTGTGGAATATTTGTCCCACTGCGTGTCGAGAGAAATTGGTTCTCCTCTTGCAGCCGCCCTCTCTTGTATACTGATGGTGGCGGCGTAAGCGGCTTCGACTGCCACAACTTCGATTTCTGCTATGGTGAAGACCATCTTTTCTACGTCGTAGTTGGCACAGCTAGGAAGCAGAAGGAGGGTGTTTGTTCTCATGAATTTGTAAAAATAGCTTCGCCCCTCGTTGATGATGCTGGCCCTCATGAGGAACTTGAGGTCGATCTTCTCGTTGCCCCTTGTCCTTGAAAGACTACGCGGTTCCCTTGGGTATCCTAACCTGACCGCAATCAGATTGATGATGCCACCCATGCAGTACTCCTTGATGGCATCTTTTATAGGGTGCAACCTATTCAGCAAGAAGCATCTCAGGCTGACCACCCTGCCCTCCATCATGTGCCACATGAGATGGAGTTCTTCGGTGTAGATGTTGCTTGATTCGTTCTTACTGAAGAGAAGGCACGCCATGAACTTGTGCACTATTCTCCAGAAGCAGGAGTGCACCTCCGCCACCTTGCCTCCCAGCTTGAATGATGACTCGTCGGTCATCTTTCTCCAGAGCTCCACCGGGTTGAACCCGTCTCCTTCAGTGATTCTTGCACTGTTGTTAAGTAGTTCCTTCTCTGCCTCACTAGAAGAGAAGATTTCATTGAGCAGCTTCTCGGAGATGATGTGCTCAGCATTATATAGCCTCCCATGTAGTCTGTCTGCTCTGCTATATTCTTCGATTTCCTTCGGTTTATTCAGCACCCGGTGGAGAGATAACATGAACTCCCTCGTGAGTTCAGTATAGGAGGTGGAGTGGCTGAAGCAGATCTTCCTCAGCCCTGCTGTAGGTAGGACATTTTCCAGCTTGCCAAAAATGCCTAGTTGAAGGAAGGACGACTGGTGGCAGAATCTGCTCAGCCTGTAGATTTTTATTGTCAGTTCTGAGTATCGACGCCCATGCTCGTTGTCTCTGGGCACGAATCTGCCTGGTGTGTGATCCAGCGATTCTTCCGCTGCGGTTGAAGCTGTTGTTGGGGTCGTTACTTCTTCCGTCCTTGGTCTCTTTTTGGTCGTGGATGGCCCAGCTACCTTGGGGTTTGGGAATTTCTGCCCGACTATCATGGCTTCTATTGTGGCCTCAGTGTCGATCCTCCGACCATGTTCGTCAACTTGAATGATGGTTTGCTTGGTATGGGCCATTTCTATTATAATAAGACAAGTTTATTAAGCATTTAAATGTTTCACCTTGCTTGATAGGTAGGTAAAAAATGTAAAGTCAATATCGGTGTCTAAAAGAAAATTGATTGCACAATAAGAAAAATTCGGCCTGATACAAGAGCTACTCGACAACACCACATCAGGCTTCAAAACTGAGCGATATGATGCTCGCCCGATACGCCTGTATCGGGCGATACGATGTTTGGCTCAAAATCACCAGGTTCGTTGTGAGACACTGGGCGTCACCGTGAACAGATATCATGCCCGATACGATCACCTGAGAAAGGGTGTCGCTCGACATAAGAAACACACGAGGCGATACAAGACTGGGCAACATGGGAAAAATCGAACGTCATGGCCATTGCCCGATATGCCTAAAGTTCAAAGTGTTTCGGGCGACACAGTCACACGATGTGAAGTGCCCGATATGGTTTCTCGGACAAAAGGTGTCGCTCGACAATAGAAACACGTGAAGCGATACAAGACTGGGTGACACGGGCCTTGCCCGATATAAGGTATCGGGCAAGCACGCGTTATAGATGTGTCACATGACACTCTCAAAAGGTAATGCTGCCAACATTAATGTGTGTTGGGCAATACAAGGAAATCAACTAAATCCGTTAGCCCAAAACAAAAATGTGCGACATGAGGGTCGTGTCGAGCAAGCCAAATGATACAGCGGTCGGGTTATACCTTTGTTATCTGAAGATAGCTTGCACGACACGGGAGTAGAAGCTAGGTGGTCGATACTAGAGCAAAGAGAGAAATTAATGCATGATGCGGGAGTATGTGAGGAGTAAATGTTGTTGCCCGACACAGTTTAACCTCAGCAACTATATATAGCAATCCAGGTTGGAGGTAAAATGGGTAAAACAGGGGCACATGTCGGCCGAGGAGACAAATCATTCCCGAGACGAGCAGTAAAATCAGTCCCATCCGTCAAATCAAAGGCTATTACTCATGCCGCCCGACACGATTGCTTGCTGCTTGGCGTATCGTCTGACATGACTTATTGCTAAGGTGTGACACCCAATACACCTAGCCTGATAAGGGCGTGTCTTGCATTCTGCCTGAGTCCTTTGCCCGATACCGGCCAGGGAGCAAGGTATCTTTGCCCGATACAAGGCTTCAGAACAAGATATTTGATGAAAAACAAAAAAATAAAGCAAAGAAAAAAGCAATTGATGGGTAAAACATCATTGGCCTAAGGTGAAGTTCCCAGCCTCAGATAGTATTACTCATCAATGCTCATAAAATCGAGCGGTGACCCATAAAACAGAAGAGTCAGAGCATGTGACACATGCACTGACTCGGGCCTTATTACAATCATAATGTTCATAATGTTTTTTCCTACAGGAAAGTAAATAACATCCTGTTCTAAGAAAAGTAAAAACTCAGGCTGTCTCTCGAGGAGCATTGTAGTTAGCGTCGTTAGCTCGACAACTTCACTTTGCACCTTCAGCTGTTTCCACTTCCTACAAACGTATCTCTATCCTTCTCACAAATGCTTCATCTTCATAGAATCTTTTTACTCTATGCCCATTCACTGGAAAAACTTTGGATGGATCATCTTTATCATATAGCTCCATCAATCCTTATGGATATATCTTAGCTACGGTGAAGGGACCAGACCACCTTGTTTGCAGCTTACCTGGAAAAATACAAATAGAAGATTTAAATAATAAAACTTTGTCACCTTCACTCACATCCTTCTTCCTCAGGTGGGCATCATGCCACACCTTGGTCCTCTACTTATATATCCTTGCATTCTTGTAGGCATGCATTCTCAGCTCTTCGAGTTCCTGTAGTTGTAGATACCTTTTCTCCCCTACCTTTTCCAGATCCATATTCAGGAGCTTAATCGCCCAAAAAGCCTTGTGTTCAAGCTCTAAGGGTAGATGAAAGGATTACCCATAAATCAATTTGTAAGGGGTGGTTCAAATGGGTGCTTTATATGCAGTTCTGTAGGCCCAAAGGGTGTCATCGAGCTTCATTGACCAATCTTTCCTCGTGCGGCTGACAGTCTTCTCTAAAATCTGCGTAATTTTTCTATTCGAAACCTCCACCTGCCCAGAAGTTTGAGGGTGGTAGGGCGTAGTGACCTTGTGTTTAACCCCATACTTCCGCAGGAGTGCTTCAAATTATTTTTCCCCGAAATGCGATCCACCATCGCTTATCACAGTAAGAGGTACTCCGAAGTGAGGGAAGATAGTTTTCTCAAACAACTTGATCACTGATTTGGAGTCGCAAGTTTGAGTGGCAACAACTTCCACCCATTTAGACGCATAATCCACCGTGACTAAAATGTATTGATATCCTTTTGATGGGGGAAATGGACCCATGTAGTCAATTCCCCATACATCAAATATCTCAACTTCGACCCAATTGGTCATAGGCATCTCATTTCTTCATCCAATGTTTCCTGTCGATTGGCATTCTTTACAAACTTTTACATAACTTGCAGCATATTCGAATAAGGAGGGCCAGTAAAATCCCGATTGCAACACCTTGGCAGTGGTCCTTTCGCTCCCCAAGTGTCCTCCATATGGTGAGGCATGGCATTCTTTCAGAATGTTTGGAACTTCTTCTTCAGGGATACACCTTCTGTACGCAATATCTGCGCATCTTCTAAAGAGCAGAGGATCATCCCAGTAGTAATTCTTTACATCCGCAAAGAGTTTCTTCTTTTGATTGTACGTTATATCAGGAGGAAACTCCCCACAGGAAAGATAATTACAAATATCTACAAACCAAGGCAAATTCTCATCTTTGGTTTCAACCATCAGCAATGCTTCATTAGCATAGTTGTCGTTAATAGGTGGCTCCTTCTAGTCTTCGACTATGATCCTTGATATGTGGTCGGTGACTACATATTCCGCACCCTTCTTATCAACGATCTCGTGGTCGAACTCCTAGAGTAACAAAGCCCACCTTAACAGCCTGGGCTTGGTATCCTTTTTCTGTATAAGATATCTTATTGCCCCATGGTCTGTGTAGACCTTCACCTTTGTTTTGATAAGATAGGATCTGAACTTGTCGAAAGAGAAAATAATCACGAGCATCTCCTTCTCTGTAGTCGTGTAATTTATCTGAGCTTCATCCAGGGTATGACTGGCATAGCAAATGATTTGGTGCCTTTTGTCCTTTTTCTGTCCTAGGACTGCTCCTACAGCATAGTCATTGGCGTCGCATATAAGCTCAAAAGGTAGCTCCCAATCCGGATCTTGAAGGATAGGCGGTGAGACAAGTGCATCTTTTAAGGCCTGAAAAGCATTTAGGCAATTGTTAGAGAAGTCGAATTCAACATCCTTACCCAGAAGGTTTGACAACGGTTTCAAGATCTTCGAGAAGTCTTTTATGAATCTTTGATAATAACCAGTGTGCCCGAGAAAACTCCACACTCTGGTTACAGACTTCGGTGGAGGAAGTTTAGATATAGCTTCAACCTTACTAACGTCTACCTCGATGCCACGCCTCGAGACTTTATGCCCTAGCACAATGCCTTCTCGTACCATAGAATAGCACTTCTCCCAGCTCAGGACCAAACTCTTTTCTTCGCAGCGTTGTAAGACTAGAGATAGGTTTTTCAGACAGGCATCGAAGTCCTTTCCATAGACAGAAAAGTCGTCCATGAAAACTTCCACGATGTCTTCCTAAAAATCTAAAAACATCGATATCATGCAACGCTGAAACGTTGCGGGAGCATTTCACAAACCGAAAGCCATTCTTTGAAAGGCGTAGGTACCATAGAGACAGGTAAAAGTAGTTTTATCCTAGTCATCTGGCAAGATGGGGACTTGATAAAACCCAGAAAATCCATCCAAAAGGCAGAAATAGTCATGATGCGCCAATCTTTCTAGAACTCGATCAATGAAAGGAAGTGGATAATGATCTTTTTTCATGGCTTGGTTTAATTTTCAGTAGTCTATACACATCCTCCATCCGGTGACGGTCCGAACCGCCGCTTCATCACCTTTGTCACCCTTTACTACTGTTATACCTCCTTTCTTCGGTACCACATGGATCAAACTCACCCAGTTACTGTCACTGATTGGGTAAATGATCCCTGCATCCCTCAGTTTGATTACTTCTTGCTTCACAACTTCTTTTAGCATATGGTTCAATTTTCTCTGGGGTTGAGCCATAGGTTTAGCAGATTCTTCCAAATTAATGTGATGCATAAATAGCGTAGGGCTAAGGCCTTTGATATCGTCTACCGAATATCCTATAGCCTGCATGTGGAGCCTCAACTCCTCGAGAAGCTTTTCCAATTGATCCTTTGTAAGATAGGCATTAACGATGACATGATTTCTCTCTTATTGATCTAGAAATTCATACCTTAATCCTTCAGGCAGCTTCTTCAACTCGGGTTTAGCCTTGGGTGCCTTTTCTTCTAGTGTCTCCTCTAGAGAAGCAAACATAACAATTTCTATTACCTCTTCTTCGTCGCTCAGATCTTCTTCAAACCAATTTAGATAGTTGAGAAACTCAACAACCTCTGGATCTTCAGAATCAGAGTCTTGATTGCTTAACGCTCTCACAAGAGGGTCTACAATTACGACATCTTCTTCCACCTCTTCACAAAACTGGTTGTAGCTTTCTATGAAGTAAGCGGATTCTAGTAGGGACGGTCCCTTCTTAGCATCCTTTACTTTGAAATCTAAGTGATTGTTTCTGACCCTCAGAGTGATTATTCCTTCGAAAACATCAATCAACACTCTTCCTGTAGCCAAGAAGGGGCGTCCCAAGATGATAGGACAGCTAGGGTCCTCCACAGTGTCAATGATCACAACTTTGCAAGGAATGAAGAAACTTCCCACACGGATCGGTACATCCTCAACAACTCCTATAGGTCTCTTGAAAGTATGGTCTTCTAATTCAATCCTCATGTTGGTCTTGACCATATCTATCAAATCCAAATGTTGCGCCAGGCTTAGGGGCATAAGGTTGATGCTAGCCCCTAAATCAGCGAGACCTTTCCGCTTGATATTATCTCCAACGGAAAAAGGAATGGTGAAATCCCCTAGGTCCTTCTTCTTGTTGGGTAAATCTGCTTTTACAAAAGCAGAAGACATACTATCTAGGTGCACGGTCTCAATCCTTCTTCCTCTTTTCTTCTTGGTGATCAGATCCTTGAAAAACTTGATGTAGGTCGACATTTCCTCTAAAGCATACAGAAAAGGTACTTCGAGGTGAAACTTCTTTACGGACTCCATAAACCTCTCGTAATGCTTTTTAAGATGTGCCTTTATTAGTTTGTAAGGGAAAGGCAACTTAGGAGAGTAAGGACTTCTTTTACCAAATAGTTCCTCCATAGATCTTGGTTCTCGCTCCCTAACATGAGCTTGTTGGTTGTCTTCCTCTACAGGATTTTCAGTCACAGTCCTTGATTCAGATTCCTCGGGTCTGGTTTCTTCAGGGCGTTCTACTGTCTTCCCTGATCTCAGCACCACCATTTTAGCAGATTCAGTGTTGGAGGGTATCTAACCTGAGGAATTCTTTATTAAGTCGGCCATCTGGGCCACCTGTTGATCTATTTGGCATTGGTGAGTTTGCATGTCTGCCATCTAAACTTGCATCGTGTTCAGAACTCCTGAATTGGACAGTGTGCTTTGTGCCAGCTGGTTGTTGATAGTATCATGTCTTTTGACAAAATCGAACAATTGGCCCACCAAGTCAGGTTGGTTCGGGTTCTTATCCTGACATTTCTCCTTAGCTTGACCCTGACCTTGACTAGGGTTAGCTGCTTGGTGACTTTGGTACTTTCCTTGCCCTTGGAAGTTAGCCTTGTTCGATTGGAAATTGGTAGTTCTGGTGAACTGACCTTGTCCGCCCCTTTTCTCAAAACCTTGTGGTTGCTTGGTTGGGTTATTCAGCTGATGCGAGTTTTTGGCCGCATCCTTGTTGCCATAGTTAAAACCAGGGTGATCCGATCTCTTGAAGTTGATAAAAGAGACATTCTCGGCTTTCTCTGCTTCAGATTCGCTTTCACTTGACTCGTCAGGTCGGGTGTAAATGTAGTTATCAACCCCGTGTCCACCTTCTCCGTAGTTGACACATTTCATAACTTTCTCAACCTATTTCTCCCCTTTTCCACCTGATTCTTTCAATTGTCTGACATCAGTGGCTATCTTCTGGATTTGAGTGGCGATAGCTTTGAGAGCTTTGGATTCAACCGAAGGTCCTTCATTAGTGGCCTTCTTAACATGTCCTCTATCAGACCTATCGTAGTCGGTGCCGACCTGTAAGTCGGCCATGTTTTCGATGATCTTTTTGGATCTACTAGGCTTCTTCCCCAGAAAGTCACTTCCTGCAGCTGCATTTAGCGACACCCTTTCTTTGGGGGTCAGACCATTGTAGAAGGTGGTTATCAGGAAACCCTTCTTGTAGTTGTGATGGGGGCAGTCCCTCTGATACTCGTGATACCTTTCCCAGGCTTCGTGTAGATTCTCATTCAGCTTCTGCATGAATGACGTGATCCTTTGCCTGTTCTTGACAGTTTTGTCTGTAGGGTAAAACTTGTTCACAAAAGTGTATGCCAGCACATTCCATCCATTCATAGCTTGATGTGGTAGCCCGAGGTACCAGGATGGGGCCTTGTCCTCTAAAGAAAAGATGAAGCCCTTGCAATAAATGACTTCTTGTGGAACTCCCCACATTTTAATGGTATCACAGATATTCTTAAAAGCATCAAGATGATGGTAAGGGTTATCATTCTTCAAATTCCCTCTGAAGCTCTTGTACTGGATCACAGATATGATAGATGGTTTTAGATCAAAGTTTGTTGCATTGAACCTGAAAACTACTAGAGGGGGGGTGAATAGAGTTTTATAGATAATTTTAACAATTAATTACTCAAGCAACCACAAAGAAAAATATTGGACAAGGAGACACAAGGTTTAGAGTGGTTCCAACTATAGCAAATACTATAGCCGTCAGTCCACTACCCGGTTGCTTACCCAACCGGGATTTGAAAAGAAATTTATTTTATTACCTCTCAAGGAATTACATAAAATACAATCTCTTTTCCCTAAACCCTTCAAGCAGCCTTCACCTAGAAGTAATCGCCCAACTCGAAGCAGCCTTCCCTTGAAGTAGATGCACCAACTCCCGTTGCACCAGCCTTCTGAAGTAGCTTCCCGTGCGATAGCCTTCTTGAAGTAGCTTGAAGTCCCCTTCTCCTCCGATAAGTCAACCCTCTCCAATCCACAGCCTCCAACCCTAGGAGTAGCAAGGAGAGTACAAAAGATAACAAGGAACAAGAAAGAAAAAGGAAATTACAACGTATCCTTTAAGCCCGAGGCTTGATATGCCTAGATCAAGCGTAAGATCTCCTAGCCAAGTATGTGAACTTGTAATTGCTGTGGGTAGGAGAATCTAGCCTATAGGACACGAGATTGAGCTAAAGAGAATGTAGGCCTATGATCACAGTGCTCAAATTTGCTTGCAAAAGATTGCTCAAGTATGCTCAAGTGTATTCTCAAGTGTAACAAGTAAGTTCTAATGTCCTATGGCTTGTCCTATTTATAGGAATGGCCTAAGTATGCTTAAGGACGTTCTAGACAACTTCTAGGGGTTTCTAAGTGCTTAACTAGCCGTTAGGTACAAAGTTGTTGCTTTAACAACGGCTAAATAATTTATTCTGCAGTTGCTGTCAGAGATCATCTCGGTCGAGGAATGGTCGACCGAGACACCTACTCGGTCGAAGTTTTGTCGACCGACAGGCTCTCTGGAACAAGTGATTTGCAACGTCTTTCTTCAACTACCAACTAACTTGTCTGTTGTGTCTAACGGCTACTTTGGATCTTTCTCGGTCGAGAAGATGGTCGACCGAGAGTGTCTCGGTCGAGGAGTTTGTCGACCGAGAATGATCCTGTTTCAAGGTTTCAGTTTAGGAACTAATTATATGTGAGAGTGTGCAAAGGTGACCCTAATTAAATGGGATGACGTGTCTAACTATGGTGTTTGGCTAGAGAAAATCTAATGCTTGATTTACATGCAATTCTAAGTACTTGTACATTATATATTTGTACAAGTTTTTACAACAATGATTACATTGCATGAAAATAAAAACATTTTAGCTTGGGGATTTTCCCTAGTTGCTTTGCCATCCATCTTAGTCCTCCACACTCAAGTAGCTCGTTAGATTAATAAGAATGAAATGTTTGTCATCATCGAAACAAAGGGATTTATCATAATATCCAATTTATCCAACAATCTCCCCCTTTTTGAAGATGACAAACATTTCCTAAATATGAAATAAGGAAATATAAAGCATGTGAGTTTCATACCTGAAAATTACCTTTTGCAGCCATTTATGTTTTGCAAGTGAGTGCTGGCCAAGATGTTATGAAACTCATTTATATTTTTGATTTTTATATTCTTTTTCCCCCTTTGTCATTTCAAAAAGATATCCAAGTTGAATATTTTATTTTTCGTCTCCCCCTTAATATTATGCTCCCCATTAAATAGATATCTTATTAGAAACATGGATTTTTATCTAATTTATCCACAATTTGTTTCTCAATTATTTGCAAAGGATGTTAAGCCTTGAAATGATATGAGATTCCCTTAAGCGTATGATGAATGTATATTTATTTCTCATTTATCAAAGGATGTTAAGCCCTAAATTAAATGAGAATCCTCTAATCGTCGAGTACATAAAAATGTCTCCATCCAAATGCAAGGGATGTTAAGCCCTGTTTTGGGTAGAGAGGTCCTTCAAGTGCAAGATACCATTTTCAATAAATTCATAAATTTCTTTATAATCAATGAAAATTTCCAGCTACACATGGTGGTTACAATGTTTTTGTAAGCTTCTTCAATCAAATGGTCAAAGTTTGTTTTTATGATCTCCCCCTTAGATATCCCAAATAAAGACTTAAATGCTTTGCAATATGTTTGAAGATTGTCCATATGCAAAAAAAAATTCTGTTTCACAAATGATGTTCAACATGCATCCGTGGTTTAAAATTATTTGATGAGCAATCATTTGCAGCAGAATTATTTCAGACTTGACAACAGAGACCTGCTCGGTCGACGATTTCTCGACCGACAGTGTTCTCGGTCGACTAGTGACTCGACCGAGAATGTTTCTGGAGAACTGTTTGTCATAGATCATTATCAATTTAGCCACAAGATTTTATTTATTTCTCCCTTTATTTTGTATGCTCTGCAATAATAGTCTTTATAATCCGTTTATTTACAAGATGTCTCACATGCGAAAAGATATCCATCCAAATCAACAAAAGGATAAACAATTTCATTAATAAGCATTGACACATCATACAGAAGTAATCCATAACAATCATTCAAAGCAAGTCATTTACAACTAATATTACTCCAACACTCACTGGAAAGATTTAAGAATTACATCAACGTCCGGATCTTTCCCAATAAATGGCCCAATTCCATAGTATTGGACCAAGGTTTGCCAATCTAGAGCTTTCGTCTTGGTTAAAGCATATGCTTCCAAGAATGTAGGAACTCGGTCAAATCGGAAATGAGCAACAATATCTTGCAATTGCATAGATGAAAATTGAGTATGTGTTAGATCCATGGATGGTGGAGGTGGAGTTTGATAGTAGTTGTACGAAGGATTGTATGGATTGAGCATGCCTGGATTTAAAGAATATGGATATTCATCGGTTTGATTTGGGGAAAGGGTTTGCATTCTTTGGTTTAAATATGTCATGGCATGATGATTGTAGTCTAATTGTCTACTAAGGTGATATTGGGAGCCAGCAATATAAGTAAGAGTATTTTGAATGGGGTCCTGTGGTAGGGTAGAAGGAGGAGGTGGTGGTATGTCTTGATGAGATGTTTCTCCTTCTACTCTAGCCCTTTTGTGACCAAAATCTATTCCCATTTTCTCTACGGTATTTTTACTTATCTTTTGTGGTCGCCGCTCCCATGTATATCCCATATCCTCAATGTTTGTTTTAAGAAAATGTTGAGTAATTTGGCAAACGAAATCCGCATATGGTGGGTTGCCAGAAAACTCAATCATGTTTTTAAGAATTATACGGATGAAGTTTGTGGGAATGCGGCTTATGATGGCATAAATGAGGCACATACGGAATATTGGAACTTCAGATTTGTTGGCTCTAGGGTGAATATTTGTAGAAACAATGAGATTTATAATCCTACAGGCTGGATTGAGATTTATAGCGTAGTAGGTTCCCCTATCTTCATGACAAGTAGTGTTGGATTGAAAAATAGCTCTTTTTATGACACTAAGGCTAATGGTATGATCATCTTGGGAAAGTAGATTTAGTGGATTTCCAGTGGTGAGATCAAGGGAATCTTGGTATTCATCTATGTCAATTTCTAGCATGTCAAGAATATCCCCTTCGGTGAATTTAAGGCTATGCCCATTGACCATGGTGTAGAAGAAACTGGTTTCATTTTCAGTATGGGATATGAGATTGGCATAAAATTCGTTGACTACCTTAGTGGAATGGTAAGGGAAAGAGGGATTGATGAACTCCTTCAATTTTTGCACTTCAAAGAGATCTTCCAGATCGACTATGTTGATGAAGTCCATGACTTCGACTGGTCGTCGTGGAAGAGGGGCTTTGGAGGAAAGCCGTAGATATCGATCACCATCATCTCCATCCACGAAGGCGATGTCGTTGATGATCGTCAGTGGCGGAGTGGCTTCCCGAGCTTCCCGTCCTTTCCTGCCGGCGACCTTCTTCTTCCCACGGGCAGTTGATGATGAGGCCATTGGTGTTACTTGAGTGTGGAGAAGAAGCAAGGAAGGTTTGAGAATGAGGATGCTAAAGAGTTGCACAAAAATGCACTAGAGAGGGACAAAGGAAGCAAGAGTATGCAAGTGTGAGTAAGTGTCCCGTTTTTGCCCCTTTTTATAACATTCCAGCGACCAGGTCGGTCGACGATTCGTCGACCGAGCGTCCGTAACGGTCATGTTGCAGACGCGCCACTCGGCTCCCCAACGGTCAAAATAACGGTCATAAACGGTCATAACAGTCAGTTTACAACGGTCGTATCCAACGGCTATTTCTTGGTCGAACAATTGTCGACCGACATTGTCTCGGTCGAGCATTTGTCGACCGAAAGTTCGTCCGATATTAAGTCTGTTTAGATTCTGTCGGTCGAGAGAGATGGGCTGACCGAGCGGTTCTCGGTCGACGAATTCGTCGACCGACAGACTTACTGAGTTCAACTTTTGAGACTGAATTTTAATGCAGATCATAGATCATTTTTGTAGAGCATGTATATGGATATTCCGAGGGAGTAATATTGTTTTGTTTTTGACAATTTTTAAGGCTTTAAATTTTTGATTCTATTAAAAATATGCTAAGAGTAAGTTTAATAAATTGATGTTCAAATAAACAATCTTTTGTCAAAGTTTATTTTAGGTCGCCCTTGACTACGACCGTGGCGCCCCTTGGTCAAATTTTATTTTAACCAAGAGGCATATTCTGCAGGTTTCCAGGATAAACATTCATATACGAAGTATAAGTTCTGCAGATAGCTTACGAGTATCAATTTTGAGGCTCATTAAAGTGTACCAATTATGAGAAATTAATAAGGGCATCAAATATGATGAAGTATATTCAAGAATAATATCCATTCATGAATTACAGATTATTTTGGACTAATTCAAATATGATGAAGCATATTAAGTGATGCTTAATATAAGAGCACAATGAATATGTTCAAAAATCAATTTGAAACATTTTATTCATTTCAAGTATAAAAGCATGATTAAATAAGCTTTATCAATTCAATATTTATTCCATATAATCTTTCAAGAATAATTTCCACATATAGTGTATCTTAAAAAAAAATTTACAGCAAAAAAAAATCAGTGATATGCTCGGTCGACAATTGCTCGACCGAGGTTCACTCGGTCGACAACTTCTCGACCGATCAATTTTCTGGAAAACTTTCAGAAATTTATTTCAAGTGCACCATAGGCTGTATCTAAATCAACTATTTCAAAGATCAGTTTGAGATAAGACATATGTGTATGAGAGTGATACTTAAATTAAAAAATTTTTGATTTTGTTATCCCTATATGTTAAGTTGAGATAGACATAAGGATATGCAAATTAAGATCTTTTGGTCATATCTCAACTTAGTCTAATCAATTTAATTTGGGGGTTTTGGAACCCATACCATCTCAACATTCTTTTTCTTGTATGGGCATGAAAAAGAATAATGTCCAAGGCGTGAGCAATAATGGCAACAAATTGAATCAACCTCAAGCCTTTTTCTATGATTTTGCCCTGTGTTGTCATTTGGTGAGGGTGTCCTTTTGGGTACATATATGGGTTGATAGGTTTGTGGCTTACTCCGACTAGGTTGTTGATGTGATTTTTCTTTAGGTTTATAACCCAGTCCTCTTCTCCCTATTTGATGATATGAGTTATCCAATATTCTATCAAGGATTCCATTGTTGTTTAACCTACTAACTTCTCGTTGTAACTTAACGATCTCATCCATTCTATTCTTAATATCTAGTTTTGCTTGATCTAGATTGGATGATAAAGAATTTCTTTCTTTTACTATATTGTCATAATCTACATGTGTACACAAAATAGGTTGTTTTTGAAGGTCATTTAACTTTGCAAGTAGTTCAACCTTTTCTTGATATAGAAGATCATAATTTGTTTCTAGAGTAAAAATCTTCACTTCACTATTACTTAGAGATGATTTCAAAGTACGGTTTTCAGAAGCAATGTCATCTTTTTCGAAACCAAGAGTATTCAATTTAGCATATAAATCATCATTTTCAGATGTAAGAGCAAAAAGTCTAGCATTTAACTCATCGTTTGTTTTACTAGATTTCTTTAATTTCTTCTTGCACTCAATATACTTATTGTGAGTTTCTTCAAGACTAGAAATTAGCTCTTCTTTTGATAAATCAAGAAGGCTTACCTCTTCTTCTTCTTCCTCATTGGTTGTAGCAATGAAACAATTTTTATGGACCTCTTTCTTCTTTTCTTTCCATGGACAGTCGATTGTTGTATGGTTTGTTCCTAAACACCAATTGCAGCTTGTTGAAAATTTGTCCAAGTTTCTCCTTTGTCTGTGGTCGTAGTCACCTCCTCCCTTCATTCTTCAAGACCTGGTTAGGGTTCCTTGAAGCCTGCTCTGATACCAATTGAAAACTACTAGAGGGGGGGGTGAATAGAGTTTTATAGATAATTTTAACAATTAATTACTCAAGCAACCACAAAGAAAAATATTGGACAAGGAGACACAAGGTTTAGAGTGGTTCCAACTATAGCAAATACTATAGCCGTCAGTCCACTACCCGGTTGCTTACCCAACCGGGATTTGAAAAGAAATTTATTTTATTACCTCTCAAGGAATTACATAAAATACAATCTCTTTTCCCTAAACCCTTCAAGCAGCCTTCACCTAGAAGTAATCGCCCAACTCGAAGCAGCCTTCCCTTGAAGTAGATGCACCAACTCCCGTTGCACCAGCCTTCTCAAGTAGCTTCCCGTGCGATAGCCTTCTTGAAGTAGCTTGAAGTCCCCTTCTCCTCCGAGAAGTCAACCCTCTCCAATCCACAGCCTCCAACCCTAGGAGTAGCAAGGAGAGTACAAAAGATAACAAGGAACAAGAAAGAAAAAGGAAATTACAACTTATCCTTTAAGCCCGAGGCTTGATATGCCTAGATCAAGCGTAAGATCTCCTAGCCAAGTATGTGAACTTGTAATTGCTGTGGGTAGGAGAATCTAGCCTATAGGACACGAGATTGAGCTAAAGAGAATGTAGGCCTATGATCACAGTGCTCAAATTTGCTTGCAAAAGATTGCTCAAGTATGCTCAAGTGTATTCTCAAGTGTAACAAGTAAGTTATAATGTCCTATGGCTTGTCCTATTTATAGGAATGGCCTAAGTATGCTTAAGGACATTCTAGACAACTTCTAGGGGTTTCTAAGTGCTTAACTAGCCGTTAGGTACAAAGTTGTTGCTTTAACAACGGCTAAATAATTTATTCTGCAGGTGCTGTCAGAGATCATCTCGGTCGAGGAATGGTCGACCGAGACACCTACTCGGTCGAAGTTTTGTCGACCGACAGGCTCTCTGGAACAAGTGATTTGCAACGTCTTTCTTCAACTACCAACTAACTTGTCTGTTGTGTCTGACGGCTACTTTGGATCTTTCTCGGTCGAGAAGATGGTCGACCGAGAGTGTCTCGGTCGAGGAGTTTGTCGACCGAGAATGATCCTGTTTCAAGGTTTCAGTTTAGGCACTAATTATATGTGAGAGTGTGCAAAGGTGACCCTAATTAAATGGGATGACGTGTCTAACTATGGTGTTTGGCTAGGGAAAATCTAATGCTTGATTTACATGCAATTCTAAGTACTTGTACATTATATATTTGTACAAGTTTTTACAACAATGATTACATTGCATGAAAATATAAACATTTTAGCTTGGGGATTTTCCCTAGTTGCTTTGCCATCCATCTTAGTCCTGCACACTCAAGTAGCTCGTTAGATTAATAAGAATGAAATGTTTGTCATCATCGAAACAAAGGGATTTATCATAATATCCAATTTATCCAACAGAACCTTGGGATGACAACATGACATCTTGAATTATTGGCCTTTATGGCAGCCAACTCCCTGAGGGTCTTTTCTTCTTCGTTAGAATCTTCACTGTCATTGTCCCCATGGTTATGCTCCTGATTATGTTGGTTTCTTTGGGGTCTGTGGTGATGACGACGTCTCTCGTGGTGATGTTCATCTTTGAATTGTTATGTTTTAGGTTCTTCATGTTGCTGGTCGCCATTAAAACGGTCATTGTTCCCACGCGAAGGTGAGTGAGGTCTAACTCTAGCGTGTTGCTCACCCTCTGAAAGAAGTGGTTCGATGCGAGGTGGCATGACTAGCGGTGTCGGTGCTCAACTGAGCAAAATGCTTCCTTCCTGAGTACTTGAGTAGAACGTATAATTAAGTTAGAAAACTTGTATCAATAAAATGAACTACTCTATACTCATTTCAGGTTAGAAGATAAAAAGGAATAGTGTTGTCAAGCTCATTACTAAGCTTGAGGCACGGGAGTGTAGTTAGTGGGTTTGGGTTCGTTAACAGTACCGTTTTTCCTTGTCCCCGACAATGGAGCCAAAAAGTTGACCGGCCTAAATTGTGCGTCCAAAAGGAGTGGATTTGAAGTAGTCGGACTTTTAAATTACTGGACTCTTAGGCCCCCGCAACAATGACGGGGTCTGAAGTAGCAATCGGGGTCGAACCATAGGGACAAGGGTGGTAGTGTTAAGAACACGGAATCAACACATTACACTCCAGCAAAAGCAAGGTGAGGATAAAGTTCCCGAAGGGAACAACGGGTGAAAATCAGTAAAATAAAAGAAAACTATCTCCAACTCGAGTTACAAGGAAAATTAAGGTTTTTGGAATTTATCAGTTTTTTGGGTTTTAGCGCAACAGAACCAGAAGAGATAACAACATCACCTCGGTAAGGAACGAAGGAGGAAAACTTCGGTAAAACAAGCGGCAGCAGGAACATCCAGTACCCCTTCTCTCAAAGAGGGTACCTCTAACTAACCACCAACACCCTCTCTCAAGGTTGCTGGACTTGGGTTAGAGTGGAAAGATAACTGAAGCAACTCCGATCCTGGGTACCCTCGTACCCCCTGATCAGACCAAACACTAGATCCACAACACCTCTCTCGAGGGAGTTGCAACAGGAAACATGATTCGATATCTAGTCAAACCATAATCCAAGCATAAGATAGAGTTCGGATGCTAAACAAAGTAATCATCCAACACAAAGGAACCAAACATAAAGTCAATAGATATTTGAAACTCCTCTAATTCCATTAGCATAATCATTATATAAAAGGGTTTGGTTACATTGTGTAAATAAAGAAAGTAAATGACTGCAAAAGGGAAGATAAGTATCGCCTCCTTGATTTAGGAGATCAAAAAGTAGCAGATTCCTAAGGTCCCTCTAGCCCGATACCGGGCGGGAGCTCTGCCCGATACGCCTGTGTTGGGCAGCATCCCCTGTCGGGAGATACACCATGATGGGAAGACGTATCGATCAAAGAGCTCATGCCCGATACGGTCATGTCGGGATGCCACCCTCTCTAGAGACACATCATAATGGTCGATTTGTATCAGGCTTGGTATCGTGTCGGGCTAGAGATCACTTAGAGTATCGGGTTCCTCATATCGGGTGGCCTTTTTGGTCGATATCAGGTTGCTGCGGCGACCAAGATGGATTCTAAGTGAACCATTCCCGCCCTCTCGGGTCGGGGAAGTGCTCACATAGAATCACCCGGTACGCCTCTGGGACGCGACACACTAGCTCCAGGTGCTTTCCAAAGTTAACTTTCATGAGATTCTGACCCGTCCCATCGAGGTCCTGCAGCTGCTATTTATAGGCAGCGGTTGGAAGAAGTTGTGGTTCTCCGGGTGCCACATGTCCTCCATCAGCTCTATTAGCGCGGCTTCAGGGATGTCCGACATGCGTGTCGCCCGACACAGTGGGTGTTGGGCAGCAAGCATATCGGGTATCGTGACGTGTGGGCACCTGCCGGTGGGTGGCTTGTATCGAGCGACATGCTTTAGTTGTCATGGCAAGTACAGCTCCCTGTCGGGTAAGTGGCGTGTCGCCCGTCAGAGTCTTCTTGCGCGGCACACCCGCGTCATGTAGCATCTGTATCGAGCTTGCTGTATGATGCGTAGTAAGTGTGTCGGCCGACTGGTGGGAGGGCCGATGCAGGTAAAACACGCTCATGGGCCGGGACGGGCCTTTTGCTGATTTTTTAGTGGAAAAATGAGGAAAACTCTGCAAAAGATGATAAAAATGAGATAAGAGCGTAGCGTGACCTGTTTGTTAAAAAACATGACAAAGGGGAGAGGAAAACAGTTTAAAAGGGTAGTTTTGACAACGAAATATGGGCCATAAATATCAGAAAATTTGGTGTTATCAGTTGATGACCCAAATTGATCACCTTGATGACAAATTTATTGGTGTGTGGCTTGAATTTTAGAAATTGGACTAACATCAAGCTATATCATGTATCGTATAATATTGAACCTCAAAACCATGATCGTTTGACTTCTAATCTATTCCATATTATAGTGGACTCATTTACAAATCCGAAGACACAAAAATCACCCTAATCTGATCTATGTAGGCCAAGTTACAACTTTCAGAGTCAGCTCAAATTATACTTGATTTCATTGAATTAACACAAGTTGGGTCTTGTTGGGCCGAATTAGGGTGGAGGCGCAACCCAACAACTGCCATCCTTTCTTGGGGCAACACTATCACACCCCTAATCTTAACCGTCTGATTATCCTAAGTGGACCTGGTCGCAATCCAACGGTAGGTAACAAAAAACCTTCATCCATACTGCCCACCGGTGCCAGTGGCACTCTACTACCATGACTCCACCTACCACACCACCATCTCAATGCCTTTTTCTCATTTTGAACATGGTTTTTCTTTCATTTTCTTCACCCCTCTCTTTTCCTTCTCTTTCTAGACCGTGTTATGCCCTAAACCACCCCACTAACCAGGCGTATTTCACCGTCTGGTTTGAGCATCACCACCATGACCACAACTTCTTCCGTTTCTCACCTGGTGGATTGGCTCATTTTTTTGGTTGGTGTGACTGCCAAAAGCTACACGTAGAGGTGGTGTGCATACCTGACCTACTTCCATGGTGTCGCACGACCCAAGCCATGCTTGGGCTCACACACGGGTGAGTTGTAGGGGAGCGACAGTGGTGGCTGAGCTCACGTGGGTGATGATAGGGAGGTCGTCGGATCATGGATTTCTGTAGAGGCGACAACCTAGATCAATTAGGCAAGCAGTAAACACATGGTTGGAAACGGCAGTCAGCGACCCAATTGTCGGCGGCCACCAATCGCTGCTTCCGTCTCCAACTCTCCTCAAAGTGACATGGCCCACTGGCCAATGTCAAACAAACACAAGCACGAGCTGGGCGGCCTAGACCACTTAATCATAAATGAACGACCATCAATTACCATCAAATATCAATGTAACGCTTGGTCATTTTCCTATAGTTTCATGCATATTCTTGAAAAATGCATATCTTCTAACTCTTAAAGACAAATATAATCATATTATATACCAAATTGATCCTCTCAAAATGATATACATCTTAAGCATAGTTACAGACACTAAAAACCTTTTCTTTTTCCCTACTTTTCTAAAAAATGAACTTTGACTATGTTGACCATGTTCAAAGCTTTTGCTGTGAAATGTTGGAACCTTGATGCAATGTCTACCCACCTAACTAGCAAATTAGTAACTTGTGAATGTTTTTGGACATAATGAAATCCCTAGATACCTCTTTTTCCCTATAGTTGACTCTAACACATGAATGTGACTTGTTAAGATGCTATAATCATGAACTTGGTTCTTATTGGTCAATCTTGCTATATAATGACACCTAATTCTTAATCTAGATGGAAATCACTAACACCTGGCCCCTTCAGTACACAATTTACACCCACACTCTCTCTATGTTCTTCTTTGGCCCTTATGCCATCAAATGCATGGATGTAACCCATGTAATGGTTATACCCTAGTCATATGGGGTCTTGGTTATGTTTGATGCATCAATCTATATTATATCCTTCAAATATGTAAGACTCTAATGCCTAATGATCAACCCTTCTTATGCATCAATGGTAGTTGTGGCTCGAAGTCCACTAGTGGTGACCTAGTGTGACACATATGACTTATAGTGTGGTCTTTTGCCTTAATGATTATGAGGATTTTTTTATCTTGTACTCCCCTGTTAAATCAGTAAATTCTCTAACCCTTTATGATATCTTGGATTTGGATGTACCACCCTAGTATCATGTTCTTAATGATTCTTGTGAGCTTGATTACATGCATGTTTGAATTGTTGATATTCAATGTTGGTTGTTTGAAGCCTAGACTCTAGGGGATATCCACTGATATTTGAATAATATTCTTATGTCATTAAGTTATTGATCTAAACCATCTTTTATGTTTGGTTCTCAAGTCTTGAGACCATGACCTTGTTTGCCCTATTGTGAATGTTTTGACCCAAAGTTGGACATATGTGGCTCAAACCTTGTAATAAGCATATAAAATTAACGGAACATCGAAATGACCTGAAACTTGAACCACACATTCATGGTGACCTATGAATCAACAAAAGAACACAAAATGAACTAATAAGCAATGTTGAACCTAACTTGGTCAAAAACCTTAAAATGAAACTAGGCAGGGTTAATGATAAGAATCTAATACATGTATGTAATATTGTGCTTAATCAAGTGTTGCTTATGGCTAGATGGTCAAGGACATGATTGGTTATGAAGTCTCTAAATCAAATATGAGCTCTAATATTTATATAACTATGAATTTCTTGCTTGAAATGTGACACATATGAAAGCTTATTTACTTGCTCAAATATTGCCATGTAGTATTTTAAATGTACTTGATGCTTGCCTGGTATGGTTGTTTACTTGTTTATAACTTGAACACATAATATAGAACTCCATTATACATATGTTGAAATAGGGTTTTGATCAATGACTTTGGTTATTGAGGTCCCTCACGTATAAAAGTGTTCTCTAATCTTGAGCAATGTTATGGATCCTTCCAATGGGATGTTGATCAAAAGACTTATGATACACGACATTGATGGCATAATTGGAGTAAAAATGTAAAGACTCGGTTTTTAAGATCAAATATTTACAAATGTGTATCAGAAGTATAAACAAGTCTTTATTACAATCATACTTTTATAGAGTCATAAAAGCTTATAAATAATATTACAAAGTTTGAGAGTAATAATTCATCTATCTAATCTTCAACGGAGGATTACCCATGCACGTCTCTTCAATTTCTTCCATGTACCACCTGTCCATTAGTTCCCAAAGGGAAGGAAACCAGACATGGACCCCATATAGGGAAAATATGGGTTAGCAATGCTTCTACTGAATCCAATCATTGAACTATGTATGAAATAAGATTTATAAGTATAATAAAAGTTAGGAATGATCTATTTAGTGGACTAAAAGCTAACAAGATAAAATTCCAATATCAAATTTGCGATAGCAAATCTTTCAACAGAGCATTACTAAGCAAGATTCAATGTATCAAGTATGCAAAATTTATCCAAGCTCCTCACAAAGTATATTAATTTCAAGATATTATATTTGACAAGTTTTGGCACCTTTATATCATATCTTTTCTAGGGCTAAGTGCCTTGTGTTCTCACATTCTAGGAGAGAATGACACTAGTGTCGTATTAGCTATTCTAGTTAAGTGGGGGACAACTAATCCCTATTCACTGTGCAGGGTTGTGAGGTACTTGGCCCACTCTAGTGAGCCAAAACTTTATAGGGCCAAAGCCCGAGGGACCAAAGTCCACAGGGAGTCAAAACTCCAATTGATCAAGTGTAGTGCAAAATATATTATCAACAATATTGCATCAATTATAAAATGAGAGTGGTGAACTTTCAAGAATAAATAAAGGTTTCAAAATTATATAAAATTCACCACGAATCAAGATATATGTGTGTCCATCAAGAGGGAATATAGTTCAACAATGAAATAGAATATTTAGTACCTTTTTTATTCAGGATCCAAGAATTTCATAATCACAAAGTGGATCCAAGAATTTACGAAGAGGTGGCTACAAAGAATAATCATCTTGTCACAATTTGACTTGGAATCAATGTCGTTCAATTTGACTTATTGATGATTAGTTTCTTCCATCTAGGTTTCTATTTAAATATTTTTTGCTCAATACCATATCTAGGTTTCCAACCTGGTTATATATAGTTTTATTTTTCATTTCATGATGAATATTGATATTTCAAGTTATTTTCTTTTTATCAAATTGACAATTGGGATTCTAGTCTACATTCCTTCTCCACTGAAACAGATACATAAGCTCTATTGATGTATCTTTTTTTATTAATAAGTACACATATGTTTAAGGTTGATCATATAATTAAGCAACATCATCTTATTTTAGTATCGTTCTCTCTTTATGTCGTGCATTTCAAGCCTTTTCAGATCTAGGTTTAATTTCCTAGCGTGAAAAAGAAGACCAAGATATAGAAGTGTCCTTCTAACTACCTATTGAATATTGTGAGTCCATTACATATTCAATGAAATTACAAGATTCTACAAATATAGATATGTTAATGTGTACTGTACAGAGAACCTACCATACCTAGTAATAATAAATTCATTCGGTATACATGGAAAACTGATTGCAATTTCGTATTTACTATATTACTGGTTCTGGAATCAGACGAAGATAAAACACCTATAGAATTGTAATCAGTATGCTAATAATTAGATATTGTTAGCTGATGAGGTTATCTAATTAGCAGCGTACTCTTTCTAGTAATAGTTATCTTAACGAATTCATTGCTATTAGTTAGTTTCACGAAAATACGGTTACGTAAGATGAAACTAGTGAAATATAAAATTCTCATGCTCTGAACCAGTATATACTCTAACTCTATAGCGTTAGGATAAGACAATTATTGTTTTAAATAACGTTGTGGTTGATTTTGATGATAAGTTCTTATGATAGGACATTCTCCTTACTTTTTTTTTCCTTATATAATTTCCCAATTCGTAGTTGCAGGTCGAGAAGAACTGACTTACTGAATGTATTGGATGATCAATTCTCATCATGTTCGGGCAAAATTATGTAGCTTATCCCAAGCTTTTGTGGAGGGTGCGACCATCTTCTCAAGGCAACCACCTATGTCTTCACTAGACCATCGTGGCAGCCTAGTTTCTAAACTTGTGTCAATGCCGGCCCATGAAGTTCAAAGGGGAAACAGAGGTTGCAGCTAGCGCCAGCGTCTATACACTTAGCTGAGAGAAGGTTGTTGGCATGGAGGTTGGTGATGGTCTTTGTGTCTGCAGTTGGCGACAGCTTGCTTATCGGATGTTCTGATAATTGGAATTCTGCGGATGCGAGGGGTCGTGGGAAGGGATTGGTAGCGAAGTGGAGAAAGTCCAGCAGGGGTTGAGGCTGGTTATGTGTGTTGGATCTGGGCGATGTTGATAACGGGGAGAAAGAGGGTGTAGGGGCACCCTATGAGGCCAATACACAGCCAATGGACAGAAGGCAGGAGTGCTAGGAACTCTAGTGCAGCAAGAGAGGTGGTTTAGGGAGTGTTTGACAGTGTAAAAGAGGAAGAAGAAGCTGCGGATCTGATTAGTTTGCGAGGTGTCTGCTGGGCGCCTAGTCTGTTGATGTAGCAGGTTGGAGGGAAAAGTGGAGTCGGGTTCTGATGGTGGTGATGGCGGCAGGTTAGGGTAGACTGCAAGTCTCATTGTAGATCTGGTCTCCGTTCATTGCTCGGGTGGGCGAGATGATCCAACATTGCTGGTGGAAGAATCTGCTGAGTTGGAGATCATGGCTCTGTGCTAGGGTTGCAATTGAAAGGGGAGAAGGTGGAGGTGTATCAAAAGAAACGTTGGTGGTGCTGCTGGGTCTGTAACCTGAGGCACAATGAAGAAGGGGGTCATGACCTGAGTTGTGGAGTTGTAGGTCTATATCTTGCCTTCCTGGTGACTGGTAGTCTAGGGCTTATATAGGTGAAGGTGCTTCTAGGGTTGCAGGGGTTTGGGTAACTAGGAGAGACCGAACAGGAAGGGGAGACGGTGAGGTGAGAAGGTCCGACAGGAGGCTGGTCAGGACGGTTTTTGAAACCGCTGGAGGATGGGGGAGAGTTCTTGCTCTTCCACTATCATTCGCGATGCGGCTGTTATGCGGTGAAGACCGCCCAGTTAATACCCTAAACGTAGACACTAATTATAATAAAAGAACCCACTGCATTGACTTCATCCTTTTATATCTCCTAAAGCGTAATTTAAACTGCCATAAAATTTGAGAATGTATTTGTATCCTATTATTCTAATATCTAAAAATGTTAGTTCACACTTTATGGCTTGACTTTAACCTAGTAAGACTTCTATCTAAACTCTCTTGATAATTATACTAGTAAAGACACACGTGCACATGCACATGACCACAAAATTAGACACATTTTAATATGATAATTTTCTAAATAAATATGCATGCACGTGACCACAAAATTAGACACATTCTAATATGATAATTGTCTAAATAAATACTTATGTCTAGTTATCATTTATGTATATATGATCATTATGTATGTTAAGAAAATTATTTTATTATATAAATATGACGAGTGGTTTTTATATGGTAAGATTGTTAGATTGAGAAAGAAAATAGAAAATGGAAAGATGAAGTAGAGGGATGAGAATTATAGTTGATTATTTGCTTTATTTACAAATTATGTATCAACTTGTTGCATAGGGAATATGCAAGTAAGATAATCGGAGGGAGTGTTCATAGAGAACATGGTGAGCATGGGTTTAGATTTAAAATTAGAAGATCAAGTGAAAAAAAAAATAGTAGGGTGAGTAAGTAGAGATACATCTATGAACTCTATCAGAATATAAATACAACATAAATTGCTACGAAAATAGTTGTGAGTGAGTTAAGGATATGATGGGAACCATTTACAAAATTAATTTATTATTGGATGAAAGAAATATGAGTGAAGCATTGAGGGTCATTAGGGAATTAGTTGTTATATTATATTAATAAGAATTCACATTACCATGAAAATCAAGTATTTTATGATTCATTATTTTATAACAGAATGATATTTGAATTGTGTTTATCATCTTATTGATATTGTTAAGTAATTCATTTTTTTAAATAAGATCAATTTAAATAAACCATTATTTAAAAAACAAGAAAAAACATGTCATTTTCTTGAATACAATAAAACTCTCTTAATTAAGAATACATTAAAGTAAAAAAAAATCAATATATCATGAACATTTCCTCTAAAAAGTACATATATAAACACTCAAAAGAGTTTAGTTTATTTTTCTATTTTATTTTTATCATCATCTTGTTTTTACTATGTGACCAAGTTTCAAAATATATGTGTATATTGTTCATAAACTTCTAAGAAGAAGTATTGTGTACATCTGTTTATTCAAAATTTATTAATGATAATATCAAGCACACAATATGAATAAGGTAATAGTCCCACAATATGATAGAATTCTACAAACATAATAAGTGTTTGAATATCTTTCTAATTGAAATGATAACTATAATATGATGTGAAACTTTTAGGCGTATATTTTCCATGATTGAGAATTAAATATAAAAAATGATAAATAAAAGTGATATTGCATATCAGACAAGATATGAATGTAAAAATTATATCATTTTAATTTATTTTATGAGATGCATCCATTAAAATAAAAGGAAAACTTATTTAAAAGGTGAAAAATAGATGCATGTGTCATGTAAGAGGGAAAAATAACTTGTCATATTATTTATCAAGATGATGTTAACTGACAACATGAAAACAAATTTCAATCCTTGAAAAAATAACTTGTCAAAATATCCACCAAGTTGATACATCACATTTAAGTACAAGTGAAATCAAACCATCTTTTATGCATGCCGAACCATGATTTTCGAAATGTAGGTAGAAGAAAACTTTAAACTACAACACTTAGAAGACTAAACCGTTTGTTTAGAGGCTACCAAAAATTTGAGAAGTTGATGAATGACACCACTTCCTTTCATCCTTCCCCGTGTGTCAAGCTTCTTATTTGGTATAGATGATTATTTTGTATTGCACGTTGCTTCTGTTAGTTCTTCTGGTTAGTATCTTTTATTCTTAGCAAGCATTGAACCCTTTGTAAATAGTCATCCAGTACCAGATCTTGTTGTTTCACTTATCCATAGAGAGGATCATGAGATCGATAAGGTAGTATAAGAATACGAAGGACATAAAATGAGGGATGGTGATGACCATCACCTTCACTACAAGTCATCTTCTCTCACTCCTCTGCAATGCTCATAAATGTATTTACACTTCAAATCAATTGTGACATGGTCGTGATCGTGAATGATCAACAACTATAAATGGGGAAAAGTGCTTAAGAATAAGAACTTACACAAATTAGAATCCATCTTCAACTTTTATTTCTTTAGTATAAATAGATACCATAATATTAGTAGTATCTCCTGGATAGGAGATAACTGGAAGGCTATTTTACTTCCATCAAAATATCAACAATTTCCATAGGATCCAATGGTGGCTTGCCTTGCCATTTTCCACAAATATCAAATGGTAGCTTGTGACATCATTTATTTCTTCATGAGAGTGTGATAACTGTATGAAATAGAGAGGTAAAGAGTAAGAGGTGGGAGAACATATATATGATAAAGAAAGAAAAGTACCAGGTGTTGTTAATAACCTATCAAGATTCAAACTTCTGATACATAAAAAATGTGAGAAATCTCTACAAACATGAGGATCTAAATCTGGTGAAGATGGATGTGTACAATGATAGAAACTAGGGGAAAAAGATAGGTTATAGGAATAAGGACACACAAAGAAATAGAAAATATGATAGATATTAGTGTGTACCTTGCTAGCTCATGTTTATGGTTTGGGGAGTTTCTGAGATTGTGGGCAACGTGGATTTGAGGAGGAAAGTGATTATCGTGTTGGGGAGATAATTGGCAGTTTTTTAGATATAATGTGACCATGTTTGAATTTTAGATATTCAATAGTCTTGTAGACTCCCCAGAACATTCATAAGTGGCGAAATAAACCTGCCTCAACCACGTGGAAATGTTGGAATTATGGTAACTTTCAATTTGTAACGGTCTAGAATATCGACGTGGTTATCGTTAAACATGTGCTCTATGACTTTTGATGTGGCATATGCCATTACTAATGGCTATTGAATTTGGAAGGATGTAGAGAGGTGAGAAAAAATTGGATTAGAGAATCTATGTGAATCTTTTGGCGGTCACACCAACCACTAAAATGAGTCGATCCTCCCGGTGTGAAAGGGTGGAGTCCGAGGTCATGGTGGCAATTCTCAAACTGGAAGGTGAGAGACGCATAGCAAGGGGGGCAATTTAGGGCATGACACGATTGAGAAAGAGAAGGAAAAGAGACAGGTGAAAAAAGAGAAGGAAAAATATGTTCAAAATGAGAAAAAGGAATCAAGATGGGGGTGTGGTAGGTGGATTCATGGTAGTAAAGTGCAATTGGTTCCAGTGCATAGTATGGATGAAGGATATGCAATATCTACCGTTGGATTGTGATTACATCCACGTAGGATAATCAGATGGTGAATATTAGGGGTAAGCTAGGGTTCCCCCAAGCAAGGGTGGAGGTTGTCGGGCTGTGCCCCCACCCTTTTTCAGCCTAGTAAGACCCAACTTGTGTTAATTCAATGAAAATCAAGTATACCTTGAGCCGACTTTGAAAGGTCATAACTTGGACTACATAGATCGTATTGGGGTGATTTGTGTGCCATTGGATTTGGAATTGAGTCCACTATAACACAGAATCGATTAGAATCCAAAAGATCATGGTTATGAGGTTCAATATTAGATGGAAGAAGGTGATATGATATAGCTTGATACTTAGTCCATTTTCTCAAATTTGAGCCACATACCATGAAATTAGTCATCGAAGTGATCATATTGGGTCATCAACACACTCAAGTAATGTGATTTAAATTAAATTGAGTGAGATAGGTCTCTTGAAGAGAGAGAAAGAGTATAATAGACGACAAAAATATAGGTTGTCTCATATCCCTTACTCCTATTATACAATACACATGAAAAAAGATATACATAATAAAGATTCAATGAGATCTACAAGCATCTCAAGAAAAGAATATGGAGCTTTTTTGACCAGTTTTAGCATCTTTGTTCACTTCTCCATTAGTTCTATAAATTGGTGAATGTTTGGGCTCCAATGTTCATTATACCATGATGAATAAGAGCATCTGGTACCGCTATTATTCCAGAAGCATCTTCCTCTTTGTCCTGGTACTACATATGAATAGGAGCAAGAAATTCTAAAAAAGGAAAACTTATAGGTCAACCTAACTAAAGCGAACGTTGTGCTAATGGGGATTACAACCGCCATCAGATAAGGAAATATGAAAATATAATTAGAGAAATAAGACTAACCCAAAAGGAGGTGAGGTCCTAGAAGCACAGACAATTCATGCCCCAAGAAACAGTCTTGATCCTGACAAGCTTAGTGGACAACTTGTGACATTAGAAGAAGCCAATAGATATCCCATCTAACAAAGCTACAACAGGAAGCACCCATTTAGACTCATAAGTAGATATAAGAGCAAAAGAAACTAGTGTTGTAGATGCATATCAAGCTGATGTTGAAGTATCAGACCTTCTTACTCCATAGTGAGCCTCATCTAGGTCAATCATGTTTTTTCCTTTGTCAATGTTGTTGAAGGGTTATAAAGCAACTTTAAGTAAAAAATATGGAAACATATTTGCAGCATGTTGCAAACTTAATTCCAACCTCTACACCATGTTTGGCTCACCATCCTTCAATAGAACCCAGAACCGTTGTAGAATTGAACTTTGTAGTCCCTTCTTGAGTAGCTCCAAAAGAACATCATCTGAAAACAAAGTCAACCTGAGCAGTTAAAGCTCAATACCAAATGGAAAATGCACAAAACCAAAGTCTATGAGTAGAATTATGACCATCGATTAGTAAACTTCATATTCAAATAAACATTCAAAACATAAGTAAAGGAAAATTAATGTACCTTCTTGATGGTTAACATTTGTTGTTGGAGCATATGAAAACTTAACTTTATCCTTTTCAACTGTAGGTGCTACATGTTTCACAACAACATGGCTTCCATGAATTTACAAGAAACATGCCCATGCCATCACGAACCATCAAACTAACATGTAGGTAGGAGCACTTGAGATCTCATGCATTCATAATGGAAAAACTTATGAATAGGTTGTACAAGTAGAAACAAAACTGAGCAACAGGTTCAAAACCAAAGAATCCAAAACTTAGCACATCCGAAGACATAAATCATTCAGAATAACATACACATGAACTAAAGACTAAGCCACAATGAAAAAACCCCAGAAACCAATAAGGCATTGGTAGGTGCATGCCAAGAGAAGTCAAGACCAAGTAATAAATAATAAAACAAGTAGAGACTACAAGAAGCCTTTCTAGAAGTAACAGAATAGTCAATATAAGAAATTGGTGCAGTTGACCAATAAATGCATAGAATGAGATCTCATGCTGGAGAGGAGTAACACATCCAAAATCTCATTAGGTGTAACATATTCAAATCTAGTCATATAAAATAACACTCATCCCATATTCTGTGCCCCTTTTTTATTATTTTAGAATCTAATACACATACCCTTAATTTCAAATGGATTTTTTAATAAATTAGAGCCAAAGAACATAATGTTCTTACAAATACCCTTTATATATGCAATATTAGGAAAATTAATTAAATACATAAAATAGTGAGGTTTATGTACAAATACACCAATTATATAAGTTTCAACTCTAGTTAGGCTCTATAAAATATTCAACAAAAAGATGAAATAATTTTTTATAGAATTTTGTGTCACATTTTATTGACTAGAAATACTAAATGCTTTCAATGAATGCTTGAACATCCAAGTAATGAAATTCAATATCAAGTATTCATAAAATGTACACTTAAGATTAAAATTGGTTTCCCCATACCCTAGCTAGGTAACCTAGCGAGACAAATTGGTTACTCAAAGAACCCTAAATCAATTAAGGAAAGAAAAGCATATGGTGTATTAGAATTTTACCAATTCAAAAATTTTCACACCTTCATTTTTCTAAGGATATGTTTCAATATGTTATCAAACTGGAGTTATTATAGTACCCATATATTGAACATGTGCCTCTAACTTTCAGTAGGATAAGGATCCTGTGATCTAGAATTCATATTCCAACTTTTGTCCCTCTATCTCCTTTTGTTCACAAAATATCATGTTATATGTTTTTTTTTCTCGAGCTTTATCAACCTTGATGATCAATGGATTCTTGTTATTTCTACATGATTAATATCCCCTCATATTTCTGTATCAGATGAGGTATGACTTATGGTTAGTGGTGACCAATTAGAAAAGTGTGTAAATCACCTTTGACATCCTTGCTACCACAACTTCATAGGGGTGTATACCCTTTAATGATGCATTAGTTTTTCTATGCCAAAATGATTGACGGACCTATCCCTACCTTCCATCGAGTCCAATAGTATATCCATAACCCCAATCCACCACCATCATTAGACTAATTCCCTAACAAATCTCATGTATCTATGGTGGTTGTCATATTCTCAGGTCAATTTATAAAGATAAAATGAACCTTAACCATTCCACTTCCTTCTCCTATGCTCGCTTATTCCTGGTTTTTCCTAAGTCCCTTGGTCGAGAATCGTTGTTATCTTCCCTATGGTGTTTCCCTTCCAGTAGGTAAAATTACATAACTTGCACAAACAACATCCTAATTTGAACCAAATTTCAAACTTAGGCTCATTTTATGTTTTCAAATCATATCAAAAAGTTAGATTAAGGTTTAGAGCACTTAAATATGGTAATTAAGCAATTACTAAGGTATTTGTGCATAAACCCTTATATTGGTACAATTAAACATGGCCAAGCCCATTGTGGGTTCATGGAGGAACTCAAAGAATCATCGCTTGTTTGTGCAATCACAATTGTGATCTTAGGGATCATTTTTCATCTACTACACTGGCAAACTATTACCATGTACTAATTATACCAACCAAGCCTTTTGTCATATACATGTGTAATGCTCGGGCCCACTGCCCAAGGGTCTAGTAGAGTTTCAGGAATGACGACTGGCCCCATAGACCACCACTAGCCTTAATTGTGTGTTTTGTCCTCACTCACATGCATGCCAGGATCAACTTCCCGATAGGTCACCCATCCCAGTACTACTCCAAGCTGAGCACACTTAACTATGGAGTTCTTAGTGATGGGCTCCCGGAAAAGGAGGTGCACCTTGGTGATATGGGTAGTTCAATCATTCTTTTTAAGATCAACTTATCTGAGGCATCAAATCCTGGGATGTTACAATCTCCCCCACTTAGACTCTTAACGTTGTCGTCAAGTCTCAACTATATGGCCTGATAATCTGACCCCATTTCAGTGTAGACCCACAATGGCCCATGGACACCCAGCTCCCGATCACGGAATACCAGCGCAAGGGTGGCTACGTCAACCGTGGAAAGCCCTTTCCTACATGCTTGGACCGCACGACTCAAGACTAGCATGTCACATGCCCATGTGGGCCCCACCTACTGGAGGGGTTATGGCTCTGATACCATATGTAATGCTCGGGCCCACTTCCCAAGGCTCTAGTAGAGTTTCAGGAATGACGACTGGCCCCACAGACCACCACTAGCCTTAACTACATGCTTTTTCCTCACTCACACGCATGCCAAGATCAACTTCCCGACATGTCACCCATCCCAGTACTACTCCAAGCTGAGCAAGCTTAACTATGGAGTTCTTAGTGATGGGATCTCAGAAAAGGAGGTGCACCTTGGTGATAAGGGTAGTTCAATCATTCCTTTTAAGATCAACTTATCTGAGGCCTCAAATCCTGGGATGTTACAACATGATTGTAAGATTAATACAACTTTGTTCTGGTTTCTTGATCAAGCCTTCCACACTATGGATTCTCACATTTACCCCTCATCACCCTTCCCTACTCTGATTTCCCATGGACGGAGAGACTACATGTGTCGACGACCTTAAGGCACAATGCCCAGTTTTTGGTTTTTTCTGGCCACGGAGCGCCACATTAACTAAGTCTAGTTGTGAGGTGACACAAATCTTCACATTCTAGATTTTTGTCTCTCATTGCCACTTGATTACCATTGGCTCCCTAGAGTGTGATCACTCATTTTACAGTCAACATTAATCTGGGTAATGTTTCTCCATGTTTGATTTGGCTTCACGAAGCGGGTGGGCTATTAATCTACACACACTGGCTCTTGACATGGGGTTGTGTCCCTAGAGAACAACCTTGGTGCTTGTGAGGCATCCATGGCACAGATGAGGGACAATCCCCTTGTGGATTTCCCTGAGGTGCCCTGGTTACCAATATTGTTGAATATTTGACCCTGAGGGAAATTGTGTCTTTCTTCTCTGATTTGTTTACCATCCATGTGAGTTTGAGAGGGGGTATATGACTCTAATACCCTACCACATCTAGCTAGTTAGTAACTACATGCAATGATACTCTGGTAGACCTTCACTCCATTAAATTTAAATTGATAGAAATTTCTTAAACATCATCAATCCTAATTAAGTACTAGAATGTAAGAATAAAGCACATAAATATAGTTTTGGAATCACAAAATTATGATAAATGCAATGGTATGCGGACTAGGAACTAATTTGAAACTTTTAGTAAGGGTGTTTTTGGACTAGAACATTACATGCAAGTAATATTAACACAATGAATACATTTATGAATAGGTAAGGAGTGACTATGGTTTGGACTTCTGACTTAACCCATGACTTTTAGGACATGACTCGGGCATGTGCAATCTCTATTTGATATTTCTACCTCTCATATATACAAGGGAGCATCTTTCCACCCACAATGCATCTTTCCACCCATCTTACTTAGGCCAATGACTCAGTGTTGCCTTGGCCCTAACTTATCTAGTTTTCGTCTGAATTAATTTACATGCAATTGTTTATTTTGTGTTATTGCAAATTGTGAAGTGGAAAGACGATTAATGTTAATTATGGTTCAATATTCATATGCTTCATTAGTTTGATGTTCATTATCTTGTTTAATTCTTTTAAACTTACTAACTTTCAAATAGTTCTATCTTGAATGGGAAACCCCTTCTATTAACTATTTTATCATAAAATGCCTAAATAGGTTTAATATGCACATACTCAGTGATTACTATAACATACATATTCCTTATCTTTTTTTAATGATGTTCCCAAATTCCCAGTTGTATGTACCTTAGAGGACCAAGATTGAGGAAGATTGTATAAATGTTTTTGAACATGAGGATAGCTTATAGTGAATGGGTTACCATCTTCTACTTCTCTTACTTGTAGATAGTTCAAGTTCTTATTTTCTTGTACCACCTTTTTTGATGAGGAACAATTGTACAATGATACACTTTTTAACTTTGTAATAGTTAATTTTTCACTACTTTATCATTAAATGGCTCTATGTGTATCATACCATTTTAGTGGATCTCCTCTCGGGTCCCATTCTTTACAATATGGTATTTGAGCCAAAGTTGCCAGTGACTTGACTATTTCAAGTTATGCCATGGTGTTCCTTAACTAGGTACTTAAGTAACCCTTTAGAGGTTGTTGATATACTTCTTTCTTTTTTGGATAAGGTAAAATAGTATTCCAACCAAAATTACAAGTATAGGGTCATACAAAATCCCATATACTACACAACATTAGACCATGTCCCAATTTCTAACAACCATAGCCTCCATTCCCACAAGATCTTTGGGGAAAACTCTATAAAATCCCCTCATGCTATTTACAAGGTTATAAAAAAAGGTGAGGGAATGAGTACTACTCTTCCCATGAGTCCTCCTATTCCTCTCATTCCATATCAAGAAAACTAGAAGACATAGGGTATTACCTACAAAACCACACATCTTCTTTTTCCCATTTGCTTCCTTCAAAATTCAAGTGATAGCCCCATCAAGGTTGTTAGTGGGCACCCACCCAACCACATTTTAGGCTAGCTCGGCACTAGTTGTACTTGGAGTACTCACGTTCAAAGAACAAGTGATCATGGATTTCCTCAAACCTGTTAAAAAAGTTGCAAATGGGATTCATATCAAGGTCCCATCTTCTTAGTCTATCTGTCATAGGAAGATTCTTCAGTAGACTTTTGTACATATAAAAGATCCATTTGGAGTATGTAGTTTCCCCCAAAGGACCTTGTCCCATTGGACATGGGGTTAATGATGATTGATCTCCCACAGTTTAGCATGGTCATTGAGGTACCACCCTCCTCTGTCGAAGTAGTAGTATGGCCTCGAATGCTTCCACCTCTCAACCATGGCTATCCAATTTTTAGAGACATCTTTCCTCCTCATCTCTTGTGCATCAAGTTCATGTAGCATCTCGCCATATCTATTGCACATCCATTTCACCCAAGTTGAATCCATGTTCCGTAGGAAACCGTTCATCTTCCTTATTTTCACTGTAGTGGCCAGGTCCATTGGATCTTTAAGACCTAGACCACCATACTAATAGGACCTCACATTCAATGGTTCCTCAGGAGATGGCATGATTCTTTCCTCTCCAAAGGAAGCCAGAGACTAAGGATTGTATCTACAACATAGTAGTAGAATACGAAGTAGGTTTTGAATCTTTATCAAACTCGGTCATTTCTTCTCTCCAAACAAGTGATGTAGTTGAGATGTTGTTTTGAATAAGCATAGTTTTCCCGACCCTCTTTATGGAGGTAGTGTTTCCCTACGTTAGATTTGAGTCTTCTACTTATTTGTCTCCACATCCAACCCTATGGTAGGATAGTCCGACAACTATAGAGAGTAGGATGGCTTGAAGAAACATAATTAGGTTTAACCCTAGTTCCCACTCTAAACCCTTCCCTTTTGGTCTTCTAGCGTGCCTCAAATATACCCAGTATGAGGACGAAGCATGCATGAATAATAAACATAGGATCCTGATGTAAGTTTTAGAGTTGAGATTATTCCCTTGTTATCAAGTTACAATCTGGACTAGCTCAACTATTATTAGGCATGACGTGCCTTCAACATAGAGTATCTCAACATAGTTATTACCAAATACATATATCTAAGGATTGCATACCATACTCATTGAATTTTGTATTTCTTATACCCAGTTGATGGTTGATGAAAGTTATAAGTTTCAATAGGTATTCATAATATTTCATCAACCTCATCTCCATAGTGTGATTGAATTGGTTAATAATCAAGATGAAGAGTGAGTTGGATATAAACCTCACCTCACCTTGTCTTGTGATGACACATGTAAATATACCAACAAGTGATGGGAAGACCCTAAACTTTCTTCTATACTGATGGGATGATCATATGAATCCTCTAACTCTTGAGGTGATGTAGGGTAGTCTATTATTGGAGTGAAGTGGGTGATGGTGGATTTCATTCATTTTTAGTGTTTGATAGAAGTGGATGATGTGTAATAAGAAACCTTTATCCCTCCTATTCTTATATATTAGAGATGTAGTTGTATGTCTTTTTAGGTTTTTGAAGATGTAGATCCTTTTAGTGGAATAAAGTGAAAATATAATCATATTATATATGTTGTGTTGTGGTAGGTGGCTGACTTGGTTCTTAGGTTGATATTAGCAACATTCATAGGTCCTCTCATAAGTTTTTCACCATTAAACTTACCTTTGCTATTAGATTATATGTAAAAAGGAAAAGGTTTTGGATTTTATCGATGATATTTGGAGACAATTCACTAATACAAGGAAGTTTAAGTAGAGAGGAGCCTTTCTTGTTGAAACTTTGACTAGTACGATCAACCTTGAAATCGTATGCCTAAGCATGATGGAGGATCTAAGAAGAAGAAGTTAAAACGTATGGATGATATGTATTTGGTGTGACTCTTGACTCTCTATATGGTTAGATAGTTCTTAGAATGAACCTTTTAAGGTGTGGATTCTTGTATGCTTAAGTCGATGGCTTAGGAATAGTTGATACCAATATTGCTTTCCACAAAAAATATGTGGATAACTCCTAGTAATAATTACATGAATGTTACTTTGATACTTAAAGTTAATAAATATTTTTTTTTGTTTTCAATTCCCATTCGAGGATGAATATAAGTCAGGTAAAATAATGTGTTATGTTAAAATAAAAAAGACAAAGAAAATGATAGATACCTAAAAAGGCTTAAATTAATGCCCTATAACCTAATTTGTTTGGACTGTAATGGTAAGGATAAATCTATGCAAGAAGTAAGTTTTAGAACAGAAGACAGATTTTCCATATGATCATAAAAACTAAGGTGAAAATGTACTACATACACCCTTATCAAAGAAGTGTAATGTGAAGTGTATGCATAAACCATGGATGCCTAATTCAATAGTTCTATAAAACACGCTACTATGATCAATGTGTATGGTCACCGTGAATCCAAACAAAACCATAACATTATAACTTAATCCTAATCTATTTGGTAGTTTATATGAGAAGAGTGGTTGCGATACATGAAAAAATTATACTACTTGGGAAAATCCATAAATATGAAAAAACCTAAGATTAAACTGTAATTTTTAAAGACAAGGAGACATATAAGCATGATATACATAATAGTACATGTGCACCTAATAACAAAAATTAAATTCATAAAAATAGTGATAATACCAATGTCATTGGTAATAAAAAAATGATTATATATTTGATTTTGTCTTCTCAAAACTAGTTAGGTCGTCCAACTCAATGGTTGTAATTTGAATGATCCCAAAGGGAAACCTAGTTAAGTGAAATTGATCATTCACAATTAGGAAACTAAATGTTTAGGTGTCGTCATAAAACCTAAAGAACACATGCAAGTGACAATGATAAGTGTATAGTGAAACACCACAACTACAACAACCTTGTTGTGCTCATCGTAGGTTTTGGTCTACTTTCCTAGATAAACCTCAAATAGGAATAGTATAATGGAGACATGATGTATGAAGCAACATAGTCTCTGTAAGACCCCTGACCTTGGTTTATGTTTGAACATGCTTTCTTATGATAATTGAATTCTTAAAACCTTAATTAAACCCTAAGATTTACTTTTAAATCATGTGCCGAGCTCATGTTTAAAATTTGGTCTAGTTTGGACACTGTTTGAGGTTGTTATGCATATATGTGCTTATTTTTGACTTAACTGCAAGTTACCCATATCTAGGTTTTTTCTTGTAATATGTCACATGCTTGTTGTGCTTTACATGTTTTTACATCATGTTTTATATGGTTGTGCTTTGGGGCGGCTTGTTACATATTAGTTTGAGTGGTGATATTTGTGTTGAGATTAAGGTTTGCAGGGATGCCCTAATACATGGTTGACTTTGCATGTTGGACCACCTAGGGTTGGAGGTCACAAAGGATGGGATCTATAGTGTTGGCAGTCTCCAAGGTTTTTATGTGACCTCTAGTTTTGGTGGTTTCCAAGATCTCCAGAGCCACCTAGGGTTGGCGAATGATGAGATTTAAATTCATCTTGGTCACCGACATCACCTAGGGTTGGCGATCATTTGGTTTTCTGACCACCTTGGTCACAAAAACCTTATGTGGTTGATGAGCTTTCTAGTTATGGTCATCAAGTTTTGATCTATTTGGTCAACCTTGTTGCATGTATGAGATGCTTGCATGGATGAGTTGCTTTTACCTTGAATACATGGAAAACATGGTGAAACACCTCTACCTTCTCTTTCCTCTCATCCATATCAATACATAACTCTCTTCTCTCATCCAACGAAACCCTTTGAACCTTGTTTATCACTTCTTTCTTTTGGATTTCTGCCCTCTTTCTTGGTGGTGAAGGAGGAGCTCAAGGTTGAAGAAGGAGGCCGATCTTGCGATCATGTTGAACTAGGGTTTGAATCTACCCTCTCCTTGAGCTTATGGAGCTTCCTTGCTTTGCTTCTTGGTCTTGGTAAGTGATATCTTCCTTTTTCTCTTCATTTTCCTTGCTATTCTACCCTATTCTCTCATCTTCTTGGTCAGATCCACGGTATTCCATGGTGAGGATGATTCTAGAGCTTGAAAACCATCTCTTTCTTGCTTCCTTGACCTAGGGTTTTCTTCCTAGTTAGAGGAGAAGCTAGCTTGGTCTAGAGGAGTGCTCAAGATAGGGTTTCTTCCCCTTTTTATTTGAGCTACCTTGCTCTTGGAGTTGCTCCATCTTCTTTGAGGCAAGTTATATTACTTTCTCCATGATTATTTCTTACACTCATCTTACATGTGCATAATCTTACACTAAAATTTTGTTACAAGTAGAAAGATAGTATCTCTTATCTAGGGTATGTTTTATATGGTGATTCTTGTGTAATGCATCTTCTTAGATGAACACTAAATCCTTGTACATGAACCTTTCTTGTGGATGGAAGTTTTGGTCCTTGCATGCTTGTAGAAATGGTGATTTTTCTCTCTCAATTGATGGTTGCTAATTAGGGTTTTAAACTAATTTATCTCCTTATGATGCAACTTGATGACCCTTTAGATATTTGGTGGTAACCAACCCTTTTGGACTCTTCATGCTCGATGAGATTTTGGTCTATTATTGGTCGCCAAAATTTTGAATGCATGATGGTCACCAAGGTTTTGGTACTTATGTGTTCGATGAATTTTTCCCTATGTTTGTTCGCCAAAGTATTGATCTTAAGGGGTTGCTATGATTTAAACCTATGTGGTAAATGAATTTTGTATCATCCAGGTGGTCACCAATATTTGTCTCAATTAGTGGTCTCCAATAGTTGTGATTTCCATTAGACACCAAGTTTTATTTCTTCATCGGTCTCCAATGTTACCAAACCTCAGTGTCGCCAAGGTCTCTAAACCCTAGTGGTCACTGAAATGGATAACCTAAGTTGATACTATGTTCTATGGCCCTAGCGGTCGGTAAAAGTTCTGAACCATTTGGTCTCTACATTTTCTGACCCTAGTGGTCACTAAGGCGCCTGAACCTAGTGCTCACCAAGGTGTTTCAACCCTAAGTGGTTTCTATGAGTTCCTGACCTAGGTGGTTGATGATATTTCCTGAATCTTTAGCCAATGGTTGTGTTTGACCTTATGCTTCATGTTTGATGGAGATGCTAGGAATTAGGGTTTACCTTTGAGGGCTATTTTGTAACCCTTATGCCACTCATTTTGGATGAATCTAATACCAATGCAAGTAAGTGATGATCATGCTTAATTTTTGAGTGATTAGTATGATGATGGAATACTTTCTCTATGTTGTTGTAACCCCAATTTTCTGTCGAAGGAACATCATAACTCTTAAATGTAATATTGTATCAAACTTATATGTCTCATGTATGGTGATGGTATTATGAGCTTTGATGAGGCATGGAAAGATAAAGATGTTCTTGCAGGGAATGTTGTGATGGTCTTCAAGACCTTTGGGCATGGTTGAGTCCTTACTGAGGTGTTATCCTCTTCACAATGTGACAAGGATGTGTATCCTATGCTGGTGTGATGATGAATATGGTCACATGTATGGCAAGGAGATCATACCAGGTCATGATATGATAATAATTATATTTCATACATTTTATATCTTCTAAAGTTACAATCTACCCTTGTTTTTGTAGAAATTTGTTAGGGTTTGTATGTAACTTGAATGATGCATCCTTAAATAACCCAAATGGACTTAACTAATCAAGTGAAACCCTAACCATGTACTGCCATGTGCCATAGATCCAATCCATTGTCAAGATTTGCTAGATGGTGAAATGAGTATTCCTCTTATGGAAGTTTGGAGTCATATATTGTTAAGTGTATGAAGGTTCTTCAGGATGGTTGTGGTCATATTTCGACAGTAGAGTGGTTGAGGTCGTATATAAAATGATTGTGATTCGGTATATGGCATGTGATTGAGGACATATGAAGTTGTACCTCAGATGGTAGGGTTTCTATACTCTAGATTACTAGTGTCGTGAGCTATATACCAAGGACGGACTAGGTTGTTTTGCAGCTTCACCTTATGTGTTGTTGTGGCTATCTCATACTGACTAAGGGCGGATGAGATTATAGCAGTCTAACTCTCCTAGATCTTGTATGACATTGATTTTGACTTAGCAGTGGTCAGTTGGAGTTTGAGTATTAAACCACAAACTCCTCAAGGCTTAATAAAATGTGAAATACAACCGTGTGGTAAATCTATTAAGGGTGAAACATGTTTCACATTGTTTGTTAACCCTTTCCTTGTTTCTTATTCGGCTTAATTATTATATAATGCAATAAGTAAAATTAAAATGTTTATGAAATGGTAGTTCCATCTGTTCCTTATTATGAACCTATTAAATCATGCATGTTCCTATGCTTATCAGTTTAACTTGATAATCTGTTGAATCTACTTTAGTATTTAATAAATATATTTGTTGTAATCAATAACCATTGGTTGAGATATATATATATCTCATTGGGACATAGGTCTCACCTTGTGGGTTACCATATCATTTTAGGTGGTGGTCAGCGACGTCGTCAGGATCGTGGTGGTGAGGAAAAACAACCTAAAGAGAAGTAGAAGCAAAAGGTTGGATAGTAGTTCTAGAGTCCTAGAGTCATCCTTATACTCTCAGGTCTGGACATGGGATGTTTTGTAGATGAGTTGTGTAATGACTCAAGTTTTGTTAGTGTTTCTATGTTTCATGTATGGCATGTATATGTAAAACACCTCTTTTGTATAAAGGTTTTTGGCTGAGACCAGTAGACTGAAATGTAAATACCTTATATGGTATATATTGATATTTAGGTTGTTAATTCATTATGTAATATTTCTGAACGTGATAGTAATGCTAGAATCGACTTTAATTTACCCACTTTTCTAATTATGTGATTGTTTAATGGTGGATTGTGTTTTTTGTTTGTTTAATATCATTTAGCATGACAATGTGTCACACTTTAAGGTTGGTATTAGAGATTTAGGTTTACTGAGTCTACAGGGACATAGCACTTAGGTTTGTGTATGTTCTTGTGCAATCCAACATATATGATTGTGGCATATGCTTATGTATATATATCTCTAGAATGTAAAGAACATGTTGAGAATAGCTATTCCATGTTAAGAGGTGCCTCTAGGAGGTAGGCACGTGATGAGAGGGTGCATGAGATAGGGTTGGAGTAGCCTACGGTACCTCAATTTGACCCTACAACCATGGCAAATCCTGTCTTTCAATCCATGTTTGGACTTCTCATGGCAAGGTTTACGTATATTGCAGATAGAGTGTCATACCCCAAGATAGGGTTGTTATCCCTAATACGAAATCCCAGGGTTTGTGGAACATGTTAGAAAGGTTGAGACGTGTTGGAGCGATTGAGGATGCAGGTACAACAGATCGAGTGGATGCAGATATGTGATTGATAGAAGTTGAGTAGGAATTTAAGATCCTTAATATCCCAGAAGAGGACATGGTGAAGCACACTATGTATCTGTTGAAGGGAAGTGTCGACCACTGGTGGGCCATAGAGGAGGAGAAGAGACCTAGAGTGGTGGTGGGTTGGGAAGAGTTTTAGTAGGAGTTCATGAGATGATACTTTTTGGATATGTATATGGACAAGAAGACAATGCAGTTTGGGAAGCTACAACAAGGTTCCATGACCATTAAAAAGTATGAGGCTATGTTTATGGATCTTTTGAGGTTTTGTTTTCATATGGTAGCGACAGAGAAAGAGAGGATTCAAAGGATCGAGAGAGGTCTAAGAATGGAGTTGATGACGACATTGTCTGCTTTGGATAATAGAGAGAGGTTCTCTACCTTTATGGAGTCAGTGAGGAGGATAGAGAGGTCTCCTATCGAGAGGTGTGAACCCAACACTAAGAACAGGATGGACCAGTTTTAAGGGCAGTCATTTTGTAGCTTCAAAAGGCCAAGGTTTTTTTCTCCACAGTCACAACAATAATTAGCTTTCTTTGATAAAAGGACAAGAGTACAGTCCCAGTAGTCCCTTAGCAAAGGGAGACATTGCAATTTTCCACTAGTAGGAGCATGCTATACAACATTTGTGTGAGTGGAAGGGTTGTCTAGGCTGTAATATTATTTGAGGACACATCACAAGTGTGGAAAACTAGGGCATATCAGGTGGGCTTTCCCTGTGAAGTACAAAGAGGTGACAGAGTAGCCGAGGCAAAGTCAACAAGGTTTCCAATAACAACATTTTAGTAGTGGTAGGGGGGACGCGGTTAGGCATCACAGGCGGGGTCATCTGGACCAAGTAGCAGAGGGCATGGATGACAACAAGTGACAGCTAGATTTTATGCTATGAGTTAATCAAAGGGAGTGGTCAATCCATGGGTCGTGACAGGTCAGATGGAACTTTTTTATTCTAACCTATATGTTTCTTATTTTGTATCTATTTTGGTTGACCAGGGTGCGACACACTCATTTATCACCAGAGAAGTGATAAGTAGTTGCTATCTTGCTATTTATAATAGATCTAATAGTCTTTCTTTCTTAGGGTGCAACATTCAAGGGGAACTTATGCCATTGACATGCATGAATTCAATGTGATCCTAGGAATGGATACATTGGAGAAGTATAAGGTTGTTTTGGACTATAGTTCCAAGGTGGAGACATTCTGAAATGGAGAGGTCCCGTGGATCTTCTGAGGAGATAGGAAGATTCTTCCTACTTGTTTGGTTTTATCTATGACATCAAAGATGTTAATGAGACAAGGGTGTGAGGCCTTCGTGGCACATGTTGTGGATATGAAGGTGAGGAGTTTTAGTATCCTGGAGGAGAGCTTGAGGATGTTTTTCCTGAATATTTTCCTGGTGTTCCTCCTAGTAGAGAGATTGATTTTGAGAGTAATCTTGTTTTGGATTGCAACCCATAGCACAGTCACCCTATAGGATGGAACCTATAGAGATGTAGGAGTTAAAGAAATAGGTAGGAGTTGTTAGCGAAAGGTTTCATTAGACTGAGAACTTACCCTTGTGGTGCTCTAGTGTTTCTTGTGAAGAAGAAGGACCGTTCCATGAGGCTTTCATAGATTATCGACAGCTGAATAAGGTCACAATAAAGAACAAGTACCAATTGTTAAGGATTGATGATCTGTTTGATTACTTGAGAGGTGCCACTGTGTTCTCGAATCTAGATATGAGTTAAAGTTATCACCAAATGAGGATCAAGGCAGATGACATGCCCAAGTCAGCATTTCGGACTAGGTATACTCACTACAAGTTTGTGGTTATGTAGTTTGGGCTAACCAACACACCAAACACTTTTATGAATGATGAATAGAGTGTTCATAACATACCTTGATCAATTTGTAGTTGTGTTCATTGATGATATATTGATATACTCTAGAGACAATCAACAACATGAGCAACACCTTCACCAAGCATTGATGTCATTGAGGCAGCATAGGTTGTATGCCAAGTTCAGCAAGTGTGAGTTCTAGTTGACAGAGGTATATTTTTATAGTCACATCATATCTACTGAAGTTGTTTGTAAAGACCCTAAGAATGCATAGTTAGTGATAGAGTGGGAACATCCCAAACCGATAGAGGTTTGGAGTATCCTAGGCTTGGAAGGTTACTACAGGAGATTCATTAAGAATTTTAGTGATGCAACATTAACCAAGTTGACTAGGAAATCTATTCCTTTTGTATAGGATGACAAGTTCCAGCAATCATTCCAGTTGCTAAAGGAGAAGTTAACCAGTGCACCAGTGTTAGTTTTTCTAGATAAAGGGAAAGGCTACATCATCTTCTATGATGCTTCAAAGAATGACTTGGAATGTGTGTTGATGTCGCGCAAGAATGATATTTCTTTTTCCTCATTTCATCTTAATAAACATGAGGATAACTACCTGACACTTCATCTAGAGCTTGCAGCGATGGTTCATGCCCTGAAGATCTGGAGACACTATCTATATGGAGAGACATGAGGAGAGCTACCCGACACGTCATCTGGAGCTTGCAGTGATGGTTCATGCCCTGAAGATCTGGAGACACTATCTTTTTAACGGTAAGACAACTAGATTTTTCATTTCATTAGGACAACATATGTGATTACATGTAGTTCCCTTGGGAAGTTTTCCCTAGAGAGAGTCTTTACAATGCATTGAAGAGCGATGCTAGCTAGGTAATGACTAGCTCTGTTGGCCTCTCTATAGATATGCCTAATGTTAAAATCTAGTAGATTATCACTAAGTGTGATAATGTCTTTGACGATCAGGCCCTCATACCCTCTTCCATGTCTTCTTCTTCTTATCACTTCTGCCAAGGTTAGGTTGTTCGTCTCAATGCTGAGGATGGTATGTTCTTCCCTCATCATTGTCTTTAGACACTATCTATATGGAGAGAAGTGTCAAATCTTCACCAACCACGAGAACCTTTAGTGTATCTTCTCGAAGTAGGAGTTGAACATGAGGCAGAGGAGGTGGAAGGAGATGATAAAGGAATATGATTGCATAATATACTACCATCCAAGAAAGAAAATTTGGTGGTTGATGCGTTGATCAGGAAGTATTATTTGTCTTCATCTACAAATAAGGCATTGTTACACTCCATGGTGTGCCATAATTAGGACATGTTGGTGTCATTGCAGTAGATGAATGTTTAGCTAGAGGTTTCTATGTTGACTTGCTTGTTAGCACAATTGCAGGTGAAACCAATTATGGTAAATTAGATGAGAGACTTGCATCAAAATGATACCGTGATACAAAATATCAAGTCAGCGTTTGGTAGCAAGAAGTATGATGGCTTTCATGAGTGAGAAGATGGGACAATTTGCTTTCACAACCGGATAGTGGTTCCAGAAGCTGAGGGTCTGAGGAAGATGGTGCTTTAGTAAGCTCATTCCTTGATGTACATGATGCATCCTAGTAGTACTAAGATGTACCATAATCTAAAGAATCTATATTAGTGTCTAGGTTTGAAGCGGAATGTAGTAGAGTTCATTGCTAGATTTCCATTCTGTCAGTATGTCAAGGCTGAGCATAAAAGCATGTAGGAATGTTACAACCTTTTCCAATACCATAGTGGAAATGAGATCATATAACCATGAACTTTATGGTTGGTCTTCATAAGACAACCAAAGGTCATGATTCCAAATGGGTGATAGTTGACAGGTTGACCAACTCAGCTCATTTCCTTCTAGTCAAGACGAATTATACAATGGAGAAGTTCATAGAGATATATGTGGATGTGACAGTTTGTTTGCATAGTATTCTAGTTATCATAGTGTTTGACAGAGGTCCACATTTCATGAGAAGGTTTTGTCAATGTCTGCATATAGCGGCATGGATACAACTGAGGTTTAGTATAACTTTTCACACTCAGATAGATGGTCAGTCAAAGGGACCATTTAGATGTTGGAATATCTATTGAGAGTATGCATTTTATAGTTTCTTGAAAGTTGGGATGTACATATGAGTTTGATAAAGTTTTCCTACAACAACAAATAATAAAGGAGCCTAAATATGGCACTGTATGAAGCCTTATACAAAAGACATTGTCAGTTACGGCTTTGTTGGTATGAGATAGGTGAGTATTAGAATTTGGGTCCTGAGCCAATGCAGTAGACTATAGAAAAGATTAAGGCAGTACATCAGTAATTGAAGGCAAACCAAGGCAGATAGAAGTCTTATGTTGATAATCATCATAGGCCACTTGAGTTACAAGTTTAAGACTATGTGTACCTTAAGGTTTCACCTTGGAAAGGTGTGTTGAGGTTTATTAAGAAGGGCAAGTTGGATTTTAGGTTTATGTGACCATTCCCAATCTTGGTACGTGTTGTATAGGTAACGTATAAGATGGAGTTATCACTAGAGTTGCACATGTTGCACAATGTCTTCCACGTCTCCATGTTGAGGAAGTGTCCCCCTGATGTAGAGATGATGTTGTAGATAGTGGAGGTTGAGTTGGAGGAGGATGTGTCGTATGTTGAAGGTCCTATGTTGATCTTGGGAAGGAGAGTGAAGAAGACAGAGAAGAAGGATATAGTCTTAGTGATGTTTTTGTGGCATCACCGTGGTGTGGAGGATGCTACATATGAGTTAGAGGATGAGGTGTGTAGGAAATACCCGTCTTTGTTCGTGTAGGATTTCAGGTACAAAATCCTTGTTAGGGTTTTATGGTTGTAAGACCCCTAACCTTGCTCTATGGTTGAACATGCTTACTTATCATAATTGAATGCTTCAAACCTTAATTAAGGCCTATTATGTGCTTGGATGTCATATGATGAGCTCATGTTTCAAGTTTGGTCTAGTTTGAACACAGTTTGAGCTAGTTATGAATATATGTTCTTATTTTGGAATTGATTGCAATTTACCCATATCTAGGGTTTTTCTTGTAATTTGTCACATGCTTGTTGTGCCTCACATGTTTTCACATCATTATTTTAATGGTGTTGCTTTGGGGTGCCTTGTTACATATTAGTTTGAGTGGTGACATCTTGTGTAGAGATTAGGGTTTGCTTGGATGACATAACACAGTTGACTTTGAGTGTTGGACCACCTAGTGTTGGCGGTCGCAAAGGATGGGATCTTTATTGTTGGAGGTTGGCCAAGTTTTTATGTTCCATCCATTGTTGGTGGTCTCCAAGATCTCTAGAGGAACATAGGGTTGGCGATCGATGAGATTTGAGCTCATCATGGTCGCCAACATCACCTAGGATGGGCGATCATTTGGCTTTCAGACCACCTTGGATGACAACAACCTTAAGTGGCCAATGAGCTTTCTTTATATGGTCATCAAGTGATGATCTATTTGGTAAACCTAGTTGCATGTGTGATATTCTTGCAAGGATGAGTTGCTTTTACCTTGGACACATGGCAAACATTGTTAAACACTTATACATTTTCTTTCCTCTCACACATAGCAATATATACCTCCCTCCTCTCATGAAACCAAACCCTTTGAGCCCTTTTTTTCTCTTCTTGCATTTGGATCTCATCCCCTCTTTCTTGGTGGTGAAGGATGAAAGCAAGGTTGAAGAAGGAGGCTGACCTTTCTAGCATGTTGATCTAGGGCAGATCTACCCTCTCCTTGTTCTTGCGGAGCTTCCTTGCTTTGCTTCTTTGTCTTGGTAAGTGAGATCTTCCTCTTTAACTTTTTTTTCCTTTCTTTTCTACCCTATTCTCTCATCTCCTTGGTTGGATCCATGGTGAGGTTGGTTCCAGATCTTGAAAATATCTCTTTTTAGCTTCCTTGACCTAGGGTTTGCTTCCTTGTTGGAGGAGAAGCTATCGTGGTCAATAGGAGTGCTCAAGCTAGGATTACTTTCCCTTTTTCTTATAGATACGTTGCTGTTTGGAGTTGCTCCATCTTCATTGATGTGAGTTATATAAATTTCTCCACGATTATTTCTGACACTCATCTTGCATGTGCATAATCTTACCCTAAAATGTTGTTACAAGTAGAAAGATAGTATCTCTTATATAGGGTTTGTGTTTATATGTTGATTCTTGAGTAATGTATCTTATTGGATAAACCCTAAATCCTTTTTCACATACCTTCTTTGTTGATGGAAGTTTTGTTCCTTGCATGCTTGTAGAAATTATGGTTTTGGTCTATCAAATTATGGTTGCTAATTAGGGTTTTGAACTATTCTCTCTCCTTGTGATGCAACTTGATGACCCTTCAGATTCTTGGTGGTAACCAATCTATTTGGACTCTTCATGGTCGATGGGATTTTGATGTGTTCATGGCCACCAAGATTTTGAATTCATGATGGTCTCCATGGCTTGGTACTTATGTGGTCGATGAGTTTTTCTCAGCAAAGTCTTGATCTTAAGTGGTCGCTAAGATTTGAACCTATGTGGTAAATGAGATTTTTATCATTATGATGATTGCCAAGGTTTGTATCTCTCAGTGGTCATTAAGAGTTGTGATTTCCATCGGTCTCCAAGTTTCATTTCTTCATCCTTCGCCAATGTTACCTAACCTCAGTGGTCATTGAAGTGACCTAGAACTAGCTGTCACCAAGGTCTCTAAACCCTTGTGGTCACTGAGATGGCTAACCTTAGTGGTTGCTATGTTCTCTGACCCCAGTGGTCGATTAAAGTTCGGAACCATATTGGTCGCTAAGGCACCTAACCCTAGTGGTCACCAAGGTGTCTCTAACCTAAGTGGTTGCTATGATTTCCTAACCTAGGTGGTAGATGACATTTTCCTACTCTTTGACCAATGGTTGTGTTTGACCTTATGCTTTCATGTCTGATGCAGATGCTAGGAATTAGGGTTTACCTTTGAGGAATGTTTTGTTACCCTAATTCCACTCATCTTGGATGAACCTAACCCTAATTTAAGTGATGATCATGATTAATTTTTGAGCGATTAGTATGATGAGGGAATACTTTCTGTATCTATGTTGTTGCAACTTTAATTTTCTATGTAGGAAAATCGTAACTCTTAAATGTATTATTGTAACAAACTTATGTGTCTCTCATATGGCAAGGTATGATGATCCTTGATGAGGCATGGAAAGATAATGATGTTCTTACAGGAAATGATGTGATTGTCCTAATTAGGGCTGGAAAAACTCGACCCGACCCAACCTGACTAAAGCGGGGTCATGTCTTGATTTTTTCGACCCGACCTGAAATGACTCAAACCCGAAAAACCCAAAATTGTTTATGGGTCAGGTTTCGGTTTGCAATTCTTGACATGCAAAACCCGATCGACCCAAAATTATGTCTTCATATATGTATATATATTTTCCATGTTTTAGCCATATAAAAGTTGAACATATACTGACATAAAAATATGATAGTTTATACAAGTCTTTTCTTGTAAAACACTAATTAACCAACAAATTCTACAACAATTTTGGGTCTAACGGGTTTTTATTTTTCGGCTTTTTGGGTTTGTATTTTCAGGTTTTTATTTTTGGGTTTTTCAGTTTGGAATATAACATGGTATTTTTGGGTCCACCGGGTCGATCGGGTCAGACTCGCAAATAGTAATTTTGGGTTTGGGTCATGCATGTATGACCCGAAGTTATTTTTGGGTCGGGTTCGGGTCGAGTATATTTGATCTGACCCAAGTTGACCCAAAATAGAACCCACTCAACTCGGACTCAATTGCTAGCCCTAGTCTTAATGAGATTAGAATATATAGCTTATTATACCAAGAAGTATCTATTGGATTCCTGGGACAAAATTTTATTTAAGGGGTGTAGTGTTGTAACATTCTGAAATCTAGACATATATATTAACATTCCTTATTCTCGGCCCATTTTCTATTATATAAGTATCTAATACACTCTCCCCTAATTTAAATTGATTTTTTTATTAATTAAATCAAAATAACAAAATATGTGTATAAGTACCCTTTATATATGTAATTGTAGGATAAATTAACAAAATGCATACAACATTGAGGTGTGTACACCAACTACACAATTTTCAACTCTAGTTTATCTATGTAAGATATTCAAATTAATAGATGAAATAAATTTTATAGTTATGAAATATTGTGTCTCTATTTATTAATTAAGAATGCTAAAATCCTTATGTGAATGCGTGAACACCCAATTAATGAAATAGAATATCAAATAAATGCCCAATTGAGATTAAAATCACTTTCCCTTCCCTTATTAGTTGACCTAGAAAATTCATGACAAATTGGATACCCAATGTACCCTAAATTGATTAAGGAAAGAATACCATATGGTTTATTATAATTGAACTAATTCAAAATTTTCCAAGCCTTCATTCTTCCAAGGTTCCCTTTCAATATGTTGTCACTCCTATTTTATTATAATGCCCAGATATTAAACATGTGCCTCTTATATGCATCGTGGGATCATGGTCGTATGGTCCAAAATCCATTTTCCAACTTTATGACCTTTGTCTCCTTCCATGTGCAAAACCTCCCTCTATACATTTCTTTTCATTGTCATTTTCTACCTCTATGATGAATGGATTCTCTTGATTTCTTCAACGTTAGTTTCCTCTCTTCTTTCTACAATATACGAGGTACTACTCAAGGTCAATGGTGACCAAATTCTAAAATCACCTTCAACATCCTCGCTACCAAAACTTTATACGGGAATGTACCCATTAATCACGCACTAGTTTTTATGTTCCAAAATGATTAACTAACCTACCACAAGTGTAACATACTGAATCTTGCAACCTACCCTAAATGTTTGACCTTTTGGGCTTAGCCAAACAAGGTTGGAGTTAGACATAAAAGATGTTTATTATAACTCTAATGATCTAATGCATGTATAAATCACCTTAATGTAACCTAATGTTCTCACATTAGTCTTAGTCCAATAATAGATACATAAAATAGGTCTCATGAAGTAATGTAAAATTCATGCAAATAATCACACATAATTTTTTTGGTGATGATATTAACTGAAATAGATGAGCAATAATGATAATAATGAAATAATATGATAATCTAAGTAATATTGTGATATTAATTTCACAAATGATAATTATGACAAAAGTAATGAAAAAGAATCCCAAAAGTGGAATCTAAGTTAAGAATCGTGTTCCATGAGTCCCAATTGTCTTGGGAGTCAAGTTTCACATTATTCACATAATAATAAATAAAATTTAATTCAATTTGGAAAGACAAGATCTATATTTTCACCAAAATATCAAATAAAAAATAAATGACTCAAAAAGAGGAAAATAATCTTGGATTCGTAATCTACATAATAAATATAACCTTTGGGAAAAATTTCATCAAATTTGGAGAATTTTGTATTAAAGATGTAATTAGGAGAGAGAAAGTGTGTAGAACCTTCAAAATATTAAATAATTATGCAAACAACTCCAAAATGTAAAATTGATGAAAAATTTGTATCTAACACATTAAATATGACTTGTGGGTGAAGCTTCATCAAATTTGGAGAATCTTAAAGTTGTTTATGAATGAGGAAAGAGAAAATATGATTTGATTTATTTAACACATTAAAAGTTCCCAAATGGAAAAACTTATTTCATATTTAGATTCCTCATGTCTAAAATAGGCTGGATGTAAAGTTTCATTTAATTTGGGACTAATTTTCACTCTCAAAAGAGGAGATATAATTGGTTTGGGAATTGATTTGGGAATTGATTCATTTCCTACTCTAAAATAGGCTTGATGTAAAAAAAACAATTTCATTCACACTTTAGTAGAATTGGTTTGGGAATTGATTCATTTTTCACGTGACTGATTTTATTTTGTGTATTTGCACGAAATTTTTTGGCCTTTGGATATTTGATCATACGACTAATGTATATTCCCCTACCTCTATTCTCTTGGTTCTCCGTTCGAACTGGGAAATTAGTTTTTCTTGCGATTTCCTTCACTGATTTCTCCCTTTCCTCTACACCTTTTCCTTTGATTTCTTCAATTCCACCTTCCTTGCTTCTTCCTAAACACAAGGACCCTATAAAGACAAGGGCTCGGGGCATAGTTGCCCAGTTCCACATCTTACCACTCTCTTCCCCTGTTCATCCCCTATTTCTCTTCTTCTTTGCCTTTCCTCGCCATCCTAGGGCATCAGACCTCTAGGAAACATGTTCCACACCATCACCGAGCAATAACAAGTCACTCCTTAGTGTTGGTATGGTGACGTCTGACCCCGAACACCATTCCCCTATCTCCACACTACTCTGATGGCCATGTCATCCTCACCCCCTTCTCTGGGCCTCCGCGAGGCTCTTCTCTTTTATCGGTCATGTTTCCAGTGTCGTCTTGGAGCCTATGGCGTTGCCCATTTGACTCTGTTGGAGGTAGAATGATTTCCCCCTTTTTTCTTATTCTCGTTGATCTGTTGTTGTCTTGGGGTTCTCTGACCACCACCTAACCCAAGACCAGGTGTGGTGTTTGAGCGACACATAGAGTCAACTGTGGGTTTCTCGATGTTCCTAGCAAAGGTCTGGTTTTGATTTGGAATTTTAGAGCTCTAGCAGCTATGCCATTGTCAGTGACTTTTGAACAGTGAAGAAGATGATCAAAGTTAGTTTTACTTCTTTGCCCTTCATTTCCCTTTTCATTTTGCTTCTTTCTCGAGGGCAATTTTTCCTTTTCGCCTATGATTTCTAGTGTTTGAGGCGGGTCTTCGCATAGTTGACCAAGTTGACTATGCGAGTTGGCTACTCGCCATTGGTCCATGTCATAGACTGGGCACTGCACGCTCTCTCTCTCTGTTTCCCACAAAGACAACGATGACGTGGCTTTCTCTCTTTTTCCTATTGGCCGATTTTCAAAAATTAATAGGTGCTTTGGAGACCTAGACTTGGATCTAGATCTATCTTGGACTTGTATAGACTCTGAAGAAAGGTATGTTTGCATTCCCTATTCTTCTATATTGAGCAATAGCCTATCTTTACTATTCTCTTGGTCCTATGGACATTAGCCTATACATTACTCTTTTGTTTTGATATCATGGTTATTTTGAACTATCTTATTTGTTACTGATCATGTCTGGATATTCTCTTGGACTCATTTTCTTTGCCTTGGTGCATGTTGGACTTACTTGGTGATATGTGCCCACATTGAGGTGGATGCTTATTTGGTGACATGTGATGTATTTTTCCCACTTGTGAGGTGGATTTTATGTTGTCCATTAGTATAATGGCAACATTTATATGATCTTACTATAATTTCTACTTGCCTCTACATTTTACATTGAATGTGATTCAGTAGCACTAGAGTAGTGTAATTGCATTGGTTTTGTTTATGGGCAGAAGTGTAATTTCTTGCTCGAGCAGTATGCTCTTTTGGGATGGAGGTGGCCCCATATCTGGGTTTCAAAATTGTGAGGTTTAGCCCACTTCTATATATTAGGAGTTTGGTAGTACGTCATTCTCTATCAGATATCAAGTTTGTGAGAATTGGCCGAATTTGTCTTTATATTGTTCTTGGGCTATGCTTATCTCACATGCATGCATGTTATTGATGATGATTGTGGGGTGTGTGCCCTACTTTCTTGATATGTGCTTCATTTCCCACCATGGTAGTGGATGTATATATGGCACAATCTTTTAATGTTGTTTTATGTAAAGTATCTTCTTTATTGTAATTCTTTTCTCTTGATACCAACTTGGGTGGTACTTTTCTTTTTCTATGGGAATATTCACTTTATTTGATGTCCTTTATTCCAATTATATTGCTCAATTTAACTTTGTAGTATGCACATACAAGCCTTTGTTGATGTTTCCTATTTTTCTCTACTGATTGGGGTATGCTTCCAACCCTAGGTGAAGGACATGGAGGACATGGCATAAAGTTATGAACTTAGTTTGAGGAGTTTAAATCTTGGAGATAAATTTGCTATGGTTTATACTTCACTCTATCTTGGATCCTTATGTTGGATCATACATGTAAACCCTTTGTGGGAGATTATGATGTTATGTTGTAACCTTATCAGAAATTTAATATAGTTAATGTTTTTATTTCGCTGCTACACTTTGGTTATTTTGAATACCATTAATAAGATTTGAAAATTTTACACCCACTCCATAATACCTTTTTGGGTGTGTTTGGAGTGGAAGTTATATTCTTCAAATTTTTAGTAGGGAGTGGTTCTCCTCTGGGATCTCACTCCTTACAACATGGCATCAAAGCCCATGGTAATCATAATCTGACTATTTCAATTTTGTCTCCCTTGTTAGAACCCTTGACTTGGCAATTTACCTTTAGGTGAGATGTTCACCCTTTGATAAATAATGGTGATTGGTATCTTTTGATGCAATGACATTTTTATTTGAGGATGAAATTAGGTTACAAGGAAGTAATAAGTTAAGAAGATCTTGATATGGATAAATTGTGGCTTGGTTTTCATATTGATATTTTGTCGGCATGTTTGTTTTACATTGCAAAGTTTTTCACAAATAAAAATTATTTTCATTATACTACTATATATACAAAAATGTTCTTAGATTTTGTCGATGATTTCCTAAACTAAGTCACAACAAAGAGATATGTGAAGTTTTCTAGAGAAGCCCTAGAATTACTTGGCATAGAATCCTAACCCTAGTTTTGAAGAAGTGACTACTTGTATGTGAGATAATGTTAAGGTGTAGTGTACCTACCCTTTGTACTCTATGCCTTTTTGGATCTTAGGGTTCTTAGGTTAGCGACACGAGGATATAAAACTCCCTAGTTGGTTCTGACTCTTAGTTTGGATACATGAAGGACATAAATATCTAGAACTTTCACTGCTGAAAGGTATGAGTAACCCTAAATGTTGATTAGTTTGACTTGTTAAGTTAAAACTTTTAAGTGGTGGAGAGAAGTTGGTTGTTTTATGTTTGGATCAATAGATTTTGAGGACAAAATCCTTTTAAGTGGTGCAGTGTTGTAACATATCGAATCTTGGAACCTACCCTGAAAGTTTGACCTTTTGGGCTTAGACAAACAAGGTTGAGGTTAGACCTAAAAGATATTTGGTATAACTCTAATGAGCTAATGCATGTATAAATTACCTTAATGTAACCTAATGTTCTCACATTAGTCTTAGGCCAATAATGGATACATAAAATAGGTCAAATGAAGTAATGTAAAATTCATGCAAATAATCACACATAATTCTTTTGGTAATGATATTAACCTAAATAGATGAGTAGTGATGATAATAGTGAAATAATAGGATAATCTAAGTAATAATGTGATATTAATGGCCAGAAATATTAATTATGACAAAACTCATGAAAAAGAATTCCTAAAGTGGAATCTAAGTTAAGAATCGTGTTCTTTGGGTTCTAATTGTCTTGGGAGTCAAGTTTCACATTATTCACATAATAATAATTAATTTAATTCAATTTAGAAAGAGAAGATCTATATTTTCTCCCAAAATATAAAATAAAAAAATAAATGAATCCAAAAGAGGAAAATAATCTTGGATTCATAATCTACATAATATATATATATATATATATATATATATCCTTTGGGTGAATTTTCATCCAATTTGAAGAATGTTTGATTAAAAGTTGTAATCAGGAGAGAGAAAGTGTGTAGAGCCTTCAAAATATGAAATAATTGTATAGATGTAAAATTGATGGCAAATTCATATCCAACACATTAAATATGACTTGTTGGTGAAGTTTCATCAAATTTGGAGAATCTTAAAGTCATTAATGCATGAGGAAAGAGAAAATAAGATTTGATTTATTTAACACATTAAAAGTTCCCAAAAGGAAAAACTAATTGCATATTCAGATTCTTCATGTCCAAAATAGATTGGTGTAAAGTTACATTTAATTTGGGACTCATTTGCACCATCAAAAAGGAAAGAGAAATTAAAAAATAATTTCATTCACACTTTAGTCGAATTGCTTTGGGAATTGATTCATTTGTCACGCGAGTGATTTTATTTTGTTTATTTGTGCATGCTTTTTTGGCCGTTGGAGGCCATTTCATTAAGTATGATGGGAACATTTGTATGATCTGACTATACTTTCTATTTTCCTGTACATTTTACATGATATGTGATTCAGTAGCACTAGAGAAGTGTAATTGCATTGGTTTCATTTATGGGAAGATGTGTAATATTTGCTCGATCAATATGCTCTTGTGGGATGGAGGTGGTCCCATACCTGAGTTTCAAATTTATGAGGTTTGGCACACTTTTATATATTGGGAGTTTGGTAGTACGCCATTCTCTATCAGGTTTCAAGTTTCTGAGACTTGGCCAACTTTGGCTTTATATTGTTCTAGGGCTATGCTTATCGCACATGCATGCAGGTTATTGATGATGATTGTGGCTGTGTGTGCCCTTCTTTCTTGATATGTGCTTAATTACCCACCATGATAGTGGATGTATATATGGCACAATCTATTTATGTTGTTTTATGGCAAGTATCTTCTTTATTTTATTTCTTTTCTCTTGATACCCACTTGGGTGGTACTTTTCTTGTCAATGTGAAGCTTCACTTTATTTGATGTCCTTTATTCGAATCATAATGCTCAATTTTACTTTTAGTATGCACATACTAGACTTTGTTGATGTTTTCTATTTTTCTCTTCTTGATGGGGTATGGTTCCAACCCTAGGTGAAGGACATGGAGGACATGACATAAAGTTATGGACTTAGTTTGAGGAGTTTAAAGCTTGGAGACAAAGTTGCTATGATTTAGACTTCCCTTTATCTTGGATCCTTATGTTGCATCATACTTGTAAACCCTTTATGGGAGATTATGATGTTCTGTTGTAGCCTTATGAGAAATTGAATATTGTCAATGTTTTTATTCCGCTTCTACACTTTGGTTGTTTTGAATACCACTATTAACATTTAAAAAAAATTGGACCCACTCCATCATACTTTTTGTGTGTGTTTGGACTAGAGGTTCTATTCTTCAAAATTTTAGTGGGGAGTGGTTCCCTCTTGGATTCCACTCTAGGATCCCACTCCTTACAACTACCTTTTTTGGAGTCGAACTATGTATCCCTCACCATGAGATACCACCATTAGTGGACTACTTCTTTGGAAAATCTCATGTAAAATTCATGCAGATTGTCATCTCTTCGGGTCAAGTGTTTGCAATGTAATGAACCTTAACCAGTCAACTTCCTTCTCCTACACTCTGTTAGCCATGGTTATCACTAAGTTCCTTGGTCAACAAACATCATTGTATTCCCTATGGTGTTTCCTCATTGGAAGGAGGCCTAAAAAGTTCCTAGATCCTGAGAACATAGCCAAGCCCATAGTTGTTTCATTGAGGAACTCAAAGAATCATCGGTTGTTTGTTTTATCACATTTATGGTCCTTCAAGTAATTTCTATCTACCTCATTGTCAATTGGTATTGTAACCTCTATCTCCCCAACTTGGTGTTTAATCTACATATGAAAATAAGATCAATCTGACTTTGCGATGATTATTTGATCAGGCTTTCCATGCTAAGATTCTTATCAGTACCCTTGATCTCCCTTCTTTGTTCTACTTTGCTCTCACACAGATAGTGCGACCACATATGCCATAAAAACCTTGAGACCCAATGCCTATTTTATGGTTTTTTGTTTTTAACAAGAACCACATCAACTAAGATTGGTTGTGAGGCATTGCCAAACCTTAATTGCAAGAGTTTTTCCTCTCATTCCCTCTTGATTGTTGTTGGCTCACTGGAGTGTGATCACTCCTTTTACAATCAAAATTGATCTGGGTAAGGTTCTCCAAATTTTATTTGGCTTCACAAAGATGGTGGGATATTACCCCACTTGCATTGACTCTTGACATGAGTCCCCAAAGCAGAGCCCTAGATCAGATCTCCTATGAGGCATCCACGACATGGGAGAGGAATGACATCATTGTAGATTTCCTTATGGTGCCCTACTGGTTAATATTTCTAAACATTTGACTTGGATGGTGATCGTGTATTTCCGTTCTAGTTTTATTTATCTTCCACATGAGTTTGAGAGGGGGTAGATCATGTTGATACCCTACCACGTCTATCTAGTCAATAACTAAATGTGATGATAGTTTGGTCACCCTCTGCTCCTTTAAATCTAGGTTTATACAAATTTCTTAAACATTTCAAAATCATATTTAAGTATTGGGATGTCAGAATAAAGCATATAACTTTAGTTTTAGAAATGTAAAATTATGAGAAATAATGGTATGGGTCTTGGGACCGAATTCCAAACTTTTAGGTAAGGGTTTTGGATTAAGGCATTACAAAGAAGTAATATTAACACAATGTGTACATTTGTGGATAGTCAACGTGTAGCCATGGTTTTGAATTAAAAGTTTACCATGAACTTTTTTGATGGGACTCAAGTATGTGCAACATCTATTTTATATTTAGGCATTTATTCAAATCTAATATCCATTTTCCCATAATGAGGCACCTCCTGAAATCCTCACTCCTTAATTGAAATTTCATGCCCTTCTAGTGGAAATTATTTTGAGGCATTTATTCAACTCTGATATCCATTTTCTCATAATGAGGAACCTCTTGAAATCCTCACTCCTTAATTGAAATTTCATTCCCTTCTAGTGGAAATTATTTTGAATTATTCTCATACACTATCTATTCAAATAATATTTCATTTGTAACCCCTACTTCCATGTTCTTTAAGCTTATTGATATAATTGATGGACATAAGTCTTTCCTTTAATTATTTCATGTGATAATAAGCTATGATAACTAATGTAGATGCTTACACATAATCATTAGGACACATCTTTCCTCCTGAGGTGCATTTTTTCACCTATCATATATACAGGGGTGTGTCTTTCCACCCATTTTACTAAGGCTAATGACTCAGTGGCGGCTTGGTCCTACCTTAGCTAGCTTTTGTCTTTATTATCGACATGCAATTGTTTATTTTTTGATATTTTGGATTGTGAAATTGAAATAATACTAATGTTCCTTATGGTTAAATTATGTGTATGCCTCATTATTTTGATGTTCATTCTCTTGTTTAATTCTTTTTAACTTACATACTTTCTAATTTCTCTATCTTGAATGGCAACCCCCTTGTAAATAATTGACTAGGTACATAACAAGAGTGAATAATCTTATTATACATATGATCTCAAGTTTAGGTCCTTAATTGAAATGATATGTCAACGAGTAAAAACATTACCAAGACATTATTAACTTTATCCATTATCTCGATGTTGAAACAAACATAATAAGTAGAATCTCCTTTTATTAATAGTCAAATCATGTATAAAATTTCCCTTTTACAATCATTACATGTTGTCTATCAAGACACATACCTATAGGTACCAACTTTCAAAGAAGTGCATCCATTACATATTTTGTCCAATTATGATTTTTGAATTATGTTGCCTCGCTAGACCAAATGTATTAGAATAAATGGATCCAAATCCATGGTGAAAGGAAATTGATAAAAGTTCCATACAAAGGTAGTTGACTGAAGTGGTTCATGCTTCTTGTTGACATTTTGGTGATACAAAGGAACTCTAATGAAATATTATGATGATTAACACATTCTTTTTAGTAGCTCATTCTGGAAGTTCAAACGAATGAGATACATAGGCAATAGACTTAAGTAATGTACTTGCTTAACCTTTCATACATCAAATCCTCGTTGAATTTTACCCTCATACCTGCGGTGTGAACTCGTATTATCACTCTATGTAAACTCAGAGCTAGCAACCTTAACATAAGTAACTATGTGAGAGGACTTGACACCGATGCTAGATTGTTCATGATTGAACATGGATTTATAATATATCATAAATATAGAATAATTTACAAATAAAACCATGAACTCAAAGAATACAATTGTACTATAACTTTGATCCCTTATATTAAACAAAAATAAAGTACTTCAATTAAATTCATACTTTTCTAGCCCTGGTGGTAATAATGTTTAGCCCACATCCTTTAATCTCACATTTCATGTGCATGTATATTCAAGTCTTGAACATAGTTTTCTTGTCATCAAGGAGAAATACAAAAAGTCAGCACAAACTAAAAAAAAATCTTAACACTCATCAATATGACAAGTAAAATGATCCAACTAAGATCAACTACTTAGAGAAAACATATTGAAAATTTTGATAAACATTATAACATCTCACTTAGAAGTCAAATACACATCTTTGATAGAGCATTGGTTATGATGAAACAAATATACCATTAGAGTACTTATTATATTCAATCATTTATATACATTATTTCAAGATATTAATTCCAAGAGGAACATTGATGAAATGTCTTAGATTAGCTAAAGAATTGATGAAGTAATTAAAGATAATGTGCAGCTTATGTAGAAACTCTTTGAACTATGAGTCTGTGATAGACTAATAGGTTAAAGAGCGCATTGATATATATCTGAGGATTCAATTGTTGCAAGATAAGTAAACCGATATTACCTTACTCAAGCTTGGATTGCAAAATCTAAAAAAAGATATGATATGAAGTTTAAGTTGAAAAGATTGTTGCAGATACAAAACACAAAACTGAACATGGTTATAGTGAGTTGAATGATAATGGTAAGTCGTTGATGAGGTAAAGACATTAACTCACTAAGCAATTAATGACTTGGTTTATGTTGTTCATGTGCATCCTACTAATGAAATACCAATTTCTCCCTCAACTCCTCGTGCAAAATAGGTCCATTGAGCCTAACCTATTAACATTTCATTAAATTGAGTGGTCAAACTAGTAAGATCAATGAAACCAATGGGATTGCAAAAGGTCTACCCCATGATTCAAACATCCTTGTCATTGATAATGAACCCAACAACAATCCTACAATGAAAGCTAAAAGATGTCATATAAATGAGGGATGGAAATGTTACCTTGTTGTTGTGAGTGGGCGATATAGGAGGCACAAACTTATTGAACTTAAACACATGTTCTTGAGTGTCCATGCTTCAAATTAGCTCACTCATCTTTCTTGTTTCCTCACAAGTCACCCTTCCAGTACCTCCTCTCTGGTAGATCAGAAGTTAGGTTCTATGAAAGGAGGCAATGGGAGGTGTTTGGCAGAAGAGATGGTGAGAGGGTTTTCGAGTGAGGGGTTGGTCCTATTAGGGGTAAAGAAGAGTGTGGGCATAGGTGGGTTTTTAGATGGTGGCTCTAAAGGAGTGAAAGAGGGGTGAGAAGGAGTGAAACTCAAATGTAGCACCGTTCATGAATAGGGGTAGGAGTGGGCCACACTAATATAGACGACATGAGTAGGCACGTAACAAAGTTGAAATTTTTGCACGGGCTAGTAGTTTCATATTGGGGAGGGGAAAGACAGAAAGTGTATCATCTCAAATAACTACATTTACTTCATTTATATTTTTTATGTTTTTATAGAATTATGGTTTAAATACAAATTTAATATATGTACTTAGAATAACTATTGAGAAATAATATACTTGTGTGTCAAAATATCCTCAAAGTCTGTGTTTTGGGTATGTATTCCTCCTTGGCCATCATCCTCAAAACAACCTACATTCTAAGTGGTTTAGGAAAAACAACAACACCTATAGAGGGAGAAACAAAAATAAGTGATTCATCTGTACTAACGAGTATATATGCAAAAAAAAAATCTTGGAAAAGTAAAGGATAAATTACAACAAGTAATGATGTTCCCAATCAATAGAGAGATTATAAACAATATGTAAGTTCAAAAAAAATAGAAGAGGATGATTCTCAAAAGAATGAGGCATCCATCATGTAAGAGATATTAATAAATGCAAAAAAAATTCCAAATACTTGTATAAAAACTAAGGAGATCATCCATGTAAGTTAAATGTGACAAAATAGAACAATATAAAACATGTAGGTAAGAAATAAAAGTATACAATGTATGATGGGTGAGTAGAAAATGATAGATATCTGCTCTATAATGTGAGGTGAAAAGGAGATGATGCACATTCTATCTTTAATGTGAGGTGAGGAGGAGAAATATACATGTGATATGAGTAGGATAGGATACAAATCTGCCCTTTCATTATAGAAAATAGAACTCTAGATAAATGATGTGGTGTGGGAATACATTAGTTACACACAAAAAGAACAAGTTGTACAATGCCCATATGAACATAAGATAAGAACTTTATTGTACAATGCCCATATGAACATAAAAATGCATAATATTGTGAATATGAAGAATGTTATCTTTTCAAGCTGATATACAAAAGGATGTAAGAGTTTTTTCAAGAAGAGTCATTTCTTATTATAGAAGAGTTAGAGTACACTCATATAAATGTCGTCATGAAATGGAGGATATACACATACATAATCTTTACCACTAATACAATACTACTTTTAGTTTTTAAATCATTATCTCACCCTTATCAAATGTTTTGCACAAAGTGAAATCATTGATGATTGTATATTTATCCAAGGTTTACATAGATTAGTTTCCAAAAATTAATGTTGGTCACATAAGTGTGGAATAAGATTCTTATCTTAACATGGAAAACTATAACTATTTTAATCTATTAATGTAACACCCTCCAAGCACATATATGTCAGTAAAAGCAAACCCTATTCTTTCCACAGAATAGGTAACTTAGCTTGAAGGAATATCACAAAACATTACACATATAGAAAAAAGATAAATCAAACACCATACATTAACTGGAAATATAGACCCGCACAGAACGGCTCTGGTGATCGCAGTGGCGATCTAGGGTTCCCTCGGCACGCAGCCCTCCAGCCTGGGGGAGGGGGTCTGCAATTAGTCTGAAGCCAGCACCGTATCCCCTCAGGCATCTTCATCCACTTGCCTCTCAGTTCTGGCTCTGTGTGAAGGTGTTTCTCCTATCGTCCTCCCTTGGCAGATGGTGTGTTTTCTGGTTGTGGTTGGGCCTTTTACGGCAGTGTGTGGCACGGGGGGGGGATGTAGTGCTATCCTATTTGGCATCTTTCTTCTCAGATATGCCTCGGGGATGAGTGGAGTAGTTTTTTTGGAGGTCTCTGGTCATCAGATTCAGTGGGGGCGGGTTTGCCCTCTTTTATTCTTTCTTTGTTCTTCCTAGTCTTTTTCTCTGTGTTAGTCTGTCTGTGGTGGTCTTTTTTTGGGCATGCCTTGGGTTCCTTCTTGGGTGGATGGTGAGATCGGGTGCCCTAGGTGCTTGAGGAAGAGGAGGATTGAGTTGGGTTTGTGCTTAATGCGGGTCTTCCGTGCCCTACTCGCAGTGGTGGTCAGGAGTGGTGGTGGGGTTCCCGACACCCTCTAATTGCCACCGTTGTATCTGCATGAGCCATCCTTCCTTTGTATTTGCATCGCTGGGGTTTGTCCTCCTTCTCGGGTCTCCTGGTTGGTGCACCCTTAGTGCTCCACATTTTTTTCTGTGTTAACGTTGTGTTGTTGGGTGGCTCCTTGGCCAGTTTGTTTTTTATTTTTGTTTCTTTGCTGGTAGTTGTGTTTCTAGTCCTGTTTGTGCGGTGTTGTGTTTGTGTTGTTTCTTTGTGGTCGAGCTCTTTTTTAGGTGATCATTCGTTGTCTTCATGATGGTAACCTCTGCCGCAACTATGCAAACTCCTCGCCCAATGTACTCATAGGCTCTTGTAAATTGATGAATTCCATCCCGGATAGCTATTTTAGACAACCACTATAAGAGGTGGACAATGCAGAAACATACCTATCACATCCCAATCTGAGCCTTGTGCTATGTCTTTCCGTAAAAGGAGTTGTTGTTTGGTTACTTGATGAGAGATGTCTATCTCGTAGATGTCGTATGGCTTACTTTTAATGAGATTGAGCTATTTTGAAAACAAAAAAAACTGGAAATATAGATTCATACAATGTTCTTTGGAATAGAAAACTTATAATGTAACTATCTCATCTTTGAACTAGAATCTGATACATGATGGTAGAAGAAATCTAAGGCATAAATCTTCTTTGAAAACTTGATATTGGATTTCCTAAGGTGTAGATGGTTCTCCACCAAGCTAAGTCTTAGAAACTTCAATTTTAAAGCAGTCACTTCAAATTCTCTTGCACATTGATCTATTGATTAAGTTGATCTTCATATTGCTCTTTCCTTGAAGTTTCTCTATACCTGCAAGCATTGCACCCCCAACCATGTATGCAATTAAAAACCATGTTAGAGTAAGTGACATTGACTATTGTTATAACAACATAAAATCTTGTCTATTAAGAAAAACATGAATCTAACTAAACAATAAACTTAGGTTCACATATTATGATCTTAATGGTTGATTATAATTTCCTCTACTCTTATACGCCAACTATACTCACAAGGCATGTAATCTCAACTAATTTTCACTTGAACTCATGATTTGTCCCAAAGTACCATATTATGCTCCAAGTCAGCTCATGATTACATCTGAGTGCCATTATTAATGCTCCAATGAGTTCATGATTTGCAAATAAGTGCCACAATGTTCCAATTGAACTCATAAGGCCTAAGGGCTCAAAACTAACATGATGAGTATAAAGTTACACAACCAATTACATGATAAATCAGTAACTTTACAATTCTTTACTTAAACTGAATTTCATATGATCATGACAGATATTCATGAAAAAATAAATCTTGAAAGCATAAGAAGCATTTATTAACATTGATGTGAGGAATATTCTAATTGGAATACACATCTATGCTTATGATTTTAACTTAGTCAACTCAATAATCATAGGGAAATAAAAACCAAGACTAAATATTCAAAGTGAATGGACCCGTTTATGTGAAGTAAATTAGATCAAACTTCATTCCTCTGACATAGATTCAAACCTAAGTCTCCTAAAATTAAATTGATTCATACTAATTATCATTTTAGTTTTCATACTAATCCCTTAGGTCATTAGAAAACATGGATTGCCATTATCGATTTAGGCTTCAAAAACTAGAAAATCATATTCCTCTTTGGGAAACGTTTCCAATTACTATTTTTGCAAAATTTTATGATCAACATGTAAATTGTTATGATATTTCCAAGGACCAGCAAATCACAAAACTAATATAAATCTATGTGTTCATATTACCCATTAGCTCGTCCAAGATTAGGTGGCACAATGGCACAATTTCACATGGCACGGGTCCCGCATGAGTAAAACATGTGTGACAAAAATATGAGGTAGATTAATTGAATTTCCAATGTGGGTATGTGACAAAACTAAATCCAACCAAGGGAATAAGAATAGGTCATCACGTGATCATCTTCTGCATTATAGAAAACTCAAACATCTTGCCAAAGAACTAGAAGAGCAACCAAAGTCGAGATATCCAGCTGAAAAACCATTCTAACTCATTGATTAAGATTGTGACTACAGGAATCTATAATCCAAACCAAACTCAAACAACTCCTTCTTGGGTCTCATGGTGACTGGGAGCCCCACAACCCTCAAACGTCATAGCTATTGAGTTGCAATAACACGACAACTCAGCCAGAGTTGACTAGAAAATTTTGTGAAATAGCAAGTCAAATCGCTGCTACCCAACGAATCCAACCACATCGAGCAAAAAAAATGATGGTCGAAAACACTAAAATTAATCGAGAGGACTGGAGATAAACAAAAGGGGGAAAACGGAAACACCTCAAATCATGGTGAAACTCATATCCATGAATCTTACCGATATTTCATTGGGTTTCCCACAACTTCTCCTAAAAGTAGCAAAGGTCGAAGATGATCCAACGGAGGCATCTTAGAGAAGCAGTACAGACAGAGTAGGGTCGCTGAGTGCATGGGAGTTGAACGAAAAATTTGTACTATGATTCAGTTATCTAATCCATAAGTAATGTCTTTGGTGACTTATTTTATATAGATTGAAGTGATGAGGATCATCGGTCTCCCTGGAAGTGGAAAATAGGGGACGTCAAGAGTTCTAGTATTCTGAGAGAGTTGGGGCATAGAGTCCCCAAAACATTGGACTTGATCTGGTCATGCAAATGTAGTTTAACTTTTCATGTTGTTGTATCGCTCTAGATCCAACATAGTGGGAGATACAAGTCGTAGAGACTTGTTCTATGTTTTACTCCACGAGTCATAGGACTCAGGTTGAGGGGATGAATCCTAACCCACAGATTAACAAAGTCCAACCTAGACAAGATGCATTAGGGTCCATGTGACAAAAAAATTATGGGTGATAGTAGGAGAAATCTTCGGACTATAGTTTAGATTAATGAATAAATGATATTCTTGATGAAATCTGATTAATAACTATTTAAACCTTTCCTAATTAGTTTGGAGGGTCAAACTAAGTCAAAATGACTTCAAAATTGGACCACAAGCTATACAGAGGGTATAGAAACATACTATTTGATTAGATTTATGTTTTGAATATATTTTGCTTGCCAATTAATATAAGTTATTATCGTAGTATATATGTATTAAAATGTGAGCTAAAGTGAATTATCCTCACCTCATTGAACTAGTTGAGTTAATTTCATGATTGAGAATAACTATCCCCTACAAAACATAATCATTTTCTTTTTATGTATATTTTAAGGAATTATCAAGAGTTGCTTTCATATTAAGGTGATGGTGGGTTATTTAATGCATAAATGAACCATGTATACAATTTTCATAATTTAAATGAAATTTATAGTGTCATAAATCTACATTTATTTAACCTTTCTCATAAAAATCCACAAACAACTCTAAATTGTCTGACTAATATTTTGGGATGTTACAAAAAATACCCACTTAAATAATTATCTTCCTTAGAATTTCCATGTACTATCCACCTTAGGGTTATACATATTGTATGTATGCTAAATTTATAATATTGTCTTAAAGTATCATGAGCATACTTAACATATCACCTACTTATGGTTAAAACAAGTACATGATGACTCGATTAAGTTGACATGATTGGATATTAGACTAGATTTTTGAAAAAGTTGATATGGTCACTCTCTTGAATGCACTCACATTGCTCATAAGGTCGGTTAAGGCTCACATAAGGCTGATTAAGGATCACATAAGGTTGTTAAGTCTCACATAAACTTGGTTAAGGCTCACAAAAGGTTGGTTAAGGCTCACATAAGACCAATTAAGGCTCTCATAAGGCTAGTTAAGGATCACATAAGGCTTCCAAAGAGCTTATAAGGATAATTAAGGCTCATACAAAATGAATGAGAGGACTATTTATAAAATGATCCCTTAATCTTTAACATGATTTTCATAATTCGTTAATTCATTAGCATGGCAGTGATACATGATGAATACATAACCATAAAATAGTAGCAAACATTATTTATTAGCATGCCATAATTTTTTGAGTTGTCTATGTTAAATTGCCTACCCTTCGTATGCTTGGTTGGTCTTTCTATTTATCTAATTGGGTTTAGGTGATAGTATGTCTAAAACTTTAATGCCAACTTTTGTTTTTTTTTATGCCTTTGGATATATATCATCCAGTCATAAATCTGGAGGTTTCATGTATTATCACACTTATCCTAGCACCCCCTAGCACACATGTCCCATACCACATGCACTTGAAAGGATTAGATAAGCATGACTACTCACATAACATCCTCTCAACAAAACCCTATAAGCTTGTGTCCCATATCACAAACATGTGAGAAAGAGATAGAGCTTGCTATATGAATTCTAGAGTTAACATAAAATTGCATAACATCTAGGAACATAAACCTAATTGTCGTCTTCTGTCTACTCTTATTTTTTTATTTCCAACTTCTTTGAATGTCTTCTTCTTTACCTAGGTCTAGAAAATATGAATTAGATTTTTTCTTGATGGCCAACTACTTATTCACTCTGAAACCATTAATGTGACACCCATTCTTATACTATTTTATTCATTATATTTTACCGACATTGACGAGTCTCTTAAAAAAGAATAATAAGAATCAAGTTATTAAATTTTAATTAGAGTTGTAGTAAAAGAGTCATTCTGAACCAATTCACATCCAGCACTAAGATTGCAATTTTGAATGAATCAAATATATAGATTCATGCAATGTTGTTTGGAAGACACAACTTATAATGTAAACTATCTCATACTTGAACTAGAATGTAATAAATGAGAGGTAGTAAAATAATCTTAAGGCATATATCCTCCATGGAAACTTAATATTGGATCTTCTAATGTGTTGATGTCCCCCAACAAAGATAAGCCGTGGAAACTTCAACTTTGGAGAAATTACTTAAAATACCTATGCTCCTTGATCTATCCCTTACGTTGATATTCATATGGTTCTATCCTTTAAGTTTCTCTATATCAACGGGCATCAGACCCCCAACCATGCACGCAATTAAAAACCACATTAGAGTAAGGGTCATTGAGTATTTCTATAAAGACATAATAACTTGCCTATATAGCAAAACACGAAACTAATTGAACAATAAACTTACACTCACATATTATGATCTTAGTAGTTAATTATAGTGTACTATACTCTTCTACACAAATTTTGCTCGTAAGGTTGTAGGCTCAATTTGATGTTCCACATGAAATCACAATTTGTACTTGGGTGCCATTATTAATGCTCCGATGGAGCTCATGATTTGCACCTGAGTGTCATTATTAATGCTTCAATTGAGTTGATTATTTGCACATAAGTGCCCCTATATTTTAATTGAACTTATAAGGCCCAACATCTCAACAGTAACATGATACCAATTACATTATAATCATTAACTTGAAAATTCTTTAAATCAATTGGATTTCATATTATCATGGCATATATTATCAAAGATTAAAACATGAAAGAATAGGAAGCATAAAAAAACATTGATGTGAGAAATGTTAAAATTGGAGTACACAACTATGCTTATAATTTAACTTGGTCATCTTAATAATCATAAGGAGATTAAAGCCAATATTAAATACTAAAAGTGTGTGGACCTGCTTACCTGAACAAAATTAGATCCTAATATAGTTCCTCTGTTCTGGATCTAATCTTGAGTCTCCTAAAATTAGCATGATTCATACTAATTATCATCTTAGTTGGCATCCTAATCCCTAATATTATATCATTACGAAAACATGGAATAATATTATTGGTTTATATTTTAAAACTAGAACATTGGATTCCTCTTCGAAGAATCTTTCTGACGATTATTTTTGCCACATGTTATGATCAACATGTAAATTGTTTTTAAATCTCAAAGGATTGACCAATAAAAAAACCGAGATAAATCCACTAGTTCATATTATCCATTAGCTAGTCTGAGATTAGGTGGTATGATGGTGTAATTCCACATGGCGAACATCTCGTGTGAGTAAAACACGTGTGAAAAAAAATATGACGCATATTTAGTGAATTGCCCATGAGGGCATGTGACAAACCTAAATCCAACAATGGCAATAAGATTCAATAATAAAGTGATATATTCCTCATTACAACAAACACAGACATCCTACCAAATAGCTGGAAGAGCAACCAATGTTGAGATCAGCAGTTAAAAAATACCCAAAATCATATAAAAATACTATAAATGGTCACATATGAAAATTAATTAATCAACCTTAAACTTTATTTTAGATGCATGTGTATTTATGTTTTCGTATTATTGATTTCATTTTAACAAATCCACTTTATGTGGCAAGTCTTGATTTATTAAATATCGATACATACCTAATTCAAAGGGTACAATTTGTTATTGATATATATACCATTTTATCATTTATTGTTTGAAAATATTCAATTAACCATTGCAACACTTTATGAAGTGGATAGTCCAACATAAGATTTTCTATGGTAAGGAGAGTCATATAAAGTGTAGCTGGCCTTGTTATAATTCAAAACAACACCTTCAGTCATTCAAGAATTTTTTCCTAATCTTCTGCAATTTATGATCCTATATTTCATATACTATCTTTATTACACATTAACATGCATATTGAGCATTTACAACTTAAATAGGAAACAATTGTTAACCTCTATAATAATTAGTCACTCAGAAAAACTAATTTGGATATAAGATAAAACATCAATTTTATTTAATTGTGGTAATTTATTGATATGTATTAAATTAATAATGTCTAAATTGTATATTTCACATCATTTATACATCCACAAAGTAAATTACTCAATTTAGTATCTGAAATAATTTAAACCACCTAATATTTATTTTATCATGTTACACTATCATTTTTATCTAAACCATGATTAAAGATTTCAACTAGTTTTTATTTATCATTATCATCGTAATATATTAGTTATTAATATTATTGTTTATTATTATTATTATTATTATTGTTATTATAATCATTATGAATTACTCTAAAAGGAAGAAGAGGATAAGTGATGCAAGGGATTACCTTGATGACAACAATGTTGTGCTAGTCATATTAATAGTCACATGGAGTGAAAATCCTTGGTCGATATTGAACTAAACGTCAAGAGACAAGAAGCCCCGACAATGCTTGTAACGACCCCGTCTCCCGGTAACCCCCACTCAAGGGAGACCAAGAGATCAGAGCCGTTATCTAATAACCCAGATCAAAGGTTTGACAAATAATCAATAATAATTATGAAATTTTACTACTAAACTAAAAAATGGTATACAATAAAAACTTTACTTACCTTTTAAAAGCTGGGATTTCTAAACTTCTATCCATGAAGATATTAATCTAACTAATCCTCCTGTGTACGTTATTTCTCATTTAGTTCCACATATGCCACTTTACTATTTGTTCTTTTCACTTGTACCTAAAATTCCGACAAACAAAACGTCGGTCAGCAAAAAGCTAGTATGTGGGGGAAACAATAATTGTGCAACTATGTTAACAATGTAGTCAACCAAATATCATTTAACATCCAAGATTACGTTTTAAGCAATACTACTCAATCCTTGCCTATCCCCTATCTCTGTACCATCCCTATAGTGGACATGGATACTACCTCTCTCATATGGTAGATCCTTACCCCCATGTTCCTACCACACAGGTAGCCAATTCCTAGGTTTATGGAGTCTCATGGTCCTACCCAATGGTAGCCCAATCCCTGACTCATGATGACTTGATGGTCCTACCCCATTGGTAGCCATGTACTAAGTCATTCAATGACCTGATGGGCCTACCCCATTAGTAGCCATGTACTAGGTCAATCCATTAGGCTACAGAGGGGACTAGGATTTGAGCTAGTAGGCACATATCTTATGTGATAGTCATATTCACATTATAATTTCCATGAAATAAATGCAACCAACATTTTAATTCAAGTCATCGATAAAACCTCGAAAATCCTTAAGAAACTAATTCGGGATATTCATAGGCGTAACCACATACATGTACATGCAGATTTGAGATAGAGTAGTCCAATCAATCAAGACATCCAATCAAGCAAGAACAAGAATCCTGAAATCACATTCAATTCCTTTTTATCAAAATCTATCCAAACCATCTTGCTACTTATGGTTTCTATTCCTTTTTACGGTTTCTTCCACTTTTTAGGGTTTACTTTGGAATTAGGGTTTTACTTCCCTTTACTCTTTTTAAACCCTAATTTTCTCATCTATCCTTCATGAAAGTTATTACGGTTACCTTTTCCAAACACATAACCTTAATTCCAGATTAATGCACAAATAACCATCAATTAAGTCCATTAAGCTTCTTTTTCATTAAAGCTACCATTTTTATCCTTTTAATCCATGACAAAGTAATTATGCTCATTTATCCTCAAAATAGCTTAGAACCATAAGAACTCAGTTCTATAATTATATTTTTGGATTTAACTCATTAAAACCCATATTTTCCCAAATTAGGGTTTCTAAACATAATCATGTGCATAAAACCCTAAAACAGGCATGAAACTACCTTTTTCAAAATCAACTCTCCCTTTTACTCTTAATAGGTTAATATTGCTCAGAATTAGGGTTCCAAACCAAATTAACCCAAAAGAGTCATTAAATCTGAGTTCTATATCAAATTAGCATTTTACCACAATTTAATACATCAAAGGTGATAACTTGGTGTACTTTTTAAATTTCAAGCAATATCAGGTTCTAATTATATTTTTATTATATTTTTCACATTTTTCTGATCAGTTTTCATGTATTACTTTCTATCATCGGAGCTACAGATAATTAATTACAAAATTGTGAAGAATATACCTTTTAGGCCAATGGAAAAATGCCATGTGTCCTTCCTATTTTCTTTTCCAACGATCTGGCATTTACCCCTTTTGTCCCTGCTCTCCTTCTCATGCTCCAGGGGTAAGAGAGACTTTTCTCTCTAATCTTCTTCAACCTTGTAGCTGAACTCCGTGTTGCCCAGCGTGAGACAGGAGCGCCGACGCTCGGTCAACTCCAACGTTGACTTAGTGATGTCGCAGCTCGATACCTTACGAAAAGACACGCTTCCCTTCGCCAACTCCGGCCGAATTTTCCAGCGGGACCAATATCTGTGTAGGTGCATGAGAAGGTTGGGAATGAGAAGGACCTTCCTTGGCATCGGAACTGGGGTAGAATAGGGGAAATTCAGGGAATAAACATCAAAACGAAGGTAGGGGATAGGTTCTGGGGATCTCACAGGGTCGCACGAGTATGAGGAAGTTCTCAAAGGGGAACTCTACCCCTTATATACAGGTGGGCAGCTAGCTAGTTCCATCGAGTCTGGCTCCATCAGGGAAACTCCCTATCCCAGTCGATATGTTAGGATTTTAGGGGTCATTGGGTGCGCCTTCCCTTCCTGATCTCAATGGGACTCTTCCCGACAACTCTCGTGTAGAGGTCATTGAGAAATCCAATCCTACAAACTTGTTTCCCTATTCTTTCCCAAAAGAAGAGAGTGAAGAACATCTATCGTTGGATGCTAAATCCAACGACCCTCAACCCAGAGCTAAGAACATAATTCTCGGATTAATAAAATGAGTGTGACATTTAAGGATTTCCTTTTCGCTTTAGAGAATCTTGAAAAACTCATATTTCCCAAACCACATGTCCAATTAATACCAAATTTTGAGTGAAACTTATTAATGACTTAATCTACCTCTCTGCCAAAATTGGGATCATTATGTAAAATAAAACATGCCTTTTCTTTAGGTGCAAGATATCACTTAATTATATATATTTCTCACATATTTTCTCTTTCCTTTGCTATTGAATTATTATTTTGAGTTCCTTGAACCTCAAGGAACCTTAATGGCTCGAAATCCCATTTTTGGATATACCTTAGCCTTTTACTTATCCTTTATCCATTATCTCTCATTATCTTGTTTATTTCTTATTAAAATATCTCTTTTTGAGGATTTCTCTTTATCTTTCTTGTTATTTTCATCATTGGCATTCCTTTTAATATTAGAAACTTCATGGATACGAAATTCACCAAGGATAACTCAATTATACCTCTTTCCACTTATTTTCCACATTTTTTCATTATTTTCAATTTCTTTCATAATAAAGGAATATTTAATTGATCCTTTCTTTTTTTATTGTATTTTATTTGCAAATTTGGACTCCTTGGGACCGAAGGAACCTAAGAGGCACGAAATCCACCTTTGGATTACATTCTTTTGTCCTCTAGAGGTTTCCACATCTCTCTTTTCTCAAAAACTCAATTATTCATTTATTAATTGAATTTCCTTGTTATTGGGCCCAATAGCCAATAAAGCCCACAACACAATCATCAAGGCTATTGTAAACTAAACAAATTATATCATTATTTTTTTTTCAAATATCTTTAATATGAGGAATTACATTTCTCACCAAATGAACACAAAAATTGGGGTTGTAACAATGCTGGTGGCACTGACACGTGGTAGTGGTACGATAGTGGCAATGGTGAGAAGTTGATCGACAACATTATTGAGAACAACCATCTTTCTATATTCAAAAGGAGTACAACACTCTCGTATAAATAAGAGGGGAAACAATAAGGAATCACATAGAAAACCCTAATGGGCCTATAATACTTAGGCCCACATTACATAAGACTTAAGTAAAAGAGAATTAAAAGGGAATAAAACAACTACAAATAAATATATATCTATCAATACTCACAATCAAGTTGGACCACAGATATCAATCATGCCTAACTTGCAGCATAGCTCTGCAACTCTTGCCAGAGAGAGGCTTTGTAAAAATATAATTAGTTTGCTCGTGTGTAAGTAGAAAGGGTGTAGTGATCTTCTTAGTCAGCATACCATTGTGGAGAAAATGACAGTCCACGTCGATATGCTTGGTCCTTTCATGAAACATAGGATTACTAGCAATGAAGGTGGAAACATGATTATCATTGAATCGCATGAGTGACAAGAAATCCAAAATCAAACAAAATAGTGTGATCCATAATAGCTCATAAGTTGTATGTGCATTGCTTGTTACTCAGGTTCTGCATTGGAACAGACAATGACATTTTTTTTCTTACTTCTCCATGTAAACAAGTTACCCCCCACAAAGGTTCAATAGCCAGAGTAGATCTCCTATCAAATTTGCATCCATCATAATCAACATCAGAATATACAATCACACCTAGATGCCCATTTCTCTTATAAAATAGTCCCCATCTAGGTGCATTCTTCAAATATCTCAAGACTCGACATGCAGCGTCCCAGTGACACAACCTAGGACAATCCATGAATTAGCTAAGAACACAAACAATAAAGCATATATCTTGCAGTTTAATAGGAAGATATATAAGTTTTCCAACCAAACATTTATAACTAACTTTGTCATTTTAGGGTTGAGTAGATTATGTCCACAGATCATGAGATTGATCTAGAAGAGATACTACAGGACTACAACCAAGTATCCAATTTCACTAAGTACGTCTAGAGTATACTTCCTAAGTCATAAATTTACTCCATCCTTGTTTGTGCTACCTCAATGCTAAGAAAATACTATAGACGCTCAATGTTTTTGGTAACAAAATGCTTCATGAGATATTACTTTGTATCAAAAATTCTAGCAACATCGTTGCAGATAGGATGATATCATCCACATAAAAAATAAGAACAACAATACCAGAGGTAGTACTTTTGATAAACACTAAGTGGTCACATTGAGACCATATGAAGCCAAATTTTTGCAATGCAAGAGATAACTTGTCAAACTAAGATCGGGGATTTTGTTTAAGGCCATAAATGGCTTTCTTTAGAAGGCATGCTTTTCCACTATGATCCCCCTTACTGATATAACTTGGAGGTTGTGACATATAGACAGTCTCCTACAAATAACCATATAAAAAGCCATTCTTAGCATCTAGTTCATGTAAGGTCCAACCTTTAATAACAGCAAAAAAAATCAGAATGTAGATAGAATTAAGATAAGAAACTGGGGAAGAGGTTTCAAAGTAATCAACCCCAGCTGCTTGTGTGTATCCCTTAGCAACAAGTCTAACTTTTAGACGATCAAGCATCCCATTAGGCAAATTATTTATAGTAAAAACCCACATGCAATCAACAGGTTTACTACCTCCAGGGAGATCAACAAGGTCTTGTGTCCCACTAGATTGAAGTGCATCCATCTCCTCATCCATGTCTTATTTCCATCCAGAGTGTAGTAGTGCCTTTTGAACATTCGTAGGAATACAAATTGCAGATAAAGTAGTAGTAAATTTAGCCATGGAAGAATTTAAATGATTTGTGGACATATGTTGGGAAATACAATATCTAGCACCACATCATCGCCCTTTCCATAATGCAATGGGCATGTTAGAATCAAAAGTTGTAATTGAGTTCGTAACATTGCCATCATCTTGAGGTGAATCATCAGTCACAAAAGATGTCAAAGTAGGGAATACTTTAGGTTAAGTGTCAGACACATGAGGTACATGAATGGACATAGTTGGAAGTGGCACTTGGTTACTTGGTTCACAAAAGAAAGATGCATCTTCAAAAAGATGATGTTAGCACTAACATACAAATGAAATGCAACACGATCAAAACATTTATACCTGTAAAGAGGCGAGACCACCTCGTTACTCAAATTCAAAGGAAATACAAACATCCACAATTTTAACAAAATTTAGAGACTTTGAGGATGATTGCATAATATTCCAAGTAAATAAGCATGATTCCAGATACATAATAAAATGCCAATAGCATCAGAAATAAAGAAATAATAAGCATTCACATGGATTTATTGTTTATTACAAGAATGATTTCTAAAAGAAAAGATAAGATAAGTAGGATCTAGCTATAGTAACCTAGCCATCCTTTCCAAACGCTAAAGATCAACTCCTGAGGGAAACTTCCTTCAATCTTTTCCTTCTCCTTGCACAGCACCGGCACCTGGGTGATTGGGAAGACACCTAGCAAGAGGAAAAGAGAGAAATGTATGTGTTACAAGGTTTATTCTAAAAGTGACAAGAAGGTTGTAACAAGTAAAATAGGCTAGAGATTTATTAAAAACTGAGACATCAAAGATTATGAGGCTTTATATAATGAAACTTGCCAATAACAAAAGTAAATAAGAGTTTTGTATGTAAATTAATAGATCTACCTAACTAAGTAGGTTTGAGGCACCTACCGGACCTCTAACCTTAGGTGAGGGGAGAATAAGACATTCCTAGTCACCTATAATATAATGGGGAGAATTATAAACATTTCCCTAGAGCGATTATATACATGCCCTCTGTGGGTGGTTGTACATAAGTACCACTACTTTATAATTAAATAGAACATTTAATTACATGCTAGCAAGGAGTTATGGCAAGATTAATCAAAAGATTTAAATAACATGACAGTGGGGTATGAAAACCTAATCAAGGTAATATTACAACTAAATTTTGAGGCATAAACAATTTAGGTATTAAGAATCAAGAATTAGGTCAGATTAAGCCTCATTAGGAATTATAGGTATTGGTATAAAGTTTTCCCAACTGAAGAGGGTAGATGCACATACCTTAGCCTCAGGTGTTCTAGAACCCTCTTTCCAACACTTCACATGAAATCAGAACCCTCTTTCCCTAATTCATCATTATATCTATGAATTAGGATTATATATACTCATTAAAGATTGAAAACCCTAATGTTACTAACGTTTCACGCAAACCATCAAATTACACTCCAAAAACCTCACCATCGTCTTAGTTAGGGTTTTCTAATCAAGATAACATATAATATTGTATATTTTGAAGATATGGATTTTAGGGTTATTTTTGGTGATTTTTAGTTAATTAAATCATTCTAAAAATACATTTTTGCAAACATCAAAATCAAAACTCAAAACAAATTTTAATGGATAGATCTCGTCTTCATGATTTCAAAACACTAATTACTTTTAATTTTTGACCATTGAAATAATTTTCTATGATTTATTTTGTATCATCCAACCATAACTTGCCACGTGGCAAACGCACCCACACACACAGAGAAGAGCGAGCGGGAGAGAGGGAGAGTAGGGGGCCCACATCTCTGAACCCCTCGCAGTAGGTGAGTGGGCTGGGGTCAACACGGTCAAAGCAAAAAATAAGCGAGCGAGATGACGTGAATACCCTCAAGCGAAAAACACATCAAGGCAACCGATCGGAGCAGTTTGGTAAAACGACAGGGAGTCGTCTTCCTCCCCAGTCCAAGACAACGAGCCGAGAGTAGCTTGCTTGGGCTCGATTTGGGAAAAATTGTGATTCTCAACCAAACTCCCCGTTTAGGTACTCGAAAGAAAGAGGAAGAAGAAACTAAGCTGTTGGTACCTTGTAATTGAACGGAAATGAAATGCGGAGAGGAGGAGGGACGCCGCAAGCCCGGTGGTCCTCGACATCTAGTTGGGGGTCAAAACATCCACGAAATGCCAAACTGAAGGCACGAGCGAGTTGCTAAGGCGATGGAGGTCATTGGGGTTGGTATATTTATAAGCAAGGTAACCTATACTAAGGTTTAGGTAGGGGAAGGTAGAGAGTGGCGACGCCCAAGTTGGGAATTCCTCAGATATTTGTCTAAACAAAAAAAGTTTTGAATGTATCTGTGTGGAAACTCACAAGGAACTCAACGAAGCAAAAATTAGCAAAAACCATCGAGTAAAACTCAGGATGAATCGATTTGAAAATCAGAGAAACAAAGCACTTGTTGCCTTTTTCGTTTAGAGGAAGAAGATGACTGTGGGTCATCAGATCAGTGGACCTGGGTCCATGAAGGACTCTGGGCCATCTGATCTCGCAGATGAAATAAGGAATTACATCCTTGTTGCAATAAAATTGACCAAAGTGTCATTTAAATCCTAAATGTTTTTCTCTCTCTTTGTTTGGAGGCTCAAACGTTATCCAAAAATTACCAAATTTTATATTTGACTTATTTTGAAGCGTAGAATCTAAATATGGAATTAGTTTTGCCTTTTGAGAATGTTTGATATGTTAAATAATGAAAATATCATTTTCTCTTTCCTTCATCAAAAGAGGTGATAACATTATCTAAAATTTGTGTAACTTCACCCATAAGTCTCTCTAAGGGATTAGAACACGATTTTGTAATTATCTTTACAAGTTGAGATTATTTATTTATTTATTAAATAAATAGAAGATTCTACACACTTTCTCTCTCCTATTTTATTCATTATTCAAACATTATCTAAATTAGTTGAAAATTTGCCCAGAGACTTATTTTTATGTTTACAATACGAATTTGGAATTATTTTTCTGATTTGAGAACACTGAGTATTTTATTTCACTTTATTGGCATATTTCCTATTTTCTTTTGATAATGTCATTAATATTTATATTTATGTTCCACTTTAAATGATACTTCGCCCTTAAGTTACTTTTTGATCAAGAAAATGAGTTTGAGTGTCAAATTATCCTTGTGGGTTTTTAATCATAATTTTTGGTGCAATATGTTTCTCAATATCTTCTTTACTCATTAATTTCCATATTACCTTTAATTATTGCATTTATCTTCTCCTTTATATAAAATTCGGATTTTCTCTTACTTCTCTTATTCTTGGAAGTGCTAGAAGGTTCTAGGATGAAATATTTTATTCTTTTTATTGCTTATTTTACAATTTGCACTTTAGACCCATTATCTAAAATCTAACTGAGGTATTTGTGCATACAACCCTATATCAAGAATATCTGGGAAACATTTATCCAATTACCATCATAATTCTACTAAATCAGGTCCAAAGACATAAGGCATGAAAATGAAGGACAAACTAATAGAAAAGGGTACAAAGAGGTACATAGAGGATTTTAGTATGTTACAACACTCCACCCATTAAAAAGGATTTCGTCCCCAAAATCTCATACAAAGAGGGAAGGGTGAGTACATAACATCTCGTCTTTCAACTCCCAAGTGGTTTCTTCTAAACCATAATATCTCCACAAAACCTTTACTAAATCTATCTCCTTATTCTTCAGCTGCTTTACTTGGGAGTCAAGGATCCTCACAGGTAGTTCTTCATAAGTCAGATTCTCATGAATCTCCATAGGTTCAATAGTGAGTACATGAGACAGATCCTTTACGTACTTCCTCAACACAGAGACATGGAACACATTGTGGATCTTATCATAAGTAGGAGGTAAGGCTAAGCGATATGCACAATCTCCCACTTTATCTAAGATTTCAAATGGTCCAACATAGCGAGGACTCAACATGCCTTTTACTTTAGATCTTGCAATAGAACGTATAGGCTTGATCTTTAGAAAAGCATAGTCTCCCACTAAGAAGCTTACATCAGACCTCTTTTTGTCAGCATACATCTTCTATCGGTCTTGAGCAGCTTTCATCTGTTTCTTTATCAGTTGTAACTTCTCGAGCATCATCTGCATGTCATCAATCTTCACTAGGGAACGTTCACCAACATCATCCCAGTGTAAAGGCGAACGACAAGGTCTACCATAGAGAGCTTCAAAAGGTGGCATACCTATACTAGCTTGGTAGCTATTGTTGTAAGTGAACTCTGCTAACAGTAGATACCGATCCTAGGCACCACCCCAATCCATCACACAAGCGCGTAGAAATTCCTCCAAAATCTGAACTGTTCTCTCAGACTGACCATCAGTTTGCGGGTGGTATGCAATACTCAAACGCAGATCAGTACCCATCTCTTCTTGAATCTGACCCCATAAGCGAGAAGTGAATTTTGGGTCTCAATCAGAAACTATCATAGTAGCAACACCATGCAAACGAACTATCCACTCCACATATAACAAAGCTATCTCAACAACTTTATACGTGGTTTTGAAAGGCCAGAAATGAGCATATTTTGTAAGCCGATCAATCACCACCCAAACAACATCATAACCTTTCTTAGACTTAGGGAAACCGGTAACAAAGTCCATTGTGATCTTCTCCCACTTCCATTCTGGAATCTCGAGAGGATGAAGAAGAGCACCGGGTCGTTGATGTTCAATCTTGACTTGCTGTCATGTCAAGCACTTTGCCACGAACAGAGCTATATCATTCTTCATGTTCTTCCACCAGAAGCTTTGCTGTAAGTCCTTGTACATATTGGTTGTGCCAGGGTGAATAGTGTACTTGGACCCATGAGCTTCACTCAGAACCTTCTGTCTTAGATGACCAACATTGGGAATCCACAACCTTTGTCTGAAGAGGACAACACCATCCACTCCGACAGAGAAGTCAGATTGCAGTTTCTCAGATAAAGATTTCATCTCTTCAAGTTCAGAACTCTCCAACTGTGCAGCCACGACTTCTGAGATCCAGGTTGGTGTAACTGTCAAACTGGCCATATGAACACACAACTTGTCTTCATCCACTGAATTGACAGGCTGAGGTCTCCAACTGGCCACATGTTCAAGATTTTCCCACACTGAACATCTCAGAGCAGCACAAACAACATCCTTCTTATGACTTAGAGCATCAGCTACGACATTCGCTTTACCAGGATGATAGGTGATGGTGAAGTCATAATCTTTAAGATATTCCATCCACCTACGTTGTCACAAGTTCTGATCCATCTGAGTCAACAGATATCTCAGACTCTTGTGATTAGAAAAGACTTCAAACTTTTTGCCATAGAGATAGTGTCGCCATATCTTCAAAGCATGGACTATGGCAGCAAGCTCCAAATCATGTGTAGGACAATTTGCTTCATTAGGTTTCAACTGTCGAGAAGCATATGTGATCACCTTTCCGTCTTGCATCAAAACACACCCTAAGCCTTGTCGGGATGCATCGGTGTAGATGACATAGGGTATGCCCTCAACAGGCAAAGCAAGCACGGGAGCAGAAGTCAGACTCATCTTCAACTTCTGAAAATTGTCCTCACATTCAGGGGTCCATGAGAACTTGACCTCCTTCCGAGTCAGCTTGGTTAAAGGTAAAGCCAACTCGGAGAACCCTTTGATAAACTTCCAATAGTAACTAGCTAGACCAAGGAAACTACATATTTCAGATGGGTTTTTCAGAGCATTCCACTTTGTCACAACTTCTACCTTTATAGGATCAACAACTATATGATCGGCAGAAATCACGTGACCAAGAAACATAACTTCCTTTATCCATAACTCACATTTTGAGAATTTTGCATACAGTTGATTTTCTCGCAATGTGTTGAGTACAATCCACAGGTGCTCGCGATGTTTTGCCAATGTCTCAGAATAAACCAAAATGTCATCAATAAACACCACTACAAACTTATCAAGGTATGGGCGGAATACTCAGTTCATTAGGTCCATGAATGCAGTAGAGGCATTTTTCAAACCAAAAGGCATGACCATGAATTCATAATGCCCATAACGAGTTCTGAATGCGGTCTTCGGGACATCATCATCCTTCACACGCATATGGTAGTAACCACTACGCAGGTCCATCTTGGAGAACACGGTGGCTGACTTTAGCTGATCGAATAGGTCGTCGATGCGCGGCAATGGATAACGGTTCTTCACTGTCACCTGGTTAAGCATACGGTAGTCCATACACATCCACGAAGATCCATCCTTCTTCTTCACGAATAGGAGAGGGGCTCCCAAAGGGGAAACACTAGGGTGAATGAAGCCTGTGTTGAGAAGCACTTCAAGCTACTTCTTCAACTCAGCCAGCTCAGCTGGGGCCAAGCGGTAGGGTGGCTTCGATATCGGTGAACTTCCAGGTATAAGCTCGATGGAGAATTCCACCTCGCGAGTTGGCGGCAACCCAGGAAACTCCTCTGGAAAGACATCTGGGAAGTCCTTCACCACATCAACATGATCTAGAGAAGGAGGTGTAGCATCGAGAACTATGGAGGCTAGAAAGGCTCTACACCCTTGCGAGACAAGCTTTTCAGCTTTAATGGCAGAGATGACAAACTGTCACTCTTCTCACTTCTTTCCCTTAACGCACACTTTTCCTTCATCAGGATGAACCAAACTAACCTTGGATTCCTCACAGTACAAAACTGCTTTATACTTCTTTAACCAATCCATACCTAGGATGATGTCAAAGACGGTCATATCAAGCAAGACAAAATATGTGGGAAACATTATTTCGGATATACAGAGGTCCATGGTAGGAGTTTGGAGGTACGAGGAGCAGATCTTAACACTAGGGGTTTTTACATCTAACACATGAACCATAAACACAGATTCTATTTCAGGCATAGAGGCAAACTGACAAGATATGAAGGTATTGGAGGAACCGGAATCAAACAATGCTTTTAAAGGATGCATATTAAGGTGCAATGTACCTTCAATCACTTCATTGCCTTCACCTTCTTCTTCAGCATTGAGAGCGAACACTCTCCCATTCCGCCTCTCCACTGGTGGACGCCTCGGGTTCTGGTTGTTGTTGTTGTTATTATTGTTGTTCCGCGGCAGCGGCATCTGTCTTGGCAGTTTCTCGGCATTGTTCTGCCCTTGCTGGAAATGAGGGAAGTTGGGTTGGATGTTCCTGACTTTGCCGCACTCATGGCAAGTCGGTGGAGGACGGTTTCCATTACGAGAAGGTGCATTGTTGGTGGGGCATATCCCAGGAGGATGATGGCGCTTGCACCTATTGCAACGATCACATCCAAGGTTCTCATGTTGGTTCTGATTCTTCCTTTTGTTGTTGAAGCCATTAGAAGCTTGAAACCCTAGATATGACTCAATGGCGAGAGCCTTGTCCACCATCTGTTGAAAAGTGAGTGGTAGTTGTGGAACGAGGCTTCGACCCACATGATAGTTCATTCCTTCCAAGAACACAGTTGCGCTTATGTCAGCTCCAAGGTCAGTGGTGTAACGTTCTAGCAATAGAAATTTCTGAACATAGTCGGACACACTTATGCTTCCTTGCTTGAGACTATAAATCTAAATCTCCTTCTTCCTCAGGAAAGCAGGGCAGATATAATTCTCCCTGAACAGCTTTAGAAACTAGGTCCACTCCATAGAAGAGGTGCCCTGAGGGTGGGTAACACCGTTCCACCAAACGCGTGCCGGTCCATCCAACACGTACATCATGAACTGAAGCTTCTGGTGAGGAGGGCACGCCATACCCTCGAAGGTCTGATCCAGGGCCAACACCCAGACATTGGATTTGTCCACCATGTTAGGCTCGCTTTCACCCTTGAAGTAGGGTGGTTGCATCTTGATGAAGTCAGTGAGGGTGAATTCCCTCGGCTTGTAGGAAACAAAAGCAATGGTGTTGAGTTGTCCCATCATGGTGGAGGACAACAATTGACGTTGCATCGCCAGTTCTTGCTCAGGTGTGACGGCAGGAGTACGAGAAGCAGTCTGGTTGACCGCAGGAGTCGCAGGAGTGTTGGGGTCGTTAGGGGTCGACTCCTGGTTCGCGTTGTCGAACAAGTCACCTCTGCTGAAAATTAGGGTTATCATATTAGGTTCTCAGGAGTATAAAATATAGATGAGAAGAGAATAGAAATAGAGATGAGAAAAGGATATCTAGAATGCTATTTCCTAAAAGCATACTATTTTGGGCAATTCATATCATCGCAGGCCAGGCCAGATAATATGGACACATGAGTCCTCGTATACCAAGCTAGTGGTGGGGAGGAAAAATTTTCCAGCCCATGAAACCTTGATCCTTTCTAGACACCCTTGCTTCAACTGCATGCCCTAATAGTTTCCTAAAGGCTCAGATACCATGCTGTAAAGAGGCGAGATCACCTCTTTACTAAAATTTAAAGGAAATACGAACATCCACAATTTTAACAAAATTTAGTGACTTTGAGGATGATTGCATAATATTCCAAGTAAATAAGCACGATTCCAGATACATAATAAAATGTCAATAGCAATGGAAATAAAGAAATAATAAGCCTTAATATGGCTTTATTATTTATTACAAGAATGATTTCTAAAAGAAAAGATAAGATAAGTAGGATCTAGCTATAGCAACCTAGCCATCCTTTCCAAACGCTAAAGATCAACTACTGAGGGAAACTTCCTTCAAGATTGTCCTTCTCCTTGCACAGCACCGACACCTGGTGGTTGGGAAGACACCCAGCAAGAGGAAAAGAGAGAAAAGTATGTGTTACAAGGTTTATTCTAAAAGTGACAAGAAAGTTGTAAAAAGTAAAATAGGCTAGAGATTTATTGAAAAGTGAGACATCAAAGAGTATGAGGCTTTATATAATGAAACTTGCCAATAACAAATGTAAATAAGAGTTTTGCATGTAAATCAATATGTCTACCTAACTACATAGGGTTGAGGCACCTACCGCACCTCTAACCTTAGGTGAGGGGAGAATAAGACATTCCTAGTCACCTATAATATAATGGGGAGAATTATAAACATTCCGCTAGGGTGATTATATACATGCCCTCTGTGGGTGGTTGTACATAAGTACCACTACTTTATAATTACATAGAACATTTAATTACATGCTAGTAATGAGTTATGGCAAGATTAATCAAAAGATTTAAATAACATGGCAGTGGGGTATGAAAACCCAATCAAGGTAATATTACAACTAAATTTTGAGGCATAAACAATTTAGGTTTCAAGAATCAAGAATTAGGTCAGATTAAGCCTCATTAGGAATTATAGGTATTGGTATAAATTTTTCCCAACTGAAGAGGGTAGATGCACATACCTTAGCCTCAGGTGTTCTAGAACCCTCTTTCCAACCCTTCACATGAAATGAGAACCCTCTTTCCCTAATTCATCATTAGATCTATGAATTAGAATTATATATACTCATTAAAGATTGAAAACCCTAATGTTACTAACTTTTCACGCAAACCATCGAATTAGACTCCAAAAACCTCACCATCATCTTAGTTAGTGTTTTCTGATCAAGATAACATATAATCTTGTATATTTTGAAGATATGGACTTTTGGGGTTATTTTTGGTGATTTTTAGTTAATTAAATCATTCTAAAAATACATTTTCACAAACATCAAAATCAAAACTCAAAAACATTTTTAATGGATAGATCTCATCTTCCTGATTTCAAAACACTAATTACTTTTAATTTTTGACCATTGAAATAATTTTCTATGATTTATTTTGTATCATCCAACCATAACTTGCCATGTGGCAAACGCACCCACACACACAGAGAAGAGCGAGCGGGAGAGAGGGAGGGCAGGGGGCCGTGTCTCTAAACCCCTCGCAGCAGGTGAGTGGGTCACGGTGAACACGGTCAAAGCAAAAACATAAGCGAGCGAGATGACGTGAATACCCTCGCGTGAAAAACACATCAAGGCAGCCGATCGGGCCAGTTTAGTAAAACGACAGGGAGTCGTCTTCCTCCCTAGGCCAAGACAATGAGCCACGAGCAGCTTGCTTGGGCTCGATTTGGGCAAAATCGCGATTCTCAACCAAAATCCACATTTAGGTACTCAAAAGAAAGAGGAAGAAGAACCGGAGTTGTTGGTACCTTGCAATTGAACGAAAATGAAACAACGAGAGGAGGAGGGACGCCAGAAGCCTGGTGGTCCTCGGCGGCTAGTTGGGGGTCAAAACGTCCACGAAGCGCCAAATTGAAGGCACGAGCGAGTTGCTAAGGCGATGGCGGTCATTGGGGTTGGTATATTTATAGGCAAGGTAACCTATACTAGGGTTTAGGTAGGGGAAGGTAGAGAGTGGTGGTGCCTAAGTTGGGCGTTCCTCGGATATCCGTCTAAATGCAAAAAGTTTGGAATGTATCTATGTGGAAACTCACAAGGAACTCAATGAAGCAAAAATTAGCAAAAACCATCCAGTAAAACTCCGGATAAATCAATTTGAAAATCAGAGAAACAAAGCACTTGTCAGATCAGTGGATCCAGGTCCACGAAGGACTCTGGTTTGTCCGATCTCGCGGATGAAATAAGGAATTATTTCCTTGTTGCAATAAAATTGACCAAAGTGTCATTTAAATCCTAAATGTTTTTTTCTCTCTTCGTTTGGAGGCTCAAACGTTATCCAAAAATTACCAAATTTTATATTCTAACTTATTTTGACGCGTAGAATCCAAATATGGAGTTAGTTTTGCATTTTGAGAAAGTTTGATATGTTAAATAGTTAAAATGTCATTTTCTCTTTCCTTCATCAAAAGAGGTGATAACATTATCTAAAATTTGTGTAACTTCACCCATAAGTCTCCCTAAGGGATTAGAACACGATTTTGCAATTATCTTTACAAGTTGAGATTATTTATATATTTATTAAATAAATAGAAGATTTTACACACTTTCTCTCTCCTATTTTATTCATTATTCAAACATTATCTAAATTAGTTGCAAATTTTCCCAGAGACTTATTTTTATGTTTAGAATACGAATTTGGAGTTATTTTTCTAATTTGAGAACATTAAGTATTTTATTTCACTTTATTGGCATATTTCCTATTTTCTTTTGATAATGTCATTAATATTTATATTTATGTTCCACTTTAAATGATACCTTGCCCTTAAGTTACTTTTTGATCAAGAAAATGAATTTGAGTGTCAAATTATCCTTGTGGGTTTTTAATCATAATTTTTGGTGAAATATGTTTCTCATTATCTTCTTTACTCATTAATTTCCATATTACCTTTAATTATTGCATCTATCTTCTCCTTTATATAAAATTCGGATTTTTTCGTATTTCTCTTATTCTAGGATGTGCTAGTAGGTTCTAGGACGAAATATTTTATTATTTTTATTGCTTAGTGTACAATTTGCACTTTAGACCCATTATCTAAAATCTAACTAAGGTATTTGTGCATACAGTCCTATATCAAGAATATTTGGGAAACATTTATCCAATTACCATCATAATTCCACTAAATCAAGTCCAAAGACATAAGGGATGAAAATGAAGGACAAACTTATAGAAAAGGGTACAAAGAGGTACATAGAGGATTTTAGTATGTTACAATACTCTTTTTGTGTATGAGAGTAATGAATAAAACAACAATGGAAAGCATGAGGTGATAGTTTATCATTCCCAGGTTGGTGATTGTGAACAAAATATAGGCATCCTAAAACTTTTGGTGGTAAAACAAAGATAGGGTTCTGGGGATAGAGAATATTATGAGATAAACATAGAGGATGACATCTAATTGATGAGATAATTAGCTAAAAAATTGCATTAGCCCGATAAAATTTGGGTACTTCATTTCAATTAAGAGAGTGCTAGATACATCAAGAAGATGACTATTCTTCCTTTTGGCAACTCCATTTTGTTGTGGATTATAGTGATAAGAAGTTTGGTGAATGATTCCTTTGGTAATACAAATCTTTTGAAAACCATGTTGCACATATTCAGAAGCATTATCACTGCAGACAAATTTGGGAGTAGCTAAAATTGGGTTTTTATCTCCTGAAGAAATTTTGAAAAAACATCTAAAACTTCATAAAAATCTTTTAACAAATAGATCCAAGTGGTATGACACCAGTCATCATTAAAAGTAATAAAATACCATAAACCAATACAGTTAGAAATACAACATGGTCCCTAAACATCAAAATGAACTAAGCAAAACAAACTTGTTCTTCTATCATTATGACGACAGGGAAACACTATGCAATAATTTTTTTCAAATTGATAAGAATGACATGAAAGGTTCCCAGTAGACAAAGTTGGAAATAAATACATCAATTTGGAGATATAAGGGTGAGTGAGTCACAAGCTCCAATGATGATAAGAACCATATTGGGCCACAAGAGCAGTAATAGTCAGGTTTGACAAGGTCTACAAATAATACAGACCATCTCCACCTTCATATACCCTACCAATCATCGTCTTCATCCTGAGGTCCTGCATAGAAACAATGTAAGGAAAGAAGGTTACACTACAGTTCAATGTTTTGATAATTTTACTGACATACATCATGTTCAATGGTAATTTAGGCACAAACAAGACAGATTTAAGGAGGTGGTTGTTCACATACCCTCTCGTAATAACTTGAGAGGTGGTCCCATCTACTATACACACAGGAGGATGGCAAGTAAATTTCTTCATGTAAGTAAACAATTTCTTATTACCAGTTATATGAGTTGTAGCACCTGAATCAATAACCCAATCATCTTTTGATGAAGAAGAAAAAACTTAAAGACATGAAGGATCACCTGAGTGTTGGGCAATGTTTGCTTGAGGAGTAATAGTAGTAGCAAAAGATTCCTTGATTAATTTATCAAGGTCCAAAGAACTCAGTGTTACCATATGAGGATTAGTGACACGAGGAACAGAGGTAGAATCTCCCTCTACATAACACTTTATTTTCCCATTTAGGTTTCCCGTCCTTTTTCTAGTATTTGTCTTTAGTGCAATTTATTTTCTTGCAGAAGTTACAATATTTGGGTTGGGACGAGGAAGAGGAGGATCCTCTCCCACTATTATTGAGACGTTTCCCTTGGCCACATCCAGGATTTCCTTGTTTGGAAACAAAAAGGGTTGTAGGCTCCTCAATACCAGGAGTAGAATAGACAGAGTAAGAAAATCAGAAATAAACATCATCTAATGTAGGCAACGGTTCAGAGGCAAGAATTTGTCAACGTATAATTTCATAACTTGAAGATAGAGATGTCAAAAATTGACAGAGTTGTATTTCCTCTTATTGTTTCAATGTCAGATGATAACGGTGATGAAGCTTTAGTTCACCCCAAATACTTTTGAAGGTATCAAAGTGGGAGGTGAATCCATAGTTATCTTCAAGTTTTAGAGAATGCAAATGCTTGTATAGATTAAATACTCAGGATGCATTTCTTTTACAATGATATCCCAGGGTAAGGTGATCCCATGCTTCTTGGTGGTGTTTCTAAAGAGAAGATTAGAAAAGATATATAATTTACAACTATTAAAGATCCAGGAGATAACTAGTAAATTGTCCTCAACCCACCCCTTAAAATTTGACTTCAATTTCTCAGATGCTTCCTTAGTAGTTTTCTTCTTGTAAGATGTGTCTTCCTTTGATGGAGGTAGATCTGTTAGATATTCTAGTTTTCCAAAAGAGTGTGCAAAGATCTGAAAGAGCGTGCCCATAGTTGGTGCCATTAAATTTTACAGAAGTCAGACACTTGGGGTGTGTTTCAGGCATCCAAATCACATAATAGGATGACCCCATAATATATCATTGCAAGGTAAAATGGAGTAGCAAAGGAAAAATAGAAATAGGGGTAGGAATTCACTAACACACTGTGTCAAGAGAAGGACATGCCATGTCACTTTTAGTAAACGAGAATAGCAAGTCTTCAACATACCGTGTCTGAAGGACACACGTTGTCTATCTTGCAAAAATTTCAATCAACGGTAGATTCTCCATAGTAATTGGTGGCTACATGTTGTGTAGGTAAGACACATGTCATGCAAAATGACAAAAACAATGGTCTTTCTTAGAAAAGAAGGTCAAGAATAGATGGTGAACCTTAAGTATCACCAAGACAAATTGATATATTGGAAAGATCAAATCATATCAAATAAAATGTGAACAATACCCTATAGAAGGTGGTCATTGATGACCATGAACAAGATGTCATATGACTTTCCAAACACCTACCTTTAGGGCATAAGACTAGTGGAAAGACCATAGGCAGTTCTTTATATCCTCTTATTGGGAAGAAGATAGAGATAGAAGGAGACTAGATTTCCCTTGGCGTGGTTAGCAGTTATGGAGAAGAGAGTAGACGATGGGTGAGGTTGGAGGAAGAGATGACAACAATGTTGGCTTGGAAAGGAGAGGTTGCGACAGCTATTCGGCTTGCTATGATACCATATTGAAAACAATCATCTTTCTATATTCAAAAGGAATAAAACTCTCACTTATAAGTAGGACGAGAAATAACAAGAAAGCATATATCAACTCCTAATAGGTGTATTATACTTAGGTCCACATTACATAAAACATAAGTAAAAAAATTCAAAGCACTACTACAGAACCGACCTTTGGTGTTGGTTATTTAAGGCCTTTGGCAACGGTTAAAAAGAGACACCTATGTGGATGACACTAAAAGGTGAACCCTGAGGCGTCAGTTTTAAAACTGACGCCAAAACCCACTTTAGGCGTAATTTATTAGTGGGAAAACTGACGCTAGAACTTTTCATGACACAAAAAAGGCGGTAGTAGGGGCACTATATGCGTCGATTATTAGTAGGGCAACCGACGTCCAAACTCTCTAGGACACCATCAACATTGGTTTCATAGTAATAACTGACGCCATATCACCTGCCACCACAGTCTTGCTCGCCAGCATGGCCATCTTGTCTTGCCACATTAGACGTCGGTTTTCGACTATTAACCGACACTGCAAGCCTTTGTTGTTGGTTTTCGACTAATAACCGACGCCTATGTTTTGATTTTTTTCCTTATCAGTTTGCAGGCCTAAAGTGGCTAGTCGCAGGATAAATAAACCTACAGTTTAGTGGAATTGAACTGTAGGTTTATGACATCCATTGATATTAGCCAACAACAAGCCACAAACCTGCAAATTTAACAAGATTCACATACATTTAGAAATTGGCCACAAACCTACAGTTCCTTTCATTTTCACATTCACACATGTAGAAACATTCAGAACCATGTAGAAAATTCATGTAGCAACCTGCAATTCCTTTCATTTTCACATTCACACATGCACATGTAGAAACATTCATGTAGCAACCTGTAGTTCTTTCATTTTCACATTCACACATGTATAAACATTCAGACACATATAGAAACATTCACACATATGACAATTCAGAAAAATTCATTTACAAAATATCATTCTTTAGTCATTATCGCTATCAACATCCCAATTATATTTTAAAATCCCCACTACTTGTATGGCTTTTACCCATTCTTCTCTTACATCATTTAATTCTTCTTTCATATAGGAAGCATGTACATCTGATAAGGCCTTACATGTAGTGTGGTCAGTTTTAAACATCTGCAAAGAGAATGATGTATATATATAATTAATAATATATAAATAAGATTGATATATTTCATATTATCTAATGAGACTATATATAATACCTCAGGTATGGTATCGATGTCCACTGCGGCATATTTGATAATCATGTGAATAAATCACATCACATAGTATGCACATGCCCAACCGTTGTCTTGTATAGCACACTATAAATTGAAACATACAAAATATTAAAAAATACAACTAAGCATAGTTCACATAAATAATATATACATTGGAGTCGGGAACTTACTTTCATGTTCTCCCAAATTATTGGCTAGTTTTTTTCCTATGGACCTTTCCTCCAACCTTTTTGAACTCATGTAAACCCCTACATGTTAATGTAACATAGTAAATTGCATAATTAAATAGTAATGTAATAACAGATGTTAATGGATATAAAAATGAAATATTTCTCATCGGAATAATGCCATTTTCATTGCATGTCCTTATTTTGGATTCAATTTAGTCCCCTTAGGATCTAGATAATAGACAGTGAATGTCCTAGAGACAATAATTGCTAACTCCCAATGCATAACCCTAGAGGTAAAAAAGTTAACAATTAATAACTCAAAATCCACAATAAAATGTAATTTTCTGAAGTCCAAATTATAAGCAAAGTAAACTTACTCCACATTGAATGGAGCAATTATCACTGTATTCTTATTTTGGCCAAAATTTGTAAAAGCATCACAACAATATTGATGAACTGATGTAGGGTCTTTAGCTACTAGACTAATCAAAGATGGAATCAAAAATCCTACATGTTCAAATGAAAAATTTGCACATATCTTATCTAAGTAGCTATAAAATATGTATTAAATATGCATTAATATATAAGAAACCAGATCACCGGATCCTAAACAAGGTATATAGATGTATAAACAAGATCTCACCTTATCCATAGCTCTATCATAGATGTATTCAGCCAATCATAGTGAAATAACTCCCAAATAACTTGTATAAATAGTTTTGTTTCGTATGATTAATTTGCAGCATCCGCATCTATAAAAACATTTATAGGGCAATTTATATCATGTTCGCCTAATCATACTACCATACCCCAACAATTAGGACCTAACGGGGCAGGTAGGTCCTGTGGAACCCAACTTGGTAATGTAGGAGGTGGAGGTGGAGGTCTAGATGCTTCGGGTGTCTACGTTTTAACCTGTATATATAATTTTAGATCAATTGACCTCATATATACACACTAACAATTTAACATAATGTAAATTTACCATACAATTTCAGTATAGATGACATCTACTTTGGGCCACAATATCACTCTGCCTTCTGCCTCACCAAGCATTTCACAATTTTGGTGGGCATATGGCAATTGAAGATCTATCCAATTGGGGAATATGCATAGCGGGCTCACACGAACCCAACCATTTGGTAATGGAGACCCATGAAACATTTCCCCTGGAAGGGATGGGTAAGACAACGCCTCTGCAATGACGTATTCGTTACTTTTTAGACGGCATGGCTTCAACCCCTACAAATTTACATAAAGAATGTTATATACATATGTACATATCATCTTCAAAAGACTAGCTACTATATCATAAAAATAGTTACAGTGGATGTGCTAGGTGGTGGGTCTACAAGATAACTCCCAACCTCTATAGTAGGAGTAGAGTGGGATACCATAGGTATTGTCTGAGTGGCAGTCTGAGATGCCTGCCACTTCACCATTTCTTCTTGGATTCTCCTATCAATTAATGCATCTACCTATACATGGATAAAAGAAATGTTAGCTTCTGATTACTGAATTCCCTTTTACAGTAACATTCTAAAAAAATAATAGGCTACCTCTTCTTGTGAAATTCTCACTTTTGGGACATATTTGCGCTGGGATGGCCCAAAGCACACTTTGATGCCCACACCAGTGCCTGTACCCCTAACACATTCAGGATGCTCTGGGTTACCCAAAGCAACTGTTAATTCATCCCTTGTGCTCTCAGGTATGAACTTGCCTTATTTCCTCAGCTCATGCAACTCTCGCTAATCACCATTAACAGAAATAGGTAAGTAAGTAAACACCACAAATAATAAATATTCGAATGAATTGCTCTAAGAGTTGTATTTTACCATTTTTGCAGCCGCCTCAGCAGTTGTGGGCTTCTTTATTTCTCCCTTCTTATTTTTCATCCCAGCTATCCAGACATCATGGCGAGGCATAGGTGAAGTACCTATAGTAGAGGACTCCTGAGTAGCAGCAGACTGAGTAGTACACTCAACATGTAGTCTTTAGTGAACACATGCATAGCCCTTTGGACCCATTGTGTGGTCATGCACATTCAGTGCACACCTTGCTCTTTGAGCCTCACTGATAGCCTAGTTAGTATGCACATTAATTTGGTTAGTAACACTAAAGGTTAATCTTGAATAGGTGAATACAATGTATATTAATTAAATAGGGAGTAACACCTAATACCTTGAATTCATAGGTGTTTCTTGAAGCAACAAATGCGTCCCATTCTTCTTGGTCCAGGAAGTTCCACTGTTCAGTGGTTGACTTCTTCCTCTTCTCACCATATTTTATGTATTCTCGGGTGAGATTTGTCCTATAGTTCCTTAAGACCCTCCCACAACATTGCATCACGCATTTACGATGCAACTTTTAATCCAACGCAAATATACTTTGCAAAATAGAATTGCTATTAACTAGTATCCAAAAAATTAGTATTCTACAAAGTAGAATTGCAAATAATAATAAATCACACATATATCCTTCCATATTAAGTCTTTCTTCCCCTTAGGAACTTTATGCCAAATATCTATCTGACAACCACAATGGTTACGAGTAACATACCCAAGATATGAAACAAACGAATTGCGGTTCACTCCAATTGCATTTCCTGCATTATCAAAATCCACAACCAGTTTGGGTCCATTGCCCCTTAGCACTGTTAACTAGAATAGAAAGTCTTCAACATACCATGTCAGAAGGAGACACGCTGTGTATCTTGCAAAAACCAGTCAACAACAGATTCTCCATAGTAACTGGCGGCTACATGCCATGTAGGTAAGACACACGTCTTGCAGAATGACATAAACAACGGTCTTGCTTAGAAAAGAATGTCAAGAATATATGGTGAATGTGGCATCCAACTTACAAAAACATGATTAACTTAAGCGGAAGCGGTCATTAGCAGTGGAATTACTGAAAATCACTGAAAGTTAAAACTTTTTACAAAGAGATCCATAAACTAAAAAACTCTTTCATAAAGGAACCAAAGTATTTTTAAATACATGCGGGTTTACTAGTACATCTCTTGTACCCTTTCTTCTCGAGAGTTACAAACATCAACTGCCATGTTGGACTATACATAAGCAGTATAAAAATCTCGAGGCATCAATCCAAAATCTCAGATCGATATTAAACTAACTACTGACTCCTAGGACCTGAGAGTACAGAGACGACACATAGGACTCTCTATATACATGACATGACAACCAGTGTCTCCACCTGAGAATTCATTGTTGTCCTTGGTTCTGCTGCTCTTCCCTTACTATAGGGTTTCTTCCTCTTCTGCATCTACCTAAAAAGTTGAATCCCACGGGGGTTAGACAATTGAAAAATTGTCCCTGCGAGAGATATAACTCTCTGACAGAAACATTATTATTGTAGCTAATGGTATCTAACTGAGCAGAAGATTCATAAGTGATTAACAGTAGGTAATTCAGTATATAACATATTAGGACAATATTATCTATTCAAAGCATTTCACTTATAAGTTGATAAAGCACCATATTACTTATCCAATGAGGAATTTAAGAGCATAAATAACATTTGTCCATTAGACATACTAGACAAGTAACAACAACCAATTATTCTCATATTTCAACCTTAAGCAAATATGTTAGATGGGTGATTACATCTTACAAACATACTTAATGCCCTAAGGAGATGAGGTATACCGCTCATACTCCAACCGACCATTGCGAAATCAAAATCGGCACCATACATAGGTCAATACAAGAGACGGATTTCCATGACATCATCTTCCTCAGTCAGTGTGAGGACCAATTGCAGGACATCTTGTGTCTCTGTTAAAATAGTTGTCCAGGGTATACTGGCAACTTCACTATTAGAGTTACAGTGGCATGTTGTACTCTCTTCGCAATCGAGAGATATTATAATTATCTCACATCGATCCGACATTAAGATCATTGGGAGATTAGTGATACATCCATCCCATCTCATATAATGAAGGATTGAGAGATTTAATGTTTACCTCACATCAATTCCTCCATTAGGGCGTTCCCTTAGGAAAACCTGTTTCACCATCACTAAACTATTGATGATGATGGATCTATGGTTAGGGGCTCTACATGATATTGTTTCAGTTGATTATTTAAGTGCATTGTAGTATTCCTTTAGCATCAAATATGTTTACACACATAACACATTATATCAATTGCTATAAAGATTGAATACTTGTTTCTATCAAGTTCTTTTTAAAGCCTTGTTACATATTGGGATCTCAATCCCTTATTTCATCAGGGTAATCTCATCCCTTATCATCTCGTCATCATGATTATGATACATGGGTATTCAAACCCTCAAATCATTAAGACCTTGTTACCAATTTATCAGGTAACTTAATGCATTCAGGTCATCTGATTATTGTAAACATAATAATTGTAGTGAAGGTATTTTACAAGGCTCTTAAAGCCCAAAAATGTCTCTCGTTACCTCTCACTAGGCAACATAACATATTATGGCTCATATATCCCATAAAGCAATCTCATTAGTAAAACATCATAGCTCATACCTGGCTATGTCCACCATCTCATGTAACCTGCATAATTAGTGCACATGATAACAATTATATCAATTACAAATCATCACTATGCATTATAAGAATAACATCACTATTTCATCATTTAAATTTAGATTTCCCAATTTATGTCAATCAAGAATACTTTATCTCATTTCCCAGATTTGAGTAATGATTTATCATCATACTGCACAAAATTAGGGTTTCATGCATTACAACCCAAGATTAGGGTTCCACATGTTTTTATCTTATATCAGTATAGGATTTCATATCAAAGAGTCACATACCAGTATATGGCATTACCTTGAATTAAAAGTTATATCACAATATTATGATTCCATTTGCCATCACCCTTGTCTTGGCATCACCCTCACTTAGGGTTTCATATGGCTTTACCCTTGATTAGGGTTTCTCATAACATCATCCTCAATTAGAGTTTACTATTCACATTCAATCAAGGTTTATTATTAGAATACCCTGAATTAAGGTTTCTCATATCATCATCCTCAATTAGGGTTACTATTCACATTCAATCAAGGTTTATTATTAGAATACCCTGAATTAGGGTTTCTCATATCATCATCCTCAATTAGGGTCATGCCATTACCATAGGTTAGGATTTCACCTATCATTGCCCTCAATTAGGGTTAACTATCACCATGGATTAGGGTTTCACTTGTCATTGCCCTCTATTAGGGTTAGGCCCATTGACCTTCTTAATTAGGGTTCATGATATCTTATTCAAGGATCATACCCTAATTACACATTCATTCATGTTGAAAGTGTTGAGACTTAACCACTTACATGATTATCATTCATGTAGGAAGTCCTTTCTCTCTCTCATCCTTTATAAGATGATATTATATCAGTCTTGATTGGATTAAATCAACTCAACTTGTTTGAAGGGTTGACACATGCATTGTGTCATTACTCCCTTAATCATCAAGGATTAATCATTCACAATGTATTATTCATCCTATCTTATTAAGGGAACAATTACAATAATCATCCTCGAATTTCATCATGTAATGTTCAATTAAACAATTGACCTTTACTCACCTTAAATGTACATATGATTTTGATTAATTACTTCCAAACGGTCTTGGTCACTTAGACCTCAAATGGTCTTGACCAACCAGTCCTCAAACAGTCTTGCATGGATTACCTTCAAACGGTCTAAGACTGTTTAGACCTCCAAACGGTCTTGGTCTAACGGTTTGAAACCATTTGCTAAAGTAGATGTTTGAAATAGTTTGAGTCTCAATTGGTTTGGGATCATTTGGTCCCAAATGGTCTTGAGACCGTTTGGTCCAAAACTCCCCAAAACTGATTGGACCAAAAAGGGTCTCAACCTCTTACATCGGTTTAGGGTTTCTAAGGTTAACTCCCTCATCAATTGAATCCATGTAATTACTCATCAATTGAACCTAAGAACCTTACTTCAAGTGAGCTTAATGAATCATCCTTCAATTGATTCAATCTTCAATTGTTCACCAATTAGGGTTTGAACCCAATTGAATTAGGGTTGAAATCGATGAACCTTCAATATTAGTCATTGTGGAACTAATTACTTTGAAATCATTGGACCACCATCCAAATTAGGTATGACCTGACCTCAAACGGTCTTGAGGTCGTTTGGATGACCTCCAAACGGTCTTGAGACCGTTTTCCCATTCCATCATGAAAATTGGTGGAATCCAATTAGGGTTCAGGTCATTTGATTGATCATCAAATCAGCAATTGATTGAATTACAATTTGGTATCTTTGGATCTTCAAATACCTTACCATACTCAACCCTAGACCTCCAAACGGTCTTGGTGGACCTCCAAATGGTCTTGAGACCATTTGTGTGATCTCCAAATGGTCTTAAGACCGCTTGGGCTAATCAATCCAAACTTCTAAGTCAAATAATTACAAAATCAGCACTTAACCCGATTGGGGTTTGCTACTTGATGGACCTTCAACTAATGAACCCTTTGGAATTAATCAATTATATGTAGTAGATCCTAAACTATCATAATTAGCATCAAATCTCCAAATGGTCAACTATGGTCAACTCTTTCCAAACGGTTTGAAGTCATTTACTCCCAAACGGTTTGATAAAACCGTTTAAGTTCAAACGGTCTTGTGGAAACCGATTGAACACTTTTGTTGAAACCTTTTGAAGTAGTATTTTCTTGAGAAAAGTGTCCAAGATGATGTCATCATCATCTTACTTCGTTCATCCAAGAACTATTGCCATTTTCATGAAAATTACTGTAATGAATCAAAGGAAGTTCAAATTAGAACAAGATGAACAACAAATCATGGAGAATTGAATGCAATATCAATGTTTAAGGGTTTAAGTTATATAACCCTCCTTATAATCTGATTCCAAGATCCAAGCTCCACAACTCCAATGGTGGATGAAGCTTTAACAACTACCCAAGGTCCGTTCTCAAGCTTTTGGATGAAAAGCTGACTAGAGTTGAAGATTGGATGGAGAAAACAAGATATCAAGCATTGATTTTCAGTTTTCACCATGAAACCAAGGTGAAAGAAGGTCAAGAACTTACCAACAGGTTGGGGGTCGTCCTTCTCCTTCTCCTAAGATCTCTTGTGGTCAGACAAAGCAAGAAGAGAAAAGGAATTCCGAAAAAGATCCTTAAGTGGATAGGAAATGAGATATGTATAAGGAAATTCCAAGGAAAGAGAAAATGGAATTAATTCCTTTAATTCCCAAAATTGTTTCCACATTTTCTCCCTCAATTCCTTGGCCACGAAGCCATATTATTCCTCTTGCAAAAACCTCTTCACTATAAAATAATTAAAAGAAACGAAATTAAGCACCTTAATCATATTATACTAATATCCCATTTTAGTGGGTATTACTTTTTATTATCTTAATGTGAGTGGGATTTCCACTCAAACTAGATCTTTTTTTGCCTTTGCAAGGCACAAGCTCGTCCAACCCTTTGCAAATTGATCCCTCAACTTTTGGTTGAAGGGCTCTTCAATTAATATATTTCTTTTTGCATTAATTTGAAATAAAGTTCCTTTTATGCTTAAATCGTGATTATTTTAATACCAAGATTCTCTCTCCTCCAAAATAATTCAAATTAGGCGCCCCTCTCATTTTATTTGCTCTACTTGATTCAAAGAAACATAGGGGACCCTCTAGAAGTGGTATTTTGCATGTTGAACCCTAGGTTTTGGGTAAATTGCACATTATACCAAAACTAGGTTTTAATGCTCAAAGATTGCTCAACAAGCTCTATCTTGGTGCTCAAGCTTGTGAAAGCCATACGACTACATAATTATCATTCTTATGATGCCTCAACATCTGAGGAACATTATATCATGTACAATTTGCAAGTTAACCCCTCAACTTGGGTAATTTTCACTTTAGTCCAAAACAAATAAAACAATGTTTCAACATTATTCAAAAAGGATTAAAATTGAAATATAAGTTCTTATTGAGCCGTAATTACTTTCCATGAAATATGAACAAGCCTCTAATCAACATTATTAAGTAAAACATCTCGGGTTAGGGTATAACCCAGGTCAGGGATGTTACAGTGAACCTTAAGTATCACCAAGACAAATGGATATGTTGGAAAGATCGAGTCATATCAAATAAAATGTGAACAATACCCTATAGAAGGTGGTCATAGATGACCATGAACAAGATGTCGTATGACTTTCCAAACACCTACCTTTAGAGCATAATACTAGTGGAAAGACCATAGGAAGTTCTTTATATCCTCTTATTGGGAAGAAGATAGAGATAAATGACACTAGATCTCCCTTGGTGTGGTCAGCAATTGTGGAGAACAGAGAAGATGATGGGTGAGGTTAGAGGAACAGATGATAACAATGTTGGCTTGGAAAGGAGAGGTTGTGACAACTATTCATCTTGTTGTGATACCATATTGAAAACAATCGTCTTTCTATATTCAAAAGGAATATAACTCTCTCTTATAAGTAGGAGGAGAAATAACAAGAAAGAATATATCAACTCCTAAAAGGCGTATTATACTTAGGTCCACATTACATAAAACTTAAGTAAAAAAATTAAAAGCACTACTACAGAACTGACCTTTGGTTTCAGTTATTTAAGGCCTTTGGCAATGGTTAAAAAGAGAAAACTATGTGGGTGACACTAAAAGGTGAACCCTTAGGCATCAGTTTTAAAACTGACGCCAAAACCCACTATAGGCGTCGGTCATTAGTGGAAAAACTGATGCCAGAATCCCTCATTCCACAAAAAGGGCTGTAGCAGGGATACTATAGGCGTCGGTTATTAGTAGGGCAATCGACGCCCAAACCCTCTAGGACACCATCAACATCAGTTTCATAGTAATAACTGACACCATATCACCTGCCACCACAATCGTACTGGCCAGCACGGCCGTATTGTCTGGCCATATTAGATGTCGGTTTTTTACTATTAAGTGACACTGCAAGCCTTTGTTGTCGGTTTTTGACTAATAATCGATGTCTATGTTTTGATTTTTTTTTTTCTTATCAGTTTGTAGGCCTGCTGTGGCTGGTCGCAGGATAAAGAAACCTACAATTTAGTGGAATTGAACTGTAGGTTTACGACATCCATTAATATCAGCCAACAACATGCCACAAACCTGCAAATTTAACAAGATTCACACACATGTAGAAACAGGCCACAAACCTATAGTTCCTTTCATTTTCACATTCACACATGTAGAAACATTCAGACACATGTAGAAAATTCATGTAGCAACCTGTAGTTCCTTTCATTTTCACATTCACACATGCACATGTAGAAACATTCATGTAGCAACCTGTAGTTCTTTCATTTTCATATTCACACATGTATAAACATTCAAACACATGTAGAAACATTCACACATGACAATTCAGAAAAATTCATTTTCAAAATATCATTCTTTTGTCATTATCTCTATCAACATCCCAATTATAGTTTAACCCCCGCTACTTGTATGTCTTTTACCCATTCTTCTCTTACATCATTTAATTCTTCTGTCGTATAGGAAGCATGTACATCTGATATGACCTTACTTGTAGTGTAGTCAGTTTCAAACACCTGCAAAGAGAATGATGCAAAAATATAATTAATAATATATAAATAAGATTGATATATTTCATATTATATAATGAGACTATATATAATACCTCAGGTATGGTATCGATGTCCACTGTGGCATATTTGATAATCATGTGAATAAATCGCATCACATAGTATGCACATGCCCAGCCGTTGTCTTGTGTAGAAAACTATAAATTGAAACATACAAAATATTAAAAAATACAACTAAGCACAGTTCACATAAATAATATATGCATTGGAGTTGGGAACTTACTTTCACGTTCTCCCAAATTATTGGCTGGTTCTTTTTCCTGGGGACCTTTCCTACAGCCTTTTTGAACTCATGTAAACCCCTACATGTTAATGTAACACAAAATTGCATAATTAAATAGTAATATAATAACAAGTGTTAACAGATATAAAAATGAAATATTTCTCATCGGAATAATGCCATTTTCATTGCATGTCCATATTTTGGATTCAATTTAGTCCCCTTTGGATCTAGATAATAGACAGTGAACGTCATGAGGACAATAACTAGTAACTCCCAATGCGTACCCCTAGAGGTCAAAAGGATAAAAATTAATAACTCAAAATCCACAATAAAAATGTAATTTTCTTAAATCCAAATTATAAGCGAAGTAAACTTACTCCACATTGAATGGAGATATTATCACCGTCTTCTTATTTTGACCAAAATTTGTAAAAGCATCACAACAATATTGTTGAACTGACGTAGGGTCTTTAGCTACTAGACTAATCAAAGATGGAATAAAAAATCCTACATGTTCAAATGAAAAATCTGCACATATCTTGTTTAAGTAGCTATAAAACATGTATTATGTATGCATTAATATATAAGAAACCAGATCACCGGATCCTATACAAGGTATATGGATGTATAAACAAGATCTCACCTTTTCCATAGCTCTATCACAGATGTATTCAGCCAATCATAGCGAAACAACTCCAAAATATCTTGTATAAATAGTTTGGTTTCGTATGATTGACCTGCAACATCCGCATCTATAGAAACATTTATAGGGAAATTTATATCATGTTCTCCTAACCATACTACCATACCCCAACAATTAGGACCTAACAGGGTAGGTAGGTCCTGTGGAACCCAACTTGGTAATGTAGGAGGTGGAGGTGGAGGCCCAGATGCTCTGGGTGTCTTCATTTTAACATGTATATATAATTTCAGATCAATTGACCTCATATATACACACTAACAATTTAACGTAATGTAAATTTACCATACAATTTCAGTATAGATGACATCCGCTTTGGGCCATAATATCACTCCGCCTTCTGCCTCACCAAATGTTTCACAATCTAGGTGGGCATATGGCAATTAATGATCCATCCAATTGGGGAATATATGTATCAGGCTCACACAAACCCAACCATTTGGTAATGGAGACCCATGAAACATTTCCCCTGGAAGGGATGGGTAAGCCGACGCCTCTGCAACAACGTATTCATTACTTTTTAGAAGGAATGGCTTCAGCCCCTACAAATTTATGTAAAGAATGTTATATACATATATACATATCATCTTGAAACATATCATCTTGAAAGGACTAGCTACTATGTCATAAAAATACTTACAACGGATGTGCTAGGTGGTGGGTCTACATAATAACTCCCAACCTCTACAGTAGGACTAGAGCAGGACGCCATAGGTACTGTTTGAGTGGCAGTCTGAGATGCCTGCCACTTCACCATTACTTCTTGGATTCTCCTATCAATTAACACATCTACATATACATGGATAAAAGAAATGTTAGCTTCTGATTATTGAATTCCCTTTTACAGTAACATTCTAAAAAAATAATAGGTTACCTCTTCTTGTGAAATTCCCACTTTTGGGACATGTTTGCATTGGGATGGCCCAAAGAACACTTTGATGCCCACACCAGCGCCTGCACCCCTAACACATCCAGGATGCTCTGGGTTACCCAAAGCAACTGTCAATTCATCCCTTGTGCCCTCAAGGATGAACTTTCCTTGTTTCCTCAGCTCATGCAGCTCTTGCTAATCGCCATCAACAGAAATTGGTAAGTAAGTAAACACCACAAATAATCAATATTCGAACGAATTGCTATAAGAGTTGTATTTTACCATTTTTGCAGTCGCCTCAGCTGTTGTGGGCTTCTTTATTTCTCCCTTCTTGTTTTGCCTGCCAGCTATCTAGGCATCATGGTGAGGAAGAGGTGCGGTACCTATAGTAGAGAACTCCTGAGTAGCAGTAGACTGAGCAATACACTCACCATGTAGTCTTTGGCGAATACCTACATAGCCCTATGGACCCATTGTGTGGTCATGCACATTTAGTGTGATGCCTTGTTCTTTACGCCTCACTGATATCCTAGTTAGTATGCACATTGGTTTGGTCAACACTAAAGGTTAGTCTTGAATAGGTTAATACAATGTATATTAATTAAATAGGGAGTAACACCTAATACCTTGAATTCATCAGTGTTTCTTGAAGCAACAAACGCATCCCATTCTTCTTAGTCTAGGAAGTTTCACTAATCAGTGGCTGACTTCTTCCTCTTCTCACCATATTTTATGTATTCTCGAGTGAGATTTGTCCAATAGTTCCTTAGGACCCTCCCGCAATGTTGCATCACACATTTATGATGCAACTTTTCATCCAACACAAATATACTCTGCAAAATAGAATTGCTATTAACTAGTATCCAAAAAATTAGTAATCTACAAAATAGAATTGCAAATAATAATAACTCACGCATATATCCTTCCATATTAAGTCCTTCCCCTTAGGAACTTTATGCCAAAAATCTATCTTACAACCACAATGGCTACGAGTAACATACACAAGTTATGAAACAAACGAATTGTGGTTCACTCCAATAACATTTCCTGCATTATCAAAATCCACAACCAGTTTGGGTCCATTACCCCTTAGCATTGTTAACTTCTTCATCATAGTGATGCCCCTTCTCTTGACAACTTTTTGGTACTGCTCATCAAGTGCCTCAAGTGCTTCAGAGGGTACATGTGCACATCAACCTAAAATTTAACAAAATAAACACACTTACAAGATATAACTATAAATGGACGTATAGATAGAAATATATGATATATTTTTAAAACTTACATTATGAGGCAGCACATTAGTATCCTCAAAATCCTCATCATGAACATCATGGTCATCATGCCCATGCTCATCCATCTAAAAATTTCATTAAAAAATCAAACATTTAGCATTTGACATAACTAGAAGATAATGAAACATTGAAAAATGAAACATTGTATAGTTCACATATACAAATGAAACATTGAAAAATGAAACATATAAAAAAATATAAACATACATGCCTCTAATATTGCGATTATTTATCAATTAACAATCCTTCATTGTGTTCTCCGCGCACTTACAGGTCATCATTAGCTTCAATATTTTGTGGTGTTGGCAACCCAACTGAGAATGGACTAGAGTCATCATACTTATCATAGTACTCTTCTTCATCTATAGGATCTTCAATGAACTGTCTTTTACCATGAAGAACAACTGACCATTTATCATTTGTAGGATCATCGATATAAAATACTTGTTTCGCCTGTGATGCCAATATGAGTGGTTCACCCTTCTCGTCAATCTTTTCAAAGTTCACTAAAGTAAAACCAAATTCATCCACTATAACTCCTTTGGTGTTATCAACCCAATTACATTTGAAGAGCGGAATTCTGAAATCTATGTAGTCAAACTCCCATATGTCTTCAATGACACTGTAATATGACATTTTAGCTTCACGTGGACTCTTATCCTTTGCACTTGCAAAAAACATAGTCGACACTTGAAGGGTGACCCCACTGTTTTGGATGACACTCTTATCATCTTGGCACTTTCTATAATATGTGAATCCATTAATGTCATACCCTTCATAAGACATAACATTCAATTTTGGTTTAAAGTCAAGGCATTTGATAGTTTTAGTAATATCATCTGGTGTTTGAGATAGTTGATGTAAGACTTTATCTTCAAACCACTTAATAAATGTCTTGTTATGCAATCTAGCAAGCCACATTGAATTGGCTCGAGGATATTGTCTCTTGATGAAATTGGTATGTTCCTCGATATAAACACTCACTTCATCCATGTTGTGTAAAATATACAAGTGACCTTGTTCCAACTGCTCACGGCTGATTACTTTCACCCGTGATCCCAAAATTCCTTTGCCAAATTGCTCCTCAATATTCTTGTCATTACTAGGAGTGTCATTACCACCCAGAAAGTCATTGCAAAAGTCCATAACCTCTCTCGCCACATAACCCTCAATAATACTCCCTTCAGGCCGATAACGGTTTCAAACATCACTTTTAAAAATGCACATGTATCGTTCAAAGGGATACATCCAATGCAAGAAAATTGGTCCTAACATTTTCACTTCCCTAGTCAAGTGCATAATAAGATGTACCATGATATCAAAGAACGAAGGAGGAAAATACATCTCAAGCTGACATAGGGTAACAACCACTTCTCTTTGCAAAGTATCGAGAGTATCAGGGTCAATAACTTTGCTACACAAACTGTTGAAAAAGAAACAAAGACTGGTGATTGCAAACCTTACATGCTTCGGCAATATAGATCGAATTGCCACGGGTAATATTTGTTACATTAGAGTGTGACAATCATGAGATTTAAGACCTGTCAACTTCAGATCTTTCATTGATACCAATCTACAGATGTTGGATGAGTAACCCTGTGGCACCTTAACATTTACTAAGCATTCACAAAAAGCTTTTTTCTCCTTTCTGGACAACGTGTAACAAGTGGGAGGTAAGTATGTTCTCCGATTTCCCATTTCATATAATTCTATTAATTTTGACCTTATTCCCATTTCACGTAGGTCCAGTCTGGATTTTATCCCATCTTTAGTCTTACTTGGTATATTTAACAGAGTATCAATGACGCTATCACAGACATTTTTCTCAACGTGCATGACATCGATACAATGCCTGACTGTCAAAGAACTCCAATAAGGAAGATCCCAAAATATTGACTTCTTCTTGAATAAAGATTTGTCACTCCATGTGGCCATAGTACATTGTGATCTCTTACCAAATTCATTGACAAAGTCTTTTACTCTTTCATAAATAACCTCCCCCAGTATAGGTTTAGGTGCAGTCTATTCCTCATTCCATCCATTGAATGTTTTGCGCTTCCTACGATACGAATGGAATTTTGGAAGAAACCTTCGATGAATAAGATATATAGTCTTGTCGCCATATTTTAGTCTTATTAAATTAGTGTTCTCTTCACATATAGGGCACGCTTTAGCTCCTTTGACATTATACCCAGACAAATTCCCATATGCTGGAAAGTCATTAATAGTGCAAAACAACATAGCGTGCAAATGAAATGTCTCTCTTCGTGAAGCATCATTGGTCATCACACCTTCACCCCAGAGTTTCTTTAAGTCATCAATCAGAGATTCAAGATAAACATTGATATCATTTCCAGGTTGTTTAGGGCCCGATATCAACAACGACAACATAATGTACTTATTTTTCATACACGGCCAGAGAGGAAGATTGTATATAACAAGCATGACTGGCCAAGTTCTATGTTGGCTGCTCAATGTCCCGTATGGATTCATCCCATCTATACCTAGCCCAAGTCTTAGATTCCGGACTTCTTCACCAAATTTAGGGTACAATAGATCAATCTTCTTCCACTGTGGGGAATCAGATGCATGTCGTAGGATCCCATCATTATTTTTCTTAACATCTGCATGCCACCTCAAATTCTTCACATCTATCAGATTGGCAAACAAGTGTTGAAACTGTGATATTATAGGTAGATACCACATCACCTTGGCAGGAGAACCAGTTTTGGACTCCCCCAAAGTCGTCAATTTATACCGTGACACACCACATTTTGGACAATCTTTCAAATCCACATAGTCCTTTTGAAATAATACACAATCATTCAGGCATGCGTGTATCTTCTTGGCCTCCATTCCTTTTGGGCACAACAATTTTATTACTTGGTATGTTGAGATTGGCAACTCATTTCCTTCAGGAAGGATTTCTTTCAACAAAGATAACAATGATGTGAAGCTTTTGTCGCTCCATCTATTGTTAGCTTTTAGCTTATACAATCTCAACACAACACTAAGTTTTGTAAACTTAGTACAACCTATGTATAATGGTATCTCAACATCATGTACAAAGTTTCTAAACATAGGAGTAGGGATGTAAATGGGTACAGGTATACCCACAAAATCGCAAATCCGGACCCTTAAAAAACCCGTCACGGGTCTAATTTTTCATACCCGCATACCCTTGGACCCGTATACCCTTGGACCCGCATATAAGCGGGTCCAATAATGGGTATGCTTAGACCCAGACCCGCTAGACCCATGTACCCGCTATACATAAGTAACTACTAAAATAGTATGTTATATATCATACTTTACTAGTCTAATTAATATAATTATTGAGATTATATTATACTCTAAGGTTGAGACTAGTCATATAACTAAGAATTAGCTATTCTAGTTACAATAACGAGCATCATCATATGTAAACTTAAAATCAAAATGTCTACTAATCTACATTACTTTCTACATAAATTAAATGTTATGATCATGACTACAAATATGTAAACAATTACTCAATTAATTTTATTATATAGAATATAACATTGTCTAATATAACTATTACATGTTAATATACTATATGATAACAATATCTTGTTGTGTTAAATATATATAACATAGTAATTTCTCTTACATAAACAATATGATGTTTTATAGAACCTCTTACCCACATACCTGCACCGCATACCCGCTATTATTACGGGTACAGGTATGGTGCGGGTCCAGGTTTTGTATTATGCGGGTCTAGAACCGGAACCGGACCCGCTAAATTAGATGGGTATGGGTATGGGTATGGCCAGACCCGCACCGTACCCACACCGTTTACACCCCTACATGGGATGTAGATCGGTTTCAGTGTGCTCTACCCCACAACTATCCAGCATCGCATCAACAATGTCCAATGGAACTAGTTCGTTCACATCTATGTCATCGGAGGCAATTTCTTCTTTCACACAAGCACTGCTATCAACATGCACTGGTTTCGGGTTTGAAATCTCTCCATGCCGGTTCCATTTTGTATTGCCTTGTACAATCTCGTTGCACATGACATGACTTTTGATTTTGTCACTAGTGTTGACTTTCAAGTTGTTACCGCAATGCCTACATGGACAGTAGAACCTATCTCCAGGTTATTTCCTACGTTCCTCGGAAAATCTAATAAACTGATCAAGACCAGAAATAAACTGTGGGGTGCAGCGATTGTGAATGCACATCCATGATCTATCCATTCTATGATCAAAGCAAAAACAAGCATATATTACAATAAGATTAGGGTCTAGGGTTAATAGATTAGAGTTTAAGAATGGTTAAAACTTTAGGGTTTAAGGTCTTATATATAATTAAGATTTACTCCTATTGAGTAAATCTTGGATGAGTTTCTAGGCCAAAAAATACATGTGTTGTCATTCTTATATATAATAAATGTGTACCACCTATCCCATTCTTGAACACCTAATCTCACTAGTAAGTGTATAATGTATATTGGGTTTTCAAGAAAATTTCGGCATCATTTCCCCACTGTTCTCGAAGTACATATGTACTTAGAACAAACATGGAAATGCTACCGAAATTTTCTTGAAAACCCAATACACATTATACACTTACATCCTAAGTGAGATTAGGTGTTCAAGAACAGTCCCAAACCGGGGACTATCTAAGATTTACTCCTATTGAGTAAATCTTAGACGAGTTTCTAGGCCAACAAATACATGTGTTGTCATTCTTGTATATAATAAATGTGTACCACCTATCCCATTGTTGAACACCTAATCTCACTAGTAAGTGTATAATGTATATTGGGTTTTCAAGAAAATTTTGGCAACATTTCCCTGCTGTTCTCCAAGTACATATGTACTTAGAGAACAAACGAGGAAATGCTACCGAAATTTTCTTGAAAACCCAATACACATTATACACTTACATCCTAAGTGAGATTAGGTGTTCAAGAACAGTTCCAGACCGGGGACTATCCAAGATTTACTCCTATTGAGTAAATCTTGGACGGGTTTCTAGGCCAACAAATACATGTGCTGTCATTCTTATATATAATAAATGTGTACCACCTATCCCATTCTTGAACACTTAATCTCACTAGTAAGTGTATAATATATATTGGGTTTTTAAGAAAATTTTGGCAACATTTTCCCATTGTTCTCCAAGTACATATGTACTTAGAGAACAAACGGGGAAATGCTACTGAAATTTTGTTGAAAACCCAATACACATTATACACTTACATCCTAAGTGAGATTAGGTGTTCAAGAACAGTCCCAAACTGGGGACTATCTAGGATTTACTCCTATTGAGTAAATCTTAGATGGGTTTCTAGACAAACAAATACATTTGTAGTCATTCTTATATATAATAAATGTGTACCACCTATTCCATTCTTGAACACCTAATCTCACTACTAAGTGTATAATGTGTATTGGGTTTTCAAGAAAATTTCGGCAACATTTCCCCGCTATTCTCCAAGTACATATGTACTTAGAGAACAAATGGGGAAATGCTACCGAAATTTTCTTGAAAACCCAATACACCTTATACACTTACATCCTAAGTGAGATTAGGTGTTCAAGAACAGCCCCAAACCGTGGACTATCCAAGATTTACTCCTAATGTGTAAATCTTGGACGTGTTTCTAGGCCAACAAATACATGTATGTTGTCATTCATATACCTACAATCCTAGTTTCATCATTCATATCCTAAGTTTTGTTTAACATCATTTAATCATGCTTGTCAGTAAATACTAAACAGTAAATAAACCATGATTCCATATATCAAAGATTTGAATCAGGGGGTGATGTAGCCCTGTTTTAGGGCTCCATCATGTGCCATTTTGTACTTAAATCACATCTAAACATGTTATCTTACAAGATTTTCCCCCTAATGTGTTTATCATTGCCAAATGCACTTATGATGTTCTTTACACTATTATTAGGTACTTGGACCATGCCTTAGATGGAAGAGAGAGAAAGAAGGAGTTCTAAGGCTCCTCCACTCATGTGGAGGTCCAAAGGAGGCCCCAAAATCTCCCTCAACCTACCTCCAATGGCCAAGAGTCATCACCAAGCAAAGACATCCAAGAATGATGAAGTTTAAAGGATAATCAAGTGGTGCAAAGCCTCACCACGGCCTTGGGCACTTACCACGGTCGTGCAAATTTATGACCAAGAACCAGCATTTCAATAGGGTTTTTCCCCAAGTCGCCACGACTGTGGCCATCTGCCACGACTGTGGCCAATGAAGAACAAAACGACTGTGATGCTGCTCCACGATCCTGGAGCAGCATCATGGTCATTTTGTTCTTCATTGGCCACGGTCGTGGCAGATGGCCACAATCGTGGCGACTTGGGGAAAAACCATGTTGAAATGCTGGTTCTTGGTCATAAATTTGCACGACCATGGGAAGTGCCCACGACCACATCCCCCTCCGTCAAAATGGTCATGTGACCCAAAACGGCCATGGTGCCACTCACCCACCACGCCGTGGCACTCCACCACGGTCGTGGCCACCAACATAGCATATCACCACCAACACCATACCACAGTCGTATTCTTACCTCACGACCATACTATACTACCCTCACCACGACCGTGGCACACCAACACGACCGTGGTGACCAACCTACCCTACCATTTCCACCACATATCCACATCAAATCCACTCCATTTCACCATTATCATTATAGCTTCATATATCAACATACATACTAGGTCATATTTCAAGTCAAGATTTAGGCATTTAATCACCTTAGGGCGCATACATGATTCACAAGGTATCAGGGTGCACAAAGAATAATATATATTACTAATTTAGGAGTTCACATTATCATTTTAGAAATAGAAGACCCACATGTGAGTTAAGTTTGAGATTTAACATCAATGTATCTTTAACACACATGTTTCAAGGTTCAAAGCACATAATCAAATCAAATTAGGATGCTAGAATGGACAAATTGAATCTTATTTCAACATGCATCAAATTTTACTGAATTAGGTCAAGCATGAGGATTAGAAGCACAAATATATGTAAGTATAAGATTTGAATCAAAATGAAGCCTAATGGCACATTGGGAGCGTGAGATTATACCTCACTTGAAGGCTAAAGAACAAATATATGCAAATCAACAACACAAATGGATGACACATCAACTCAATTCATCCTGAGAGCACAAGTGCAATCGATGCAATTCTGTTATAATGAATTAATTAGGTGTCAATAAGCCTCAATTTTAGTGAGACTCTCTTAGTCCATGCTACTACAAATGGGAAATCAGAAAATATACTGCATGTGTAACTTAATTGCAAAAATACAATCTAAGTGCACTAATGACAAAAATTATCCTAATGACAAAAGGGCCAGCCAATGGTGGTCAAGCAGGAGCAGGGTACCTTGAGGGCGGAGGAAGAATAGGAGGAAGAAGGCCTTCGTGGCGGCACTGGTGGCAAATAGGCACGCAAGAGCTGTGGTCGGAACAGGGAGCAGGAGAGTCGCGGCCTGGAGAGCAGCGACCGGAGCACCAGCAAGCGGCGGCGGCAGAGGCAAGCGGCGAGCGGCAGTGACAACGACCAGAGCACCAACAAACGACAGTAGGAGAGCTGCGGTCTGGAGAGCAGCGACCAAAGCACCCGCAAGCGGCGACGGCAGAGGCGAGCGGCGGCGGCGGCGGCCAGAGCACCAGCAAATGGCGACGGAGGCAGAGGCGACGAACGCATGAGCAGCGAGTGGCGGTGAGTAGAGGAATCGCCAGACCTAACCCTCAATCGAGAATGAATGAAACAGAGAAAGGGGAAGAGTCTGGCTCGCGCATGTGTTGTTAAGTTAACAATAAGCGTCGGTTATTAGAACTAACCAACGCTTAAAACTATAAGCGTCGGTTACCAACAAGAAATCGACACTTCCGTTAGTTTATAGTCGTCGGTTCCAACTAGAAAAACCAACGTCTATCTATATATGCCGACAAAAATAAATGTTCTCGAATTAAGACTATAGTCGTCAGTTTCCGTATAAAAATCGACGCTAAAGGGAGGTGGCTATTTTCATGGTTAACCGCGCGAAAATACATCGACGTCGGTAATTGTAAGACAACCGACGATAAAAATTGGTCAAATTTCTATCTCGCGAAAAACCTTTAGTCGTCGGTTTCTTTGTTAAAAACCCACGTTGTATGTTAAATTTTGGAGGTAATTATTTTTACTGGAAAATTTGGATTTGGCGGTCAATTTTAGACATCGGTTTCTTATTAAGAAACCGACGCTAAATAAAAAGTGATACCCGCGTCTGGTCGTCCTTCACATATAGATGTCGGTTATTTTATTTAACCGATGCTGTATGGATTAGGCGTCGATTTTTATATACAACCGACGGCTGTAAATGTGACGTTATAAGTCATTTTTGTAGTAGTGAAGGGAATAAAACAACTAGGGATAAATATATATCTCATGTTAATATTGCAAAACGAGATACGGTCGCGTGACTGCAATGGCTTTAGGAAGACGACTGGTGTTTTTAGGCCATCCCATGTATTTATTTAAAGGACAAACACGCTTGCCCCCAATAGTGGAACTACTCCATTTGGAAAATGGAGCAAATGCCCTCGAATATTTAATCACCTCCGCATGAACAACGTAGCCGCTCAAATTTAGTAATGGAGTATTTGTTCACGAATAGTGGAGCCGCTCCACTTGAAATACAGAGCAACTTCTCTCAAACAATGCATGAAAAAATAAATTAAATATCAGCTGCTACATGATTCGAACTTAAAACCTACTGATAAAGGACAAACATGCTTGCCATCAAATAGTGGACAATCTCCACTTGAATAGTGGAGCCACTCTATTTGAACATTGCAGAGAATGCTCCGGAACATGGAGGAACTCCACAAGAACAGTGGATCTGGACCTGGCCCACTTTAGCAATGGAGCAGTTGTGCAGAATAGTGGAGCCGCTCCACTTGAACAATGGAGATGTGGCTCTGGAACAACACATTAGGGAAAAAAATGAAATGAATATTCTCTCCTATAGGATTTCAAATGAAATTACCAACACACTTGGCTCCCAATAATGAAGCACCTCTGCACCAACAATCGAGCCTCTCCATTTGAACAATGAAGTAACTGCTCCTCGGTAGTGGTGTACCTCCACACACATAGTGGAGCTACTTCACTTTAGCAATGGAGCACTACTCCCGAATAGTGGAGCATCTTCACTTGAACAATTGAGTAGTTTCTTTGAAAAATCCACTATGAAATAAAAAAATTCTAGATACATTCTTCTATAGAATTTGAACTCAATATCTACTACCGACACAGTTTCTACAAACAGTGGAACACCACCATATGAATAGTAGAGCCAGTCCATTTAAAACAATGGACCAGATTCTCTCGAATAGTGGAACACCTCCACACAAATCGTGGATCACTTCGCTTTGACGATGGATCATTGTTCCCGGAGAGTAATGTTGTTTTGAATGGGTTGAATAGTTTCTCAGGACTAGTGCACAGTAATAAAAGATAAAACTAATGTTGTCAACTATGATTCTTATGCAAGACATGTTGGCTTAGGATCAACACGTTTGTCACCCTATAGTGGAGCACCTCCGCATGAACTACTCTAGAATAATGCAATGTGGTAAATAATTAAACTAATATTATAGGGATCATCTTTAATATCCGTGAGGGTAGCTACCCGCCCCCTATTGTAGTTACTTTTTTTTAAGTTTTTAACTTTTGACAGGTAGAGGGTTACTTTACCTTGCAAACTGTTAAATTTCATACATAAATAGTTACGACTGCATCTGCAGATTTCAAAACATAATTACATATATATCTGCTGTGTATTTTGTATTGATGTATTTTTTTAATTCTATAGTTACTTTCTTATCAACATAGTTAATTTTTTGATAGAATTATTACTTTTCTAGCCAGAACTGTTACTTTTTTAGCTGCCGGTTAGCGAACTCCAGGCTATCCACACGGGTATTGAATGAACGGTCAATATTATATGCTATAGCAATCAAACCGAAGGGCTTAGGTGAAGAACCAACACGCTTGCCACCCAATAGTGGAGTACCTCCACATGAACTACACTAGAAGCATGAGCTGTGGTAATAAAATTAATAGTGCCTATAGCATCTGCTCGAGGAGAATACATTGTGGTAAAAAACAAATTCATAGTTTATAATATAAGATTCAAATCCAATACCTATTTGGTGGATGACCAACACACATGTTACTGTTTTGTAAATAGAACCTTGATTTATTATGTGCAAATTATATGTAAATGACCATGCGCTGTATATGTCTGGTTGAGTATCATTTGTGACACATTCCCCTAGTGGGCTCTAATTGCAACACGTTTTCCTCATTTATGAAATTACACCCATATCAATCTTGGTAAAGTAAAAGAATCCCCAATCATCATTTAACGACAAGAAGTTGTATCTCTTCCCCATCTCATTACCCCTTCCTCTCCCTCTATTTATTTCTCTCTCAACTGCCATGTCACTATGCTCCAAATTTTGGAGGTTTATACCAAGAATGAGGAGAAGTTCATCTAACATTTTCCTAGTAGAAATCACGACCCAATTTTCTTCATCGTGGTCATATCATCAATGGTGTCCAGCTATGTCACATGAATGGGTATCACCAACATTTTCATCATAATATTCCCCAATTGAGGATTCCATCAATGTTTCGTGTGCTACATGTACATATGTGTGCTCAAGATATAAATTCCTATATGACAAAGGAGGACCACTAACTGGACTATATATATATATATATATATATATATATATATATATATATATATATATATATGGTGTTGATCCTATGTGTGACAGTTTTTGCATGCGAGGGTGAGAGGCAGGATTTTCAATCGTGGGATGTAGCTGACTTTTTATCAAGGGTGTGTGCTTGACCTTTGAGTTTGATGGCACTATACCTGCTACAAAGTGGCATTAATGACCTGCTACAAAGTACTCTAAGGCACTTCTACAACATTGTTAAATTCATTTTAGAGTAAAAAGTTACACCAGCTATCCCCTTCTTTTGTGACGCCTATTCTATAGGACGGGTCCTATAGAAACTTCATATGATCCAATAAGATTGTGTTATAGTGAACAATTTATAGTTCTCTCTCCTTATTTTTCTAGGGGGTTGGGTTTTAAAGATGAGTGAGAAGGAGATAATGAATTGTGATTGGTTGTCTTATATAAAAAGTATATGACTCGTCCTATACTACTTGACACACCTTCTTTCGTACTCCTCCAATCTTCTCCCTTTTTTTATTAAAGCCACGATTGTGATTCAATGCAACTTAACACAACTATTGAATTTGCATACATACATTACAAACAAACAACGTATATAAACATTACCGTCGCTCATTTTCATTTATCACAAGTATAATATTTTGTCTTTCTTAAGTTGTTTCTTCTATTTATATTTAAAAAATTACTAGATGATTGGTTTTTTTTCCGACAAGAAGTCAATTATACCTTTTATTATTGCCTCAAACATTTTAAATCTTGAATCATGCCATATTTTTGTGTTTGACAGTTTAGTTGTCACACATTGGCCATACATATGTGTTGTTAAGGCTTACAGTTTGTAGACGTACATGCCTCTTTATGTGTAATTGTTTAACATGTGTAAGAGAAAAATACATATACATTTTGCGATTTTTGTATATAATCTTCAGTCTTCTAAATACAAAGCATTTATTTTAACGTAAATAAATATACATAATACTCGACAATATGTCTCATATTCTTTTTTTACCGGATGTAATATTGATTGAAAAATTGAAACCCTCAAAGTGTTTCATTTTATAGGATGAAAGAGATTGGTGCTTGAGTACATATTAAGTTCTATATAACCATTGTATTTTATTTATTTCTAATAATTGTTGTGCTCTTTATATGTTGTTATAAACCTTCTCTTTTTATGTGGGTGATCCTCTTATAAATACACAACAAGGGCACATTTGCCGATTGAAAGTTGAGGATCCTAACTAAGTAGACAAAAAATAACAACTATTATTCCAATACTTTTATAGTCATATCATGGGTGACGATGTCAAGAGAACGCCTACCATTATCTATAATGATATTTTTCATATTACTTCTATGAAACTCAATGATGATAACTTTCTGCTCTGGATGAATGATGTTCAAACATTCTTTAGATCATGGGATAAACTTAAATTTAACATCGAGGATGCCTTTGATGCGCCAGACACCACATTTCTTAGCCTAACAAAACTCTCAAAAAATAGGATCCCCTTCTTGTTCTAGGGATCAATTTTAGATTGCAGCTATTTTCTTCCGGTGTGTCCCTTATATCAATACTTTACTACTATGAGGTTGACTTGTTTCTTGCAACAAGTTGACTTCCTCTTTAGAATGCTAAACTCTAGGACTTTTCATAGTGATTGGTGTGCAGCTGACACACATCAACATCCCATTTCCAACACTTGTTGTCTGGCACATATTTCTTCTTCTGCCTCATCCTTTGCTATTTTCTATATAGAACATATGTTCCTAAGTGTCTAGCGGATACTCTGCGCCATCCTAGATGGAAATCTATCATGATGGAATAAATGTCTCTCTCCATGACAACAAGACATGGGATACTGTGACCCCACCGTTAGGAAAAAATATTGTAGACTGTGAATGAGTTTTATCTATAAAGCATAAGTCGATTGACTCTGTTGAACAACTCAAGACACACTTGATTGTCAATGGATTCACCCTTATCTTTGGCATGGATTACTTCGAGACATTCTCTCTAGTAACAAGGATTGCATCTGTCTGCATCTGTATCTCCCTTACAGCTCACCTTGACTAGCCTCTTTAGCAGTTAGTTATCAAAATGCATTTCTTCATAGAGATTTTTCGGAGGAAGTTTACATGTAGCAATCACCTAATTTTTTTTTGAGGGGGGCATCTTCTCACAAGGTATGTCATCTCTCAAAATCTCTATACACCCTCAAGTAGTCCCCAAGGACGTGGTTCAACAAGTTATGTGATATCCTAACACAACTTAACTTTCAAAGATCAGCCATAAACAATTCATTTCTCTTCTCCAAGTCCTCTGAAGGAAACATTCTTATCATCTTCTATGTCAATGGCATCTTCATCACTGGAGATAATATGATGGGGATATCCTAGCTCAAGTAATCTCTACATGAACATTTCCATAAAAAAGCCTTGGGCATCTTGTGAATGCTTTCTTAGAATCGCTAGCGCACAAAACACATAGCTAATAATCCAGTCTTCCGTGAGTGCACAAAATACATCGAAGGTGGCTACCATTTTGTACGGGACCTGATAAAATCCAAGAATATCATCACTCATCAATTAGAACAGGTTATCAGGTTGTATACATTCTTAGCAAACTTTATATTTTCCATTGTCCCTTCTTAGCCCATGTACTCCGTGACTCCTATATATAGGAGACATGATACACTTTTTTTACTAAAAACAACTCATTCTATAGTGTGTAAGGAAGAAAAATCAAGGAGAGGATGAGGAATGAAAATAGAAATAAAAATAAAGAAATATTTATCAGTGTGATTTTGTTTGCATAGGATAACATTATAAATATTTAAAAAGCTATTTGTTACAAAATTCCGAGGACAATGGAAAACGGTCACCCATATAACTTATATTTTGACATAGTAATAGAAAAATTGTACTTTTCTACCATGATACATAAAACTACATCATTCTCTCATAATAAACTATAGCATATATGAAATCATTACAAGATGTGAAGAATAATTTGGTATGGTATTTTTCTTAGAAAACATAAAAAACAAAAATAGTACTTAACACTAAAAACAAAATAAGTTCCTTTATATGAAATGTGGTTGTAAGGACCCTGACCCGGGTTGTGGTCTAACCCTTTTTTTTGCCTAAGTAATTTGTTTAGAAATTTAATCTAATCCTTTGAGGCTTTTTTTTATCATGTGACACACTTATGATTCAAGTTTGGTTCTATTTGGATAATGTTTTAGCAATGTTTGCTTATTTTGGACCAGAGTGCAATTTACCCAAGATGAGGGGTTATTTTGCAAAATGTCACATATTGAGCATTCCCTTAGTGCTTTAGCATCATAAGAGAGAGGATGATTATATGGGGTGCCTTGTGGAGAGCTTAAGTTTCAACCCTATGTGGATGATGTTTGTGCTTTGTGTGCTAATTTTGGTGTAAATTGCAATTTACCCAAAGTAAAGGGTTAAAATGCAATTTACCATCTCTAGTGTGATCCTTCTATTGCTTGACATCATCTAGAAAATAGAGAAAGAGATGGGTGCCTAGTTTGGATCTCGGGCAAAAGGTGGCATCCTCATAGTAATGATGATCTGTGGACAATGTGTGTTTTGACCTTGGATTGTAGTGTATTAGTTGTGTGAGGTGTACCGGTATGGTGAAGTGGCACCCTTGGTAGGAAGACAAGAGGCTGATACTATACCTAGAGTATATCACCATAATCTTTCATGTTAGCTATAGTGTTTGCATGTGGCCTTTTTACGTGGACAAGTGTCACCTAAACTCTTAAGGTGATGAAACCTCTCTTTTGGTCTCTCTTTCTTCACTCAAGTATATAACCACTCTCTCTTTACACAAGTGAACCATTTCATCCATTCTTTTTCTTCTCTTCTTTTTTTATGAGCTTGAGATATTAAGGATCTAGAGGAATTCCCGATGGAGCTTGGGAGGGCGAGTTCCTTGCTCATGGTGATTCTTTGTTTAACTTCCATCTTGGTAAGTTATGTTTCTTGGTGACGATTTCTTTGAGCTCTCTTCTTCATATTCTTCTTCCCCTCTCAGCCATGGATCATACCTTTAATAAAGGTTGAACAGGTCTTGGTTCTCTCTTTCCTTCTTTCCTCCTTGAGCAATCATAACCTTGGCATCTTCTTCTTCTTTGGAGATAATGTTGAGGTCGAGTTTGGGTCTCTTGATGGATCATCTTCAACTTTGAGAAAACATGAGATTTGGAGCTATGATCATGTATCTTGAACCTTTTATGGAGACCTTCTTGAGGAAGGTTATATAACTTTTAGCCTTCTTTATTATTTTTACTCTTTCACATGCTTATATTGATTCTCATCTCTGAATCATTTATCTCATATATGCTAGTTGTTAATAATGGTCGTGAGAATCAATTTGCTAAAGGAACCGTGTTTAGTTTGTCTTTCACATCTTGTACTTTCCTATGATGATAATAGTTGAACTAGTGGCCGATATCCTAAGGTTGAAGATGACAAGTTGAAACACACCCTAGGTTGTGACTAGTCGACACACCTTGTGGTGCTTAAACCGACATGCTTAATTGGCACTTAAATCGATACATTAGATGATGTTATGGCCAATACACCAAAGCAAGGTGTGGCCAAAACACCAAAGTTAGGTGAAGATGATACACTAAAATATGGTGAAGATGATACACCATGTTATACTTATGGCCGATATCACTTTAGCACCTCAAAATTGATATTAGCATGATGGGCCATGGGCAACACAAGTGAAGAGTGTCATGGCCAATACATGCATCTAACCCGACACAAAGTGAGGAGCTTAAGCCAACACAAATGAATGTCTCTAGACTGACACTAGGATTAGTGTGTAGGCTGATACACCTTGATAAGGTCAAGCTGACACACCATGTAGGTGCTAAAATGAGGTACCCTCCTATAGGTGAGAGGTCGATACACTTTGTGGAGTTAGTGGTTGACACATCAGGGTGAGGCTAAGCTGAGATACTATCTTATTGAGTGAGAGGCTAGCACACTTGTAGTGCTAAACTGAGAGACACCATGATGTTAATCGACACACTTTCAAGTAAGGATAAAATTGACACCCACGGGGAAGAGGAAACTGATATCTCACTTGTAGGTAGTGAATCTGATATATCTAAGACTGACCCAAGATGTTACTAATCGAGACACACCTTGATGAGGTAAACCAATATACCTAGTGGGTATTAAGATCATGATGCAATGTGGATGTCAAGCCAACACACCTTGGAAGGGATGAAACTGATACCTAGGGTTGATGATAAATTGATATTCTATGATAATTCCAATCTAACATCTTGAGAAGGTAGTGAAACCAATATCACATGATGAGTGTGAAATGTATACCATAAATTGAAGGTGAAACTAACATCTAGGGTCAGGGGATAGATTGAGATGTCATACATGAGTAATGATAGGTTGTTACACCTATACTCTTGTGTATGGATATAGTCATTACATAGTGTGATGATATATCTAAGATGTCGTGACTATAAATGGTCAATTTTTAATTATGATTCTTAACTCTAAAAATCTTCAATAAGTATGAGAGGTACTGAAAAGCCACTATAGGCTCTACCACATTAGGTTGTCATTCCTTTAATGTTCTTTTTTTTGGGTGTGTGGGGACTTGGCCCTTAGGACGTTGTAGTTATCCATGTACCGATTTTGGGCTTTTCGATGTTTTGGATGGGGTGCATGATGAATTGCAGCTCTTCCACAATTTTTGTATCGAAGATGGAATTGATGACCCACCCTTAGATCATGTCATAAGCATCATAATAGTCATCCCATGAAACACTATAGTCTTCCTCTGTGTCTTCAGGAGTAGTAGTTTCAGAGTTGTCTTGGCTCAGGAAGATAGGGAAGATCTAGAGAGGATATTGCCCAACTGAATTAGAAGGCATCTCCATTGCTTTAGGGGTTCAGTCAACAATATTCACCTTGCCAATGTGATCATTATTGTCTGTCATTGATTTATCCTATGTTAGGGTGCTTTGGGCATGATTGTTTGACAACAAGGGTTGGTATGAGCTTGATAGATCCCTCACTTGGAGGGATGATCTTGTCTTTGGATTGTTTATTGTTCTGGGTGGTCCATATGCCCTAGAGTTCTTCAGTGATGAGGGTGATTTCCCCAATGTTGTTTGTGATCTCAGGGTAGTCTTACTGCTTGTCTTCACCAACATCTTATACAAGGTAAGGTACCATCATGGGGTTGATGTCCTTGGCAATGATGACATCTTCCTTAGTTATAGCTATGATGCATGCGAAGATGGATGTGACCTTTATGCTCAGGCATAAGGTCCCATCAATACAATACTTTGATTCGACACTCTTCATCTAAATCAATGTGTCTGGCTTCATGTCTTCTAATCCTAAAATTTTCTCTACCTTATGTAGAGTTTTCATTGCCCGATTCTCCATGACAAGTGTCTTCTATATTCCTTTCTGCATGATCAAAAATTGTGCGAGAGGTTAATGAGAAAACTATGTGATTACATGATAGTCATAATGAGCCTTGTTGAAATCAAGGGGTGTTAGATTTGGTGTAGAAATCATATGAATGAGTTTAACGACATAATAAGTGCCTTGTTTATAAGTTGAATTAAAATCCTTTATCTATGTAATCTAAGGTTTAACATTCATTAGTATGATGATGTGGTTGATAACTTGTGAAGGGTAATAACATATGGGTCACATAATGATGAAACATTATGTTGGTGCATAGTCAACACGTTTACATAATGTATTGTTGTAGAACACATGTAACTTAATAAAATAATACATGTATACCTTTATGAAATGGTGTTACCTAGTGCTAATGACATAATCATCTATTTATATCTAGCTAATGTTGTTCAAACCTAAATTATTTCAAGAAAGTGGAAATTTGTGTAATTAGGGTGGGTGATGTTGAGCCATAATTAGCTATATGTAAAGAGCATTGACCCTAATTCTAAGGGGAGGTCATATTATTGAATGTGTATAAATGGAAAGCAAGATATTCTATTCTCTCTCTCTCTCTCTCTCTCTCTCTTAAATTACATAGTATCGGGAATGACCTTGGTAGGAGACCAGAAGGGTGAGACCTAACCTAGACCTTATCACCATGTCTTGCATGATGTTGTACATGTGGATCATATTTCGAGGACAAGTGTCACCTAAACTCCAAACATGATGACACCACTTCCATTACCTCTCTCTCATCCCTCTAGTATGTAATCCTCTTTCTCCATGTAAGAGAATCATTTTGGTCATGCTTGCTTTCTCTCCTTCTTGGTGGACAACCTTGAGAAGCTTAAGGAGCAAGAGAGTCTTTCTTGGAGATTGGAGGATGAGCCCCAAGTTGTGGAGTTCCTTGATCATCCTTCATCTTCTACCTTGGTAAGATATGTTTCCTAGCTTTCTCTCTTTCTTCTTCTTCTTCTCTACCATGGATCTTGGATACCTTCTTTCCTTCTTGAGCCATCTTAACATTGGTCTCATCTTCTTCCTTGGAGGTGTTGTGGTGATCAAGTTCATAGATCATCTTCTACCTTGAGCTCGTGAGCTTGAAGCTTGACCTTGAAGCTTGGATCTTGGTGGTGATCTTTGAGGAAAGTTATATAAATCTTAACCTCCTTTGTTATTTTCACTTTTCATATGCTTATGATTGTTCTTCATCTTGAGATCATTCATCTCTTGTATGCTAGTAGTTGTTAGTGGTTTTAGAACTATTTTGATGAAGGAATCTCATTTGATTTTCTATTCAGGTCTTGCACCTTCTTGCTATGTTAGTAGATGGACTAGTGGATGACCTTTCTAAGGTTGAAGATGACAAGTCCACACACATGCACCACGTTGAGGGTAGGTCATCATTACTGGTAGTGCAAAAACTAACACACTATGGGGCAAGTCATCATGACTTGGAGACGCTTAGGCTAACATGTGTTGAGGGGGTTAACCCATCATGGATTAGGGGATGTGATGCCGATATGGTTGTTACAACTGATAGATCTTGATGGAGTTAGCATGTCATGCCCTTTGAGTTGCTAAACCGAGCTTTGAGGGTGTTAGGCCATCATGACAAGGATGGTGTCGTGTGAGCTGGTCTACTTTGGGTGCTAAGTCATGATGCCCTTGGTGGAGCAAGAGGCTGACACACCTTAGTGTAGGGTTTCCCGATACACCTTGAAGTCATGAACTATGATGCTTGGTTAAAAACCTAACAACCGATATACCTAGGGTTGCCCAACATGCTTAGGTTTCCCGTCACACCTTTAGGTGGTGTTTCCTTTCACACCCTTAGGTGGTGTTTCCCGTCACACCTCTGGGTGTTGTTCTCCATCACACTCACAAGAAGGGATAAATCGATACACTATATGATAGCCTCAACTGATACCTTGTAATGGTGGTTATGTTACATCATGTTGATAATAGGGTTACATGATGTGATATGATGCCCTGTGAGGTGGTTGTGTGAATGATAAAGGATTGATGTTTTCTATAACCTTAATCTTGTAACATACCTTTTAGTGATAATAGAAGTGATGATTCGAGGTTGGTTTTTGATACAACCTTGTAAACCCTAATCAAGTAAAGAGAACCCTAACCCTAATGATGTAATGTGAATGACTTGAAACTTTATGGAATTGTTGTGGTAATGAAGTATTATCTTTCTTATTACAAGTCTCTAACCATATAGGTAGCACAAGTTGATATGCATAGCCAAGTATGAGCTATGGCGATTATGATATGTTTTAATGGGACGTATGAGGCATATGCTAGATGTTGGTATCATTGAAAGAGGAGGAAAATGGTCTTATGATCTAATGATGTCTTATTGCCTTATATGAGATGGTAATTTTCTCATAAATTAGATGAGGGGTTACTAACCCAAAGGTATGTGGCCCATGTGATGAAAATTATGATTAATGGAAAGCATCAAGTGATGATGTGATGAGATCACACCTTATATGCTCAAATATGTCCTGGTGATGTGTTATGCTCTTATTGTGTAGAACTTGTTTAAAGTTTATATGTTGTAAATTGATTGATGATAAAAGACACTTAATTCACCTAACTAATCAAGTGGAACCTAGTCATATAATTTTCCATGTGTCATAGATCAATTCGGTGTTAACATTTTCTTAATGGTGAAACAAGTTTAACTTGGAGCGCATATTTTTTAATATGTGGGGGTGAGGACGAATATCCCCTTACATCTAGGATACCTGATTGGCTGCAGACCATACCCTGATGAGAGTGTTGCTTCGGGCCATAGCTCGGTGATATGTGATACATGATTGGCTGCGGGCCCTACCCTGACTAGAGTGGAGCTGTGGGTCATAGGTTAGTTTCAGCTAGATTTGTACAATTGGACTATATTTCGTTGATAGCAGTCTGACTAATGATGCCGCTACATGTTCACTCATACTGACTGAGGGGTTAGGTCATGGATTCTGACTCTTCCATTAGACCTTATATGGCACCAATTTTGAATTAGCAGTGGTTGGGGGGATTTGGGTGGTATGACTCAAATCCTAGGGGCAAAATAAAATATATAATCAGACGTGTAGTATACTTATATAGCATAAATTACAAAAATAATGGATGAGACCTTGCTTGATTTTATACATTATTGTTGGTAGGTAATATACATGTTCTTCATATTCCTTTTATAATATTAAGATGTTTCATAACCCAATAGTAATTGCTTATTCTATTAATATAAAATTACCTACTTATCATAGATACAACTTTATTTTTGCTTTAATTATCTCATATGTTACAATAATAGAGTTGGTGGAGAGTTATATCTCCCCTTGAGATTTACAATCTCACCCCATAGGTTTCCCACATCCTTTTTAGGTGGGCATGCATGAGGAGGTAGAGATCGTGCAGTGGAGGTTGAGGAGCAGTAGGAAAGGAAATAGCTGACAAGGTTGGAGGTGCTACTGGATGTCTTTTTTTGTTAGAGTCCTAGAGTAGTCCATGTACACTTGTGTCTTTGGGGATGTTTTGTAGATGTGCTTTTGATGTGTGGTTGGTTGTATGACTTTTTATGAAAAGTTGTAATGGATGTATGTATATATGTTATCAAACGAGTTCCCTTATAATAGATTGGTGGCACACATGCTAAGTGCTTTGAGGTATGAAAGGTCCCGTATGCAAGGGTTTTTGCTGTCTGGAAGTTTTATGAAAAAGGATTAAAATTTTAGTATTTTCCAGTAATCTTCTTGTTAACTTTTCTTCCGTGGTTTTGTTTTGAGCAATATCACTTTTTTGCACGGGGCGTCACATTAGAGGTTGGTATCATAGCTTTAAGTTCATTGAGTCTACAGGGACCTTAGACTAGGGTTTGTGTATGTTCTTGTATCATCCAATCTATCTTATAGTGACTTTTGCTTATGTAGAACAAGAAGATAAAGCTTTAAGATGTCTGGAGAACATGAAGAACATGCTACCGAGAGCAGTGTTGTTGAACCAGGTGGTGGTGCAAAGAAACAAGTATGAGAAGATCGGGTTCCTGAAGTCCCTCAGTTTGACCCAGCCATGATTGAAAATCCTATCTTTCATTCTCTTTTTGGGGAGTTTATGGCTACTATGATGCATATGGAGGATAGGATTCTTGCACCTCATCCTAGGGCACTGGTTCCCAATGATGAATCTTTAGGTACTGGGAAGACTTTTGAGCTGATTCACCATGTTGAGGCAGTGGATTATGATGGGACGGCTGATCCGACAGATGCAAATCTATGGCTTACTAAGCTTGAGAAAGCCTTTAAGATCCTTAGTATCCCCAAATAATATAAGGTGAATCATGTGGTAGACCTTCTGATTGGTGGGCCATAGAGAAGGAGAAGAGGGCAGGTGTTATGATAGATTGGGAAGAGTTCTGACATGAATTTGTTAGTCGGTACTTTCCTTAGACATATCTTGATGAGAAGATCAACCTATTTGAGAGGGTTTGACAGGGATCCATGACGATCAATGAGTATGAAGCAAGGTTTATGGAGTTGTTGCAGTTGCCCTCACATGGCAGCTATGGAGGATGAGAGGATTTGTCATCTTGAGAAGGGGTTGAATGCTAAGTTATCTACATCGGTGGCTGATTTGGGGAATCAATGAAGGTTTGCCACATTTATGGAGTATGTTCGGAGGGTAGATCAATCTGTGAAGGAGATACGAGAGGCAAGCGCTAGGAAGAGGCATGCACAGTCCCAAGGGAAGTCGTCAGGAGGCTTTAAGAAGCTGAGGTTTTCTGCATCACCAACACCACAGAGGTACAATGTTTTGACACAGTGGTCACCTAGTAAGGGTAGGGGTCATAACCTTCCGCCTATTGGAGCTTATAGCATAGTGTTACCATCAATGATAGGTCCATCTAGGCCACAATATGAGGCCCAAGCTTGCCACAAGTGTGGGTAGATAGGACATCTGATGTGGGAGTGTCCAGTGAGAGATGATGAGGTGATCGAGCAACTGAGGTAGAGTCAGGAGGGCTCGCAGAGGTAGCAGAACAACAACGTAGGAGGATGAGGATGTGGCCAAATGTCACAAGTTGAATTATCTATTTAGGGAAGCAGTGGACGGGGGAGAAAATAGGCAACAACTAGATTCTACACTATGAGTCATCTGGAGGCGGTGGCCAACCCATGAGGGGTCACAAGTCAAATGGTGTTATTTCATTCTGATTTGTCTTCTTGTTACTTTGTATCTATTTTAGTTGACCCAGGTGCAACACACTCTTTTATCACTCGTGAAGTGCTTAGCAATTGTCTTTTGCATGTTAGTCATAAGAAATATAGCTTGTTGTTAGAAATCCCTTTAGTCAGTTTTGCAATGTTGCATGACGTGTGTCCTTCTTGTGTCCTCTCCTTTTCGAGACGCAACATCTAAGTGGATCTCATACCACATGATATACATGGATTCAATATAATCCTTGGAATGGATACCTTAGTGAAGTATAGAGTGGTCTTGGATTGTAGTTCCAAGAAGGCAATGTTTATAGATGGTGGTGAGGCATGGATCTTCCAAGGATATAGGAAGATCCTTCCGACATGTATGGTATCGGCTATGGTAGCAAGGAAGCTTTTGAGATAGGGTTGTGAATCATTCTTGGGACATGTTAAGGATACTAAGGTGAGGAGTCCTAGTATTCAGGAAGTGTCAGTTGTTATAGAATACAAAGATGTGTTCCCTAAGGAGTTTCTAGGTGTTCCCCCACCTTAAGAGATTGATTTTGAGATCAATTTTGGTCCCAAAATGCAACCGATAGGTCAGAGCCGTACAAGATGGCTCTGATAGAGATGGAAGATTTAAAGAGACATTTGAATGAACTACTTGAAAAGGTTTCATCAGACTGAGTACATCTCCATGGGGTCCTCCAGTGTTGTTTGTGAAGAAGAAGGATGGATCAATGAGATTGTGCATAGACTATAGACATCTGAACAAGGTTACGATAAAGAATAAGTATCCCTTGCTGAGGATAGATAACCTATTCGATCAGTTGTGTGGAGCGACAATGTTCTCAAAGATAGACTTGAGGCTAGGGTATCACCAATTGAGGATCAAGGAGGATGACATACTTAAGTTAACTTTTAGGATGAGGTATGGTCACTATGAGTCTGTGGTTATGGCATTCAGACTGACCAATGCACCACCAACATTCATAGATTTGATGAACATAGTATTATTTCCATTTATTGATTAGTTTGTGGTGGTATTCATAGATGACATTTTGATATACAGTCATGACAGTCAACAACATGAACAACATCTTTGTTAGGCATTGACCATGCTGAGACAACACGAGCTTTATGCTAAGTTTAGCAAGTGTGAGTTCTGGATGAAGTAGGAAGCTTTCTTGGGGCATTTTATATCTGTCGAAGGAGTATGTGTGGATCCTAAGAAAGTGGAGTCAGTGACACAGTGGGAGCAGCCTAAGACTATGATAGAAGTGTGCATTTTTCTAGGTTTGGTAGGCTATTACAAGAAGTTCATCAAGGACTTCAGCGTTGTCACCTTACCCTTAACTATGTTAATGAGGAAGAATGTGATGTTCATCTGGGTTGACAGCTGTCAATGTGCATTTCTAATGTCGAAGGAGAAGGTAGAAGTGCCCCAGCCCTAATCCTGCCCAAGAAAGGAAAAGGATACATAGTCTTCTATGATGCATCCAGGAATGGTTTGGGTTGTGTGGTGATGCAGGATAAGCAAGTCATTTCTTTTTCCTCCCGATAGCTTAAGAAATATGAAGAATTACCCGACCCATGATCTAGAGTTAGCTACCATAGTTCATGCTATGAAGATTTATAGGAACTACCTATATGGGGAGAAGTGTCAGACCTTCACAGATCACAAGAACCTGAAGTACATCTTTTCACAAAAGGAGTTGAATATAGGATAATGTCGCTGGACAGAGTTAATCAAAGACTACAACTACTTGATTGATTATCATTTGGGGAAGCTGAATGTTGTAGCAGACATGTTGAGTAAGGAGTCTTCATCTTCATCTATGGATAGAGCCCAGTTGAGTTCTTTGATGTGCCATAAATGAGATATGTTAGTCTCACTGCATCAGATGAATGTTAAGTTGGAAGTCTCCTTGTTAGTGGGTTTGTTGGGACATCTAGAAGTGCAGCCCATGTTGAGACAGCAAAACAAAGAGGCACAACAGCCTAATATCGGGATATAGTAGATTAGATCAGAGTTTGGTAGCGAGAAGTGTGATGGTTTCCATGAGTCAGATGATGGGACAGTTTGTTATCATGGTAGAGTTGTAGTTCCTGATGCTAATGACCTAAGGAAGATGATGTTGGAAGAGGTCCACTCATCCATGTACGCTATGAACTCAAGTAGCTCAAATATGAATCATAATCTGAGGATATGTATTGGTGGCCAAGCTTGAAAAAGGAAGTGGCTAAGTTCATTGCAAGGTGTGTTTTATGTCAGAAAGTTAAAGATGAGCATCAGAGGCCTGTAGGAACGTTGCAATTGTTTCCTATACCATAGTGGAAATGGGATCATGTGCCTGTAAACTTTGTGGTTGGTCTGCCTAGGAAAGACAAAGGTCATGATTCCATCTGGGTGATCGTTGACAGATTGACCAAGTCACTGCATTTCCTTCCCATGTAGATGACGTTCATAATAGAGAAGCTTGCTCAAATCAATGTGGATGAGATACTGCGTTTGCACAGTGTTCCAGCAACCAGTGTTCAGAAAAGTGCTATTCGGTGTACGGGCGGACGGGGCACTGAATAGAGTATGTGCGGTATGCGGGAGTATATGTGGTTTTGGATTTTTTTAATAAATTAATATATCTATGTATATTTATATATCAGTCATATCGAATTATATATCACATTGAAAAATTACATACAAGGACAACATAGAATGATTAATTAGAAGAAAGGGAGCAGCAATATCATATAAATATTTAATTAGAAACAACAAAAATATCATATAAATTTCATTTCTTCAATTCCATGTATGTGTGTTTAGAAAAGCGGTGATTAAGCGTCCCCATAAGCGGGTAATAGGCCGCATAATCGGGCCTGGACCGATTATTGGTCCGCTTTGACATATGTGGTGTGGTCCCCTGTCCGAACTGCTTAAGCGGCCGCATATGCGGCCGCACGGACCGATTTTTCAGAACACTACTAGCAACTATCGTGTCTGATAGGGGTCCCCAATTCACAAGTCACTTTTGGGAGTGACTACACACAACTTTGGGTACGCGGTTAAAGTTTAGCACTGCTTTTCACCCACAGACAGATGGTCAATCTCAGAGGAAAATTCAGACCTTAGAGGATCTATTGAGAGCCTATGTTCTTCAGTTTTCAGGAAGTGGGATATGCACCTCAATTTGATAGATTTCACTTACAACTACAACTATCAAAGTAGCATTGACATGGCACCTTATGTGGCATTGTATGGGAGGCATTACAAATTGCCATTGTGTTGGAACAAGATAGGTGTGTATCAGCTTCTTGGTCCTAAGCTTTTGCAGCAGACGACATAGATGATAAAGTTGATACAACAACAGTTGAAGGTAGCACATGATAGATAAAAGTCATATGCAGACAACCATAGTAGACCCTTGGAGTTCCAAGTAGGAGACAAGGTATATTTGAAAGTATCTTCTTAAAAAGGTGTCTTGAGGTTTGGAAAGAAGGGTAATATGGCTCCCATGTTTATGGGTCCTTACCTAGTGGTGGCACATGTAGGGAAGGTGGCCTACAGGTTGGATTTTCTAGTGTTTCATGCGAGTATGTTAAGGATGTTCCATACAGATACAGAGTTAGTGTTGCATCCTGTGGAGGAAGAGCTGGATGAGGATATGACCTATGTGGAAGGCCAAATTTTGATCCTTGACCAGAGTGTGAAGAAGCTAAAGAGGAATGACCCAGTTCTTCTGAAGGTTCTTTGGCATCATCGTGGTATTGAGGAAGCCACATCGGATCTCGAGGAAGAGATGAGGAGGAAATACCCCTCTCTTTTCTCTTAGGATTTTGGGGGCAAAATCCATGTTTGGGATTTATGGCTTGTAAGGACCCTGACCCACATTTTAGGATAACGCTATTTGTGTTGTCTAATTATGTTCCTTATAACCTTTCTTGAATCATCGAAGATGTAATTAGGGCTTGTAGAAAGTTTAAGTTTCTTGTTTGAGCTTGTTTGGATGATGCTTGTGTTTTGTGGTGAGATTTTGGTGCAAATTGTGATTCACCCAAAGTAGGGATGATGTGCAAGTTTGCCACCTCTACAGTGTTCATTCTCTCTCTTTGCATCATCTAGAGGAGAGAGAGAGAAATAAGGGTAGCTTTTTGTATCTTAGTTGTATGGTGACATCCTTGGTGATGTTTTGAACACATGCGTGAGGTGTGTCTTGCACCTAGATGTGTTTTCTTTGGTTAGAGAGTCTTGGAGGGATTGTGTATTAGTTTGTGAGTGTGTAGGGTTGAACCCTATCAGTTTTTGAGTTTGTAGTGTTGTTCCCTATCAGTTTTTTAGTGTGTAGGGTTGTTCCCTATCGACTTGTGAGTGTGTAGGGTTGTGCCCTATCAGTTTGTGAGTATGTAGGGTTGTGCCTATTTATGGGTGTGTGGAGATATGGTATCAGGCATGACCTTGGTAGGAGACCAAGATAGTGAGACCTAACCTAGACCTTATCACCTTGTCTTGCATGATGTTATGCATGTGGCTCCTTTTTCATAGACAAGTGTCACCTATGCTCCTAATATGATGACACCTCTTTGATGACCTCTCTCTCATCCCTCTAGTATATAATCCTCTTTCTCTCCATGCAAAGATAATTCTTTTGGCCATCCTTTCTTTCTCTCCTTCTTGGCAGATGACCTTGAGAAGCTTAAGGAGCAAGAGAGTTTCTCTTGGAGCTTGGAAGATGAGACCCAAGTTGTGGAGTTCCTTGATTCCTTGATTATCCTTCATCTTCTACCTTGGTAAGCTATGTTTACTAGCTTTCTTTCTTTCTTCTTCTTCTCAGCCATGGATCTTGGCTACCTTCTTTCCATCTTGAGCCATCTTAACCTTGGTCTCATCTTCTTTCTTGGAGGTGTTGTGGTGATCATGTTGGTGGATCATCTTCTACCTTGAGCTCGTGAGCTTGAATATTGACCTTAGAGATTGGATCTTGGTGGTGATCTTTGAGGAAGGTTATATAACTCTTAACCTCCTTTGTTATTTTCACTCATTATATGCTTATGATTGTTCTTCATCTTGAAATCATTCACCTCTTGTATGCTAGTAGTTGTTAGTGGTTTTAGAACTATTTTGATGATGGAATCTCATTTGATTTTATATTCATGTCTTGCACCTTCTTAATATGTTAGTAGATGGACTAGTGTTCAACCTTTCTAAGGATGAATATGTCAAGTCCACACACATGCACCATGTTGAGGGTAGGTCATCACAACTTGTAGTGCAACAAATCGAAATACTATGGGGCAAGTCATCATGACTTGGAGATGCTTAGGTTGACATGTATTGAGGGGGTTAACCTGTCATGGATTAGGGGATGCTATGGTGATATGGTTGCTACAATCGATAGATCTTGATGGAGTTAGCCCGTCATGCCCTTTGAGTTGCTAAATTGATATGCCTTGAGAGTGTTAGGTCGTCATGACCAGGATGGTGTCATGTGACCTGGTCTACTTTGGGTGCTAAGTCATGATGCCCTTGGTGGAGCAATAGACTGACACACCTTTGTATAGGGTTTCCTGATACACCTTGAAGTGGTGAACCGTGATGCTCGGTTAAAACCCTAACAACCAATACACCTAGTGTTGCCTGACATGATTTGGTTGTCCGTCATACCTTTAGATGGTGTTTCCCTTCACACCCTTAGGTGGTGTTCCCCATCACACCTCTAGGTGGGGTTTCCCATCACACTCTCAAGATGGGATAAACTGATACACTATATGATAGCCTCAACTGATACCTTTTGATGGTGGTTATATTACATCATGTTGATGATAGTGTTACATGATATGATGTGATACCCTATGGGGTGGTTGTGTGAATAATAAAGGAGTGATGTTTTATATAACCTTATTCTTGTAACATACCTTTTGGTGATAATAGAAGTGAAGATTCGAGATTGGTTGTTGATCCAACCATATAAACCCTAATCAGGTAAAGAGAACCCTAACCCTAATGATGTAATGTGAATGACTTGAATCTTTATGGAATGTTCTGGTAATGAAGCATTACCTTTCTTATTACAAGTCTCTAACCATGCAGGTAACACAAGTTGATATGCATAGCCAGGTATGAGCTGTGGTGATTATGATATGTTTGAATGGGCCTTATGAGGCATAGATGAGATGTTGGTATCATTGAAAAAGGAGGAAAATGGTCTTATGAACTAATGATGTCTTATTTACTTATATGAGATGGGAATTTCCTCAGTAATGAAATGAGGGGTTGCTACCCCAAAGCTGTGTAGCCCTTGTGTTGAGAATTATGATGAATGACAAGCATCAAGTGATGATGTGATGAGATCACACCTTATATGCTCAAATATATTCTGGTGATGTGTTATGCCTGTATTGTGTAGAACTTGTTTAAATTTTATATGTTGTAACTTGATTGATGATAAAAGACACTTAATTGACCTAACTAATCAAGTGGAAGCTAATCATGTAGCTTGCCCTATGCCATAGATCCATTTGGTATCAACATTTACAGAATGATGAAATAAGTTTAACTCGGAGTGCATACTTTTTAATATGTGGGGTTGAGGACTAATATCCTGCTACATTCAGGATACATGATTGGTTTTGGGCCATACCCTGATTAGAGTGCGGATTTGGGTTGTAGCTCTGTGATATGTGATACATGATTGGTTTTGGGCCATACCCTGATTAGAGTGTGGTTGTGGGGTGTAGCTCAATTTCACTAGCACTGTGACTTGTACCAAGGCGGGCTAGATTTGTACAGGTGGACTATATGTCGTTGATAGCAGTATGACTAATGATGCCACTGCATGCTCACTCATACTGACTGAGGGGTTGAGGTCTTGAATTCCAACTCTTCCATTAGACTTTGTATGACACTGATTTTGACTTAGCAATGGTCGGTGGGATTTTACTAGTATGACTCAATCCTCAGGGCAAAATAAAATACGTAATCAGTAGTGTAATATACTTGTATGGGGTCAAATACGAGAACATCGGATGGGGCCTTTCTTGATTTTATTCATTATTGTTGGTAGGGAATATACATGTTCTTCATATTCCTTTTGTTATATTAAGATGTTTCATAGCCCAATAGTAATTGCTTATTCTGTTAATATCGATTGCCTACTTATCATGGATATAACTTTACAACTGCTTTGATCATCAGATCTGTGATGAAAATAGAGTTGGTGAAGAGTTATATCTCCCATTGAGATTTGAAATCTCACCCCATGGGTTTCCCTCATCCTTTTGAGGTGGATGTGTATGAGGAGGTAGAGATCGTGCAACGGAGGTTGAGGAGCAACAGGAAAGGCAGTAGATGACAAGGTTGCAGGTTCTGTTAGATGTCTTTTATTGTTAGAGTCTTAGAGTCATTCCTATACACTTGTGACTTTGGGGTTGTTTTGTAGAAGTGCTTTCGATGTGTGGTTGGTTGTATGCCCTTTTATGAATAGTTGTAAAGGATGTATGTATATATGTTCTAGAACAAGTTTCCTTATAACAGGTTGGTAGCACACATGGTAAGTGCTTTGTGGAATGAAAGTACTCATATGTACATGTTTTTGCTGTCTGGCTATTTTATGAAAAAGGCTTAAATTTTCAATATTTTTCAGTAATATGCTTGTTAATCTTTCTTTTGTTGTTTTGTTTTGAGTAATGTCGCTTTTGTTGCATGGGGCGTAACATTACAAGTGTCTAGTAATAGAGTTTTATGTGTCGATCATGACACTCTGGTCCTTGGGGGTTGTAAGGACCCTGACCTTCATTTAGGGTTTACCCTGTTTGTTTTGCTTAACCTTGGTGATTTGGTGCTTGCTAATCACCTTTAGTGGTGATTAGGGTTTGGTTGTTCTTTGTTGAGAGTTGGAGGTGCTACTTGCAAATAACCCAAGTCTAGGGTTTTGTGGGCAAGTTTGCCACCTTGTGAGGTGTTCCTCTCTCTCTTTGCTTCCTCTAATGTAGAGACGAAGGCTTGGGCTTGTTTCTTGGTGTTCTTTTGGACCTGGTTGAGCTTGTTGGGCCTTGTTGAGTGTTGCCTTTGCTTCTTTGTGCCCTGTGTCGGGCAAGAGCAAGTTGTGTCGGCCTGAGCTTGTGACGCCCAGGGTTTGTGTCACCCTGGTGGTGTATCGCCCATGTGTGTGTGTCGGTCATGTTGGGGCTATGTCGCCTAAGTGTGTCGCCCATGATCTTTGACCTAGCTTTGACCTCGTTTGTGTCACCCCTAGTGGACACTTGGTACATACCTTGGACATGTGTCTAAGGCTTGCTAGAGTGGTGGCTTGTGCTCTAGGACAAGTGTCCCTAGGTGGGAGACACCTTGCCATATCTTACCTTGTTTTCTCCTCCCTTTCCTTCTATATAGGTGGTTCCTTTCCTTTGCTAAAAGTTCCTTTGGTGCCTTAGTTTCTTCTCCACCTTGGTGCACGACACCCCTTCTCCCTTGCAAGTTGGTGGCCGATACCCCTTGGAAGAGCAAGCTTGGTGGCTGATACCTTTGGAGTCTTATTCTTCCTTGGAGCTTAGTGGTTCTAGGAGCTTGGAGCTTGCTTAAGGTGGGTTCCATAACTCCTAACCCTAACTATTCTACCTCCTTTCATGTTCTTATACGTTGCTAGCTTTGCTTTCTTGCTTAGTCTTCATGTTGGACGAACTTGTGTCCTAGGGTACTTGGTAAGCAACACTCTCTTCTCTCCTAGGTCTTAAGGAGTGAGCTTGAGCTCTAATAGCTTAAGCAACACCCTCCTCTCACCATGGACTTGAAGAGTGAGCTTTGTACTTGTGGTGATCTTTGCTAGGGTTGTCCTTGTGTTGGCTGTTTGGTGGCAAGAGATGTGCAAGACCCCTCTCTCATTTAAGTTGAGAGTTAAGCCATCTTCTTGACTCTTTCTAGGGTTTTGAGGTGTCCTTGTGCTTGAGGTGGAAGGTGATCTTATGAGTTGTACCTTGGACGTTGTGTGCTCGGGGAGGTGCTGCCCGACAACCCTCTTGACCTAGCACCTTGCTTGATGACATGTGTGGGTTGGTGGTGGACGACACCCCTTGTCTCTATGACGGGCGTCCCACCATCTTTTTGCCCTGTAACGGTCGTTAGGCCATGGTTGGATGGCTGGATAATAGATATGTGATGCTAGTTTAAGATGAACCTTTGGACGATACCTCTTATGAGATAACCTTGCCCGATATGCACCTGGAATAGGCGTTGCCAACAGTCTGTGACGGGCGTAACGATTGGTTGTGTATCGGCCGATAACCCTATCATGTGACAGGCGTTGCAACTGAGCCCAACACCACATTTCCCGATATCCTTCTGCACGACACAAGTGCACGATAAACCTTGAAACGTTGCGTTGCGCGTTGCACTTGGATGTTGGTCGTTATGGGATGGGCATTACATGAGGGTAGGTTGCATGATACAACCTTTAGTAAGGGTTCTTGGTTCTTTTAGTAAGGGTTCTACCCGGATATATATATATATATGTCATTTTACTCCATGGCAATGGTTATGGTAACGCTTGCTTATGTAGATCCATATCTTTATACATAAACATGACCATCTGGATTATTGGCAGTAAGTTGAGATAATGATAAGCATATAGTATGGTTTTCTTAATGATGTGTCTTATGCACATGATCATCAGTTGATGTATGATTGATAAGCATAGAATCTTAAATGTCACCGTATACTGGTAAGTACAGTCTTTCTGTTGAGCCTATGATTATTGTGTACACTAACCATGCAGGTGATGATTAGCCAAGAACAGGCTATGAGAAATATGTGATGAGTAACATCACTTTAATAATTACTCTTGTTGATGAGGTGACATGTATGTTGTGATTGTTCCATGATGATGATGTATGCCTGGAGAGGCAGTGGCACTATGTGATGAGGGATTGAGATCCCATGGCATATGATGATCCTTGAGATGGATCTGGATTATTAGCAAGAGGCTAAGTGATAACATGTACTGTTGGATCCTTGTGAGGGTCAGTTGATGTGAATTATAGTGAAAGCACAATCTCAAGTTTTATATTGTTATTTTTGTTATCTTTGCATGTTATACAACTTGGTTGAATCTTGCAATCCATATAAAAGATACTAATTAATCATAGTGAAATATATCATGTAGTTGCCCTGGCCATAGATCCATCATCGTCAGGAGTTGGTGATGGTGAAACAGGTTCTCCTGCGGGTTAACCCGGAATGCATATTATTGAGTATGCGAGGTTTCTCCTAGCCTAAAGTGAAGAGGTAAGAGTGCAACTTCGATTGTAGACTCCAGGGTGCAGATTCAGGCCCGTAGCCCAATTATGATAAAGATCATGGTGAACAGGCCCATGGCTCAGGATATGTGATATGAGGAGCATGAATGTGTTCATGGCTAAGAGCACGGTGAACAGGGTTGTGGCTCAGTTTCACTAGCGCCGAGACCTGTACCAAGGCAGGCTAGGCAGAGGGTAGCTTGACCTTATGGCTAAGACCACTTCAGCATGAGGCTGTGGTCCTTCTTATGTTGTACTCGTGCACTGACCACGAGGTGGGAGGTCGTGGAGTTCGGCTCTTCCATTGACCTTATATGGCACCGGCTCTAGGTTTCGCAGCCATCGGTTGGATTTGAACGGTATGATTCACTTCCTCAGGGCATAATAATACGTAATCTAGCCGAATAGTAATTACTGCTTAAGTCAAACACGAAATATTGGTTGAGGCCTTTCTTGCATAGTTGATCTTGTTATATCCTGCAGCTACTTATATGTTCATCACAATATGTAGCAACATATCTTATCTTGTTAACCCTGTTCCATAGAGAACTAGTGGTTATAGGCCTTCTGTACACCTGGTAAGCTTGTTGGTATGAATAGCCTTGCTATATAGACTGTTATCATTCTATCTATTGTTGTTGCTTTATCCTTCTGGTTTTATAGTTTCGGTGGGGAGTTATGTTTCTCCCTGGGACAATGTTCAATTGTCTCACTCCGCTGAGTTACCCCCTTTTTAGGTGGTCGAGCTAGATGAGGTGGTGGTCGCGGAGTTGCGGCCGAGCAGCAAGAAGAGCAGTAAAAGGCAAGAGATGGACATGCTGCTGTTTTGGTATTTTGTAGTAGAGTCTAGAGTCATCCCTGTACTCTCAGGTCCTTGGCAGTGTTTTGACCTTGTTTCACGATGTATAGCTGTAGATGTTTTGTATACCCTGCTGCTGGCCGGATGCGGGCCTTCATGTATGTATAAACAGGTGACGAACTCTTGTGATGACAAATAGCTGTTGTTCTATCAAGGCTTGTATATGTTTATATAACATGTTTTCTTGCAGGATGTGGACTAGAATGTAATAGTTTTTCAGTTTATCAGTTTTCCACAATCGGTTTTAATTAACCCGTGTTTTTGGTAATCTGTGGTTATGGTGATTTCCGCACATTTTCGCATAACACCTCGCTGTCTGTGTGATAGTGAGATGTGTTGCCACAAGTTTTGGTATCAGAGCCCTAAGTTTGCTGAGTCTACAGGGATTTAGGACTAGGTTGTGTCTCTTCTTATGAGTTTTCTAGATTTTCTCACAATCATCTTCTGCTCTCAGCGGAAGAAAAGCCAAGATGTCTGGAAACCATGAAGAACATGCTGATGAGCACAGTGATGCTGCATCAGTCGATGGAGCTTTTGAGCAGGCACATGGAGATCGGGTGCCTGAGGTCCCCCAACCTGACCCAGCCATTCTTGAACACCCTGCCTATCAACAGCTTATGGGGCATATGATGGCTATGATGAATCTCATGGTAGAAAGATTCCTGGTGCCTCCTTCGAGAGCACATTCTACCCATGGTGAAACATCGAGTATTGGGAAGACCTTTGAGCGGCTTTGTCAAGTCCGAGCTTCGGATTATGCTGGAACGGCTGATCCAGTGGATACAGATCTGTGGCTGACAAGTCTTGAGAAGGCTTTCCAGATCCTCGACATCCCTGAAGAAGACAAAGTAAAACACGTTGTCTACCTTCTGAAAGGTAGTGCTAGTCACTGGTGGACCATCGAGGAGGAGAAGCGGCCTGGTGAGGTGATCTATTGGGAAGTTTTCCGACGTGAGTTTGTTAGCAGATACTTTCCGAAGACATATCTGGATGATAAGATCAGTCAGTTCGAGCGTTTACGACAAGGAGCGATGAATATCACCGAGTATGAGGCTAAGTTCATGGATCTGTTGAGGTTTTGTCCTCATATGGAAACAACAGATGAGGAGCGTATCAGACGTTTCGAGAAGGGTCTGAGTTCTGAGTTGACAACACCTGTTTCTGCATTAGAGAACCGTGAGAGGTTTGCTACGTTTGTGGAATCTGTCCGAAGGATTGAGAGGTCAGTAAGGGAGAAAAGAGAATCCATATCTCACAAAAGACCTGCTCAGTTATAGGGACAGAGGTTTGGTGGCTTCAAGAAGCCCAGGTTTTCATTTCGTCAGTGATGAGAGGTTCTGGTGTACCTTCACAGTGGTCTCCGAGTAAGGGAAGAGGTTATGTTTCTTCTCCATCTAAGGAACATAGTACAGCTTCAGTGGCAGTGACAGGGCCATCTAGGCCACAATTTGAAGATAGGTCATGACATCTATGTGGTCAGACCGAGCATTTTAGGTTGAACTGCCCAAATAGAGATGATGAAGTGACACATCAGCCGAGTCAAAATCAGCAAGGGTGAGACAGACAACAGCCCAGTGGAAGTAGAGGTCGAGGACGCGGTCAAGCGTCTCAAGCGGGATCGTCTGCTCAAGGAAGCAGAGGATGTGGACAGCAAGCAACGGCTCAATTCTATGCTATGAATTAGCCAGAGGCGATAGTCAACCCGCAAGTGGTGACAAGTCAGATGGAGTTATTTCATTATGATATGTCTTCTTCTTGCTTTATATCTGTTCTGGTTGACCTGGGTGCTACGCACTCTTTTATCGCCTATAGTATGCTTGAAAACTGTCATTTATCTGTTAGTTGTAAGAAGGATAGCTTGTTGTTAGAAACCCCTCTTGATGGTTCCTCGATGCTTCTAGAGGAGTGTCCCTCTTGTGTCTTGTCTTTCACAGGACACAGCATTCAAGTGGATCTTATACCACTTGATATCCATGGCTTCGATGTTACCTATGGGATGGATACCCTAGAGAAGTATAAGGTTGTTCTAGACTACGGTTCGAAGTAGGCTGTGTTTGATGATGCGGGAGAGAAGTGGATCTTCCAAGGAGATAGGAAGATTCTTTCGACATGTATGGTATCAGTGATGGTGGCAGATAAGTTGTTGCGACAAGGATGTGAGTCGTTCTTAGCTCATGTGGTGGATACCGTTGTGGCTACCAAGGCGAAAGGTCCTAGTCTTGAAGAGGTGTCAGTTGTTTGAGAGTTTGCCGATGTGTTTCCTGATGAGTTTCCTGGTTTTCCTCCACCCCGAGAGATTGACTTTGAGATCAATCTGGTGCCAGGAACACAACCCATTGCACAGACACCATATAGGATGGCTACAGTGGAGATGGTAGAGCTTAAGAAGCAGTTGCAAGAGTTGTTGGAGAAAGGTTTCATTCGACCAAGTACGTCGCCTTGGGGTGCTCCAGTGTTGTTTGTCAAGAAGAAGGATGGATAGATGCGGCTATGTATAGATTATCGGCAGTTGAACAAGGTCACGATCAAGAATAAGTACCTGTTTCCGAGGATAGATGATCTGTTTGATCAATTGTGTGGTGTGGCAGTGTTTTCAAAGATCAATTTATGGTCTGGATATCATAAGTTGAGGATTAAGGCAGATGACATACCAAAGTCAGCTTTCAGGATGAGGTATGGACACTTTGAGTTTGTGGTTATGCCGTTTGGGCTAACCAATGCACCTGTTGCTTTCATGGATTTGATGAACAGAGTGTTCGGTTCGTTTCTAGATCAGTTTGTTGTAGTCTTTATTGATGACATTCTGATCTATAGTCGGGACAGGCAAGAGCATGAGCAACATCTTCGACAAGTGTTGACTCTTCTTTGCCAATACTAGTTGTATGCTAAGTTCAGTAAGTGTGAGTTCTGGTTGGAAGAAGTGACTTTCTTGGGTCACGTGATATCTGCTGAAGGAGTCAAAGTAGATCCAAAGAAGGTGGAGTCCGTCGCAGATTGGGAGCAACCAAAGACACCAACAGAAGTTCATAGTTTTCTGGGTTTAGTAGGATACTACCGGAGGTTTATCAAGGACTTCAATACGGTTGTGCTACCAATGAAAAGGTTAACCAGAAAGGATGTATCTTTTGTCTGGGATGATCGATGTCAGCAAGCTTTCCAGAGTTTGAAGGAGAAGTTGACCAGTGCTCCAGTGTTAATCCTGCCAGAGCCTGGGAAAGGCTATGTTGTTTTCTGTGATGCTTCCAAGAAAGGTTTAGGTTGTGTGCTAATGCAGGAAGATCATGTGGTTTCTTTAGCCTCGCGACAGCTCAAGAAAAATGAGGGGAACTATCCTACTCATGACTTGGAGTTGGCAGCAGTGGTTCATGCGTTAAAGATTTGGATACACTATCTTTATGGGGAAGAGTGTCAAATCTTTACGGATCATAAGAATCTGAAGTACATCTTTTTGCAGCATGAGTTGAACATGCGACAACGTAGATGGATGGAGTTGATCAATGATTATGATTGTACCATCGAGTATCATCCTGGTAAGGCTAATGTGGTAGCTGATGCGCTTAGCCGAAAGTCTTCTTCTCTTTCTCCAAAGAGGGCAAAGTTGAGTTCTGTGGTATGCTATAGACGAGATATGCTTGTTTTGTTGCAGCAGATGAATGTACAGATGGAAGTTTCTTCGTTAGCTAGACTTTTAGCTCAGATGCAAGTCAAGCCTACGCTGAGACAGCAGATCAAGGATGCACAACAGACAGATGATGCGGTACAGTTGATCAGATCAGAGTTCGGCAGCGAAAAGCGTGATGGGTTCCATGAGTCCGAGGATGGACTGGTTTGCTTTCGTGATAGGATGGTGGTTCTAGATGTCGATGATATGAGGAAGTTGGTGCTCGAGGAAGCACACACATCGATGTATGCTATGCATCCATGTGTCACCAAGATGTTTCATAGTCTGAAGGACTTGTATTGGTGGCCTGGATTGAAGAAAGATGTGGCTGAGTTCATGGCTAGATGTGCGGTATGTCAGCAAGTGAATGCTGAACATCAGAAACCGGCAGGTACGTTGCAACCTTTGTCGATACCTCAGTGGAAATCGGATCATATAACCATGGATTTTGTAGTTGGTCTACCCAGGACAACTAGGAATCATGATTCCATTTGGGTGATAGTGGATAGATTGACAAAATCTGCTCATTCCCTACCAGTAAAGACAACATATACAACTGAGAAACTTACTCGAGTATATGTTGATGAGATAGTACATTTGCATGGTGTGCTAGTAACGATAGTTTCTGACAGAGGTCCCCAGTTCACCAGTCATTTTTGGGAACAGCTGCACAAAGCGTTGGGAACGCAGTTGAGGTTCAGTACCACCTTTCACCCACAGACAGATGGACAGTATGAGAGGATTATTCAGACTTTATAAGATCTCCTTCAAGCTTGTGTTTTGCAGTTCCTAGGAAGTTGGGATATACATCTCAGTTTGATAGAGTTTTCCTACAACAACAGTTATCAACAGAGCATTGATATGGCTCCTTATGAGGCTTTGTATGGCAGGAAGTGCAGATCTCCTTTGTGTTGGTATGAGTCTGGTGAGTATCAATTGTTGGGTCCTGATTTAGTACAACAGACAACAGAAAAGAACAAGGTGATACAACAACAGTTGAAAGTGGCACAGGACAGGAAGAAATCTTATGAAGACAATCGTCGATGACCTTTGGAGTTCCAGGTAGGAGACAAAGTGTATCTCAAAGTTTCGCCTTGGAAAGGTGTGCTAAGGTTTGTCCAGAAGGGTAAGTTGGCACCCAGATATATGGGGCCATACCCTGTCATAGCATGTGTTAGTAAAGTAGCTTATGAGATAGAGTTGCCTCTAGAGTTGCAAAGGTTACATCTAGTATTCCATGTCAGTATGTTGAAGAAAAGTCATCCAGATTGGGGAACAATGATACAACCAATTGAGGTTGAGCTGGATGAAGATGTGACCTACGAGGAAGGTCCTGTGGTGATCCTTGAAAGAAGAGTTAAGAAGCTGAAGAGGAAGGACCTGGTTGAGCTTGTTGGGCCTTGTTGAGTGTTGCCTTTGCTTCTTTGTGCCCTGTGTCGGACAAGAGCAAGCTGTGTCAGCCTGAGCTTGTGACACCCAGGGTTTGTGTTTCCCTGGTGGTGTATCGCCCATGTGTGTGTGTCGGCCATGTTGGGGCTGTGTCACCTAAGTGTGTCGCCCATGATCTTTGTCCTAGCTTTGACCTCGTTTGTGTCACCCCTAGTGGACACTTGGTACATACCTTGGACATGTGTCTAAGGCTTGCTATAGTGGTGGCTTGTGCTCTAGGATAAGTGTCCCTAGGTGGGCGACACCTTGCCATATCTTACCTTGTTTTCTCCTCCCTTTCCTTCTATATAGGCGGTTCCTTTCCTTTGCTAGAAGTTCCTTTGGTTCCTTAGTTTCTTCTCCACCTTGGTGCACGACACCCCTTCTCCCTTGCAAGTTGGTGGCCGATACCCCTTGGAAGAGCAAGATTCGTGGCTGATACCTTTGGTTTCTTCTTCTTCCTTGGAGCTTAGTGGTGCTAGGAGCTTGGAGCTTGCTTAAGGCGGGTTGCATAACTCCTAACCCTAACTATTCTACCTCCTTTCATGTTCTTATACGTTGCTAGCTTTGCTTTCTTGCTTAGTCTTCATGTTGGCCGAACTTTCATCCTAGGGTTCTTGGTAAGAAACACTCTCTTCTCTCCTAGGTCTTGAGGAGTGAGCTTGAGCTCTAATAGATTAAGCAAGACCCTCCTCTCACCATGGACTTGAAGAGTGAGCTTTGTACTAGTGGTGATCTTTGCTAGGGTTGTCCTTGTGTTGGTCGTTTGGTGGCAAGAGATGTGCAAGACCCCTCTCTCGTTTAAGTTGAGAGGTGAGCCATCTTCTTGACTCTTTCTAGGGTTTTGAGGTGTCCTTGTGCTTGAGGTGGAAGATGATCTTGTGAGTTGTACCTTGGACGTTGTGTGCTTGGGGAGGTGCTGCCCGACAACCCTCTTGACCAAGAACCTTGCTTGATGACATGTGTGGGTTGGTGGTAGATGACACCCCTTGTCTCTGTGACGGGCGTCACACCATATTTTTGCCCTGTAATGGCCGTTAGGCCATGGTTGGATGGCTGGATAATAGATTTGTGATGTTAGTTTAAGATGAACCTTTGGACGATACCTCTTATGAGATAACCTTGCCCGATATGCACCTGGAATAGGCGTTGCCAGCAGTCTGTGACAGGCGTCACTATTGGTTGTGTATTTGTCGATAACCCTATCCTGTGATAGGCGTTGCAACTGAGCCCAACACCACGTTGCCCGATATCCTTCTGCACGACACAAGTGCACGATAGACCTTAAAACGCTGTGTTGCGCGTTGTGCATTGCGCTTGGATGCTGGCTGTTATGGGATGGGCATTAGATGAGGGCAGGTTGCCCGATACAACCTTTAGTAAGGGTTCTTCGTGCTTTTAGTAAGGGTTCTACCCGTATATATATATGTCGTTTTACTCCATGGCAATGGTTATGGTAACACTTGCTTATGTAGCTCCATATATTTATACATAAACATGACCATCTACATTATTGGTAGTAAGTTGAGATAATGATAAGTATATAGTATGGTTTTCTTAATGATGTGTCTTATGCACATGATCATCAGTTGATGTATGATTCATAAGCATAGAATCTTAAATTTCACCCTATACTGGTAAGCACAGTCTTTCTGTTGAGCCTATGATTATTGTGTACACTAAACATACAGGTGATGATTAGCCAAGAACAGGCTATGAGAAATATGTGATCAGTAACATCACTTTAATAATTACTCTTATTGATGAGGTGACATGTATGATGTGATTGTTCCATGATGACGTAAGCCTGGAGAGGCAGTGGCACTATGTGATGAGGGATTGAGATCCCATGGCATATGATGATCCTTGAGATGGATCTGGATGATTAGCAAGAGGCTAAGTGATAACATGTACTTTTGGATCCTTGTGATGGATCAGTTGATGTGAATTATAGTGAAAGCACAATTTCGAGTTTTATATTGTTATTTTTGTTATCTTTGCATGTTATACAACTTGGTTGAATCTTGCAATCCATATAAAAGATACTAATTAATCACAGTGAAATATATCATATAGTTGCCCTGGCCATAGATCCATCATCGTCAGGAGTTGATGATGGTGAAATGGATTCTCCTGCGGGTTAACCTGGAGTGCATATTATTGAGTATGCGAGGTTTCTCCTAGCCTAAAGTGAGGACGTAAGAGTGCAACTTCGGTTGTAGACTCGAGGGTGCGGAATCAGGCCCATAGCCCAATAGTGATAAAGAGCATGGTGAACAGGCCCATGGCTCAGGATATGTGATATGAGGAGCATGAATGCGTTCATGGCTCAGAGCACGGTGAACAGGCCCGTGGCTCAGTTTCACTAGCGCTGAGACCTATACCAAGGCGGGCTAGGCAGAGGGTAGCCTGACCTTGTGGCTAAGACCACTTCAGCATGAGACTGTAGTCTTGCTTATGTTGTACTCGTGCACTGACCACGAGGTGGGAGGTTATGGAGTCTGGCTCTTCCATTGACCTTATATGGCACCGGCTCGGGTTTTCGCAGCCGTCGGTTGGATTTGAACGGTACGGTTCACTTCTTCAGGGCATAATAATACGTAATCCAGCCGAATAGTAATTACTGCTTTAAGTCAAACACGAAATATTGGTTGAGGCCTTGCTTGCGTAGTTGATCTTGTTATATCCTGCAGCTACTTATATGTTCATCATGATATGTAGCAACATATCTTATCTTCTTAACCTTGTTCCATAGAGAACTAGTGGTTATAGGCCTTTTGTACACCTGGTAAGCTTGTCGGTATGAATAGCCTTGCTATATATAATGTTATCATTCTATCTACTACTGTTGCTTTATCCTTCTGGTTTTATAGTATCAGCGGGGATTTATATTTCTCGCTGGGACAATTTTCAATTGTCTCGCTCCACTGAGTTACACCCTTTTTAGGTGGTCGATCTAGACGTGGTGGTGGTCACAGAGTTGCGGTCGAGCAGCAAGAAGAGCAGTAGAAGGCAAGAGATGGACATGCTGCTGTTTTGGTGTTTTGTAGTAGAGTCTAGAGTCATCCATGTACTCTCAGGTCCTTGGCGGTGTTTTGACATTGCTTCACGATGTATAGATGTAGATGTTTTGTATACCCTTCTGCTGGCCGGATGCGGGCCTTCATGTATGTATAAACAGGTGACGAAATTTTGTGATGACAAACAACTATTGTTCTATCAAGGCTTGTATATGTTTATATAACTTGTTTTCTTGTAGGGTGTGGACTAGAACGTAATAGTTTCTCAGTTTATCAGTTTTCCACAATCGGATTTAATTAACCCGTGTTTTGGTAATCTGTGGTTATGGTTATTTCTGCACGTTTTCACGTAACACCTCGTTGTCTATGTGATAGTGGGATGTGTTGCCACAGGGGTGTTCTCGGTGTGTTTTGTAGACATGATGATCGATATGTGGTCTTTGGATTGTGTGTCTTTGGTGGTATGTACATACATGTGGAACTGTTATCTCATGTAACATGTTGATGGTGAATAATGATGTAGCACTTTGAATATATAAGATGCAAATGTTGACTTATGTGTGATAAATCTCAATTTGTGGCATTATTACAAATCGGTTTTAATTTTCTGTGATTTTTCGGTAATCAATTGCTAATGGTTGATAATGGTTTAAGTTTTGAATAATTTCTCTTTGTGTGAAAAAGGGTTTCATAGTGACAATTATATACATATAATATGACCAGTTTTTTAGATTAAGAGCCAAACTCTCTCTCCCCCTTTTCCAAACCCTAAGTAGGAAGTTGTATTGGGATAGACGACAAAGGAAAAACATCCCACACTTATCAATTCCAATAAAACAAACCTAAAATTCTATTTTACTAGATTTTTATAAGTGCAATATTTCATTGATATTAGATGGAAGAAATATAGAACTTCTAGAAATCTCACTAACTTAAGGTATTTCATAGTGAGAGAAAAACCACAACAATGACTCATAAATAGAAGAGTAAATGAATGGAGGAATACAAGGGACGATGTTATGGAAACACCAAGTGTTATACACAATGCATAATAAATATATTTGGGAATATTGCAAGACACAAGTTAGGAAGAGTTCTTGATAATTAATAATTAGGAAGAACAAAAAAAGATCAAGTGTAGAAGAGAACAAAAAAGGCCATAACATTAATCTTCTTAGGAATAATGGTGTATTCTAATTTAAATGATACATGGATCCATTTCCATCCTAGTGGTGATCCTCACACAAAAATTCATGTTAATATTTCTATACCCCTATAATAAAGCAAAGTCTTCCAACATGTCTCAAATTTTCATCATTATCTAAATTCCAATGTTTTTGCACTTGGTCACATAGCATTTCGTATACATCTTTTAGCAACACATATGTGTGTTTCATATAGTATCATAGGTTACACGGAGTCACACAACAATTTATCAAGTTGTTCTCTTTTTAAAATATTGTATGTAACTTATTTGTTATATATCAACAATAAGAAGGCATATAGTTAAAATGGAAAGTGTATGTAACTTTAATAGATGAATCACATGTTTGAGGAAGTCAATTGGTATAATCAAGTTATCTATATTCCCGATACTAATTCAAGGTCATCTAGCCTGTGTCCTAGCTAATTGGACCAGGCGGGGTGCCTTTTTTTTTAATTTTCATCTTTATCCATGTTTCAGTGTGTTTTTAAGCTTATTCATTTTATTGGTGTGTTTGCATGCTTCATCAGCAATTGGTGAGTTCCATATACATCTTTTACCAACATGTGGGCATGTTTCATGTAGCGTTGTAGGTTGAAGGAAATAAATTGTTGAATTGTTCTCTTTGAAAAGATTGTATGTAAATTATTTATTATATATTAACAGCCAATGTACATATATATGTTCAAAAAAGAGTGTGTCTTTAGTAATAACAAACCAAAAATAGAAAGGAGTTAGTTGATAATTAATCAACTTATTACCTCTTAGTATGTTATGATCATTCATTTTATAATTTTGTACAAAAGAGACAATTTTAGTTGGCATACATACATGTTGAAGGGAGTCAATCAAACAGTCAATTGAGTTTTTTTTCTTCTATTATAATGTCATATTTAGATTTTTTCAGTATTATATATATAAATTGCTAAGGTATAAATGATTTTGATAACCAAATGAATTGAGTTATTCTCTTTCATAAGGCAATTTAGATAATAACACATACGTGTTAGAGGAAGACAGTCGGGTAGCTAATGGAGTTCCTATTTTTTAGTGTGTTGTATTTACATTATTTTGATTATTATACATATATTTTTCTATAGTATAAATAATTTTGATAATTAAATAAATTGAGTTACTCTCTATCAATGAGTTGTAAATATTAGTTACATATCTCTTTTAGAGTAGATGTAATTTTGGTAATACCACATACATGTTGGAGTGAGTCAGCAGGGTAGTAAATTGAGTTCTTCTTTTTTAGTATGTTATATGTAAATTGTTATGGGTACTATATTTGTAAATTTTTAGAGAGAAAGTAGTTCCAATAATCACATCAATCATGCTAGCTATTCTCTTTCAATGAGTTGTGATATTAGTTATATAATTTTTAGGAACAAAGATGATTTTTATAATCACATTTGGAGGCAGTCTATCAGACTGCTTATTCGCTTCTTCTCTTTCAATGTATTATAATTAAATTATATAATTTTCTAGAACATAAGTAATTCCAGTAATCACATGAATCGAGTTACTCTTTGAATAAGTTGTGAGTACTAACTACATAAATTTTAAAATAGAGATAAATTTGGTAATCATACAAACATGTTGGGGGGTGTCAATTAGATAGCTAATCAAATTCTTCTACTATTGTGTGTTATTTTAGATTATATAATTTTATAGAGAATAAGTAATTCCAGTAAGCACATCCTACACATTGGATGAAGTCACCTAGAAATTAACCATCAATTTACATGTGTTCAATATGGGGACCACATGTAATTTTATTAATGACACACTGCAAATTGGATGGTTTCTCCTGAAAGTTAGTCAAATTAAAATATTTTACTAGATTTATTCAATTTTTTAATCTTATTGGTTAATTCAATTGTGCAACACATGCTTAACACGTCTCTTCCTACTAGTTATAATATATTAGTAGTTAGAACGGAGAGGGACCTATTTAGCTTATTAGATGAGGAGAGGCACGAAGATGAGTAATTGTTACTCTAGATTAGCGTCCTTATTGCTGTCTAATCAGTCAATTCAATGGGCGCACACAATCTGGGAAATGTCCTCACAACGGATAATGATCTATCTCATATCCTCGCACGATGAGTGCCTCGTGTATATATATCTATATATAGAGTCGGGATAGAATGCACTCGAGTGTATCTAGAGAAAAATACACTGAAGTAATTTTCAATGATGCGATATTTTTTTTTGAATATGATCAGTTGATCTTCCTAAACATATTGTGAATAGCTCAAATATAAAATTTGAGCTCATTTGGAAATTTATAGGTCATGTTATGAAGACCACATAAGTTATGCATTTCAAATTAGTTTCATGTGTCGATTTTGTTGCCCACGGATGAGTGAATTATACTCATCCAAATGAGCTCAAAATTTTTATGTAGCCTAATTATAGTATGACAATAAAGATCAATGATTTACGTTTTACAAAAAAAATAGTCTTGATTTGCAAACACAACTTGAGTGTAGCACGTGATCTATACATTCGAGTGTATTTTAGCGTCTCTCTCTCTCTCTCTATATATATATATATTTATATATATATATATATATATATATATATATATATATATATATATATATATATATATAGAGAGAGAGAGAGAGAGAGATAGGCTAGAATACACTTGAGTGGATTCAGAGCAAAATATACTCAAGTACTTTTTAATGATGCAATATCTTTTAAAAAAATCTAATCCATTGACCTTCTTAAACATCTTGTGAATAACTCATATATAAAATTTGAGACAATTTGGACATTTATAGGTCATGTTTTGAAGACTACAAAAATTATGCCTTTCAAATTAGTTGTGTTCATCAATTTTGTTTCCCTTGGATTAGTAACTTACACTCATCCAAATGGGCTCAAAATTCTTATGTAGCCTAATTATAGTATGTCAATGAAGATCAATGGTTTGCATTTTATGAAAAAGTAGCCTTGATATGCAAACACAACTTGAGTATAGTGTGTGATCCATACACTCAAGTGTATTCTAGGTTGACTACACACACACACAGATATATATATATATATATATATATATATATATATATATATATATATATATATATATTCCATCTTTAATACCTAGTTAACCTGAACTTTGCTACATGTGCATCCCCAAAAGTAACTATTCATTCAGAAGAGTAACTCGCTTGACAAAAAGGTAACTATATTGACCAAAAAGTAACTATTCGATTCAAAAAGTCAAATGGTGTAAAATACAAAGTAAATTTTTTGAAATAAATATGTAATTGTATATTTGTTATAGCTGCTATAAATGTAACTATCTATTCATGAAAAGTAACAGTTTGCAAGGTAAAGTAACCCTCCACATGTCAAAAGTAGGAAACCCAAAAAAAAACAAATTAGGAGAGGGTAGCTATATATTCCGAACGGGTAATTAACTTTTGTTACTAGTTGATCTATTTTGTAATAGGAGGACACCTAATTGTAGTGAGACAACTAAAATTGTAATAAAAAGATTTCATTTTGTAAATACATTGTGATATTTTTATTCTCCCTCTGAGTATAGTAAAATGATATTTATGATAGTAGTTTACGTTTATTACAAAATAAATTTTGTATTACAATTTTCATCTCATTATAACGTTGTCTATCTTATTACAAGTACGTGTCATATTACAAAATAGATGCACAAGTAACTAACCTTAACTACCCACATAGGTAGTGAACGAATAATATATATATATACATATATATATATATATATATATATATATATATATATATATATATATATATATATTGGTTATAGATTGAGATTTTTTTTGTTTCAACCCAAGAAAACTTCTTTCTAATCCCGCATCTATGCAATAGGTATTCATGAGAATACTACCTTATGAAATAAGAAAACATAGTCATTTTTCTGATAAAACTTCTGCAAAGATCCAAAAAGGTTGTAGCAAATTCTTCTCATCTTTTACAAATTGAGAGTTGCTCCCGACACATCCATCTAAACCAACAACTATATTCCAGTTAAATGTTATCTTGAACCTTGTAAAGGTCAATCTAAATCGACCAAATGGATAGGTTAATAAAGGATGGTGGTGGTGTTTCTCATCAAGTAGAGAAAGAAAGAGCTGCCAGTACCACCACCACCACCCAACACTACATCTACCATCATGTACTTTTTGAATCCCTTGACAATTCTACCTCACCTATTTCTAACAAAGCGTATCAAAATACATGTACATGGGACCCAAACCCCTCCATCTACCTAGCAGAGTTAAGCTTTTTTCATGATCAGGTGGCCCGTCACCCATGTTTGACGCATAGGGGAACTGTCTCTGAGCTAACTACCATCTTATCCCCCACCATCATGCCATATCCTCTATCATATTTCATCTTCGCCTCCCACTCACTTTCTTTTTAACCTCGTTTGTGGAGAGAAATAAATAAATGAGGACAGTAGTAATGAATGAACTTACACGAATAAAAAGGAAAGTGATTAGAGAAGTAAATGAATAGGGGAGGGAAGTAATTAGGTGTGAGGAGGGGAAGTAATGGAGAGATAAGGGAAGTGAGGAAGAAAGTAATGAGGGTAGAGGAAGTAAAGGATAAATAGTAGAGAAGTAAAGATGAAAGAGATGAGGGAAGTAAGGGACATGATGAACCATAGAAGTGGAAGAAAGAATGTGCCTTTTTTTCAAAAACATTATCCTCCATTTTTACATTTTGAGCATATTTTCTACATTTTATGTTTGTTTTCACTTTGCATCATTTTCTCTCATAGTTAGCTCATTTGTACATTCATAAAACCTTATTTATCATCATTTACCTCCCCCTTTTACTCCATTTTTGCTTCATTTTAGTCACATAGCACCTACTTTTCCTACATTATCACTTTGTTTCTTATATTAATACCTCAGCTATATACTTCATACCAAATTTTGTCCACCAAATCCTTCTTTTGGTCACTTTGCATCTCCTTTTGGGCAATTTGTGCCTCGTTGCGTTGTGCCTCCTTTTAGCATCTCATTTTGGTCACTTTGCACATCATTTTGGTGAATTTGCACCTCATTTTAGTCACTTTCTACCTTATTTTCTTCCATCTAACCTCGTTTATATATTCTTTGTTCAATGATTATTTTCAAATTGTGTGTGATTTTACTCCACTCATGTGTCATGTTTGTCAATTCAGACCTACTTTTCCTCCATTAGAGCTTTCTTTTACTAGTTACACATCATTTTTACTTCCCTCCCCACTTTCCTTCTCTCTCTATTATCTTTCATTTTCTATTTCTTCCCTCATCACTTCCTTATTTACCCCCTACCACTTTCCTCTTTGTACTCATCACATCCCTCCTATCTCCATAATACTTCTCCACTCTTTGTATCCTTTACTTACACCCTTACTTCTCTCCCCTCCCTCTATTGTGTCCATCCTCACAAAAAGTCATTACTTTCCTTATTTTATCTCTATTACGTAACTCCTCTCTCCCCCACTTCTATTATCACCATCACTCATTCCCCACATCACTTCCCCACTCAATTACCTTCTCTATCCCCATCCCTTCCCCCCTCTTCTCTCATTACTTCTCTATACTTCTATTTTTCTCTCTTCATTGCTTCACTCCTCACCTACCTCCTCTACATATTGACTTTTCACCTTTTCCACATCACTTCACAACAAACTTCTATTTTCTACCTCTCCCTCCTATTTCTATTTTTTGCTCACCCATTATTTCCCTCCTCACTTTCCTCTATTCACTCTCTCCCCTTTTTTCGTCCCTCTCCCACTGGTTGTTTTTCCATCCATCCCTCACATCACCCCTTTGCCACTAATCATTTCCCTTGCCACATCAGACCCAAATACCACCATTTCCACAAATTTTTCAAAACCCCAAAAGCTACCCATCCCCCAATGTATAACCCACAAATTATAATAGTATCTCTATATCTATCAGGAGGTAAAAAAGTGCTTATTCTACCTTCCATCTCTCTTTAAAATAAAAATTTGCATGGTGACTAAGTGATGGAGTCCATACATGGTACAGGAAAGGAGGGGGCATGCCTCGGGTCACATGTACTCTATGTATGTATACATTAAATGCATATCATATATTCTCTCAGTGTCAATGGATAGATGTAGTCTATGTCTTAGTTTATATACAATGAAAATGTTAGGGCGGTTCTTTTGTGGACATCTTATTCAACACATAAACCAAAAATAATAGGGAATGGATGACACCTAGTACAACTATTTATTTTCCTACAATTATGAATAATCCTTTATTTTACATAGTCATGTTAACTAAGGGGGTAAGAATACAAGACAAATAATCTAACACACTAATGGAGAAGTATACAATCCAAAAATACAAGACAAGAAAATCACAATGGTCTTTCCCCCAGACACTCTAATTAAGGAATTCATTTGTACAATATAAGGTACCATATTCACACTAGAAGATGGCACAACCATGACATCATGTTGCATCAACTAGTATAAAATTTAAAATCTTATTTTCACTATACTGGCACAATTATCCAGTAACTTGGATTCATCATTCACCATATTAACAACACCTCACAATGCCAAGGTGTTTCTAACTATTGGATCCTATTTCCCACAAATGCCTTGGTGTCTATACCCACTGCATACAACACCTCATTGAATACATAAAATGTGATACATTGTCCCCAGATTATTCAATTGTAAAGAATATATATATATATATATAAATATATATATATATATATATATATATATATATATATATATATATATATATATATATATATATATATATATATATAAAGACACACAACAAATATATATGGGATGTATACGTTACCCAGTTGGGTAACATAAATTAGTTACCCACTTACTTTGGTTATAAACTGAGTGTTCTGATTAAAATTTTAGCATTCTAGTTATAAACATTCACTCTTGGTTATAGTTCAGAGCAGAGATGTTTTTTTTCTAGAAATGTCATTTTTACTATTTTCAACGACCAAAATACAAAATTTCTATTGCTTTTACAAAACAAGTCTTTGTCTAATAAATTTAGTCATCTCACTACAGTTTGGTGCCTTCCTATTACCAAACTTGATCCACATGTAACTAAATTTAGTTACTGGACTAGGGTAGCGAATATAAAAACATATATAGATGATATATGTATATAACACATATAACACACAAACACGCAGACACAAACACACACACACACACACATATATATATATATTTATATTTATATATATATATATATATATATATATTTATATATATATATATTTGTGTGTGTGTGTTTGTGTGTAGGTTTGTGTGTGTTTGAATGAGTGCATCTATTTTCATAAGTGAATCCAATTACAACTTCATTCAAGTAATTAGTCGGTAAAGTATATAAAAATAGTCAACAACTAATGTTAGTATTATTCATTGATAGATATTAGAATTAGGCATCAAAATTTAGTGTTTTACTAATTATCAACAAATAATTGTCACTAGTTGGAAAAAGAATAAAAACATTAGTTTTCAATATTTCATTGTGAACACCCCGACAGCTCTCCCCTCTCACTAGGAACACCCCAGCGGCTGCCGCTGGGGGGAGGGAGCGTCTGCCCTGGCGTCTTCCTCCCCCTGGCTCTCTAGATCTCGGTGTGATTTCAATTGGGAAGTGATTGTTGCTGTGGCTCGTAAGAAATAGGGAGTTGTCAAAGGGTGGCGAGTCGGTGGTGAGGCTTGGTGAGGGATCGCGTGGCGCCGCGTGAAGCAGATCTTGGCCAGTGGTTGGGCATGTCGATCTGGTCGAGTCCTTTCCATTCAAGAGTGATGGTTGGGAGAGAGCCCTTCTCAACCAGATCCGGCTTCCACATTGCCACCTATCTCGCAGGTGTTGGAAGGGCCCGCCCTTTCCTTCACTAGCACCTCTCGACCTCGCCCCGAGTGAATCCTTGGCCTCCTGGAGGACGATGGATCCTGACCCAGCCCTAGCTTCTGCGTGGTGATTTGGCTGTGGATGGGTTCTTCGATGGCTGATCGATGGCGTATCACAGGCCGTTCTACAGGTCTGCGGCACTGGTGCAGTACCCTCTGTTGTTTGGGTTTTCTTCTTCCCACTCTGGTGGTCTTCCCCTGTGTGTGTCCCTCTGTAGGCGATAGGTCGATCTCCTTGGCATCCTATTGCAGGATGGGTCGGAGACCAAGGCAGTCTATTGTCGGTGACGCTGGCTACTACGACACTTCGTCAAGCTTATGTGCAATCAAGCATCTCAGTGTGGTTAGGGTCAGCTCGAGTTTCCCCTTTCCCCCTAATGATCCGGCAGTTGGCCCAGTGCTGCTGTAGCAATTTGGGTCAAGTATCTATTGGGAGCTTGCTCTCAGAGGTTGTTGGTGGCGTGCTACATGTTGTACTAGTGTTCTGGAATGCCCTTCAGGTGTTCGTGGGTTTGCCTCTGTGCAAACATGTATCCTCCAGCCTCTCAGGACTTGGTGCTACAGCCGACCCGGGGGTAGGGGCTGAAGCTGCTCGATCTCTGTCTCCCCTTCTTTCAATTTGTGGGTGTTCTAAGTGCTAGTAAAGAGAGGCTTCAGTGGTCCAACATCCGATCTGCTGGTCTCAGTGTTGCTTCAGTGTTGGGCTCTGATGGGCGGCTTGGTGGCGGAGGTTCTTCGATCCTTCTCTGTTTGATGTAGTGTCGTGATTTTCTGGCTTCAATCTTGTTCAATATTCACCTCTGAGATTCTTAATCTGCTGGTTGATGTCTGGGGGTTCAATCCTAGATCTTTCGCCCACACCTTCAGTTTGTGTTTTTTATTCCAGTTGGGGGGAGGCCTAGGAGCTGGTCCACTGGTGTTTGATTCTGCTGATTCAAGTTTTGAAGATGTGTGTTACTTAACAGGCTGATGAAAAGATATAGTTCTAGTGTTCACTTAATGTGGATGTTGATGATGGTTAGACATGCCAATATCTGAATACATTCATATGCCCTAGTACATATGTTAGCTGACAGTCATCTGCCCATCAAAGTTGAGTCTGCACATTTTGTGGGTAAGCATAATGATAGTGGATCTCCTCATCTGAGATGGCTGCTGGCAGGCCAGTCTTCTGTTTGTATGTAGGTTTTGGTGTATTTTTTGTTTGGTCTTTTCTTTCTGTTTGAGGTCTTCTGTGTAAGACTTTGGGTTGTTTTGTTTGTGTTTTCTTTGGTAATCCTTATAGAGGATTAGGGGGTGCGTTCCTTTGTACCTTAAGTTTTGGTATCATTTAATAGCAACACAATTTTGGCCGACCAAAAAAAATTAAACTTCATGTTGAAAAAAAAACGTTGCATAAATGTCATGTTGGGAGCAATGTCCCTGACTTGGATGCATTGGTTCCATGATGTCAATTTTTTTAAATGGTGTTTCTATTAATGTCGTCAACATGTCTTGAACCCAAGGTCTCTTGGTAACCAATCAAAGATCTAACCACTAAGGTGTCCCATCATGGACTCCCTTCACTCACTTTAGTGTCTATAGGTTCGCTCAATCACTCTAGACAAAGCACAAAAATGTAAGGTGATAGTGGATTCCCTTGCCTTGCTCCCCATGTCTATTTAAATAGCTCAAGGGCCTCACCATTCCATAAGATTGTTGGTAGAACTACTAGTAATTATCTACATGATAATTTAAGTGATTTCCATAGGTAAAGTTTTTTTTGTATGGTGTCTACAATGAAATCCCATCTCATCTGTTCATATGCCTTACATAAGTATTTCTTAATGTCTATTGAACATCTCATTATATTCCTCATCTTTGTGGAATGGATCACCACTTGAACAAAGATAACATTGTTGTGTATGTACCTTCTAGGTATAAAACTCAATTACATAGGTGATATACATCCACTAAGATATGGTTTGATGCGGGGGACAATAACCTTAGTTAATACTTTCATATAGATGTTATTTAGTGATATTGGTCTGAGTTGGGAGCAAGATTCTAGATGAGTTGTTTTGGGCATTAGGACCATCATCACCTAACCTAACATGTTAATATATGTTCATCTCTAAAAGGTTTATATACATAGTTTATATGTTTCTTGATCTTGTTCCTATTTTTAGTACAAAATTCAAATCACTAAAACCTTGACTAGGAGCATTCAAATGGTGACATGTATGACAACGCTTCATAGACTTCCACTTCCCTTGGTACTTGGTGGAGCACATAATTTGTGCTATTGTGATTGTAGGAAAAGTACTTACATACTGGCTGCTTTCCAATATATGAGATCCCTGGATATTGTTTGTATATAGATACATGAAGTATTGACACACCATCACCTTTAACTCCTAATCATATTTTACCAATTATCCTTTTTCATTCCTCAGTCTGGAGAGTTCGTTCCTCCATCTCTATTCTTTAACCAGGGCATGGAAGTAAAAGGTAGTGTCTCCCAACCTCAACCATTAGCAATGAGACTTCTATGATCAATACAACTCTTTCTTCCTTAGTTCATCATTTAGATTTGCTTACAAGTTAATAGTTACATCCCAAACCTTCTCTTAGTAATGTTCTACTATCTCTCACTAGGCAAGGACTAGACTCACTTGTAGACTCCTTTTTCTCATGTTCATCCCTTTTCCCCACTTGTGTCCCACCTTTAGGATACAATGAGAAAGGATGTCACTACTTAAGTGAAGTTCTCCTACATCATCCATTAACTATTCAAAAGAAGTGTGAAGTCAGAAGCCTCTTTCCAACTCTCTCTTGTTCTTATCATTCCACTACTCCTCCTTTATTCATCAGTTGTGATTAATATGGGAGCATGATCTAATTTGTGCCTCCCTACCACCTCTACTTTCACCCCTCCTTCCATGTTGATCCAACTCATGTTTCCTAGCGATCTATCTAATCTCTCTTGGATAAACCTACTTTAAATGTCATCCTTGACCCGCTTACACCCAATTCTGTGAGGTTGTATCCCTCCAGTGCTATAGTAAATTTGAGGCAGCTTCTTCGATCTAGCACATGACTTCTAATCTTCTCTTGTGATACAATATGATCTTTAAAGTCATCCACTACCGCCCATGCCCTATTAGTTGTACGCATAATGGCCTTTGATCTCTCTCACAACAATCATCTCCCCACTAGTATAGTACCACCATTGACTAAAGTGACTAAATAGAGACCATCTATCCTACAATGTACAAATTGCATATGACTCAAAAGGATTTGAACATTATGAGTACCTTCCTTCCACATTAGCCCGATGCCTCCTAAAAATGTGGTCATCTCCACCCTTTGCAAGTGAGCAAAGCACAAAGTCTTGATTATCTTTGTCACTCATTTGCCACAAGTGTGTGGTTCCAACATAGTAACTAACGTTTCCCTATACTTGTATATTAAATCACTTGTCATGATATAGATATCAATATGAAAAATCCCTAATACATTCCACATCAACACTATCATCGACAAATGCTTGGGATGATGGGTATTCCTCACTGCACACCTATGTGTCTCCCTCTTGTACCCAACTATACCGACCTGTCTTCCTTGGTGTAACATACTGAAACCTAGCCTCTTGACTCTGGAAACTATATCCCTATGATTAGGAGGGTAGTATGTTGGTTCTTTATATTTGACCGAACAATGATAAATTTATGCCTTAATGAACATTGTTTATGAAAATCACATATTATGTGGCAATAGGTTCTATAATAAACACCGCATATAATAATACACTCATATTAACACAATTACTTATAAGTGTGCTAATATGTATGGAGTTTATGAAATAAGTCACGTATAACCATTTCTAACTAATGTTCACATAATGGCTAATATATGTTTAATGATAAGTATAATGTGATTAATAAATGTATAAGATAACTATGTTGCAAACAATGTCAAGATATGGGACTCTACATAATAAATAATGTTTCTAATGATGTAATAATATAATAAATATAATGGTAAAGAGCCTAAAACCTCAATTGTGTTATAACTCACAAAATGAAACTTCAAAATACAATCCATCTTGAAAACCATGATCCTTGGGTCCTGAATAGCTTGGGTTCCAAGTTTCACATTATTTGAATAATAATAAGTATCCAAATTTCATTTAGACAATAAAATATGAGATAAGGAAAAAAATACAAACAAAATATTAAATGACTTCAAAAGTAGAAATAAATCCATAAATCATATTATACATGCCAAAATTAGTGTATGTAAAAATTTTCACATAGATTAAGCATTCTTATCTATCCTAGTTATATTTAGGAGAGAGAATATAACTTAATGTCAAAATTATTATATAAAATATTAAACTATACCAAAAGGGAAAATTGATATCAAAATTACATTCTAAATGCATTACTTAGTCTAGGTGTAAAATTTGGTTGTATTTGAAAACTATTTGAGTCCTAAACTAATAACAGAAAGAAAAATATATTGTTAAAGACACTAAACATTGATCATTTGATACGTTTCATCTAATTCCAAAAGTTTCCAGGTTTAATACTTGTCACACCTTTTTTGTTCAATTTTCTATGTTTTACTATTCCATGTTCATTCTTAGTCTGCTTCCCAATCCAACAATGTTTATATCGTCCCCTTCCATCCGTCTTTCCTTCTTTTTCCTCTACATAGTAGCTTCAATCTTCTTTCACAATTTTCTCTCTCCCCAATCAATTGGTTTGTTCCTCAAATTTTAGTAGGGAGTTGATCCCCTCTTGGGTACCTCTCCTTACACTTGGATTGTTCTTGTGCCACTCCTATAGGTGAACAATATTCTTAACGCATAGATAGATTCATGTACTTCCCCTCCCTAATAAAGTAAATATAGTCTTGGTTGTAGTGACTGCTGAGTTTAGACCTCCTTCCACATCCTTACCATCTCTCTTCCAGTTTTTGGTGTATGTTTTCCATCCCATACATCATCCCCTACTAGGTGAACCATGGTGTGGTGCTGACATGATCCTACATCCTCTAGTCACACCTATTGTCCATCCTTATTAGTTTTGTTCTATATGTCTGGCCTGAAAATTGTGTTATGTGGTGCTTCCTAGATAGTATAACCTTTGGACCTCCTCACATTCCTATTTTCATTTGTCTTCCTCTTACTTACATCCCAGTCTATGCCTACTACAATCCTTTCTACTACCGTAGTAGGTTCTTTGACCTCTAACACCACTTCTTCCTATATATTAGTATCATCTAGGTTTTTGAGAATATTTTGAGTATCTACTACCTTGTCTGCCCACTATTGTTGTGGCCTCTGTGGATCCCTAGGTAATGGTGGTGCATGATGAGTGAATTGATCCATGTACTGCATGTTGTCTTTCAGATTATCATGGGATGGTTTCATGGTATCCCCCTATTATTCCTTTCTTTTCTTATGACATTCCTTCTCCAAGCAACCTACATTCCACACTTTAGACATATGAATAGAGTATTCTTGTATTAAACCACATAATTCCTACCAGGAACCCTACCTATCAAGATCAATGGCTTGCTAATAGACAACTTAATTTCTATCCAGGAGAACATACCCCTTCATTGCATCATTGTTTTCAAGTCCACTTTGATCGTCTGTCCCAATTTGTTCCATGCTTCTTCCAAAATTTGTTGTGATACATATGTATCAGTACATTGGGCATTCTTACCCATGCTGCAAACTTCTCTAGGTGGTTGTTCTCTAGATAAATGCACAGATCCCAGTGTTGGACTATGAGATACGATCCAAAAAATAGCCATAGACCACCTGTAAGGGCCTTTAAGTAATATTCATTATTCAAATCAATTAGAATATATCCTTCGTCTCGTTTCCCCATAAGCTAAATCTTATCTCATAGGGTCATATACCAACATCTTTTTTTATTAGCTTAACAACCACCACATACTTACATGGCTTGAGTAGTTCTTTAAGGGCGTCGTCCTTGACATCAAGCACTGGATAGCCGTCCAATATAGACTCATGTTTATCCTCTGATTTAAGTTGGAATCTGACTATCTCCACATCAATGTGAATATGACCATGCTCCCCATCCATCTGTCATCGAGAGGATACCTTATATTGAATTTTTTTCCCTTGAGTTACATCATCCTGATGAGCACGAGCCACCAATGTCCCTAATCATGAGTGTAGTGGAGGAAATTGGCTTTCTCCATAATTTGTTGACTTTCATAATCTCCTCCTGTGAATAACATCACAATCTAGTATTCCCTAACAGAATCTAGTTCATGAATCTTCTTGTAGGGTCTCCTTCATCTTCCTGAGTCAGTCTCTTTCCATGAAATCCTACATTTCTAGTCGCGACCACCCCCTTAGACATCTCTATCAAAATGTTATAGGTTAATTGATTATTAATGTCAACAATACATACACATTACTTTAAATTACTTTTTATTAATGGAAACCATCCATTGGGGTCAATGCCCCCCCCCCATTTCCCCAGACATGAGATTTTGGACAATATATTCTGCAACTTGACAAAATGGTAACTAACTTTTGTGAAAAATGGTGTTTTAATTTATTGGCCTGAATACAATTATATTGTAGAAACTAGAATTTTGATTAGTTGTTATTAATGTATTCTAGGTCTATCTAAATGAATTCATATATCATTGTTTGTATTTGTTTTCATTTACAAATGCATTGCATTAGTTTAGTGAGTGTTGTAAAATTCTAGCATATGTAGAACCTCAATAAAGTTGGCTTACATATAAATCACCCAAATCGTTAGTTCAACATGATTCAAGTTGGTTGATCTCAAGATCGAATCAATTGCATGGATTATCTATTGAACAAAATTGGCCAAATTTTTACTAGTGAGACGAGTTGCATGTTGGTCTGGTCTAAATGATGAGATGAATATTTTTTTCATACCAACAACATACAACTCATTTGTTTAAGGATTTGAGAAATTCATTTGATAGGCCAGACTAAGTTCCTAAGAAATCAAGACAACTTGGTAGGAAGTCAAACCAAGATCAAGGAATCCAATATACCCATGACAAATTGGATCAAATTCATTGAATGTGAGATGGTTGAGTGAGAAGGTAGACAGGCTTTGAATATAATTTATAGCTTATTTCAAAAGTTGGTCGATATTTTTAGAATTGAACAAATTTATGTCAAGAAAAATGAGCCACAATGGGTAGTTGAAAGTGACATTTCAAGTTGTTAAGTTATATAAGACACCCCATGACAAGTTGAGCTCATTAACTAACATTCAAAATGTGTAAAATATGCAAGATTTTCTCAGTGTGGTTTATATAGTTCTAGGTGATTTTAGAGAATAATAGATAAAACATTGCTCATTGGCAAGTTTTTCCCTAAATCTCCTCTTCTTTTCCTATTTATACTTTTAGTCAAGAAAATATTATTCTTAGTGGTTTGAATTAAATCATATGATGATTAGTTGTACCTCCTTTTTGTCCACTCTTCTAGCTTTTCAAAAATCTACTCAACTAGTGGAATCATATTCAAGCTTTTTTCATGTCTTTTACTAGACATATGATTTTATATTCAATGATCATCCTAAATTGTATCAATAGATATCTGAGAGACTTCTTATATAATTGAATACACACAACTTATTTTTTATTATGCAAACTTCAAGTTTGAATAATTTAAATTCGCAATTATGGTTATAATAATTATATGTGAGAATACATTCTAAAATGGGATTCTTATAGATAGGGAAGTGGTGTCTTCATGTTAATTATTTATCTTATGTATTATTTATATTTTATTCATGTTGATATTCACGTACTATGTTTCATAATTCAATATAACCTATTAGGGCAAGGGTTGTGTCTAGGGCTCAAAACTCCTTCCCAAGATGCCACGTAAACATTGTATAAGTGTCCAAGGAATCACATATTAATGAGAAATTCTTATAGTAAATGCTTAATACCCATTCCCAAATTGATAAGGAGTTTGATAAAGAACAACACCTTGACATACCTAGAATCTATGACTGAGGCTCGTCCAGTTCTTGATATCACAAAAAGCTATTTATAAGACCCATACTCTCTTTCCTAAGCTAAGTGTTAAAAATTAGGCATGTCCTCTCTTTTTAAAATTCTGGAGAACTACCAAAAAGTCCCATCATTTCTAAGTAACTAAAAAATGGAAAACACATGCACATCACATCACCACTACCATCAACATCACTACCATCAAAATGTTATAATGTTATCAGACTACAGTTGGGTTTCCGCTAAATTAGACTTGATCGTGTTGTGGATTGAAAATTTTGGGTAATAAAATATGAATAAGGTTCAAATCTATATATACTTTTAGTTAGTCCAATGTATTACTTCTTCTATGCTTGAATTATGTCTCATAGCTTTCCATTCTCTTTATAAAGTCTCTAATTTGATAGCATCACTAACCATAGTTCCCGTAATCCTTATTTTCCTCTCATGTCAGGCTAAAAGAAATAATAGATTCCAAATTCAACAAGGCATGTCATATGTCGTTCTTCTAGTTTTGACCCTACAAGAATAGCATACAACTTTGTATGTAATGTACCCCTCATCATCTTGCATGAGGTTCTAGCTTCCTACCTCAATCATCCCTTGTTATTGAACAAATCATACACATCTTTGAGGGATTTTCCTATGAAACATTAATTTTTATTGCTATGTTCTCTTCACCAGCTTGTTCTAGGATCCTTTCCATGGGGGACATGTGGGAATGTTGAAGGATTGTCCTACACCAATTGTGTAATCTCGATAACCACTTGTTTCGTAGTTTCTCATTGATTGTGGTTGATCATTTCCCTTGAAATGTCAACATGTCCATTGTCTTCCATATATGATAGATAGACCAATCGAATTCCTCAGCCAACCTTCCATGTTCTTGCTCATGTTAGTGACAACCACAAACTGGGATTTGAAATTAGTGGAATCATAGAATCTGACATCTAAGTGAGGATGCAACATGCCCAACACCTTCCTCACTAGGTTGTAGTCTCTTAGGGTTTGGGTGATTGTCTTCACTCCATTTATGCATATCTTATAAATGTGATCATCCACCACTCTCTATTTGATATCGTCTTCTATTTGTCATTAAGCTTTCATGCATGTATATTCAACAAAAGAGTTCAATAGTTTCTAAAACTTTGATTTTCCATAAGTTTGACCATCTCTTTCAGTTCACCTTCCTCTTTCCTTTGATTAGGTCTAAACATGTGTCTTTATCTGTGAGGAGTCCCCACCTTTGTGGTTTATATGTCTCCTTTAGGATCATGGTGGCAATGTTAAGTATAGCTTTAATTGTATGATCATCAAAGTAGTCATTAAACAAGTAAGTATCATGGGAGTTGTCATTCTCTTATTCGTGCAAAGTGAGATCATTTAGCTCATCAAGTGTAGGCCTTGAGGTTAGGTTAAAGGTCATAATGCATTTTCTTCTTTTAAAATATCTCCTTTTGTCTCATAATATTATTCCAAATCAAAGATTCATTTCATATTTCCACCAATCATTTGGGCTATTTTTATATCATGATATCTCATTATGGCACCATCCTTTCCTTTATAAAGTCATACGTGACCTTCATCAATAAATTCTAGTTTGATATTGAAGTAGATTTCATTGTAAGGCCTCTCCCATGCTTACCAAGGATAATTTTATCACATTCTACATTACTTGTAGATTTTCCTTGAAGGTTTTCATTCTAGATAGAGTTCTTTACCATTTGGTTTCTCATTGTAGATGGTCATTGGTTACTTTGTAGTTTACATGGTATATTCAGGCACCAAATTCATTGTGGAATTCTAAAGCATTATGTGACCAACCCTAATAAGATCCTTGATAGCCCATCTTAATAACTTGTCAATCATACATTTAGTAGTAGGCTCGTTTGTGTCTTTTTCCCTTTTGGAATGCATGATTGGTACACCTAGGTTCCTTTCCAGGTTCAAGGTGAACTATATTTTCACTGCATGAGTTATCCCTCTTTGTATCCAAGTTGAAGTTTCAGTGGAGAAGTAATGCATTGATTTCTCATGTGACAATCTAAGCCCTAATGCCATGCAAAATTTCTTCTGGCAACTAATTGTGGTTCTAACTTGCTTCTTTGAAACTTTATAAGTTTTTTGAATATTTCTTAAATTAGTATACAAAATTAAAGTATACATGTATACTTCCCATCCAACCAATATTAAGTAGAGTCCCCTTCCCTAGTTAGTGATTTTACCAAAAATCAGGCTCCCAGTCTACTCTAGTTTGGATAGTTTTTACATAAGCTCATATCACCATCTAACTTCTGATAGAGTTCAATTCAATATTTTTTAAAACTATAGTATAACCGCCACACTATATTTTCCATGTAATATATATATATATATATATATATATATATATATATATATATATATATATATATATATATATATATATATATATATATATATATTAATAACATATTATATAATAAATGTCAGCTCATTTAATCTTCTTAAATATCTTAAGAACATACTAAAAAAAATTCAGCTCATTTGGACACTTATAGGTCGTGCATCTAAAGGAGGCAAAACTCATGCCTTTCAAATTAGTTTTGTGCATCAATTTTGTTGTCCTTGGATGACTGACTTACATTCATCCAAATGAGCTCCAATTTTGTATGTGGCCTATTATTATTGTAACCACAAAGATCAATAGATTAAATTTTAGAAAAACATGGTCCAGATAGGCAACACCATTGGGGTGTACAACATGATCTTTACACTCGAATACATTCTAGCCTGACTCTCTCTCTCTCATATATATATATATATATATTTATTTATTTATTTATATATATACATATATATATAGAGAGAGAGAGAGAGTCAGGCTACTGTACACTCGAGTGTACTGGAGGCACCGTACACCTCAATCATTTTTAAAGATAGAGTAACTTTTTGAAAAATCTAAACCATTGATCTTCTTAGATATCTTAAGAACCTACTATATAATTAATTTTAGCTCATTTGGACACTTATAGGTCGTCCATCTAAAGGAGACAAAAATTAGGCATTTCAAATTAGTTTTGTGTCGATTTTATTGTCCTTAAATGAGTGACTTATACTCATCCAAATGAGCTCAAATTTTATATGTGGCCTATTACTATTGTAACCATCAAGATCAATGGATTAGATTTTGGAAAAAACATGGTCTAGATAGGAAAACACCATTGGGGTGTACGGCGTGATCTGTACACTCAAGTGTATTCTAGCCTAACTATATATATATATATATATATATATATATATATATATATATATATATGTATACATATATATATACATATATATATATATATCAATATATATATATATACATATATATACACATAAACATATATATATATATATATACATATATATATGGGTGTTCATTCAATACACAGCGGTTAGATTGGATTTTCTCTACCCATTAGCCAAAAAAATAACTATTAGGTGAGAAGTAACTACACAACTAAAAAAGCAAATATGAAAAAAATACATAACAAATATATGTATATTCATATTTTTGAATCTGCTATTGCAAATGTAATTATCTATGCATGCAAAGTAGCAGTAAACAAAGTAAAGTAACCTCTACTTGTCAAAAGTAAGAAACTCTAAAAAAGTAACCAAAATAGGGGGTCGGTAGCTACCCGCGCGGGTATTGAATATGGATCACATATAAACATACACACACACACACACACACACACACACACACACATATATATATATATATATATATATATATATATATATATATATATATATATAGAGAGAGAGAGAGAGAGAGAGAGAGAGTTAGGCTAGAATACACTCTAGTGTATTCAGAATAGAATACACTCTAGTGTATTCAGAATAGAATACACTCAAATAGTTTTTCATGATAAAATATTTTTTTTCAAAAATGTAATCTGTTGATCTTCTTAAACATGTTGTGAATAGCTCATACGCAAAATTTGAGCGCAATTCGACATTTATAGGTCATGTTATAAAGACCACAAAAAATATACATTTCAAATTAGTTCCGCGCGTCGATTTTGTTGCCCATGGATGAGTGACTTACACTCATCCAAATGGGCTAAAAATTTGTATGTAGCCTAGTTATAGTATTACGGTGAAGATCAATGGTTTACATTTTGCAAAAAAGAGTCTTGATATGCAAACACATTTGAGTGTATTTATGCGATCTGTACACTCGAGTGTATTCTAGACACCATCATATTTAGAAAATGACCTAGTTATTCCCTTTTTTCTAAGGGTTACTTGAAATCATTAATTATTATAAGTTATTTGATAAGTATGTGATTCGACACCAATCATGACAACCCCTCCCCTACTTACCCATTGTAGAAGGCAGATCGTAGGGACATAGGTCATAATCTCAAATTTCCAAGGATCCAAACTTAAGAAATACCATACAATAGTTACTAATTCTAAAACTTTATTTTATTGCAAAAGAAAATAAATCACCAAAGAGTTACTAACATTTTCTAAGGGTAAGAGCTATATGAAACATGACATATCTCTTCCATCTATCAAATCTTCCTTGGGACATTAGATTTGTTGTTGTTTGATGCACTCCCTTGAGTTTTCATCTCTTCAATAATTAATGTGTGTCAACTACCTAAAATACTAAAAAACATAATGCATATTAATATATTGTTATACTATATATGAGGCACATAAAATATTTGTGCATATATATTTAACAACATATCATCCATATTCAATAATTATTAGTAATAATCAAACATTCATTTTGTGCATAGTTGTCTAACCTAGTTTTTTCCCCAATATCTTATGGTTAATAGTCTTTCCCTTACGTCCCAACATTAAGATCGTAAGGTATACTGATGTTTCCCCTTTGACCTAGCAATGGTCTCATAGGTTTGGTCTAAGAATGAAATTCATGGTGACTATTCCAACATTGGATTTGTCCCATTGGTTTTTGTTGGATTTCTAGAGTTTAGGAGTGTTAGTACCCATCACATCTTCCATAAGAGAGAGTTTTGGATTCAAAGAGTTAATCGTAATATATGTGATACACATAGGATACTATCTTGAAATGGAAGTAAATAAACATCTAAGTAGTTTATATCATAATATACAACATCGGTGAACCTTGGAAGTCGATAATATGTTATCCATAAGATAACCGCATACCTTCAATGAAGAAATCACATAGTATTATCTGTGTACTCTAAGTTGTATCCAATCAATTAAAAGTGAATTCTAACAATCAATTTGAAACTTGTATATTAAAGTATCACATTTATATTCATATGAATTAGGTTAGGGTCGAGTATATGGTTTAGGTCTAATGTTTATATTAGGTTAGGTGTAAAAACCCTAATTTTTAGGTAGATTGTCCAAAAAACCCTTAAAGTTTGTTAATGTGGATCCAGATGAATAATTATCATGAGAGTCCAATATAATTTACCAAAACTATATTTTATGACAAATAAATGTGTTTAACATGTCAAGTGTAATTTTATAAAATATAATGTATACTTTTATATATCACTATATCATCATGTATTCAACCATAGTTTTGATAATAGGCCATAACTAGTCATTGAAAGTATTTTGTCTAAGTCGTACATCTTTTTCTGATCAAATTGGAATATAATACCATTATTATTATAGCACTTATTATTCATTTTCAAAAATTTACCTTTATTGGGTGAAATTAACCATTGATCAATGATCTAGAGGATGGGATGCTCTTTATTTCTAAAATGTGTTGTCTAATCTTTGGGCCTACTGCTTCTATGTTTGGCTACCGACAAGTGATCAAGGTGCAATCCAGCTCATCACGCCTGACGCTCACTCCCCTTCCCGTATGCAAAGACATGATGCCCACGGTGCTCTAATTTTAAGGAGGAATAGGGTGATAGTGTCAAATGATTGTTAGGTGCCTCTCCACTATAGTGTAGTGGTCAAACTCTAGCAAGAGAGAAGCTAGTCTCCGATCCAGTGGCACCACCCATCAATATGATCATGGGTTCCTCTCCATGCCTAGGTGATGGCCTCAAGCCATTGGCTCATAAGGACCAATTTGTTGTCCCAATCTCCTTTTGTGATGGTCATTGCATGGAGGATGAGAAGGGAAGGTGGTAGATTAAACTAGCTTGCTCCAGAGTTGTTGTTTCACATTTAGGTCCTGTAACGAGACTCCTAGGCATTATATAGCCAATGTCATCAAGGGGTGTCAACTAAGTTCTAATGGGATTCTGACTTCAAATGGACATTTGGGGAATGTTCTCATTTAGATGCAACCCTAGGATTGTCAGGGGTTGATTCAATTCAGTTTGTTATCCCTAATCTAGTGGGGGTATTTCCATAGTTTATAGGGGTCTAGATAAGGAAATAGGTGTTTAGGGGAAGATCCAAGTCCATGTATTTTAGAGACTGATATAGGGATTGGGTAGATAGGACGAATTCATCGTTATAGCCTACTCCAGATCACACTCTAATCCAGACCTACCTCTTATATTTTTTATTACTTTTCCTTTCTTTTGGAACAAAGTCCTATTTAGGATTACATATCTCACATATTGAATCCTTTTTCGTCATTTTTTTTGCATAAACTTTACTTTTATCTTATCATCCTTTAGGAAAGATATATGATCCATTGTAATAAGTTATGTACTCCATATTTTTCTTCCAAAAACGAAAATATGATTCTTTAATTAATTGCATGAATCACAATGCAACTTGGAATCCTCTGAATTTTCTTCCATATTCTCATATTTTGATTATCATTCAAATAAAGTAATTGTTGATATATATTATGTATATCCAATTGGGATTGAATTGGGTTAGAGGGACCATGGATTGATCCTAGGACCTCCAATGAACCCAAATAATTTCATTATATTCTTCATTACATAATTTCATCTTAAGCATTATAATCTTTCAATTGAAATCTTATATTAACAAATTCATTCAATATTACTTTGTTTCCTTGGTTTGACAAATAAAAATTATCTTGAGTTCAACACATCAATCAAGGTCATATTATTTTATTATTTACTTCAATTTATCTTCACATTTACTTTAATCAGACTTCAAATTACAAATTTTGAGGTCATTACAGTAACATCCTCGGGTTTCAAACCAAACTTGAACCCGAATTGGAAATAAACAATTTCATTTTTTGGGTTCCTCTTAGTTTGGTCCAAACTAGGGGAAATCATTGGCTCTTACTTAATGAGCATTATCCAACATATAACAAGTTAAAAAAACACAAAACAAACTCATATTTATTTACTAGAATAGTTTTGAAATATATTACAAAACTTAGAATGTGATATTATAATGTTGCAGGATGAGGACAACAATCCTACTTATACTAAGTATCTCCAGGCTCTACTCCATTCTAGGATCCTACATATGTACTTAAAACAACAAAGAAATAGTCAAAACAAATCAATGTTTTAAGTATGTGGGCCCAAAGAAAATAGTACAAAGTTATATGCTTTTCAAGGTAGTGAAATAGATACACATATCAGATATATTGAAGAACTAAAATATATATCTGAACATGTATTAAGTTTTATACACAATATAGAGCATAAACCTCATGTAGAAATACGCTTGGCATCCCAAGGTTCATAAGTCCACCTATATTTATATATGTTAGGGTTGTATGTATTCCATGGTTATGTAGGTGAACTATCTAACATTATATCCAGGATTATGTTTTAATAACCATATTATAGCTATATTAGATTTGATATGTCAGAGAGCAAGAAGTTAAATGAACAATAGCATAAACAAGCATTTTGACTAGTGTAAAGTGAAACAAGAAATTCAAAGGAGAATATATGAGAACATAAAATCATTGGACTTGAGCTCTTAGTTGGGAGTTTAACAACATACTTGCATTAGTCAGAGTGAACCAAGAACTCCTTGCCATCCCTAGCCCCTAATCAACCTAGAATTAGTACAATGTGTGATCGTGTACTAGATGTGGTGCACATGTTAATTCTATTTGTATTATACTAAATCTTGGATTGGGGTTAATCATGATTAACATACAATAATGTGTTGCATATGTCCTTAACCATCACTTATCGTTGATTAAATATATTTCACCAATTAGCCTTTAATATAGGGTTTCTAGACTACTAGGTTGCTAAAGTGTCCATATGCCAAAGTAGCACATGAGTAGACCTATAAATCCCTAGGTTTGGTTGGATTCACATGCCACATTCATTATTGATTGAGTTATAACTACATAATTAAAATGTGTTTATTAAGACAGTAGACTACAAAAAGTGGCCCAATCTTACAGCATCACACGTCAACACATTTGGCCAAAGATTTGGGCTCATCCCCTATGGGAATTGTTATTGGTGTCTTTTGGTAGAGTATGATAACTACTAATCAAATTCTATTAGGACTTTATTACATTCCTACGATTTTAACAAACCTAAATAAAAAAGAGTAATCCAATCAAGTGTATAAGATTGAATATATGATTTCGATTTTCTATAAGTTTATTACTTAATTGAGGAACTGTTGTGATTTTTTACAAATAAGGCTTCTTATCATTAATGTTTCTTACTTTTATTTTCCACTTGTGACTAACTCTACCTACCTCCTACCCATTGAATACTACCACTTTCTATATGAATTGTTTCTTGTTGAGATTTCTTGTCATGTACAAGAAACAACTACTCATGCCTACTCCCTTTGAAGATCTTGGTCTATCGAATGGTCATACCTAATATTCATTAAGGAACATATCTATGTTGTCAGATATCTTGTCATTTATGGTATGTCAATGCTCTATAGGTTGTTCCTAGACATACTAGAAGAACAAAATAGGATCCTTCAATAGAGAAGTATTAATATCTATATGTTACAATCCATCTTTCGACAATTTGATCAAAGTAGATAACTTTATTTTTATTTGTTCTTTTGCTCTATTTTATATTATACTTTTAATGTTTGTTAAAAACACCAAATTCAGCATGTTATTCCCTATAGTAATTTACAACTTATTTCATCCATGATTTATATCTCAAAAAATCTTGTGGTGGAAATCAAACAAATGCTCATGAATCAAGAAAGGAATATGGACCATAAAATGTCTAATAAGTTACAAAATCACATAATCACTCTTAATTACCAAAAAGAAATGATGAGATATGGGGTTGTCAGTCAAACCAACAAGAAAGACATTTTTCTAAAATTATTTTATGATGCATATCTATTCGTTTCTCCCTCCTATGATAAGGAAAAGTATGATTATTACACCACTACTTAAGCAAATAACAGTTGGAAATCCTACATCACTCATGCCCAAACCCAAACCACCAGATCTATATACATATCATGTGAACATAAAATATCCACCAATTATTTACCAAATTTTATTAATATACGGTAATTGACTTCTATTCATAAATAATCAAACCTCTAATCATCATTGTGAGTAAAAGAGGTTTCCAAGTTGTAAGGACATAAATGGAAGTGATATTCCATTGGCTTATCACCAAGGCAACTTTGTTGATCTCATTATGAATGTCAACCCCCAGAATAATAAGGTCGACCATTTGATTTCTGACCTCCTTTGTAATTGGAAGGATCTTCCAAGTTATACTTGACTCTTTCCAAACCATGGTACAAATACATTTATCCTCCAATTCAATTATTGATATGTCTATTTTAGAATCATAATAAATTTTTAGATCCATGACCAGATCTTGGAAAAAAAAACCTCAACAATGTTTCATTCATGTATCGGGACTCTAAGGTAAGATCATTCTCCCATCCTTTTCTTATAGAAGATATTGTTTATATTGTTCTATGTCCATTTAAATATACATCCCAACAAGTAGTGAGATTCATCCTGAGGTTTTTATGGTTTGAATGGTATCATTCAGTCACATGCAGCTGACGGAGAATGGTGCATGGTCACCCAAGCTAACCACATCCATGTTCCCATTGAATCTTCTTTCCTATCTTATAAAAATTTTATTAGAATTCTTTTCTTAGAGAGGCGATGATATCATTTAAGGAGTTTCCATTTCATCCTGATGTCTGTCAACCCTAGTATAGAAGTACTTTTTTAAATGGTCAAACACATCAGGTTGAGCAAGAGGCCACACAACCACCTCTTAAGAGATATCTCTAATGTGTGAGACCACCACCCTCGCTCTGTCCAATGGGTAATGATCATCTATAAGATGCAATTTAGGGTTGATAATGGAAAGATATTTGTGACAAAAGGTCATGTCATGGTCCCCTAAAATGAAAATATGGTCACTAGAGTCTATATGCGGAATCTCACAACAATTGCAAGCCAAAAAAAGGTGAACTGCAAATCTTATGACGTTGTCATTCGTTAAAAACACATTTTTAATTACCCTCTAGATAGTGCAATTAGTACATGGTGATGAGTTCGTTGCCCAAATCCATCTCTCATAAGAAGGAAGGGGAGGTAGGGTGATGGGGAGAATCCTCTTAGTTGAACAAAGCAAGATGTGGTCGCAAGTGGAACCCATACATGGAATGATGTTTGGACTATGCCAACTCACCACACAAAACCAACATCGCTAAATGATAAAACTGATATTATATTAATCAACAACATCCACCAATATAGAAAAATAAAAAATAAATTCAATTCCTATCTACAAAGATACACATAAATTGTCAAGTCATGGCCTCTACCACAATTTGTATAAAAAAGGTTTACCTGCCAAAGTATACATCTTGAATACTTTATATGAATAGCAAGCAAGCTAGAAATTTGAGTTGTAGATACATATGATATAAGACCACCTGGAAGGGACTTAATTATACAAAAAGGACACTAGAACACTTCCATAGGACTACCACCATACTCGTTAGACTATTGTTTGTTTGGGAGTGATCATTTCTATTGAAAGCCTAGGTACTTTGTTGACCACCTACAAATGTGGATAACTACGATGCATGACTCATGTCCCAAAGATGTGAAATAGCAATAGATAGCATTCTACAATGTTGTTGATTTCACTATATGACCCCAAATGCCTTCTTACAATCTCAGATTGCTACAATGTTGTTGATTTCACTATACAACATCTATGTTCATTGTGACAGTTCCTATGGTCGTAGGGCACTACATAAGTATCTTTTGAAATCATTATTTAAGCCAATTATTTTATATAAAAAGAAACATGGGTTTATATGGATCATGAGAAGAATCATAAGAAACTTGAGAAACTACACCAACTTGTCATGATGTGTCTAAGTGTCCAAGCTTAGCACAATTCATCTATTTAGGCCATAATAAAGCTATACCACTTTTTAAAACTGAAACCAACAAGAATTTAATTCTTTGTACTTGTCTGTAATGAAACATCTTACCCAAAAAAATCCGTATTGTTACTCCTTTGTATATGTAATATATGAATATAACAAAAACATGTATAAAATGTGTTGTCTATATATAAATCAGCTACCTTTAGGTATGAATCCCAAGAACCATGAAATTGCATAATTTATATAGTTAAGAGAACATGTTTTTTTCACCTGAGGAGATCATAAAAAAAGGAATAATGCAAATTCAGAATATACACTACATGGTATCAAACAACCCATAGAATGGCATTTTTTGGGAAACATATGTTTTTTAATGGAAGGTTTATGGCCAAATAAAGGCTTCACATTACCATAATTTTTAAATATTGAGAAAGATCGTAATAACAAAAATTATTTACCAAATTATTACTAGAATAGTCCATAAAGATTGTCTTTTGAGCATAAATACAATGTTTAAACAAGATTAGTGTTTGAATGTAGGCAAAGAAGGCTAAAACTAACTACATCAGTCACCTCAAGATGGCGAAAACTTGATACAATAAATAAATGCCATGTAATATGTTAATTCCACCATCAAGAAGCCCATCAAATCTCCGAATAAACTCCACCAAGAAAGGTTTATACTTAACTAGGTTAGAAGAGAGAAAAGGCAAAATCTTTAGCCATATGGAGAATGATCATCCATGTGTCACCATCTATCTTCAAAAAATGAAGGAAAAGATAAAGAAATAAGCACTAAACAATAAATATAGTAATAAGAAGAGATCTTACACGACCAAGGATTCAAACAAAGCTATCTTGCATCTGATCCATCAAAAGTAGCATGATCTTCTTCTTTCATATACATCCAATAGTGAAACCAAGCCCACCAAAATATCTAGAGCTCCCTTTGACCTATTGGACTCCTATCCATGTTTCCTTGAATCTCTTGGGTATCAAATGAGTTACAAGGTAAATGGGGTTGAGGTATACATGGGCAATAGATAGGTTGAAAGGACAAAACAACCCAAAATTTCCCATCCATCTGGGCTCATTTCTCGCCCATAAACTTCCACACATCAACATATACCTATTGAGGTCCTCCACTCTTCATGACCCATTAAGGTCCATCTACATGACCCATCATGGTCCAATCCTCATTAACCATAGACGTCCCTCAACCCAGACAAATTGAGTATCCACAACCAAGACCTATTGAGGTCCACATATAAGACCCTTCATGGTCTCCTCTTTTCTGTGACGCTCAACACAACAACAAACTAGATTACTCAAAATAGAATAAGTGATCAGATACTAAACATTCCTATTACTAGAAACCATGGTATATTAAACCTATTTAAACATTACTAACAAGAGAGGAAACATTTACACAAAGGTTGATAAACTTTGATAGCAGCACATACAATATCAGGTTTTACACATATGTCCAGTGACCTTAGCCACATCCTATATACAAAAGCTTTGTCCATAATTACATGTCATATACAACATCCACATATGTCAAAATCTTGATTCATTACATATAACATCTACAAAACATCCCCTGTCTGGACCTAAGAGTACAAGTACAACTCTAGGACTCTACAACTACAAGAACTACTAGCCAACCTTCAGCAACTACTTCTCTACAAACAACTCCTCTTCAACACCTCAAACCTTTCTACATCACTAGTGACCACCTAAAACGATGTGGTAACCCACAAGATCTCTCAACAATGATTATTGATTATTGTGGGATATGTTATTCAACAACATAAGCAAGTTTCAACAACATAAGAAGATAAAGAGGATAAGCAATTCTAGAAATTTAAGAAGATGATGTATCAACATATTGATCAACAAGATTTCAAAGCAGTTGTAAAGATAGTAACGAAGCAGCATACCTAAATAAGGCAAAGATAAAAAAACCAATGTGACACATGTGTAGCCCTAAGTAGATATACTACACGGTTGGATTACATCTTTTATTATGCCCTGAGGATTTGAAGGCATACCACTCAAACTCCAAGTGTCCACTACTAAATCAAAAATAGTGCCATACAAGATCTGAGGAAGATATGGAATCCCAAGAGACCCACACCCTTAGTCAAAACATGTGGGCTCTGATCTCCAATTCCACGATATAAACACGATTTAAACTTAGTGGAAGCGAATCGATTAACAGCGGAAGACAAAAATCACGGGAAATTAAAACTTTTCGAGACAAGAGCTTGAATCCATAAAGCTTCATTCATAAAAGGAGATAAACTGTTTACATCTCATGATAATTACTTCTTGAGTAATTATATACAACAGGATACAAAATCTCAAGAACTCATAACCCAAAAGACTCCAAGACCTGAGAGTACAGAGGACACATAGGACTGACTCTATCTACACCACATGGCAGGCTAAATCTCCACCTGAGATTTACTACTGCTCCTGGTGCTGCTGCTGCTGGTACTGGTCACCTGTAGACCTGTTCCTCCGTCCTCGACGTCCACCTAAAAAGTTGAAGTCTACGGGGTGAGACAATTGTACATAATTGTCCCAGCGAGAGTTATAACTCTCCGCCAGAAGCTTTATTATAAAATCAAAGAATAACTTAAGCAGTAAAAGCTTACAAAGTATTCAATAGTAGGTACAGTTGTATACAAGAGCTAAACATTTATCAAGCATGAAGAACATATGCACTATACAGTGTAACATCAATCAATTAGCTCATAGTTACCTTTAACAGGTATACTACGCTGTAGATTATGTTTTTCAAACATTCTTATTATTATGCCCTGTGGAGATGAGGTTTACCACTCATACCCCAACCAATCACTGTTAAGTGCCTTAGTATCATACTAGGTCATCGAAAGAGCCGGATTCTCATGACCTTCACCTTCCTCAGTCAGTAAGAGGATCACTTGTAGGACATCTTGTGTCTCTACTATTATAGCTCACAAGGGTAATCTGGTCCTTCGCTATTTTAGAGTTACAGTGGTGTTCTGTACTCCCTTCGTCATCAGGAGATTTCATGTTTATCTTCACTGATACGGGTATCTATGTTTTCCTTATCATCAGGAGGTTTCATGTTTACCATCCACTGATACGGTATGAGTTTTGTAGTGAAGTATTGACGGATTATACATCTACATCAAATTCCTACACTAGGATGTATGGTTCTACACATCCATATACCCCACATACTCAACAGTATGTGATCCAGGAGTTCCCGTAGAAAAACCTGTTTCACCATCATTTGATCTCTGACAATGATGGATCTATGATCAGGGCTCTACATTTCACTTGATTAGTTAGGTACATTCAGTATTCTTTTACATCATACATTGTTCTTCAAACAATAATAGTAGCATAACAGTTATGAAAGTAGAATACTAAATGTAACAACCCTAACTCACATCAATCATCATTTCTCAGTATACTCATCACAAGTCATATCTAAAGCATGACCTTGATGGTATTCATGTCTCTTAGATCCCATTAAAACATAGGATGCCACTGACAAGGCATCCAGATATTTTACTATTCATAAAGCTAACAACATGCTTTCAATGAATATAGTATCATCATTCATACGGTTTGACGTTGAATGACCTCATACGGTTTGAAGTCGAATGACCTTATACGGTCTTGAGGTCGAATGACCTTATACGGTCTTGAGGTCGAATGACCTTATACGGTCTTGAGGTCGAATGACCTTATACGGTCTTGAGGTCGAATGCCTTCAAAAGCTCAAGATCGTATGGACCTCCAAGGTGGTTCAAAGGGTAAACTCGATTAGGGTTTCCGATATTGAAGCCTTCAATTGGTCTCAAGCTTGCTAACCACTTATCAATTGAGACAATTAGGATTAGCCTTAACCAATTGGTCACTCAATTGACCCTCAATTGATATCCAATTAGGGTTGGAGTTGGTTCAATTAAGGTCTATAAACGTTCAACCATCAACACTCAACAATGTGAATCAAATCGAAGTTGAACCCATCAACTGACCTCCAATTGGGCTCAAACTTGGCCCAAACAGTCTTGGGATCGTTTGGATATACTCCAAACGGTCTTGAGACCGTTTGCCCAAGAATTCATCAAAATCTAGATTGATTTGATAGGGGTTGAACCTTAATTAATTCACAAATCAGCAATTTGATTATTTTAATAAACCATTGTAATTGGGCCCTCAATTGATCAAATTACCTTAACCCTAGACCTCCAAACGGTCTTGGGTTGTCACCAAACAGTCTTGAGACCGTTTGGATGAGTTCCAAACGGTCTTGAGACCGTTTGCCCATCCATCCTTTAGACTCTAGTGAAAATTCATCAAGGTTTGATTTATTGAGATGATCATTACATCAATACTTAATTGCAATGTAATTTGGTATCTTTGTACCTTCAATTGGTCAACTATACTTGACCCCAGACCTCCATACGGTCTTGGGTGATCCCCAAACAGTCTTGAGACCGTTTGGATGATTCCCCAAACGGTCTTAAGACCGTTTGGGCTAATCAACCCAAAATCTCAAATTAGCTCATTGTGATTTCAGCACTGATTTCAATTAGGGTTTGCCCTAGTAATCAACCTTCAACTCCTAACTCGTTTGGAATTAGTCCATAAAATTTGGTGAGTCATCAATTAACATCATTATGAACAGTAATCGCATACGGTCAACGCTTAGTCAACCATCTTATACGGTCTTGAGACCGTTTGCCCAAAAAGGGAAAATTAAGCAGATTGAAAATCAGAACTAAATTCAATTGAATTTGCTAATTGTTTTGCCTATATCTCACGATTCCTTTGGAGTTAACCTCTCAAATTTTGTGGGTGATTAACCTACATATTTATGAACAGGATTATCATACAGTCCATGCTTGGTCAACGCAGACATACGGTCTTGAGACCGTATGCCTTCATACGACCTTAAAACCGTTTGCCCATCAAACGGTTTTGCAAATTGTATGGGCACTTGGTTGAGGTCATATGGAAAAGTAGAAAACCGTGGATAAGAATAGGAAATAACGCCCTCATCTTCTTCCTCAAGAAAAGCCACAGTTCCTTACGGATTTGCTTGCAAGGAAGCAAGGGAAGATAGGGAAGAAGAAGAACTAGCAACTAAAAGCATAGAAAAGATGTATATGACAAAGCATAGGTTTAGAGTTATAAAACCCGCCTAAAGCTTTCTCCTTGATCTCCAAGCTTTCGAGCTCCAAGTCTTTAATGGTGTCCTAGAAGCTCCACAGGTCGGCCAAGGTGAATCCTCCAAGAAAAGTTGAGAAGAGATGGCTAGAAAGATAGAGCTAAGTGAGCTAGCCATGAATTTGACCTTGAATTCGAGTTTCATCCAAGAATTTAAGAAAAAGGAAGGATCCAAACCTACCTTGCACTCCCCTGGTCATCCTCCTGAACTCCAGAGCTCTCCGTAGTCGGTTTGAGCAAGGGGAACAGTGAAGGAAATGAAAGAAACATTCCTTTGCTAAGTGACGAAAAGGGCTTATATACTTGGGTGGAATTTCAACATAAGTACATAGATTTTCCTCATTTTCTCATCTAAGTCCTCCCTTTATTCTTTGCTCGCCCCTACCTCTTATTTCTAAGGACAACTTTCTTCTAAGGTCAAGAAATGAAGGCAAGAAGATCAACTTATTACTAAAGCACACACATAAAAGGGCTATAGTACTTACACCTTGATTATTCAATCACAACAGTGTTTTTCATTATATGATTATTCAATTGAAGTGACTTCTTCATAATTTCTTCTCTAAATGATGACAAGAGTCTTACAAGATATTTTAGATGGTGTATTTTACAAGTTGCACCCCTCAAATTGGGTAAATTGCACTTTACTCCAATTTAGGGTTTTAAGCACAGGGATTGCTTCCACAGCTGCACCTTGGTGCTCAAGCTTGGGAAATCCCTCAAACTTTACCATAATCATTCTTATGATGTATCAACATCAGGGGAACATCTCAACATGTGAAAATTGCAAGTTAACCCTTCTAACTGGGTAAATTGCACATAGGTCCCTGTATTACAAAACAATCAATTCAATCATTGTTTTAAAAGGGACAGAAAAGGAAAAGTATGTTCCTTAGGAACTTAATTACATGCCAAAAGATAATCACCAGTATCTTAATTACATAATTAGGAAAAACACCTAGGGTTAACTCATAACCCAGGTCAGGGATGTTACAAATTATCCACCCCTTACAAGGATTTCGTCCCCGAAATCGATAAAGCATATTAAGAGAAAAGGGCAGGATACTTCCTTCTCATCTCATCCTCTAGTTCCCAAGTGGCTTCTTCAACACCATGGTGGTTCCAGAGGACTTTCACAAGGCTTATATCTTTCTTCTTTAACTTTTTAATTCTGTTATCAAGGATTGACACCTGTCCTTCCTCATAAGATATATCATCATTCAATTCTACCTCCATAGGTTGTAGAATTGATTCAGTATCAGGGTGACATTTCTTTAGCATAGAAATGTGAAACACAAGATGTAACCTCTGTAACTCTGGTGGCAGCTCTAGTTTATAGGCTACTTTTCCAATTCATTCAATGATTGGATAAGGCCCCATAAATCTAGGAGCTAACTTCCCTTTCCTTCCAAAACGAAGGACTCCTTTCCAAGGCGAGACCTTGAGATACACTCTGTCTCCAACCTGGAATTCTAAGGGTCTACGACGTTTGTCAGCATAAGATTTCTTCCTATCCTGTGCAGTCTTAATCTGTTGTTGTATTACTTTAATCTTCTCTGTGGTCTTCTGCACAAGATCAGGACCTAACAACTGATGCTCACCAGTCTCAAACCAACACAAAGGTGATCTACAACGTCTACCATACAAGGCTTCATAAGGTGCCATATCAATACTATGTTGATAGCTATTGTTATAGGCAAACTCTATCAAGCTTAGGTGTAGATCCCAACTTCCGGTAAACTGGAGAACACATGCTCTCAACAGGTCTTCTAAGGTCTGTATGGTCCTTTCCGACTGTCCATCAGTCTGTGGATGAAAGGCCGTACTAAACCTTAGCTTGGTGCCTAAGGCTCTGTGTAACTGTTCCCAAAAATGACTTGTAAACTGAGGACCTCTGTCAGAAACTATTGTGACAGGAACACCGTGCAAATGCACTATCTCTTGCACATACAACTGTGATAACCTTTCAGCAGAAAAGGTTGTTTTGACAGGTAAGAAATGCGCTGTCTTTGTCAACCTATCTACAACTACCCAAATGGAATCATGTCCTTTGTTTGTCCTGGGTAGGCCAACAACGAAGTCCATGGTCACATGGTCCCACTTCCACTGTGGTATGGGTAAAGGTTGCATTGTTCCTGCAGGCTTCTGGTGTTCAGCTTTAACTTGCTGACACACAGGACACCTCAGAACAAACTCTACAACATCCTTCTTCATTCTAGGACACCAACACAGTTCCTTTAAATTACGATACATCTTGGTGCTCCCTGGATGCATAGCATACATCGAAGAATGAGCTTCTTCCAGGACTAACTTCCTTAAGTTATCCACGTATGGCACTATCATCCTCTCATGATAACAAGCTACATGATCATCCGAGTCATGGAAACCATCTTGCTTCTCATTTCCATACTCTGATCTGATCTGCTGAACTGCAACATCATCTTGATGTGCTTCCTTAATCTGCTCTCTTAGGGTAGGTTTAATATGCATCTCAGCCAACAACCCGGCTAACAATGACACCTTCAACTGTACATTGTCTTGCCTTAAAGAGATAAACATATCTCTCTTAGAGCACACTAAAGAGTTTAGTTGTGCTCTATCCATGGTTGATGTTGCTGATTTCCTACTCAAGGCATCTGCAACAACATTGGCCTTGCCCGGATGGTAATCAATTGTACAATCATAGTCCTTGATTAACTCCATCCAGCGACGTTGCCTCATGTTAAGCTCATGCTGAGAGAAGATATACTTAAGGTTCTTGTGGTCTATGAAAATCTGGAATGTCTCTCCGTAGAGATAATGCCTCCAGATCTTCAAGGTATGAACCACAGCAGCTAACTCCAGATCGTGTGTCGGATACTTCTCCTCGTGTTTCTTAAGCTGTCGAGAAGCAAAAGAAATCACTTGTTTATCCTGCATCAACACACATCCAAGTCCATTCTTGGAGGCATCACAGAAGACTACATATCCTTTTCCTTGTTTAGGTAGCACAAGCACAGGTGCACTTGTCAACCTCTCCTTCAACAAATGGAAAGACTGTTGACACTTATCACTCCAAGAAAAAGGAATATCTTTCCGGGTTAACTTGGTCAAGGGTAAGGATATAGAACTAAAGTTCTTAATGAACCTTCGATAATAGCCATCTAACCCCAAGAAACTTTGAATCTTCATCGATGTCTTCGGTTGTTCCCACTGTAGAACAGATTCTACCTTTGTAGGGTCAACACGAATTCCCGAGGCAGATATCACATGTCCTAGAAAAGATACCTCTGGCAGCCAGAACTCACACTTGCTAAACTTAGCATACAGCTTGTATTCTCTTAGCAAGGTCAAAGCTTGGCGAAGATGCTGCTCATGCTGCTGAGCATCCTTACTATAGATCAGAATGTCATCTATGAAGACGACAACACACTGATCAAGGAAAGGTCGGAAAACTCTATTCATGAGTTCCATAAATGCAGCTGGTGCATTGGTTAGTCCAAACGACATAACCGTGAACTCATAGTGACCATACCTTGTCCTAAAGGCAGACTTGGATATGTCACTATCCTTAATACGAAGTTGATGATATCCAGACCTCAAGTCTATCTTTGAAAATATTGTTGCACCACGCAACTGGTCAAAGAGATCATCAATCCTCGGCAGAGGGTACTTGTTCTTTATTGTTACTTTATTGAGTTGTCTATAGTCAATGCACAACCGCATTGACCCATCTTTCTTTTTAACAAACAAGACCGGAGCACCCCAAGGTGAAGTGCTCGGTCGGATAAAACCCTTCTCAAGTAACTCTTGAAGCTGTTTCTTGAGTTCTGCCATCTCGGCAGGCGCCATCCTATACAGAGTCTGGGCTATGGGTTTCGTATCTGGGATTAGATTTATTTCAAAATCAATCTCCCGAAGTGGTGGTATACCAGGAAGTTCTTCAGGAAACACATCCTTGAATTCCCTGACTATGGGAACTTCAGCAGGTTTGGAACTTTCCTTGGTAACATCTACCACATGGGCCAAGAATGCATAACATCCTTGCCTCAACAGCTTATCAGCAACCATAGCTGACACAAGACAGGTGGGCAGAATCTTTCTTTCACCTTGAAAGATCCATGTGTTGTTTTCATCAACAAACACAGCCAACTTGGACTCACAATCCAAGACAACTCTATACCTCTCTAAGGTATCCATCCCGAGGATTATATCAAATCCTTGCATATCAAGCGGTATAAGATCCACTTGAATGCGATGGTCAGAAAAGAAGAGGATGCAGGGAGAGCATACCTCCTACAAAATGGCAGATCCACTCAACGGAGTCTCCAACAACAAACTATCTGCCCTATGACTAACAGTCACATTGCAGTTATGAATCACTCTATGAGTGATGAAAGAGTGCATAGCACTCGGGTCAATCAGAATAGATACAACACAGGATGTAGACATATCAGGATATAAAAGTTCCATCTGACCTGCCACTACCCGTGGATTGACCACTGCATCTGGTGGGTTCATAGCATAGAACCTCGTTGTCGCTTGGTGTTGAGGTGGTGCTGATGATCCAGCTTGAGACGCTTGTCCATGTCCTCGAGCTACTCCTTGAGATTTCATTCTCTGAGATCCTTGTTGATTCTGTCTCGGAGGCTGTGTCACACTGACAGGCCTAGAACGGCAATCCTTCATCAAGTGTCCCACCTTACCACAGTTGTAGCATCTCCTCTCCTGTTGTTGTGGTCGGGGTGGTCCAGTAACTGACATCGATGCAGAACTGTGAGTCCCTTGAAGCGGTTGACTCCGTCCTCTACCTCTGCTTGGTGACCATTGAGTTTGAGAACTCGATCTGGGTGGTGGAGGGTTAGGTGCAGAGAATCTAGGTTTCTTGAAATCCCTAGATGAAGAACCCTGGAACTGTGGATATCTTTTCTGGGTTTGCCTCTTCTCAACCACAGATCTTTCTATCCTTCGGACTGACTCAACGAAGGTAGAGAATCTCTCTCGGTTTTCTAAGGCAGACACAGGGGTTGACATATCAGCATTCAAACCCTTCTCGAATCTCTTGATTCTTTCCTCATCTGTGGCAGCCATGTGCGGACAGAACCACAGCAATTCCATGAACTTAGCTTCATACTCGCTAATGTTCATCATGCCCTGCCTCAATCTCTAAAACTGAGAGATCTTCTCATCTAGGAAGGTCTTTGGAAAATATCTATTGATAAATTCCGGACGAAACTCTTCCCACGAGAACTCTATTCCAGGTCTCTTCTGCTCTTCCATGTTCCACCAGTGACCAGCACTGCCCTTGAGAAGATAGACAGCATGTCTAACCTTCTCAGCCTCCAGGATAATAAGAATCCTGAAAGCCTTCTCCAACTCTATTAACCACAGATCAGCATCTGCGGGGTCAGCAGTCCCAAAGTATTCGGTAGCTCCGACACGATGAAGTCGCTCGAATGTCTTACCGATACCTTGTCCTTCGGGCTGGGCAGGTGCCCTAGGTGCAGGCATGGGCATCCTGTCAGTGATGTGTGTCATGGCAGTCATAAACTTCCCAAACATCGTCTGAACTGCTGGGTTACCCATATCAGCTGGGTCAAACTGGGGTGGCTCAAGTGCAGGCTGTTCTATTTCTGGAACCCTTGCACTGCCTCGAGATGCACTAGCACTACTCTCTGCCACATACTCATCATGTGGCTCTGCCATTCTTATGTATCTTCTTCTCCTGAGGAGCAGAAGATTCTATTAGATAAGGAAGAGATACTAAGGATAGACTCGACATCCTAAGTCCTATGCCTCTGTAGACTCAACGGACCTAGAGCTCTGATACCACTAATTGTGGGCTCTGATCTCCAATTCCACGATATAAACACGATTTAAACTTAGAGGAAGCGAATCGATTAACAGCGGAAGACAAAAATCACGGGAAATTAAAACTTTTCGAGACAAGAGCTTGAATCCATAAAGCTTCATTCATAAAAGGAGATAAACTATTTACATCTCATGATAATTACTTCTTGAGTAATTATATACAACAAGATACAAAATCTCAAGAACTCATAACCCAAAAGACTCCAAGACCCGAGAGTACAGAGGACACATAGGAATGACTCTAACTACACCACATGGCAGGCTAAATCTCCACCTGAGATTTACTGCTGCTCCTGGTGCTGCTGTTGCTGGTACTGGTCACCTGTAGACCTGTTCCTCCGTCCTCGACATCCACCTAAAAAGTTGAAGTCTACGGGGTGAGACAATTGTACATAATTGTCCCAGCGAGAGTTATAACTCTCCGCCAGAAGCTTTATTATAAAATCAAAGAATAGCTTAAGCAGTAAAAACTTACAAAGTATTCAATAGTAGGTACAGTTGTATACAAGAGCTAAACATTTATCAAGCATGAAGAACATATGCACTATATAGTGTAACATCAATCAATTAGCTCATAGTTACCTTTAACAGGTATACTACGCTGTAGATTATGTTTTTCAAACATTATTATTATTATGCCCTGTGGAGATGAGGTTTACCACTCATACCCCAACCAATCACTGTTAAGTGCCTTAGTATCATACTAGGTCATCAAAAGAGCCGGATTCTCATGACCTTCACCTTCCTCAGTCAGTAAGAGGATCACTTGTAGGACATCTTGTGTCTCTACTATTATAGCTCACCAGGGTAATCTGGTCCTTCGCTATTTTAGATACAGTGGCGTTCTGTACTCCCTTCGTCATCAGGAGATTTCATGTTTATCTTCACTGATACGGGTATCTATGTTTTCCTTGTCATCAGGAGGTTTCATGTTTACCATCCACTGATACGGTATGAGTTTTGTAGTGAAGGATTGACGGATTATACATCTACATCAAATTCCTACACTAGGATGTAAGGTTCTACACATCCATATACACCACATACTCAACAGTATGTGATCCAGGAGTTCCCGTAGGAAAACCTGTTTCACCATCATTTGATCTCTGACAATGATGGATCTATGATCAGGGCTCTACATTTCACTTGATTAGTTAGGTACATTCAGTATTCTTTTACATCATACATTGTTCTTCAAACAATAACAATAGCATAACAGTTATGAAAATAGAATACTAAATGTAACAAACCTAACTCACATCAATCATCATTTCTCAGTATACTCATCACAAGTCATATCTAAAGCATGACCTTGATGGTATTCATGGCTCTTACAGCCCATTAAAACATAGGATGCCACTGACAAGGCATCCAGATATTTTACTATTCATAAAGCTAACAACATGCTTTCAATGAATATAGTATCATCATTCATACCTGGATATGATCACCTTCATATCAGAACCTGCATGGTTAATTCAACTGATAAAGGTAATTCAAAACAAGAATATACTTTCCACTCTTGTCATAAGAGCTAAGTTCTCTGATTCTCATCAATTAGAGTTTACTACTCATATTGCATGTCATCACCCTTGAATTAGGGTTTACTATTCACATTACATGTCATCACCCTTGAATTAGGGTTTACTATTCACATTACATGTCATCACCCTTGAATTAGGGTTTACTATTCACATTACATGTCATCACCCTTGAATTAGGGTTTACTATTCACATTATGGTGAATTGAACTCATAACATCATCATGTATGAGGAACATCATTATTGATGCTCTCAGATTAGTTAAGATTCATCATTTATCATAATTAGGGTTCCATGATCTCACATAGGTGGATCATACCCTAATCATGCACATTCATGTGTATTGAAGGTACTTTACTTGAATTTCCATCATAAAAGGGTACTTTCTCTTTCTTAAGATACTTTCTCTCTCCTCATACTTGTAGATGGTGATAACACCAATCTAGATCAGGTTGGGTTAAGTCCACTTTGATTAACATAGACCAAATCACCACTATTGAGTGATTAGGGTTTGATTAGAACAAGATTTCACTCAATTGAACCTTTCAAGGGTATTATGGTAAATTACACATTGATCATCATCATGGTTTAATTTACTAACCACTTGACCCTTAATGTCTTTTGGTATCATTAGGGTTTAGGTTGAACAACTATTAAACCATTTAAGCCTTCAAGGCATTAGGCAGACTTAACTTCAAAAGTCTCCAATAGGTTTCCCACCTTCAACCTTCATACAATCTTGAGGTCGTATGCCCTCATTCGATCTTGAGGTCGTATACTCTCATTCGATCTTGAGTTCGTATACCCTCATTCGATCTTGAGGTCGTATACCCTCATTCGATCTTGAGGTCGAATGCCCTCATACGATTTGAGGTTGAATGACCTCATCCGGTTTGAAGTCGAATGACCTTATACGGTCTTGAGGTCGAATGACCTTATACGGTCTTGAGGTCGAATGACCTTATACGTTCTTGAGGTCGAATGACCTTATACGGTCTTGAGGTCGAATGACCTTATACGGTCTTGAGGTCGAATGCCTTCAAAAGCTCAAGATCGTATGGACCTCCAAGGTGGTTCAAAGGGTAAACTCGATTAGGGTTTCCTATATTAAAGCCTTCAATTGGTCTCAAGCTTGCTAACCACTTATCAATTGAGACAATTAGGGTTAGCCTTAACCAATTGGTCACTCAATTGACCCTCAATTGATATCCAATTAGGGTTGGAGTTGGTTCAATTAAGGTCTATAAACGTTCAACCATCAACACTCAACAATGTGAATCAAATCTAAGTTGAACCCATCAACTGACCTCCAATTGGGCTCAAACTTGTCCCAAACGGTCTTGGGATCATTTGGATATACTCCAAACGGTCTTGAGACAGTTTGCCCAAGAATTCATCAAAATCTAGATTGATTTAATAGGGGTTGAACCTTAATTAAGTCACAAATCAGCAATTTGATTATTTTAATAACCCATTGTAATTGGGCCCTCAATTGATCAAATTACCTTAACCCTAGACCTCCAAACGGTCTTGGGCTGTCACAAAACGGTCTTGAGACTGTTTGGATGAGTTCCAAATGGTCTTGAGACCGTTTTCCCATCCATCCTTTGGACTCTAGTGAAAATTCATCAAGGTTTGATTTATTGAGATGATCATTACATCAATACTTAATTGCAATGTAATTTGGTATCTTTGTACCTTCAATTGGTCAACTATACTTGACCCCAGACCTCCATACGGTCTTGGGTGATCCCCAAACGGTCTTGAGACCGTTTGGATGATTCCCCAAACGGTCTTGAGACCGTTTGGGCCAATCAACCCAAAATCTCAAATTAGCTCATTGTGATTTCAGCACTGATTTCAATTAGGGTTTGCCCTAGTAATCAAGCTTCAACTCTTAACTCGTTTGGAATTAGTCCATCAAATTTGGTGAGTTATTAACTAACATCATTATGAACAGTAATCACATACGTTCAATTCTTAGTCAACCATCTTATACGGTCTTGAGACCGTTTTCCCAAAAAGGGAAAATTAAGCAGATTGAAAATCAGAACTAAATTCAATTGAATTTGCTAATTGTTTTGCCTATATCTCATGATTCCTATTGGAGTTAACCTCTCAAATTTTGTGGGTGATTAACCTACGTAATTATGAACAGGATTCTCATACGGTCCACACCTGGTCAACGCATCCATACGGTCTTGAGACTGTATGCCTTCATACGACCTTGAAACCGTTTGCCCATCAAACGGTTTTGCAAACCGTATGGGCACTTGGTTGAGGTCGTATGGCAAAGTAGAAAACCGTGGATAAGCATAGGAAATAACGCCCTCATCTTCTTCCTCAAGAACAGCCATAGTTCCTTATGGATTTTCTTGCAAGGAAGCAACGGAAGATAGGGAAGAAGAAGAACTAGCAACTAAAAGCATAGAAAAGATGTATATAACAAAGTATAGGTTGAGAGTTATAAAACCCACCTAAATCTTGCTCCTTGAGCTCCAAGCTTTCGAGATCTAAGCCTTTAATGGCGTCCTAGAAGCTCCACAGGTCGGCCAAGGTGAATCCTCCAAGAAAAGTTGAGAAGAGATGGCTAGAAAGATAGAGCTAAGTGAGCTAGCCATGAATTTGACCTTGAATTCGAGTTTCATCCAAGAATTTAAGAAAAAGGAAGGATCCAAACCTACCTTGCACTCCCCTGGTCGTCCTCCTGAGCTCCAGAGCTCTCCTTAGTCGGTTTGAGCAAGGGGAACAGTGAAGGAAACGAAAGAAACATTCCTTTGCTAAGTGAGGAAAAGGGCTTATATACTTGGGTGGAATTTCAACATAAGTACATAGGTTTTCCTCATTTTCTCATCTAAGTCCTCCCTTTCTTCTTTGCTCGACCCTACCTCTTATTTCTAAGGACAACCTTCTTCTAAGGTCAAGAAATGAAGGCAAGAAGATCAACTTATTACTAAAGCACACACATAAAAGGGCTATAGTACTTACACCTTGATTATTCAATCACAAAGGTGTTTTTCATTATATGATTATTCAATTGAAGTAACTTCTTCATCATTTCTTCTCTAAATGATGACAAGAGTCTTACAAGATATTTTAGATGGTGTATTTTACAAGTTGCACCCCTCGAATTGGGTAAATTGCACTCTACTCCAATTTAGGGTTTCAAGCACAGGGATTGCTTCCACAGCTGCACCTTGGTGCTCAAGCTTGGGAAATCCCTTAAACTTTACCATAATCATTCTTATGATGTCTCAACATCAGGGTAACATCTCAACATGTGCAAATTGCAAGTTAACCCTTCTAACTGGGTAAATTTCACATAGGTCCCTGTATTACAAAACAATCAATTCAATCATTGTTTTAAAAGGGACAGAAAAGGAAAAGTATGTTCCTTAGGAACTTAATTACATGCCAAAAGATAATCACCAGTATCTTAATTACATAATTAGGCAAAACACCTAGGGTTAACTCATAACCCAGGTCAGGGATGTTACAAAACAAGTCTACCACATATAAAATCCAATTGCAAAATGCCTAGCCCGCCTTGGTATATAGGTCATGACAATAGAAACCAGGGTATGAAGCCCTACCACCAAGGTACACACATCGATGTCCTAAAAACATTATTTATATAAATCTCTGAGACATGACCACAGCCGTTATCACACCAATGCATGAATGTAGAAATCCCCCATACACTTTTGGATCAAGATGTCAAGTACATACACTCACTTGCACCTCGCATACACAATAGTATGCACTCTGGGTTTCCTTTAGGAATACTTATTTCACCATCCAACAAGTTCTGAAATTGGAATAGATCTATGGCACAGGGCAATTACATGATTAAGCTTTCACTTGATAGGTTATTGCCAATTGGGTGAATTAAGGCTGCATCAAACAAGTGGACATACAAAACCTAATTCATTTCTAGTCAGCATTAATATATAGTAAATCTAAAAGATATAAAATGTATGTGGTATATATCTTGTTACATCACCACATGATACCATTCCCTATCAGATAAGAAAGAGGATCACACCTCCATTAGGGCTCAACCATGCCCAAGGGTCATTAAGACCATCACATTATAGTCACCTGCAAGAACATAATTATCTCTCCTTGCCTTATTAAAGGCTCAACAAATCATCACCATACTTGTGATACACATGTTTAGAATTACATTGTCTTGAGATGTTAATATAGCATCACATTAGGGTTACAACCACATTATGAAGCTATTCCAGCACCACATTAGTCATACAAGAGAGATAAGTACAATCAATAACCACCATTGAATTACATTAGGGTTAGATTCAATGATCTAGATTAAGTATGATCAACTATTGCCACTTAGTTTTATTACGGTTTGGTGTATCAAGGTAACCTAGATTGATTTTACACATCATCACATTATGTTGATCATAAGTTTACATTCATATGAGAGAAAAGGTAAGACCACATGATTAATGAAAATTACCATCGATTCTATATAATTAAAATCAAACCTACCTACCATAAGTATCACTCTAAAACCATCGGATGTTGAGGACGTAAAACCATCGGTTGTAACACAATAAAACACCTTTAACAAACCACCTAGATAACCATAGAGTTGTGACATAGAAAGAGTCACTGCTAAACCTAGAGAAGCGTTTGATAACATAGAAAGAACCACCGGTTGTAGCATAATGGGTCACTGTTGGTTGTTGTATCTAGGACCCTCATCTGATCATGGAGTTAGAACCTCCATTGGTTGACACCATCGAGTGTAGATCCAATAGAGCCACCATTTGGTGATCATAGGTAATTGTACCATCATGTTTTTGAGTCAGAACAGCCATTGGTTGATGGACAAAAAGGGCCATTGGTTGTCAAACTCAGTACTCCCTTCAGTTGTCATCAACAGTTGAGAAAACTTGGAAAAACCCAAGGGAAAACCATGGTTTGGTGAGGGGAAGGAAAACCATCAGTTGAAGCCGAACTAGGGCAGGAAGAAAATTGATTCTTGAGAACTAAAGGAGTAAAAAAATACCCTAATGTAAAACCATCAGTTGGCATGAGAAACACAAACAAAGTAGCACCAAAAGCTTGTCCGTCAGTTCTAGCAAGAAGGAAAACCATTGAGTTTAGCACAAGGTAGAAAATAGCCTTAAAACCCAAGTAAACCCACCATTCAAGAGAGATGAAGAACCATTGTTTGTCAAGAAAGCAATCCCCAAAGCTTCCTCTACCATAGGAAGGTTGTGCACAAGGTTTACAACACATCCAAGAAGATAAACTACCATGGGACTAGCACATAAGCTCAAACTCTAGGTAAAGGTAGGATTTTTCTCCTTAGAACTTAGTTTTAGAGCAAGATCTAGCACATGCAAGCTATAAGTAAGCAATAAACGTGGAGAAAGTTATATAACTTGCCTATAGGAAGAAGAAGCTCCAAAGAGCAAGGTAGCTCGAGAAAAAGAGGTGGAAACCTTAACTTAGGCACTCCACACGGCCAAGCAAGCTTCTTCTCCAATAAAGAGAACACACCGTAGGTCAATGAAGCAAGAAAGAAGAGTTATACAAGATCTAGGGTAAACTATACCATGGAAGACCATGGCCAAGACCAACAATAAGGAAGAAGGAGGTAGGGAAGAAATACAAATGAAGGAAAGAGGGTATATCTTACCTACTTAGGTTAAGATCAATCAAGGAAATCTCTACAAGCTTCAAGAGAGGGTAGATATGAACCCTAGTTGACATGCAAGGAGATCGACTACCTTTTCTACCTTGGGCACCTTCTTCTTCAATAAATAACAGAGGACAAATCTCTAGACAGAAAGGAAGAGAAAGGAGTCCAAAAGGTTATTTTGCATGGGAGGTAGGGGGTTTATATATCTATGGGTGAGAGAGGAGAAGTTTTAGGTGTCCTAACATGTTTTCCAAGTGTTCATGGCCAAGGGACATCACATCCATCCAAGAAGAAGCTCCATCAGTTATGAAGTGTTCTAATCCATCAGATCTTGACCCTTCTAGGGTGTTCATTGAGTTTCATCACTTGATGACCATTAGATGATGAAACCCTATGTCACTAGGTGGAAAACCATCAATTAATCAGCCCTTCCAAGAAAAACATTAGTTCAAGGAACCCTAAGAGAGATGACCATTGAAATACCACCTCCAGATATCACCATAATATGTCCCTACGTAAGGATGACCATCGGATGTCACCTTTCTAGGCAGAACCATAAGTTGATAGCTTCTCAAGGTAGCTCATCTATGAGAGAAAAACCCTAACTTACCCTAGAGAGATGTCACCATCAAACCATACCATGTTGTAAAAGAGAGTGAAATCACCCCTTTACTAAAATATGATAATCAAAACTCATTGGAAAGCAGCAGAATAAAAAACATAATTGACTGTATTCAATTTCATAAAGGTTTACAAAAATACATCGAATTCTCCCATTTAGGGTTACATCAACATACAAAATAGGATCTAGATAGAGGGAAGTCCCAACTACTTCAAATCTTGTCTCCAAAGCAAAATCTGCAAGAGCTAGGTCCAAGCCAAATGCTATATACTCCTTGATCGAACATGGGGTTGGAAGCATACCCCACAAAAGAAAGAAACAATAGGAGACATCAGCAAAAGTTGGTATGTTCATACTAAATAGGAAATCGAGCAATATATGGAATAACAGACATCAAATATAAAAGGCTTCCCATAGAAAAGATAAGGACCACCCAAATAGGTATCAAGAGAAAAGGAATTGATATAATATGATAATAGAAGAATACTTGCCATTATTAAATAAAAGAGTGGTGCCACATAAGCACATATCATAACCATCATCCTGCATGAATGTGAGATAAGCATAACACTAGAATATTATAAAGACAAATGTGGCCAAGCTTCATAAACTTGAAACCTAATAGAGAAAGGAATACTTCCAATCTCCCAAATATATAAAACATTGGCCAAGAATCACACATCTTGCCCTAAGTATGAGGTTCCTTTCCATCCCAAAAGAGTAGGAAATATCACATCTGCTCGGCAGGAAATAACACATCTGCCATAAAAACCAATGCAATTACACTACTCTAGTGCTACTGAATCACATAGCATGTTAAATGTACAGGCAAGTAGAAAGTATAGTCAGAATATATAAACTAGTCACCACATAAGTGACCAACATATACATCCACCTCATAAGTGGGCAAAAGACATCACATGTCATCTTTTAGAGTTCCATCATGAACAAATCATAAGATAAGAGTTCAAAAGAATATCCATGATCACATGTTCAACATCAAATAAGGTATTTCACATGAAAAATGATTTTCAAAAGAAAAGACATTGTGTATAGGCTAATGTGCATAGGACAAAGAGAATGAATAAGCATAGGTGAATTGCTCAACATAGAGGAATAGGGGATACAACATACCTCTCTTACTTAGAGTCCTATTAACATATTTTCCAAACCTTTAGTTGAAATCAAGGTCCACTTGTCATATTTCCAATTTCATATTCATGTATTAGAATAACATATATACATTAAAGAGTTGAAACCCTAATATATGAAATTTTGACCAACACTAGTAAGTTTCCTCCCTTAATTCCCTATTTTCATACTATTAGTCTTCCTTACACCCTATTACAGGTCGTACCCATGGACATCCATGGTGAAATCCCACCTAAAACCCTAAAACATGTCATCTCCTTGCTCTTTTGCTAGGGTTTGCACCTCTAAAGTGGAGAAGGTGATCTTTGCTCAAGAAAGGAGATAGGCTTGGAGAAACCAGACCTTCTAAGATCAGATTCTTTCTGTTTGGACCTTATTATCTTCCCTAGGTATGAGCTTCTGACACGATTTTACCGTGCGTATAATGCAAGTGCACACGTCAATGTAGTATAGGCCTTTGTGAGGCCTGAGTCGAACTCAGGGACACTAAATTATCGGTAGACTACTACTAACTACTCGCAATTAGCTAGACCAATAAAAAGGTTATGAGAGTTGTTTTAAAATAAAAGAAAATAAAATAAAACAAAGTAATCGATTAAAGGTTTAGTTTAATCAATTCAAATGGAGATCTTTAGGATTGCGGTTTCACCGGGGGTTTTCATTATATGAATTTCCATATAGTTACTCAGGTTCAACTCTCAATCTGGGTAGTGCCTGCAGTCAGAATTGTCCACTGTCGCAGTACAATTCACTACCTATGTCTAGGTCGGTTCCACCGTCATAGTAACCTATACCCTAAACTAGGTGCATTAGAATCGACCTCTGGGTTTCCACCATTAACCTTACATCACCTTGTTCAAGGGATTTGTTAATTAATATGAATTTTGTCTCTTTTCAACCATTAATTCTTCTTTCAAAGTAATTAAAGGCATTATATTATCATTATGGTGATCAAGCATAACAATATAATTGAGAAAATGAAATCATACCACGGATTTAAGAGATAAGTTACGAATTACTATGATAAAAACGTCATACAATGCTTCCCCGGGCTACTCCCAGTCCTAAAGATAAAGGGGATTAGCCCTACATGTTCATCTCAGAGCAAAACATGGTTGAGAAAAGGGGAAACATGGATAAAAACGTGAATAAGTAATGAAACCCCTGAACGAAGAAGATCCAAGCGCTCCTTGGCGGAGAATGCATGATCTATAGCCTTTCGGCAGTGGAAAACGTCTTCTTCGGCTTCTGGAACGGCTGGGGCATGCTTCTGGGCTCCGTTCTTCTCTCCACACCTTCTCGGGACGTGTGCAGTGGCTAATGACATGATGATCTGCTCTTGGCCGCCGTCATTAGGTATAATCATCGAGTTAGGTTGCAACAATATCACAACCGTTGGATTAGAGCCGATCTGAAACAAACTCTGATTTGATGGTGTCGATACCATCGACGCGGGTCGATGGTATCGATCCCTCGCGATATCAGCAAGTCTTCTTTTCTTTTTGTCGTTGTGCCTGATGGTGACTCGATACCATCGATGAGCGTCGATGGTATCGACACCCTTAGGCGTCGATTTTATCCCTTTTCCGTCGTTGAAACTCCACGTGTCGATAGTATCGACTTATGGGTCGATAGTGTCAACTGTCTGATCGCCAGCAACCTGATGGAATGTCACTACCATCGACTTCCCCGTCGATGGTATTGACTTTGTGCTACTCCTTGTGGCTGTCTTCCTGTGGTTGTGTCGATAGTATCAACATCCGTCGATAGTATCGACAGCTGCAAATATATGTTTTTCCTGAAATTGCAAAACAAAACCACATAAGCCGACATAAAACATATTATTGTAATCATTTATGCTCAAAAAAATAAAATAAAAGGGATTTGACACTGAGAAGGATCATAGACTAAAGTAAGTGAATTATGTGATATTAACCACCAAAATGACCAATAAACGCATAAAACGTGAGTAAAACAAGTCTATAAATGCGACTCAAAATCATCGCATCAGCTTCATAACCCCCTTCCCATATATTTTTTATTACATGCTTAAAACTCATGATCTTATGTTAAAAATTGATGATGTGTTCAATAATTCATAACTTTTGATTCATTTGTCTAAAAATTAAAGTAAAATATGTTCTGAACTCAGAAAAACATGTTCTTTTTAATAAAAGTATTTCCATGTATTGGTTTTCAGTTTTTTTTCGAGGTCTAGACCTTACATTTTCAACATATTTAGGTCCTTTATCCATGACCCATTGAGGTCTAAAGCTCTAGCATAATAGACCTTCATCCATGAATTGTAGAGTTCCTTAATATCTTTATCCATCGACCTCATCAACATCCTACCCATTTGAGGTCTTCACTCCTGGAACCTTCTAGGTCCAACTTCACCAAGACATCATGACTCACTCCTACCTCACCCACAACCCTAGGCTAACCTATCGAAGGTCAAGCCTTTGAGGTCAAGGTTTACCTCACCCAAAACCCTATGCTAACATATCGAAGGTCAAGCCTTCGTGTTCAAGGTTCAAGGCCCAAGAACTAAAACCATCAAACCCTTGGGTTAAACTTAGAATTCAAGAATGGAGCATGACAATGACAAGGTTGAAAGGCAACAAAACCACATCATACAATGAACATATACATAGCAAAAACATCCACTAAAATAATTTGTTATATTTTCATGTATGTCCTCATATATTTAGTTAGTAATAGAAAGTATGAAATTAGGACCAACAAGGTGTAAGTAGGGAAAAGTTAGGGGCTTCTCTTAATAAGTTGATTAGGTCTTAATCAATTATTCAATATGGGGAAAAATATATTAAGGATCAAGATAGGTCATGGGCCTGATAGAGATGTCCATTAGAGAAGTATATGACTCCCTAATCAACTATATCTGTTGTTATGTCATACGACAATCCAACAAGACCAATCACATTCCCCCCACTGAGATCTGAAACCCAAAGATGTTGATTCACTTTAGTGGATTTTCTAGAATGTGTGGACATGGTCTCAATGTGCCACATAGCTAAACAAAAGACTTGCATCCCCATATTGCATCCATCTACATATACTCATGGCATCATGGAAGTAACATGAGATCGATTTTGATGGGGGTAAAGTGAAGGACCTAAGCTTAAGATTCCATAGATCATACATGTTAGAGCTTCCCATGTACATTTGATACTTACCCTTGTAGAATGAGACCCATAGAGAGGTACAGGAAAGAATACCCAACATTCTTTATCCATGTGCGTCTAATTTGTGATTTTTTAAGAAGTGATATCGAGACCCCCAAAAAGGTGTTGACCTTGTGATATGATGCCATGAAATCTAGTGTCTTCTTCTAGTACCATTTTGTATCTGTGAAAGGAAATATGCCATCATCCTGTCAATATCTTACACAATACCATCACTGAAAAGGGTTGATGAGATGGTGTATAACATATTGGAGTATAGTAGAATCTTAATAAGAACCATTCACCACCACAAGATTACATCTTGCCTTCCAAGAAGTCCTTTAGTCTAATCTTCTCCCTCAGGTGATAATAATGGGCGTAAAGAATTCTACACTAGACTATGAGGATGCCTAGATATTCCACCATGTTGCCTTTTTCAAAAATCTCAAGAGTCTCTAGAACCAAGTTATTCTTCTCCTCTTCATAGGACCCCATCAACAAGCCAAATTCAGCCTTACTGGCTTGAGCATTTTTCATACTAATTCATCAATTATATAAGGTGCCTTATGGGTGAAAATGAGATAGGAGAGAAGAAGGTCATATTATCTACCTATAAAAACATGGGAGTTGACCCATGGCCCTTTGTATTGAAAATGTCTAAGAGCCCCCACTCTATGTCATCTTTGACTTTTTTTTTGGAGCAGGTAAAATATCACTATATCATCAAAAAGAAGTATATGGGAAGCCCCTATATACTATACAGGCGGGTAAGTCAGCAAAAACCCCACTGTCTCAGAATCTCAACCCCAATCCCATACCCAATCTGGGGTTTGGCCTTAACCACCGCACCCAGATTATACACAAAAATGTCAAAAAGGCAGGTGTTGTCCCGCTCTCCCTTGCCATGGATTCTATGATTTCTCTCATCCCACATAACAAAGCATATCCCTGCCAGGATAAGACCAGCAAAATGCCTAGACAGTGAGCTTTTCCCCATAATCCCTTGTATAACTTCATCAAGCACTGAAGGGAGAGTACTGCCCCATCCCATCTTCAGGCTCCATCTACCCCACAAGTATTTCGTATACAAACACTGGAACAATAGGTGTTCATGGCTCTCATCATGCACCTTGCAAAGACAGCAAATGGAGCTAGAGGATAGACTCCAAGCTTTGATCATGTCCAGGGTGGGCAGCTTCTTCAAGATACAGCAGTAAAGGCAGCAGCTCCATTTTGGTTTATGGTGATTATGACATGTCACCTCAAACCAAGGAACCTGAGGAGTATGGAATGAGATGACGGATCTAGGCTAGAAAATAGCATCATGTAAGGCCCAGGTTCCCATCTACAACACGTACTCTGAAAACACAGATCTGCATACCATGACCATGGCATGCCACACTCTAGACTCCTAAACCCCCTAGAACACGGCGAGGTTGTCACCGTATCGCTACTTCATCCAGCAAGACCACAAGGACTCCTTGTTCCTAAGGAAACAATCAATACACCTATAGGTAGCCACATAAGCAATGTTGGGCAGATCAACAATGTTGAACCCACCTTCTTTATAGGTTCTAGCAAGCGTCGCACACGGGACAACATGGTACTTCCCTCCCCAGATGACACATGCATCTTTGGATCTCATCTTTTCCAGAACAAAGGCAGGTGTCTCAGCTTGATTACACCAGAATCTAATCTTGGGGATAATCATAAACCTCACCAAGACCAAATGTCCCTCCAACGACAGTTGAAGCCCCATCTACTTGGTTGCAGTGTCTCGAAGATTGTCCACGCACATAGAAAAATCCTTCCCTCTCACCACACCACCGCTAATGTGGATGTGGAGGCACTTGGTGGGAAACACTCGAAGGGGAAAGCCAACATCCTCCTTCAATCTCCCCCTCCTTGAATCACAAGACCAGGATAAGTATATCTTGGACTTAATCTCACTTATGAACATCCTAGTAAGGTTCCCAAAAACCTTCAGCACTTGACACAAATGCTTCAACGTCTTGACATTCCTAGACATGAAAAACAACACGTCATCGATAAAGATGAGGTACGAGAGCATCTTCACTCTGCCTTGCCTGAAAGTCACCATATTCTTCCCCCTGATTGCATCCTCAACCAAGGTGGTCAGCGATACCATGATGAGAGTGAACAAGAGTGGAGACAAAGGATCACCTTGTCTCAAACCATTGGAGTCTTTAAAGAAACCATAAGGTACCCCATTCACAAAGACTGAAAATGAAGTGGAGGAGACACACTCCATAATTAGATCAACCCATCTCCTATAGAAACCCAACTCCACCATTATGTGCTTAAGGGCATCCCACCTGACGAGGTCATAGGCATTGGCAATATCCAACTTGACACAAGCTTTTTCTGACCCTGTTTTCATGCTGAATTTCAGGAGGGACTCAGATGCCACAAGCATGTTATCCAACAGGTTTCTGCCTTTCACAAACGCTGACTGAGCCAAGAATACAACCTCAGGAAGGATCTTCTTGAGTCTGGCCGCCAGTAGCTTGGAGATAACTTTATACACCACGCCACAACATGCAATGGGCCTCAGGTCATTCAGAGATTGTACCAACTTCTTCTTAGGTATAAGCCTAATAAAAGAATGGTTGATGCTCCTCACCATATTCCCTCCAACCAAAAACCACATCACAGCATTACAGAGATCGCCCTTCACCACATCCCACATCCTTTTAAAGAAGAAGAAGTTGAAACCGTCGGGGCTCGGGGCCTTCCCAGAACCAATGGAGAACAGAGCAGTCCTAATCTCTTCCTCAGAGGCGGGTCCACAAAGATCCCTATTCATCTGGTCAGTGATGCGTCGAGGGGGCAGGTTGCACTATTGTGAGGACTCCCCATCAATCGAGTTGTATAGCTTGGAGTAGAACAAAATAGCCTCATCAACCACTTCCTCGGGGGACCTGGTCAAAGTACCATCTTGTTTGAACAAAGTATGGATATAGACTCTCATCTCATTCCTTGTCACTACTGAGTGACACGCACGAGTGTTCATGTCCCCATCCCGAATCCAATTCAATCTGCTCCCGCCACAAGCAAATCTTCTGAGCTTTCTCAAGCTGCTAAAACTTCTTGGCACTCTCCTCTTCAAGTAAGATGAGCCGGTTGTTAAGAGGATCGATTCTCAACTTCCTGGCAGCATCAACATGCACCTTCTTTGCATTAGAGACCAAATTCTTAATGTTTGATGGTCCCTTCGACCAGTCTTTAAGGGCCATCTTTGTCCTTTTCAGCTTCTCAGCCATCACATATAAGGGGTTCCCCCGACACCCCTCCTCCACGCCTCCTCAATAGTACTCTTGCAGCTAGGCCAGTCCATCCACCCATTCAAAAACCTAAACGGTTTCTTCCTGTTGATCCTGTATGCTAGGTGAACCTATAGCCAGGCGTGGTCACTATTAGGATGGCCACCCAACTGGACATAGGCTTGGGGGAACATGTCTAACCATGCTTCGTTGACGAGAGCACGGTCTAGCTGGCTAGCAATTCTCCTATCCACAGCTTGCTTATTTTGCCAAGTAACAATCCCACCACTCATATTGAGTTCTATCAAGTTTGTTGCCTTAACAGCGTTGTTGAAATGAGAAATGCATGAATCAAGGACCGGCAATCCTCCCCTCTTCTCCCCAACCTTCATGATGTTGTTGTTATCTCCAATGAAAAATTGTAGCAAATCCTTTTGATTTGCCTCTCCTTGAATGTCCCACTGTCTGTGGCGACAGCTCTCCACATTGTGCCCATAAACCCCCATCACCACAATATGCAGCCCACCATTGTTGATGCAACTTGCGGTCATCATCTGGTCTATTTGGAAGATGACTTGCACATCCCAAACCTGAGGATTCCAACCTAGGGCGATCCCACCACCCTCCACCTACTCAAGATTGGAAAAGCACTCCCAACCCTAAGGAACAAGACCTCTCACTCTATCTGCCATATGTATCCTTATCCTGGTCTCCAAATAGACCACCTTAGTTGTCTTTACATCCTCAATGATCTCTCTTAATTTCCTTTGTTTTTCGGGTCGAGAGGCACCCCGCAGGTTCCAAGAAAGGATACACATTAAGGAACTCTACGATGCCCCCACCCTTCTAGGAGTTGATATGCCTCTCTTGGTCCTCCTAGGTGAGGTAGTCACCCTACTCGTGCTAGCTCCATCAGATGCCAAGCTCTCATTGTCCAAATCCTCCAACAGACCGAACTAATTTGAGGACTCCACGATGGATTCCTTGCATTTGTCACTACTTCCAGGAGAGCAGCCCTTCTTAGAACCACTCTGCACCTCCTGGAATGGCCCTTCTGTAGGTTGTTCTCTCTCAGGAAAACCCTTAGTCACCTGTTATGTGACGCCACCTCCTACCTCTCCCACCATACAATGTCTTGAGCCCCAAGACCCAAACTCACATGTGGGTTGTCACCAGTAGGCGGCTCTGCCTCGCAGACAGCAACAACCTCCACAGCCTCAGCTTGAGGTGTACTCGACCCCTGAACCGCATAAGGATGTCTTCTCGATGACTTCCTCTTAGGCCTGCGATTCTTATGTTGTCCCCTACCTTCCCGAGCTGTAACAATGGGTGGTTCTGGGTGAGCCATCTGAGGTCCTGGGCATTGACCCGAGTTGTTCCTGAAAACCTTACAGCCTTCACATCAGTCAGGAAGCGCATCATACAAGACCTTAATCTCCAACACCTTGCCATCTGGGAGTTCTATCATGACCACAGGAGGTGGTTTCTTGTCAGCTTCAATCTCCACGCACAGGTGAGCGGCTCCTGTGAGACTCCCTCTAGTGAGGAAGTCAATGACTTTCAGTGTGCATATACCATACCCAATATTGGATATGGCTCTCCTGGTCCAGTGTTGTCCCAACTCCAGCAAGGTAACCCATACTGGCGCGGAAGTAAGGGCAGCCCTTTGAACATCTGCCTCTGGTGTCCACTTCCTTGTGAACACCAGCTGTTGGCTGAAGAACCAAGGGCCTTTCTCAATGGATGTGCTGAGGTCCTCATCCATTGAGAACCTGGCCAGGAACAAACCACCCACCATGGGAGAGACCTGCAACTCCCCTCTGATTCTCCAGGCCCTCATCATCCATCCGTAGAGCTTCTCGATCACCACTGCCTTCCGCCCAAGGACTTGAACAATGATGGATCTTTTGTGAAACTCTTCCATAGCTTCCACGACCGGTGGGGAAAAGCTCATCCACGGTCGGTCATCACCTCGACAAAACACCGGAGCCTTGGGGTCTTCGGGTAGAACCATTGGTTTGAGGTTCCGCTGGACAGGCATTGGTTTGGACAAAGTCGCCGCCCACGACCTGCCCACCGTCACATCCGATCCAGGATTCGCCCATGAAGGCTGGGTGCTAGCGGAGCCGTTGTTAAGGGGTTGAGGAGGTGGGGAAAGTACGGCGGTGGAGGCTAGGGCAGTGGAGCCGCCCCATCCCGCTCGGCTCCCGCCATGGCTAGGTTGTATTGACTTTCCTATACAGGCAATCCTCAAATAAGATGAAGAGTGATGGAGAAAGTACACTGCCTTGTTTCACGGCCAAAGTAAAAGCACTATGAGTAAAGGGGAGCTCCTGCAGATTATATATATAACATCCAAGATCTAGTTCTTGAAATCCCACGTACCCATGCTATCTGGGTCTCTTCTCTCATAATGATCACACAATATTGAAATTAACTGCGATCTCCCAGGGGTGACCGCCAATTCTATCTGCTATATCCACCAACGATGTCCAGATAGCCCTTCTTTCTCTGTTCATGCATTAGACATACATCGATATGGCAAACACGGCTCATTACCATACATGAATCAAGCTGTAATGTGTTGTTGGTGTGACTAAAACATCGTTGGGTTCATGCCTAAATCTAAGTAGAGCTAGATCTTCCCCAACGCATCCTCGTTTCGACACATACCAGTCAAGCTGCACAATGTCTAGTTATTCCTCCACGTACGCCCGTCATGAAGAAACCGTTCCATCAACGCCACAAAAAAGGTTTATGTCTTTAACTCAATCTGCCGAGAGCTCCAATAAGGGAGACCCGTTGCGAGGTCTTCGAAGAATATATTCTGTTCCAAGCGCAGGCCACAATATAAAAAAAGTCATGGCCACATGAAGGTATGGTGATATAATTAACGAAATAGTTACATTATTAATATAAGATTCAGAAACGAGCATAAAAGTCCACATATAAATTAATATTTGGAGCACGTTTATCCGGTTTGCTGTGGCATTACTACGGATGACACATACCGTGTTGTAAGACTTATCAGCTTAGACCAGACACCATAACGCCATGAGAAGTCTAGACCAAACACGTTGTTGATGTGGTTGCCATCGTTCTCGTTCGCGTGCGTTCAAAGTTCTAGCAGCTGCTAGCTGCCTTCGTACCTACAACCGGTAGCTGGCCTGGCTAGCTGCGTTGAATACGACGGACCGCATGCTTTTTTTGTCTAGTGGCATCGGGAATCATACGCCGACAGGCCAGACAAACTGTATGCGTTGTTGGACCAGCACGTAGGGAATAGATTTCGCTGGATCATATACCGCAGGTTAACGCCAGCAGATAGAACGAGGGTACCATACAAATAGACATCAGTGACGTCGGTATCATAGGAATAATGAAACGGTCATAGACGTAGCTAGCTATATCAAATAACACGGCCTTGAATCTTATCCATTCAATTGTTAACCATGTGGATAGCTGTTTCACAGCAGCTTCTCTTTGTCTACTACAAACGACGTATCATCAAGCTTCATTGTCTTCGTAGCGCATGCCCAACGTAATTCAAGTCATATCTACTATTAGAAGAACAGCAAGCTTGTCAACTGTTTGTGGAGTCGCGGGCCGTTGGATCTTGCAAATCCATAGACAGTTTGGAGTTGGCCGGCTATATTATTTTCCTGAAGTTTGACAAGGAAGCCTAGAATTTAATGTTGGGTTGCGCGTTTGGTAGAACGTCCCAAAGTATTGACAACCATTCGCAGAAAAGGACTAATGTCAACGGCATCTCAAAACGCTAGAATGAAAATTTCTCTCATTTACATTTCATTACCGTTTTTTTTTCTTAATAAGTCTAGAGAAGTTAATTCATCCCATCTCCATGGGTAACAACCCAACATTGCCTCGAAAACAGACTACAAACGAGTATACTCGGATCATGGCTCTACAAAAGTGATCCGAGTTTGTGTAAAACTATAACCAAGCATGAGCATCAACCTCTCTCTCTACAAGTCGTGATTGTCACATGTCTAAAAGAAGCCATCCTACTCATATCCATCTTGTACACTCCCCAAACAAGGGGAGGCAAAGTCTCTAGGGAAAGAAGACACAAGCCTCACCCAAATCGACGCCATACTCAGGAAGACTAATGGTCAACTGATTAGCCTCCTTGTGAACAAGCATGAGGGTGTGTCCAAAAATGTGCAAATTCTAGCAAACCATGAGAACCATATGTCTTATCTTCCAAGCAATGACCACACTCATAGATAGAATTCACAACTGTCTCATATCGTCAAGATCCACAATGACACCCCGATGCCCATTCACCTAGCATCATTGAGCCCATACTCCAAGGTCAAAAAACTACTCTCCCACCTATCTCTCCCCCTCCTTGGCCCACAAAATCTGAACACCACTTCCCCCTTCTCATCCCTCAACCGACCTCCCATAGCATGTCCTCTAGTTCCCTCTCCTCTCTTCCTCCACCCTACCTCTCCAATATACATTTTCAACCTACTTGGCTTGTCCCAGCTAACGACATCTAATCTAAACCTTCTAATGTTGGCCCACGTGATTAAACTATGCATTCTATCAACCATTGATAATACCCCCACAGTCAAATACAACTCCATGAAGACAAATCTATATCATCGCACAAGCCAACCACCAAACACCTAAAACCTGCATACTCATTCCACTGTATATTCTCACAAGTCTCCCCACCCAAAGGCACCACAAAACCACAAATGGGAACACTCTTCTTGTCACCCCCAACTAACTATGGTGGGAGGACCACCAAAACATTTGAGCAAAGCACCCCACCAACCTCTTAGAAACTAAGAAACATGAAACATCAAGAACCTCCTCTATTTGCCTCGAAACATCCCAAGCCACCTCCCCTCCAAGTAAAAAAATGGTCAAGCGACTCTTCCTCATGCTCCTTACAAAAGTCACATCTGGAGATGAATTGGATGCAACAACTCTTGATCCTAATGTCCACTGACATAGCCTTCTTACTCTCCTTCCTTGTAATGATTGAAACCTTCATTGGCAGACGACTATTTGTCTTTGGTGTTTAGATTGAATCTGAGCCATAAAATTGTAATGATCGGTTCATAGATTAACCTAATATAGTGAGTATTGTTGTTGTTATATAATCCATTTGTCTTTCGTGTTTAGATTGAATTTGTGCTATAAAACTGTAATGACTAGTTTTTAGATTAACCGCCTAATTAGGGTTTACTTAGATGATTGTATGCTAAACTAGATTGATCATTGTATAAAGTTTGATTAATGATGGTAGTCTAATCATGATTTTATAAACCTAATGAGAAACTCTAAATATTTTTTTATTCCAAATCATTAGGGTTTGAGTATTGAATACCCTAATTGACCAAAATTAGGTTTTTGGTAGCATATGAATACAAAATGTGGTTCCCTAAATGATTTTTAGTATTTTATAAATAATTCAAATTTCATTAAAATTTGGATATAGTTTGAGAAGCTCAACTATTACTATTTTTACAAAATATTAGAATTTTTTAATATTGTGTGACCTATTTGTCGGCCAAGTTACCCTAGGTCAAACTCAATCGACCATGTATTCAGCTTGAAGTATAGAAATCTGATATTTGAATTTAATTGTTTTATTCATACATCCAATTGATCTGAAATTTTAATTATAGTTAGAAAACTCCATGTTACACATCTTAGTAAATTTTCATAATTTTTAAGTGATGATTCAATTTTACATAGTGTGGTGTCGGTTGAGTTTCTTATGAGTAACAACTCAACCAACCATGATATAGACTGTAGTATAGTAGTGTAGTATTTGATTTTTATATGTTTATTAGTAATTTTGAATGATGTGAAATGTTTACTGGACTGAAGTTATATCTCACACAATATCATAAAGTTTCATTTTTTTGGAGGAGATTTGACCTGTCAAGAAAACGATTTGAGTAACATTTTTATGACAAAAAATTTTGTTGAAATAAAATAAAGTATAAAATAGGGTCAATTTGCAATTGACCCAAGCACCTTCAATGAACTATATGAGTAACTAGAACCCAAAGAGCTCTCATATACCATCATTCCTATTATTGAAATGAAATTCTAGAGAGGGGAGATAGGGTTTTGAGAGGAGAAAGTGGTGGAGATGTTGACCTAGGGCCTCACCATCTGAGAAATGATGAAATCAAGTAAGTTTAGCTTCTTTGCATAGTCTTTCATGGTGAATCTTCTATCACATGTCAAGATTATGTCCCTCCTATGATTCTATTTGAAATATATTACATCTCCCTCTTTTCTCACTCTTTCTCTTATATTCTCCATTTCTAAGATTTTCGTGTTGAGAAGTGGAAGAAATAAATTCAGTTGCTAGAGTTTAATTGGATTTCTAGAAATTTGATATTTGACCTATGTTTTTAAGGTTCCTATCACCTTATGTGAGTGTTTATCTCCCTTTTAAATTTTGTATTCATGTTTAAAGCCTAATTCTATCCAGATAAAATAATTAGAAGCCTTGCTTGTATTTGTATGTGATTGGGTACTATTTTGGAAAGATATTAGGGAATCAAATTATGTTGATTTTGATTATTTATCATTTAAATGAACTTTCTTAGTACCTGTATATTGATTGATATGTAAAATTCTATGGGTAAAGGACCATGCTATTTCATGTGAATATTGCCTAAAGTCAACCCAATGCCTGATATACTTGGGAATTGAATTGACAAGTATAGAATCATATTTGAATTGTATTAGAATGAATTATACAAGTGTATCGTTGAATCTTACTGAAATTGAATATCATATATGCATAAGAATCAGTATGAGGTGGCGATATTTCTCTATTTAAGGTTTGTGTTGCTGTATTGAATTAAATGAGTCAATTAATCAATGTATACTTATAATTGATGAAAATATGTGTAAATGGAAACTAGGGTTTCCATGTGGGTGAATAGCCCTAATGAACCCATGTGCATCATGATGATATTTTGGAATTATATGATAATTATGAAGTGTTCAAATAAGGATGACTTCTTGAAAACCATAGAAGTTTAGTACTAAGACGAATATGAGTGATAAAGCAAGAACATGTATATAATGTAGTACATGTGATGAAATGCTAAACTGTAAGTATTAATACTTCAATTAAAGATGATGAGTCTTACTAACATGATATTATCCTAATGCATTTATTTAAGTATAATTTATGGAATAATGAGTAGCCCTCACATGAATGTGGGTCCTTTTATACAAGCTACATACCAATGAATTGGGAAGGATGATTAGAGATTATGATGTAAGAAGATGTAACTTAATCCATTATTTTAAGATAAAGTGAGTAGTCTTACAAGGGGCATAATGATATTGGTTACTTATAAGATTTCCTTTGGAAGTCAATGACATGGTACACTCAACTAATTACAAGAAAGGAGATGGACTGGAATGATTGAATGGTGATGACAAGTTACAAATGAAATCAATGAAATGTGCATGATGAAGTATACATATTATATATTTTGATTACATGTGTGTCGACCTAAATTGCTTGAAATATATTAAAATCAAATTATGAATTATTTCAATAAGATAGAAACTTTATATATTAAGTAATTTTGAATTATTGATTCTAAGAATAATGGCGACCATTGTATGAAAGAAGTAATAACTAATGATTGTCAAATGATGGAAAAAGGAAGAAAATAATAGTTGGATTTAATATCCCAACCCTAACCCTAATAAAATGAGCTATTGACAATGAATTATGTTTTAAAATAAGGAATTAAGGAATGTACATAAGTATAGTCTAGTTAAATTACAAGATAGAGTTCAATGATGTGATTTAATTCATAAGAATTTAGGTTTGGATTCTAATTATATGTAGATACTTTTATTCTAAGAATGGCCTAATCTGGTGGATTTCAAATGTGATTACACATATGATAGACAATAACCCTAACTAAAAAATGGTAAATATTAAATGTTGAGTATTAAGTGTGCCATGCATGTTTATGCTTGAGATTTATTCATATCTATAGAAATGGAACTGAATATATATTTTGCATGATGAACTTGTCTCGAGTATGATGAATGATAGAAGATGCCTATATGCTTATGTTGTTGCTAGTTCTAATGTATTTGTGAATATTGAATGAGAAATACGATACACAATGAATATATAAGAAATGTGATGAGATGGAATTAACATGCTTTGAATACTTTTGAGAAACCATGATGAGGGTAAATGTTGCATAATGAGATTATATGTCAGGCTGACAGCCCACTGATGATGTTAAAACCCTAATGGGGTAAATGTTGGACAATTAGATTATGTCTTGGGAAGAAAGCCCACTGATGATGACTGCTATGAGATGATGTGACAATGAAAAGAATTACATGGGTTGAAAATTATAGGTTGTAGTGCTTCTTATTTTGGTCATAGTCTTTGTTGATAAGCCTATTCTATTTCATGGTATTCTAGTTATGCAAGAATACACACATATGAAACATGATGTTTTGTATTCTTTTAAGATGATTAAAAGAGATTAATAATAAGTAAAATGATGACACATCTAGTTAGGTGCTCTGAACACCGTGAGTTTCCCCCGAGGTCTACACTAGAGAAACAAAATAGATCTCCTTCTAGCATTCAATGAATTGTGAGAAGAATTTGCAGAGTGTGGATCAAGAATTTTGAGGTTTAGACTACCAAGATTTAGGAGTGAATCTTCTGGAGTGGCTCTGGCCCTAAATCCTTTCCATGAAAGTCTATGTCCATGAGTAATATACTCTTATGAAATGAAATATGTGAATTATGAAAATATTAGAAATGTTGTGATATGTGATATATTGTTTTGATGGTTCCTACCTCATGTACTTGAGATGAGGATGCGAGCCTATTTAGGCAACCCTGATTTGTCCAGGATCTGTTGTTGATATCCTAGGGTGGTCGGCTAAACCCTAAGATGGTGTTGACATGAGAATCAGGCATGGCGGCTTCTACTTGGTGAGGTACAAGCCAAGTAGTTTTAGGGAAAATGAATAAAAGATGACCAATCATGTAGAATATGATTTGAATGCTTTTTTACATTCCCTGTACTGCTAGCTGGTAATTTTAAATTGTTGATTATGTTAGTTGTTGTGGAAAATAATCATTTTTTATAATGATTATCTATTTCATATTCTGATCTGTCTTGTTGACAAGTAGTAAATATCACTAGTAAAAATTGGGCCATTATTCACGAGTGAGTCCTGTCACAAATCCCTCTCTAGAGGCCCTCACAAATAGGGACAGTTGAGGGTCTGGCCCTCACAAATGGTCCGTGAAGAGAACTCACGTGACAAATACCAGTGGCCCTCACAAATACAATTGTCACGGACCAATCGACCCTCAAGAATGTTATATTGAGGGACTATTTAGCCTTCATAAATACATTTTTGAGGGACTATTTAGCCTTCATAAATACATTTTTGAGGGACTATTTAGCCTTCATAAATACATTTTTGATGGACTATTTAGCCTTCATAAATACATTTTTGAGGGACTATTTAGCCTTCATGAATACATTTTTGAGGGACTTGATGGTCCTGGAGAATATATTTTTGAGGGGCTATGTGGTCGTCATGAATGCAATTTTGATGGTCAATCTGGACCTTCATCAATTTATTTATGAGGGACTACTGTAAATGATTTGGTTATTGATTATTGAATGATTTATTAAATGTTAATTAATTGTTACTATAGTGAATATCAAATTTTAAATGAAAACTTTGTATACATAACCTCAAGAAATATTTTTATACTAATTCACATGATATCATAAGAAGATTCAACACCAAAATGACACATAAAAATGTTAAATCACCTCAAACCAATTTTTGTTATTGAAGCAAAATATTATCCATACATTGCATGCTCAACGTTGATATAAATAAAGAGTACATATGGTTTTAAAATTTGAGATTGATGACAATCAACATATCATGCTAGAAACTCTTAATATCTATACTGTCTCCATATTCCTTCAAATGGTGTTGTGTTCTTCATCAATGTCAGGCCTCATACGGTTAGGTACTTGAATATTCTTCTCCTAAATATGACAAATCATTATATTAATAGAATTTAAAGTTAATACATAAATCATAGTACAACAAACAACTTACCCTTATATTTCGGTTTTGGTCTACTCCAAGGTGAATTGTCCGTCGAAATCCATCATTAAAAGTAATTCTACCCTATCAATATAAATACAAAAAGGAATTAGAGTGAGTGCGAAGTAGAGATAAATGTAAGTGAACCAACATAGCAGTAACATTTTGATAAACTATTCACTAATGGTAAGGCTTATTTTTTAATTGGAAAAAGTCCTTACAGATGAAGCTGCGTGAGTTAAAATAGAATCTAAAGATAGATTCCAGATCAACAGAACCACAACCTGTGGCAACATGCAAAAAGGACTTATTTCATTTCATGGGCTTGTTGGTAAGTTCTAGAGTTTTAGTCACAAAGGTTGCAACAACCAAGGTTTTTAGTGGATTGCTATAAATACCAGCCTCAACGTATTTGTCCAGGTAGAGTTTTTATTATTGAATTGCTTTTTGGAAAGCAGTCCTTCTCCTACATTGGTCTGCAATATTTTACAAAGCATTGGTGAAAAATCATGATCTAATGCAATATTCCTGCACAAATATCCAGCAATACATGCATTCTATAGAAGATTATGGACCTAACAAAGGAAGTTGTAACATTACGTCATTCTACATTAATCAATATGGCAAAGTTTTGTCTTTCCCCATCTTCCTGCTTATAGAATTATTCTTTTGGACATTTGCTTCGGAAAACAATTAGTAATACTAATTTCCCTTTTTGCATGTCGCCACAGGTTGGGGTGTGTCAACTCTTATTTCCAATCACACAGGCATACTACATACTAAAGTTAAATACAATTACAATGTTTACTTGATAAAACAGATGCAGCATTTTACAAAATAAACATAAACTTTGATTCATATAATACATGAATCTAATCTTCCAATCTATATAAGTGAACATATTCCAGTAAAGAAATTCTAGTAAATATTATGTGTGCTATTATGCAGTTCAATACATTGTCTATTCAATTACATCCTCAGCAAAGCAATCCATTTTTTTATGATCCTGATTGCCCTTTCCCTCATTTTCCCATTCAATATGATGATATGTAGCTATTAATAAACGTTTATACTCATAAAGAAATATACCTAGGCAAGGAGGCACATTTTCTATCAAGCAAACCCTACTGTTCAATATATACAGATATATACGTGTAGACATACATGTATAATATATATATGAACAGAAACGAATTCATAATTAGAGTTGAACTCAACAAGGAAAGGTCCAGAAACCAATTCAGACCCATATTACAACGCAAAATAATAAGAATAACAAATATATGTTTTTGAACAATTCCCAACAATTTGGAGCATCTTGGACAACCAAAAGTTAAAAACAAAGTAGATAGAGTTAGCCCATACAGAGAGTGGCCATTCCCAAGGTTATTAATATCAACAGCTCCTTAAGAAAATCACTCCAAAGAAGGGGACAAGCAGGGGACAAGGGCATCTGGAGCAGAAATAGTAGGCAATAACAGTATTCATCATCACAATTACTTCCATCTTTAAAGTTCGTGGAGTGTTGGTGCACAAGCAGGTATAACCTAGAGAGTGTTGGTCCACTCAGCAGTAGGCAAAAGATTCACTCTGTTCCTAAGCAAAATTTGGAACGACCACTCTATATTAATTACTCAACTATTAGTTATTTAGATAGTCTAGAAAATAGAGGTTTGATTCAAAGTTTAGACTAAACATGTGCAACTTCTTCAGCACTGACTAAAGAAAAGTCACTATAAACTTTGTATCTGAAATATTATGAATTGAGGCTTGACCAAGATATGGCTAAAATGTAGATAAGCTGAAATGAATTACTTACAGGATTTAAACGCTGATTTCTTGGTGTGAAAGACATCGATGAAGATGTGGTTGGTGTGTTCTGCATTTGAGGATAACTTTGTCGATTATTACCAGAAGAAGGGGACCAACTTTCAACTGCAACCTTTAATAAAGTGTACATGCTAATATTCTTATGTGTATGAATATTGAAAATAATCTATAGTTGTAATGAGTTACCTGTGGCTGAAAGATCCGTGGATGTCCATTGCCTTGTATGGAAAGCCTGCCTACTCCATTCTCCCTTGAATTGCCTTGTATGGAAAGTCCACCTACTCCATTCTCCCTTGAATTGCCTTGTATGGAAAGCATGCCTACTCCAGTCTCCCTTGAATTGCTTGAATTGCTTTGTCTAGAAAGTCTTCCTAAGCCATCCCCGCTTGAATTATTTTGGCTGGGAAACATGCCTACATCTGCACCATTACTTGTATTGTCTTGTATGTGAAAAGAGTCCACATCCGACCTATTTGTGCCATTTTGCATGTGTAAGACACCTGTAGTATTCTGATTGGGGTATTCAGCTGCACAATCAACATTAATACCGCCATCCTATAACAAATACATCAACAATGTCAAAAAAAAAATTATATATTACATTGACATAGACAACTGAATCTGAGTTACCTGTGATTGATTATACCAAGTCATTATTTGGGAGACAGAGTTCTTCAATCCATTTACTGTTTCTTCAAGTTCCTTAAGTTTATCCTGAAATAGAAAACAAATTACAAACATCGATCTAATAGACTAGTTGTAACTAATAGTTCAAGTTTATTTATAATCCAACATACATCCTTTGCATTGCTTTCCTCAAGAAGCATTTCATATCTTAAACGGGCAGCTTTTCCCCTATGTCCTATCTCTTTGTGCCCAATTCCAATACCTCGGATCCTAGCCTTTTTGGAAGGATTTAAAACTTGCAAATAAGCATCACATGTTAGATTATCAACACTTCTAGGATCTATTTCTTCTTGGTTTGCTACTTGGTTTTCCACAATATGTGAGATTTCAAGCTGTAATTAGAAAGCATCATAAAAGGAAAGCATAAATTGAGATATCAAAGCATATGTAGCTTTGTAGACATCATAGGAAAGCAAATATCCATTTTCTAACCACTTGTGGGCTTTTGTCGTAAACTTTTTCCAAAAATTTGTTAAGAGGCACAACAGGTTGATCTTCACTGACCTACACATGATAGATAACATAAAGACAAGTGTCCATTATTATATGTTCAACTCATACAAAGAAAGACAAGTGTCCATTATTAATACCATTTCTGCCCGATAACAACTCCATGTCTTTGATCCTGTGGTATGATCCATCACTTTTTTTGCTCTGTTTGCCTTGTTGATCTCGGAAATTTTCTAAACCACAAGAAACATATAATTAGAAAAAGTAGATAGGTATACATGCAAGTTATATGAAACCATTGTACCTTAGACTTCTCGGTTCCCCATTCTTTAACAAGATTTTTAAACTGATCCATATCTATGGAAGCATTTTTCTCAACTTTCTTCATCATCAATTCTGGTTCAATCTTGTACTTTTCATAGTAATCTTTCTTTACACGTGCCCTCCACACTGTTATCCCTCTGCTAATGTGTTCATCAATGTGATTCCATGCATTAGGTTGACTGCCTAAATCGAAGTATTTCTACAAAAACATAGAAAAACATTTGTTGGTCTTTTTATGAAAAAGATTACTTTAGATATAACAATCATACAATTTGTTGGTCTTTTATGAAAAAGATTACCTCAATAAATGATTTTCTATCTGCAAAAGCTTGTTCTGGTTGTTCGTTCCACTTCAAGTCTAGATGCCATATGTGTGGTTTCCTTGCTAGCATATGACAATAATGATTCAATTTGGCACCATTCTCCCCAATAGCATTTCCTTCATCATCCCATTGGACCTTGTGACGTGGCTGCCCTTTCTTAGGAAGTAGGCTTTGCTCACTTGCAGGTCCACGTCCATACTTCCTATTCTCCTATTCATCCTCAACATTTTCTTCAACTATTACATCATTTTCAATATTATTGGACAGTAGAGTAGGTTCATCCTCACAATTTTCTTCAATTGTGGATGGAGGGACAGCAATAGGTTGACTGGGTGTGTTGTTACAACTAGATCTAGTGAATCTTCTTCCTGCCAACCTTCAATTGACAAGGAAAAAAATTAGATTATTAGTGCAGAAATGTCAGTAACAAAAGTAGTAGCTACATTTGAAAAACAAATAAATTGCGGAGAATATGAGACACCAACATATGAATATTCAGCATTTGAAAAACATATAACTTGTAGAGTACCTTGGTTTCATATCCCAAAAAAGAATAATGATGTCCTACTTGCTGGTATATGAAACAAGACTAAATAAATTGCAAATAATATGCCATATAGTAACAGTTTGCCAAAAAAATGCAATACAACATATTCCCCAAGTAAATTATTCTAGACTTGCAAACAAAATAGACAGATTAATGAACTAAACATTAGCCCCATCATTCTTTTTTTTAGTTCTATCAACAAAAGAACCCTCGTGTCACTCCTCATCCAAGACACATCACTAGTTACACTACCATCAGATTGTAAACCAGTCAAACAATTCTCAATAAGAGGTACTTCAGAATAATCTTTAGGAGGATGCTTTAGCACTGTGCACCAATCATCATCATTAGGATCATTCACATAAAAGCATTGCAATGCTTGAGAAGCCAGGATAAACGGTTCCTCCTTTTTTTTTATCCTTGAAGTGTTGATTTGTGTGAACCCATACTCATCAATTCGCAACCCGTTAGAAGTGCTTTCATCAAACCAAGAACATCTGAATAACGGAACTTTGATTCTTGGACCATAAGTTAGCTCAATAACCTCCTCTAAGTAGCCATAGTACGTCACTTCAACATTTATAGGATTTCGATCTCTACCACTTGAATAACTTGAAGTGTCAGCACACAAATACACTCCACTATTTTGTGTAGTACATGTACTTTCAATGTGCTTTGAACGGAAACAATATCCATTGACCGAAAATCCTTCATAAGACATTCCCTCAGCACAAGGGCCTTGGGATAACCATCTCAAATCATCGCTAATACTGTTCGGCCTAATCTCTCGCATTTGCATTACCTTCATAAAAATGTAAAATAGTAATGTAATCTACACTAACTTGAACATTAAGAGTGACAACAATATTTATGTTTGAGACTTACATGCTCTTTCAACCACTTAGAGAACTCCTTTGCATGTTTTGTTTCTAGGGTCCGTGGGGCAATGTTGGGTTCCATATCTTGAAGAATACACATGTGTTCACTGCTTTATAAGAAGTGTCTAAATTAATGTACAACATATATACAAATATCAGCAAGGATTTTAGGACGTAATTAAATCTTACCTTCTGTAAACATCCAATTCCTCTTTATTGAAAAGGACATAATGATGGGCTTGTTCCAAAGTGTGGATGTCGAAATTTCTTGACACTCCAAGTCTAATTGGAGATCCATCAACATTATGAGGAGTGTGGATCAGTTTTGTCTCAAAATTATGCAAGTACCTACCACAAAATGTCAAACTTTCTTCAGCTAAATAGCCACTAGCAATACAACCAGCCGGTTTAGCTTTGTTTCTTACATACTTCTTCAATTTCTTCAAGTATCTCTCTATTGGGTACATCCACCTAGTTCGGACAGATTCGGCTTGCCTGGCTTCATAAGCTAAATGAATGGGCAAATGCATCATGATGGTGAAGAAAGGAGGGAAGATTCTCTCCAACTGGCAAAGAGTGACAGCAATTTCTTGTTCCAATTCTTTGAATTCCTCCACATCAATAATGTTAGAGCAAAGCTAGTTGAAAAATGAGAAAAAATTAGCAATAGGCTTGTACACATCTAAGCTTATGTAATGTCTCAAGGCAACAGGTAGAAGTTGATGCATAAGAACATGACAATCATGACTTTTCAGCCTAACAAGTTTTCTATCAGATTTGCTAACACACCTAGATATGTTAGAAGAATAGCCATCAGGAACTTTCAACTTTTCTAACACAGATAGGAACTTATCTTTCTGTGCATTAGTCATGGTGTAAGATGCTGGAGGCAAGTAATAGCGGTCACCTGCATCTACTGGCCATAAATCTCTTCGAATGCGCATTTTCTTCATATCTTGACGAGCTTGTAAGTTGTCTTTACTTTTCTTAGAATCACCCAATAACGTGTTTAAAATATTCTCGCACACATTCTTTTCTATGTGCATCACATCCAGATTGTGTCTAACACATAAATACTTCCAATAAGGTAGATGAAAAAAGATGCTTATCTTATTCCAACCAGGAGGTAATGGTTGAATTTGATCTCCAAGCCTCTTGCGCTTATTCATTTTCCCAAATGTGATATTTTCATATCCATCAAATTGCCTCAGTATATGTTCTCCAGATAGTGGCTTAGGTGGAAGTCGAAAATCTTTTTCACCATCAATTTTTTTCCTATCACGTCTATACGGATGATTCATTGGAAGAAAATGTCGATGGAAACCATAGCATTGCTTTTTCCCATACTGTAACCATTTTGATACAGTCTCCACATTACAACAAGGACATCCCAAATCTTTCTTACCTTTAGTGCTCCAACCAGATAAGTCACCATATGCTGGGAAATCATTAATGGTCCATTAAATCATTGCCCGCATAGTGAAGTTCCTTTTTCTATATGCATCATAAACTTTGACTCCAAGCTCCCAAAGTAGTTGCAACTCCTCAATTAATGGATCCAAGTATACATCAAGGTCATTGCCAACCATATGTGGACCTGGGATTAATAGGGACATCATAATAAATTGTTTTTTCATAAGAAGCCAAGGCGGAAGATTGAGAGGTGTCACCAACACAGGCCAGATGCTATGTGATGCACTCATATTGCCAAATGCATTAAATCCATCTGTTGCTAATGCCAATCTAACATTGTGTGGTTCAGCAGCAAAGTCTGGATACCTGGCATCAATAGACAACCATTCTGGTGTGTCTGAAGGATGATGAATACGACCATCCTTGCCTTTTACTTCTGATGGCCAAATCATATCTTTAGCAATAGATGAAGACACATAGAGCCTCTCTAACCGAGGTATCAAAGGGAAGTGATACATGAACTTAGCAGCTACCTTCTTTCCCTTTGTTTTGTATTGCTTTTCATTCCATATTGAAGCACCACAAGTATCACAATTTTCTTTTGAAGCTGCATCTTTGCAAAAAAGCATGCAATTATTTGTACATACGTCTATAGTAGAATGATCAAGTCGTAAATCCTTCACGCTCGCATTTGCTTCATAGTACGTCTCCGGGAATAGACAATTTTCTTATGGAAATCCTGAAACAATCAATTGTAACAACTTTGTGAAAGAATCGTTGGACCATCCAGATTCCTCCTTCAGAAATAGCAAGGCAACCAAATACGATAGCTTAGAATGACTTGTACAACCTCTATAGAGTGGTTGATCTATCTCTTTTAGTAGCTTGTAAAATCTTTGTGCATCTACATTTGCAGGTTCCTCTGTAGCTTTAGTAGAGTGGTCATTTGTTGTTTCACCCATACCAAACAAATCCTCCAACATCTGATGCATATTGTCGGTGCTAGGCATGTTTGGTACCACAACAGGATTGCTCCTACCAATCACCTCCCCATGAAACATCCAAACATCATAGCTATGCACAAATCCTTTGTGTAATACATGTGAGAATACCTCCTCCTCTGTTTTAAGGTATCTGTTCAAACATACCTTGCAAGGACATATTAATTTCCCCTGTCTAGTTGGTCTCTAATGGATAAAAGCAAACTCAATGAACTTTCGTAACCCTGTCTTGAATACATCACTTTGCACTCTGTTCCAAATATACATCCAACTCCGATCTATTAGAAAATCCATCTACATGAAGGAAAATATATAATAAGTAGAGGAACAGCTGTTTGAGATGTAGTCATGTAGGAGATGTAGTCATGTAGGAGCAAGAATAAGTAAGAAAAAGTAGAAGAAAACTTGCAAATAGAAGTGATACTAGTAGTCTAGTAGACGTGCGAGCAGGAGATGCAAGTAAGAATCTGAATTTCTGGTATGAGTAACAAGGAAATAGCAATAAGAGGGGACATAGAAGTAACAAAAATTTAGATACAATAGCAGGAACAGGAAATGAAGGAGAAATTGCAAAAAAAGAAAAGAAAAGAAGCTAGAATAGGAGACACAAGAGGAAATAGAAAAAAATCAAAGAAACAGTAGTATAAAAGGACTGAATTTTTTGCAACAATTGCAGCAAAAGGGGGTCGAATATACAACATGAAAAAGGAAAAAGAGAAAAGGGGAGGGAAGGGAGAAGACATACATGAAGTCTATCAATATACAAGAAGCAAAAAAAAGAGGCAGAAGAAACATGCTTCAAGAAAAATCCTTCAAGAACTGCAATAGCATAGGTACCCACCTAATCAATAATAGTTCACAGATCCATCCATTAACTTTTTCTCTCATGTCTCAACATATACTCGATTACAGGGTCTACTTATACTGTCAGATTAGCTACACAACTTCTCTTCTCAAACTAGGCGATCTCTCTACTACAAAGGAGTATTTTGACGCATGGCTATTTAGATTCTACCAAAGGAGATTCAAAGTTGTGTGTGGTCCTGATGCTATGGGTTATGTCCAACATATCCCATAGAATCTCAATATTGTAGCAGATCTCTATGCATAAAGGCACTGACAGTCTATTTCTTCTTAGATCTGATATCAACATATTGTTATTACTTATAACAAGCATTATGTGACAAATACCTAACTGTCCCTATAAGTCAACTGAAATACTTAAACATATAAGTATATGATATCATGTATAACATCTCATAAAATTAAGAACTAAATTACTTAAAATAAGTCAGCTGCATAAGACTTAACACCAACCAAGATAGAACATATGACATGCAGACCAGGACAACAGGGACAATTTCATTGTTTGGTATCTTGTTAATAACACAACACTCAATTTATGATAGTAGGAGACTGTAAACCAGCAGAACAATAGACTAGCAGAAGAAAATAGTTCATATATACCAACCACTACAGAAGAAAAGAAGTTTCCTCCCAAGAGAAACATTGTAGAAGTGTCTATCCCATCTAAAAAGATTACTTTCATTGATAGCTGCTAGATATCAAAAGAGGAAAATACCCACTTTCGAAAAATGGCAATTTGGATACAGAGATGAGTAGCAATAGCCTCCAACCTGGGAGTATAATAAACACATTTAAAAATGTATATACTTTTGATTAACTTTGTAAATATACAGGGGAATCCTATCAATGAGTTTACACTCAATAGCCTTACCCCGATGAAATCAGCTACATGGAAATTAAAGAATAAATGAATGATAAATTCATTAGAACTTCTACACAGAAAATATATAGAAGTATAGAAAAACCCTCTTTTTTTAGGTTGTTCATCACTGAGATGTTGTTTCTAGCAATCTTTTGTAATAGGATTTTAAATTCAGATGTATGATCATCTGAATTAAATACCAAGAAAGTTGACCATAGATATCAATATTTTAGATAGAATCCTTAAGAAGGTATTTCTCATGGATCAATTTGATCCATAGACTACCTTAAGAAGATGGTTACATCATCCCACTTAAGAAGATGGATATCATTCTTGGCTTCACACTATCCCCACAAGAAATTTATAATAATTATTTCCACTTCATCACAGATAGAAGTAGGAAGTGAAAAGGAAGAGGACCAGAATTTTTGATTGGCGGACATAGTAGAATTACAAAGTTCTAGTCTCCAATGGAAACTGAAATGATATGTAAATAAGTTTGGTATCTTTAAAAATCAAATGATGGGCATAGAAGCACTAAAGCATGGGCGTAAAATGAATGTAACTTCTGGTTCACTTGTATGATATGTATCATTATAAGTTAGTATCATACCATCTTTGTGCACACTTAGCATCAATAGAATGTCTGTCATGACCATGGAAAGCTTCAGACATGCATTCAACAAAAGGTCTGCTCTGGTTGAGAAGTCTAGGAAGAAGCCTCAAGAACGAATGGGTGTTCTTAGTAATGTGGGTTCCTCCTTGATCCCTTTGTTGTTAAAACAACATTTGTATATTTGTCTTTTTTTGTTTTCCCCCTCCATATAAAATAATTCCCTTTCTTTAACATGTGGTTGTGATGCAGGCCCTAAAAGCCAATAAATATGATAATGATCCTCTGCTAAGTGCAGCTTTGTACCTGAAGATTAATTAAAGGTCGACTGCCCAGGTCTCCCATGGGACACATCCATTCCTAATATAATAGTTGGATCTTAGGAGATCTTTGGCATGGATGGAAGATGCAGAGAAGTTCACCACAGCTGAGCATCCTCCATCCATGCCAAAGATCTCCAAAGTGCCAACTATTATATTAGGAATGGATGTGTCACATGGGAGCCCTGGGCAGTCGACCTTTAATTAATCTCTAAGTACAGAGCTGCACTTAGCAGAGGATCATTACCATAGTTATTGGCTTTTAGGTCATACATCACAACCACATGTTACAGAAAGGGTATTATTTTAGATGGAGGGGGTAAAGGAAAAAAGACATATAATATATCTAATTGTTGTTTTAGGAGGAACCCACATTACTAAGAACACCCATTCATTCTTGAGGCTTCTGCCTAGACTTCTCAACCAGAGCAGACCTTTGAGATGTTGACAATGACTTAGTGTGCCTCTGCAAAATGCAAAAACATCAGGCTATATTATACTTACAACCAAAAACAAAACATTCAAAAACAACGCAGTGAGAGAACAGAACAACACTCGTACAAGTGACCATAAATAGCAGTAAGAAGAAATCTTTTATCCCCGAGCAATTCAAATAGTATATTGATTATATTCCTTTCAGTCTATCTAGGTATTTATATTCCTTGATTATATATATAAATAATCAAGTAACCTGATATAGGTCTGGAGCAGTAAACCAAAGTCAATCTATTCTTGGATTTGGAGGAATCCGCTGTCTATATGGGATAGGCATATTGATAATTTTGAAATTAGAGTTGGTGAAGGTTGTAACAATATGATTTGGATTGATCCTTGGTGTTCAGGAGGTAAAACTCTTTCTAATATTCTAGGTAGCCATTTCTTAGCTAGATTTGGTGATCCCTCAAAGAAAAGGAGGCAACCAGAAACCTGAATACTAGATCCGAGCTTAAAAATAGCTTAGAAAAACCTTTGAGCTCATAGAGAACACAACCATAGGGCCAAAGTCCCAAAGTAGATATTCAACCTCCCAAACTTATCTGCAAGCACCACAAAAGTATGCTACCTGTACTTGAAGCCCAGAAAGGACACCATCTCTTAACAATATATATGAGGAAAAACATATTTATCACAATAAACCATATGTTCTACCCTTCTATGCTTCCATAATTGCAAGATCTTCTTATCTATTAAATTCTTATCTATGTGCATACATCCTTCCACTCAAACAGTTTCTAAAATCTCTTAGCATAGCTACTCATTCAAGCAGCAACACCTAGCCAGGAGGTCTAACACTAGGCAATATATACTATGGAAGCTATCAAGTTAGGAAGGAACAATAAATTAAAATTATATTTATCTAATATTCTATGCAAAGTCAACAACAAATACTCAGGAAAAACAAAATCTAGTCCTGGCTATAGAGTTGATCTAAGGTAGTGACTGTTTTTCCCAAAAATGATGAAGAACACTAGTGTCATCCATTGACTGAGAAAACTAGGTCATCCATTGATGAAGAACATATAATTCATAGAATGATCTAATCTAATAAGATGAGTTTAAATCATTACTATTTTTTTCCCATAAATTTCGAATTGCCAAAATAGACAGTGTGGAGTCAGGATTCTGGGCACTATGTTAGTGAAGAAAAGGGGTAAGAGGAGAGTGGGTTTGTCAACTAGATTATATATGATAAAATTTTCTATATATCAATTAAGTGGTGACTAGACTCTTACATATTCCATTTGACCCATATAATTTTAATAAATCATTACACTTAGCTTACTACATGTCTATTTTTAAACATCAACCCATTCTCAGTCCATAGTAATATTACCCATTTATCAAACATCACAATGTGGGTTCCGAATGAAGGCTATAAGGTTTGAGATTTAATTTATATGGCTATTTTATGTAAAGAGGAGATACGTTATAGGAAACTCAAAATTTGGATACGAAAATGAAGAAAGAAGCAAACACTGGCAGTAATTAACAGATTACAGTAAACTATTGGGATACACATGAAGAAATAAGCAAGCATTGGCAGTGAACAATGCATTATAGTGAACTCGAATCTGGGATACACATGAAGAAGGATGCACATTGGAATCGTTACCTAAAACTAAATGACCAACACATGATTGAATCAAACAGCATAACAACCAGCAAGCACAACAGTTGCAAGAGAATAATAAAACAAGTAGCATAGAAAAAAGATGCAGTTTTAGTAGCAGTACCTTTTCCCACGCTTCCGGTCAATGGACAGAAGCAACGAAATTAAAACTGAAGAAGAAGAACGTCCATGCAAGAGAAGAACTGGAGCAGAGGTGGTTGGGCAGCTTATGGGCGTCAGATCAAGGAAAAGAGACCAGTAGCTTGATCCAAGGTTGAAGTAGGTTCAGAGCTCCTGCTGGGCGCCGCCTGAGTCAGGTGTCGCTGGTTTCGCTGGGATCTGGCATGATATGGCTACTCCTAGCCGTGGAATTGGAAGCCGGCCAGACGGCCAATGATTGGAGTTATGACCTGCTGCAGTTGGGGCGCCGTCTGGGAGGTAGTTGGGGCTTCGTCCGGGAGGTAGGCGCAGTTGCAACTGGGTGCGACCGGTGGGATTTGGGAAATGCTAAGCGACTGGGGTCGTGGGGTTGCTGAGGCTGGGCGGCATTAAGCTGGAGCAGACCCTAGCCATGGAGTGATGGAGGCCTGGTCGACGGACTGAAGGCATGGTCGATGGAATCAAGGCACCGAGGACGAGTGGCTAGTCGTGGCGGCTGATCAGTGCTTCCCTAGTTCGTCATTGTGCAGAGGGACGAGTGGGGAGGGTTTTTCTTTTCCTTTTTAATTTTGATATCCAAATGTTGTATTTTAGAAAGGAGGGAAGGGAAATGAGATGGAGGGAAGGGATATGAGATGGAGGGAAACATTTTTCATGGTATTTTTCAAGGGATGATTAGTGAGTAATGTATTTGTGAGGGATTAGTTTTTGTAAAGATGTTAAAAAATGGTTGAGGGATTTGGTCCCATATTTGAAGGATGAGCCCTCACAAATAGCCATCATTATTCACAATCTATGGTTCCTCACAAATTTTCTTCAACAAAGGCCAAATTTTTTGTAGTGTATTGGGATTTATACCCACTCTGAATATGATTTGGATTGCTATCTATTTGATAGTACTTTTGGTAGACATGTCTTATGTGTAATTCATCTTTAGGACTACAAGTTGCATTCTTGGTCTGGCTGGTGGAGTGTTCCAAAGATGATGTTATTGTTATATATTGATTCTGAATGTTTAGATTTTGACTCATTATTCATACTAAATTATTGTCATTTTGATTAAGTAGATGCAAATAGCATCTACTGTGTTTCTTAGAGATGTTCTCTACTAAAGGATTGTCAATATGCATTAAGTAGCAACTACTTGTGTTCACAGACATGCTCTAAAAGATGTTTTAAAGTTGGATTTGGTCTAAGGGATTACTTATTTGTTTGGTAGATGACATTGTAAACTAATTTGGCTATATGCTATAACTATTTTCTATAATGTTCAATATTTGCATGTTTCGTTAAAGTTCATTATACTTAATTTGATGTTGATGCATGTACTCAGCTTGAGTGGGAGGTATCCCCTCACTGGGTCTCTATATGAGTCCCATGAGGTTGTTTCAAATGTTTTCATGTATAATGCTATATAGGAAAGTGGTCGTGACAAAGAAGATATAAGTAGAATAATCTATATAGATTAGATTGTCCCTGTACACTCACTTTCCTGGGATGGGTTGTATATTGTGTTTGTTCTTTCATGTACATGTATTTGATGTAAACTAAACTATATGTGAGAAGTAAGATTTGATTGTGGTTTTGATAGAGTTGCATATGATTTGTGATATCTTAATGTGATATCCATGATGTGACATTTGATTGTGAAAATTATGAAGAAATAAAAAGGAAAAAAATAACCTGTGTTTTTTCTATACAGTGTAAATTGACTTTGTTGAAATTAGTTTTCGCATTTTCTGATTTGAGTTTATTTTTGGGGATTCTCTATAATGGTTGGCATTTATGGTAATAAAAAGAGAGGTCCCGACAGAAATTTCATCCTCTTAATGTTCAATATTTATTCCTTGATTTAGAGTAGATGATTGAGATATACAAGAGCTCAATGTCATGTATTTATTCACACCAGAATGGACATCCATTACATACTCTCATTCATCATGTGGTGGGGATATCACTCCTCTAGAGGGACAAATTCCACCTATGTCACTCACAATAATCCACATGTGTCACAATGCACACTAGCACTATTTTCATAGCAACACTTATTCAAGGTCACATTTAGTGCATCAAAGCATGTTGAATAACATGCAATCATTGTAGTGACTTTGCGTCTAAGGACCACAATCACCACTATCACATTGAGATGTCATTCTAACTACTATAACTGGAACCCATGTATCACAGTCAAAGTGGGTTTGTTTAGTACACTTTTTCATAACAAGTACCTATGTTTTGATTTGATATTCAATATCATGGATAACGAGACATAGTCATCAATCAATACACATACTAGTCTTTATGTATTATTGTTGTCTAAACATCCACAATAATATCTGACTAGGGATTAATATAAGAACGATTAATCTTAACATACACATGATCTAATATTCAGGTCCTCAACCTGAAATCACATGTCATTGAGTCATACATTCTTATAACATTATTATATTTATTCATTATCCCATATTGAAACAAACACAATAATTGGAATTGGCTTTATTAATATTCAGAACAATTACAAGATGTGTGCTATAATTGACATATGATTGGATCTCAGGGGATACTAGCAACACCACTCCCATTAGATCTCTCAAAACCTCCTCTACTGATTGCAAAGAGAACAAGACATCCTCACAAGGTGCCCAATTAGGCACATCTCTCTCTAAAGACTAGGAGACCCTCACACTCGCTAACAACTCTAACCCCTCCTCATTAAGAATACCCCTCAAGAGGTCTGAGCTCCATCCCTATCCATCACAGATATCCTTAAATCCCAAGATCAAATCAAAAACAACCATGTCCCAAGAAGGCTCATCAATCATAAAATCACACCATCTGGTGAATACGAATGAAGCATCCCCCTCCTGACGTACCACCTTGTGCACCTCAAGATTAAAGGAAACACGACCCTTACCCTCTTCTAGTAGACAGACATGCATCTACTCCTCTTAAGAAACCAGGGCACCTGCCCTCCTACCCTTACATCCACATTGTATTTCTCCTACAAAAAACTGCCCACCCAGAATAGCCCCCCCTAAAAGATCTCAAGAAGACTTCATCGAGAAAGCCTAGTACACATCTCTCAACTTGTTGATCTAAAAACCACCTCCATTTAATGTCCCCACAACTCTATCCCAACTAACCAAACTCCTTCTCTTCTCCCATGGATGCAAATCCCACTTAAAACTCGTCATACTCCTCTCTATCGTCCTCATAACCACAATTGGCACCACATTTTTGCAAGGGTATGAACCAACATCGAACAAAACATCGATCTAATTAGCATGAGTCACCCTACAAAAGATAAGAGTCTACAAGACCAAGATTCCAATCTCTTTGTCGCCTTATCCACCATCCCATCATTATAGTGTGCCCTGATACATTCCTATACAAACGGAACCCCCAAATAGGGAAAAGTAACTCTCTTCTCCATTTACCCCAACACCTCCTTCAGCCTAGTTCATCTCCCCTCATATTGTCCCCCCATCAAGAAATATGATTTCCTTTTACTCAATCTCTATTCTGAAGCCCCTTTGTACCCTCACAAAACCCCCACTACAGCCTCCATTATCCTTTTAACTAGCCTCATAAAGAGCACCAAGTCATCATGAAACATCAGGTTGCTTTGGGACCACCCTCCCTCAAATCTTAAATCTATACATAGACCCATCCACCATGTCCTCCATCAATAACCTCCCCCAAACATGTCTGCATAAGTATAAAAACAACAGGAGAGAGTGGGAATCCTTACCACAAACCCCTGATGGAAGAGAAGAACCCCCCACTCCCATTCCATACAATAGAGAACCACCCCTCCTTCACGACATTCATCACAATGCCAAACACCCTAATTGAGGACCCAAAATTCCTAAGGACCCCCTTCAAGAAGGGCCACCCCACTCTATCAAATACCTTCACCATCAACCTTATAAACCATATTCCTCCCCCCCACCTCAACCCCACCTCCAAGTCATATACAAGCTCTTATGCTAGTCTAATATTGTCAACCATATTCCTCCCTCTCACAAAATTCACCTACTCAACTGAAACCAACTTGGGGACCACCAAAGTCGACCTCTCATGAATCACCATAGATCCCACACTCAGTCACACTTTGTCGATGCTCACATGCCTAAAATTAGATAATTTTTGTGCCACATCCTCCTTTAATAAAAGAACTAATCTGACACACTTGATGCTTTTATGTATGAACCCTCCTCTCATGCAATGCCTGACAAGCTTGAAAAAGTCCTCCTTGACAACCTTCCAAAAGGACCGATAGAAGGCTACAATTAGGACATCATGTCTCGATTCATTATCAACATCCATCCCCATCATAACTAATTTGGCCTTCTCCTCAATGGGCTTAGACACCAACATCTCATTGTCTCTATCGTCAACTATCCTGTCAAGCATTGTTGTATAACCTTCCACCCTGCTTCCCACTCTGAGGTGAAAAACTTAGACTAAAAACTCACAACCTCCTCCAAGACCTCCTCTGCACCTATAACCCACTCCTCGTCTTCTTTTTGTATCATCTCTACCACCAACCTACTCCTCCTGACTTTGACATGGGCATGAAAAAAATTATATTTGTGTCCCCTTTCTTAATCCATCTAACATCTGACTTCTCTGTTGAAAAACAATCCTCTAATCTCACTACCTCCTCTAGCTCTCCATCAACCTATTGCAAAGAATATGCCCCCTCACCTTCAAGGTCCCAATTAAACTACTCCTGCAACCCACGCACCCTCTCCTCACATCTCTTGAGCCTATCAAAAGCATCACCTACCTCCTCCATGTTCCACCTAACTAGCACAACCTATAAACTATGTTGTTTTTCCAAACCACTAATAGGATCACTACAAAAAAAATAGTCTTTAACTATAAAAAAAAAATTGTAGTGAAAACCTCATATTTTGTAGCTAAAGGCTTTAACTACATATTTCTTTACACATACAAATTGTAGTATATGCTCGTATAGCTAAAGCCTTTAACTATATTTTTCAAATATGTAGTTAGATAATCCATTCGCTACAAAATCATATGTATCTGGAAGTGTAGCTAGATATTTTCCTTACATATTTAAATATAAGTATAATTATAGCTAAATGTATGACTACAATTGCATATATAGTCAGTATGTAGCAAAAACATGAAGTTAATACATTTTATATGAAGTTAATGTGTAGGGAAAGGTGACAATTACTACACACACAGATATATATATATATATATATATATATATATAATTGTAGTATCTAGGCCAAGTTATGCAAATTATGCCAACAATCTTACTTTCATTTATATTGAAATGTCAAATGTACATGGGGAGGACATATACCTTGCCCCTATTACACAATGTGCACTACTTTAACTCTCTAGGAACCCTTCTTATGGAAGATAGGAGAAGGGCTTCTAATAAACCATGTAGAAGTTATGCAAAGGGGCCAGGATGCCTGCCCGGATAGCCCGAGCTTTGTTTCCTTAATAAATGCACAAGTTGAACAGTGCAGTAGCTGCATCTTTCCTTCCTCTCAAACTCCCAGTCCTAAGCAACTCCACTAGCTCGTCTATAGCTCCAGGAGTGCTTCCAATAGTTATCTTGTTTGCATCATCAATAGAAAGACTAAAAAGAGTTGCCGCTGCATTTTCTCTAGCTTCCATGCTCCCAGACCTTAGCACTTGAACAATGGGAGCAATTGCTCCAGCGAGCACTATTAGCATCTTGTTACTCTCGTATATTGACAAGTTCAAGATTGTTGTCACAGCATGTTCCTGTGTCTTTTCATCATCTGACAACAAGAGATTTACAAGGACTGGGATAGCTCCGGCCTCTGCTATCAGGATCCTATTGTCAGTGCTCCTTTTGGCCAAACATCATATATCAGCTTCTGAAGACCTTTGCTCATCAATTGAACTGTTGTGAAGCTTGTTGACCAGCTCGTTAATTGCAGTCCTGTCACCACTGACTACAATATATGATCCATCACTCTTCCTAATCCTACAATTTGTAGGTTGTTCAAAGTTATTCATCTCACACCATTGCATTATCAGACTTCTAAGAACATAGTTGGGTGTCAGCGTAAAATTTTGGAGCTTTTGTTGTATCCTTTATTTTCAGCTGTCAATACACCAAATAAAGTGCATGTTAACTGTAGCCTCTCTTTGAGATGCCTGGGTCTGTGACACAGCCTTGGAGCAGTAGGTTCTGCTGATGTGGGGTTCAAAGCAGAAGTCAAAATGGCCATTGCTAAAGCCCTTTGAGTGGTTCCATTACGACTTGAGTCCCTATTTCTGTTTGGAGTTTCCTTATTGTGACCCATCAAGACAAATAGCATCAGGAGTTTCTTTGTAGACAAATTTCCAAGTTCAATTAGTTGTCTTGCTGTTATTTTCTTGCTACTATAGGTTTGTTTCCCAGCAAGAGAACCAGAAGACCGAAGTCCCAATACCTTTGCATGTTTTATAGCAGCACCAAGATTTAGAAATCCTTCAGTTTTTGTGACCCACTGTTGGTGATCAGCAGTGCTTGAACTCCTTTGACATTGATGATCCTGATTGCAACAAAAAAAGGTCAAGAACCTAACAAAGTGGCAACAATATCAACTTGGATAACCATCCATTTAGACATTTGGGTAGAAAGTTACATCATTGTGTGCATGTAGCAAAATAGGGTTGTCGGACATTGGAGAAAACCCAAGGACTGGTAATCCTAGCTCCCTAAAATAATGAGCACCTGTTGAGGCCAGAAGAAGGAAGCTATTTGGTGGTCCATGGTTCAATATCCATAAACTCAACATCAAAACAAGGACTGATTACACCGTATTTGTTCAATCCATTCGGTTCAACAACAATCTTCCCAGCACGGTGGCCATCTACATATTTTAATACCCTAAATTCCAAATAGATTGAATAGGGTGAAGGAGAGCTAAAAGAACAAGATTCAAAGAATGTATGTAAATAAATGAAATAAACCAAGCTTCTGCATACAAGAAGGAACTTGCTGATGACTTTGGAAGGTCTGATCATTACGTTGCATTTCCCGTACCTCATCATTGTAGATCCTCTTTAGAGTGTCATTCAAAACACTCTCTCTCAGCATTGTAGTCTGAAAGTAATCAATCGTAGAATAGCAAAATGTTAGATTTGTCTATGTATAACTGTTTCCCAATACTACAGTAGCTAGTTCGCTTGTGTGTAACAAGTACATCAGTACATAACAGTAGCTTGTAACGTTTGTGTCTAAGCTTCTAGTACATCAGTACATGACATCAGTACATGACATGTAACTAGTACATCAGTAAAAATAGATATGGACAAGTGTTTAATGGTTACCATACTCTATCCTACTACTAAGCTAATAAATTAAATTGATCAACAATGTATGATTTGTAGCATGGAGTGCATTTCCAAATGGAAGTGCTAGAACAATGATATTTTTAACTGAGCACAGTCCTAACCCAGCTGCTATGTTGGATGTTATGCAATGGTGAGCACAAATTCTTAAGAAGGTCAGTTGTAGCTTCAGCTATGGGAAAAAAATATGAGGTAGTGGTTGGGCCGCAAGGTAGAAATTGAAAACATTGCATACTCCTATGTGTGAGTTCATAAATACCAATATAGATGCAACAATCCTATGTAAAATACATGTCAGTATGGGGGTGGTTTTTAAAGGTACGAAGGCAATGCTCTTGGCAGTTAGCTTTTCAAAGATACGAAGTGGATTGCTAACCTATAGCATATGGGTAGAAGATCTTGTAAGATATCTTTTGGCTGATCTCTCTCCTTACCACACAGAAAACACATGGTAGCAAAATTAGTTTTAAAACTGAATATAATTTTTTTTGGCATCAACTAGTGATGCATATAAAAATGAAAAATTTCTCAACACTCACCCTCTCTGCTAGACTATGGTTGTCATTCACTTGGCCTCATCTTGCTCAAACATGGATGTATTCCTTGGGTGGCTCAGTTACTCTTTTCCCCTTGCTTTTTGCTATTGTTGTTTGCCCCACCATTCCCTTCAACTTATGGGCTCAGTTCCTCCATGCCATTTCCGAATGCATCTGTTGTTTTACCCTCTACATCAGCAATTCAGATGAGAAAAAAACAAGTCCTAGTTGCTGACAGATGTAGTAAAAAAATATAATAATAGATATGATGGAAATATGGGATAATATGCATTTTAGTGATTGCTTTATGACTAGGCATGTTGGTGTTGAAATGAGTTGTAATACTTATTATACAGAGATAGGCGGTTTTGTGTTACCAACCTGATTTAGAACATCAGAACCTGATGAATAGGATGCAAACATAATAGCAAGACCCTTGGTATCAAAACCATTCTTCTCGGCCAACCTATTAAGCCAATTGATCATTAGCTTGCAACTACTAGAATAGCTACATGTGAAAAACAAAAGGTACAGGTTATGATGTATACAATCATTTAAGCCAATGGATCATTAGCTTGCAGCTACTAGAATAGCTAAATGTGAATATGATCTCACTGGCTCCTCATTTTACATCTACAAAGATGATGACTTACATCTGACTCACCCTATGGAAGTAGGTGTCTGCAGAATCAGGCATGTCATAGTTGATGACCATGTTCACTCGTAAAATATCTATCCCTCTATTGACCAAATCAGTCACAATGAGTATCTGCTTGACACCTTCCTTGAATTAATAAGTTGCAACCAGATGGAACTGTAATCAAACTTATATGTAGGTAAATATAATTCAAATGGAAGATGAAAGATGGGACTGGAACCATCTGTTATAGGATGATTTGAAATTCTGGACTCACCATGTGTTCTACAGGAGTAGATATACTCAAAATAGAAATCCATGAAGGCAACATAGTGACTAAGATTTGATGAGTGAAACAATCAAAGCACGCAAATGAGGCGAAACACTGCTTAACAATGGAGCGCTACTATATGTACATCCTAGTTTTTTGCTTATGGCATCAAGTACCTGAGAGATTAGAGACGGTTACCAAAGATATTATTGTGTAATAAAAATAAGTTAACTAATGATTCAGAGGTAGTGGGTAAACATATGTTGATACAACAGATGAAAATAAAGGTAAAAGGTAAACATATGTTGAGTACCTTCCGTTCTATTCTAGAAACCTTTAACACATTTTTGTTCACTCCTCGCTTGCTGCAAAATAGCCAAGAGAGTATAACAGAGCTGCACATTACAAAATTGGCATGGGTAGGCACTAAGAAAGGTGTCAACAGTAGAGATCCTTATAACGATGTTCATAAAGTAGCATGCCCTACAGATGGGAAATAGTATCTGCAACAACTAGCAACAAAGACTGAACCAAAAGAACTCTTTAGCAGATTTTATCCATCAAGGAAAATCTCCATAGTAGGAGAATGATGTGGGCGCCAATTAAATCACAATTTCTAGTCTTGTTAAACCTATGCAAACATAACAATAAATAGTGAGCAGATAACTTACTTAATAGCACCATAACTCCACAATAAATGAGCAACCCACAGTTTGATTCAAGAGCCTTGCGGGCGAGGAATGAGTAATGTACCCAGACATTTAGATAAATTAAAGTAACATTGGTTAATATGTATATACTCAAGTTACATTTATAAAAAATGAAACATCACTCATTAGCAACACAATTTATTAGAAACAGAACATTTCTGTAGAATTAAGAAATAATAACATTGCTAAATACCTTTTTCTTCACTTCATAAATATCATCTATGGATAGTTAAGATAGACTCCTAGCTAAGTGAAACTATTCCATATCAACAAAGTCTTCTTTTTTAGTTAGAAAGAATTTTTTGATGCAGATACATCTATATTTATTCCTTTCTTCATGGATGATATATTTTTATGTATGCATGCACTAGAGGATGCACTTAAGCTGATCCTAATCCATAATCAAAGACCATCTTCATGTATGTGTTCTTTCCATCAAAAAATGACAACGATCATTATGTTGCACTCTGCGGTCTCACCAAAGCATGGTTTAACACTATAAATAAATGCTAAATTAATAGCCTTTGAGGAACATGTTTTAGCCGAATGAATAACCATACAATAAGTAATCTATTCAATAGTTAGTGTGCCCTATTAGCCAGCTTTAACTAGTTCTACAACATTGTGTTGATTTAAAGGCTAAGTAGACCATGAAATCCGCCCAAGTGTGGTCCTACCAGTTGGCTCAGTAACTAATGTTGAGGGATGATCACTCAAGAATTTGCATGACACACTCTTTGTCAAGTCACATGCATCGCCAACTGAACTCCTCCACTACTATAGATGTCTATATCCTCCCTCTCTCTGTCTCAATGTTCTTATAGTAGTATCCTAGAGAAAACGGAAGGTGGAGTTTTCAAGCATGTTCATGTTTATGTGATTAGAAAATTCATTGTGTACCTTTAACTTTAGTACACTGCAGTAATTGTTGATCAAGTGTATGATAAATATAACATAGAACAACTAACTACAAATAACCTTCAAAATATCTAATCAAATTATGAATTGGATACTGAAATACTGATAACATTCATCTTCATTTCTCTTACAAACTCTATATGTGAATATACTGCATTACTTGTTGAATTTGATAAGAAAGCATGTGGGTATTCACATTAATATTTAGTCAAATAGAAACTCTAAAATATAGATCAATGTGATAGTACTAATGCTTTTCCAATTGATTTTAAATTCACATTCTTAGAGTTCTCACAACACATCATGAATTTACAGTTACATAAACTTTAAAATTGTAATTCAGTGAATAGAACATAGGAAAGATATACTTACTGATACAACTTTGAGGGTTTATAGCTGTTGTTCTAGCATCAAGACCTGACATTGGTTCATATGATAAGTGAAAACTGAAGAGAGTTAGATACATTACATTGGCTGATGAGTAGCCTACAAATAGGCCCATGATACAAATAGAAGAACCATGACAGTCATCACGCCACCATGTTCTAATGGGGATAGGATGCCTAGAAAGGTGAAGATCATTGTGAAAATAGTCATGCCAAAGAACTAAATCCAGGTCCTACATAGATGCATAATATTGAGTTAGTAGGTGGTTTGAAGGCATCACCGTAAACAAGTTTCCAGCCAGTTCGCTAATCTTGAAGATGGAGGGGATCAAGTAATAAAACCAAGCATAGATAAATCTCCTAACACGAGCGGGACCACTGGGCATCCTAAACGCACAGAAAACATATAGAGGAAGAAGAAATCTATTAGGGAGGAAGACAAAGTGGACCATACAAAGAGTGTGTTGCAGAACATAACCAACGTTTCTACCCAGCCCAACACAAAGAAAGCCTACACCGAGAGGGCAAAGGAGACTCACATTGTTGTTAACCCAGTTGTGGATGAAGTGGTGGAAGTCATTGAAGTCAATGAAGGAGAAACATAAATTGAGATGGATGATTCAATCAATAGGGAGGAACCTACAAAAGAAACTGTCTCAAATGAAGACCTCAGTCGCATTAACGACATCCTAGCTACTAATATCCCTACTGTCCCAACACGGAAAACCAAAGGAAGCAGTGCCAAAATGAAAAGGGAAGGAAATCAACGAGCCCCCACGTCCTCAGAACCCCGCCGTCGTAGTCCCAGACAACCTAGCACGAAGGTTCGAGAAGAGCCACCCCTTGCAGGAGACACCAACTCAATTTCACAGCCCCCATTGCCTGAGCCACCTCTTGGAGAGGAAGATAACAAAGAGAACCAGATGCCAGTTTCACCTAAACCCAGTGGTCTCCCGGAGGCCACTGCAAACAACAGTTAGTTTGTTAAATGATAGATACGATGTGATGGAATATACGAGGAGTAGGGAAGAAGGATACCCATAGAAACCTCAAAGAGCTTATGTCTTCATACAAACCCAAAATTGTCGGTATCATTGAGCCCTAGGTAAGTGGACCGAAAGCCTCACACATCATATCTAGTATGGGATTCGATAGATCCAGTGGGATAGGAAATAAGTTCTAGAAAGGAAACGGAAGAAGGCCGTGCTTGTGAGGAACATCATGAAGCTTGAGAAAGAACTTTCTGCCTGCTACAACCCGATCACTGACGACATATACATGGACATGAAAGCGACACTCGATTTGGTGCTAAGAGAAGAGGAGGAATGGAAAATGAAAAGCCACATAAACTGGCTTACCAGTGGAGATTGCAACACTAGATTCTATAACACCTATGTTAAACAACGCCGGAGAAGGAATACCATTACCTCTCTTCAAAACAAAGCAGGTATATGGATCACAAAGGAAGACGAGCTAAAGAACATGGTTCACAGTCATTTCCTAAACTTGCTCACAGAACCGATCCAAGGTAGAGGTGAAGCAATAGTTGCTATTCCATGCCATTTCAAGAAACTTACTATATGTCAGAAGAAGAAGATTGCAGCAGACCCCACTGAAGATGAATGCGTGGACATCTTCAAGGAGGTAAACCCCTACAAGGCAGTTGGTCCGGATGGGATCTCAGCCTTGTTCTTGGTCCATCATTGGGAATCAGTAAAATAGTCTATGCTCAAGACGATGCAAAGTGCTTTATGAGGAGAATAACTTCATGCGGTGATGTGCAATGCTACCATGGTCCAGATACCTAAAACTAAACACCCTACAAGCTGTGACCACCTACGCCCTATATCCCTAAATAATTTCAGCCTTAAACTTGATTCCAAGATTGTGGTGGAATGTCTAAAAACACAATTACCTGGGTGGATTTCTCATGAACAAAGTGAATTTGTTCCTAGACGTCACATACAGACAACATAGCCCTCACATAGGAGATTATTCACATGATGAAAAGGAAACGGGGGAGAAAGTACATGAGGCTTTCAGCACCAGCACAGTCGAACAGATGTTAGAACAAACTAAATATAAAATATATATTTCTTGAGGTCTATCTCCTTCACTGCAAGTAGACAGTTGCAATTTAACCAAATTTCTCAACCACGGAAACAGAATATCCATTGTGCCAGCTGCTAACACTGTGATACTTCTACATACCAGGTGAAAGAATCCTAGCTTGAGATTGAACACAGAGAAGAGTATTCATCTTGTTTCCATGAGAAGGGATTAGGTGCGCTAAGGATCACTAGAAAAAACAACAGAGAAATGAAATTCCTATCAAATTTCTAGAGTTACTATAACAGAATTCGTTGAACCCCTTCATAACATGTTAATGAGATGGATATCCTATAACTACTAAATTGAGACAACATTTTAGATACTTTAGAGAACCCTATGTTGATTAATTAGTCCCCATGTAACAATGTGATTGGTGGAGATAGAACCTCAGAAAATATGATAATTCTGTGGGCAGCCTTATAGCTGAAACAAAAAATGATGTCAAAGAGGTGAAGAATGAAATTTCTCCTGATTTGATGAGTTGTCCAGGGAGACATTGACCTTTTTAGTAAAGGCTTAATCCGAGAATAAATCCAAGAGGGAATAGAGAACTTTGGGTTTATATAGTTCAGTCTTAGAGGGAATAAATCCTTGGCCTAATCACTGGTTCAGCCAGTCCTACATCTGCTTAGCGGGAAGGGTAATCCTTCTGATGACTGATAGTAAACAAGGATTACTAAGTTACACCAAATTATTAATGAGCACAAAAGGAAACTCATATTAAACATGGTTAAAAATAATCCAATGGATCCTTGGCGATATGAGTGCACTACACTACTGAATACATTAATTCAAATCTAACTCTATTTTAAATTCACTATCCATGATTGGAAGGGCTCTCCTTATGAGCTTAGACATGCAAGACATCAGATTAGACATGCAAAACATGGGAAGTTTGGATGCCAACCAATAATGGCATGACACTATAGTTTTTGTATCAAAGCTATTTAATAAAAAGCATACCCATTTCCACTGCAGAGTTACAAATCTGTTGTGCAATGCGGTCTGGAAAAGATACAACAAGATGAGGCAAGTCATAAAGCTTCCGTTGATTTTCCTCGCGATTCCACAGCTTCATTCTTCCACTAGCCACATGAAGGACAACAAGAGCTTTCAACTAAATAAATAAAAAAAGGTTCATTGAATAAAATTAGTTATTCAAAGTTAAGCAAATAAGCATCTAGTTTAGCAATCCTTTTATAATTAACAGATTAACATAAATCCAAGCATGTAGACTACATATTGAAATCAATAACTTATTGATTCAAAAACTACATGTTACAATTTAAAACTCACCTAGATTCCTGGATATGGAAGGCCAATCAAGCAATGCGTAGCCTATGTGATGTATGGTCAGACATCTGGCGAAGATTGGAGTAGATGTTTTGATCAATTCAATGGAAGGCATGTACTTCACTATTGCTAAAAATTGTACTTAATATCTCCTGAATTTGGTAGTGTTTAGGATCTGAAGTAGATTCTCATCAAGAGCACACTTGAAGGAGCATATTATGAAAAGTAGACACCCAATCGCCTGAAATAAACCAAAAGAATAGTAGATAATGTTAATGAAGATTACTATGTTGTAAGAAAGGATAGCTAAGTAGTTGGTGACTATTACACAATTATACTTCTCTTAAAGTCTGATGCAAGTGCCATCAATCTAAGAATCATCACCCTAGCATTGATTGCCACTCTGCCAACCTGTGTAGAATTTCCTTTTGACATTTTTCTTTCTCCTTGCTTTCTCTCACAGAAACATCTTCTTTCCTCCTATTTCTATATCTATTTTCAGCCCCAAGAAAACTCCATCACATGCCAACTATAGGTCCAGTCCTATCAGCAATAGAAATCAATTAATAATTAAACCACTAACCACAAGTCAAGTACACCAAATCCCTCTACCGTCTAAAATTTTAATTGCCATAGGAACCAAGAAAAGAAACCAGCTCATCCATTAGAGTAATAAGCTTCAAGGAGATCATACCTCAAAAAGAGCCAAGATCCAATCATTAAAAAACATAGATCATAGATCTACCTCTCACCAACAACATAACACAAAGGATACCTCAAGCTTCTCATTGGTCCACTCAGAGCACCATTTACCCATTGCACAGCCTGCTCTTGTGATCTGACTTCCTATTGTGGCATGCTCATTACCACTGTGGAGTCTCAAGATATAAGCAAGTGAATGTGGATAATCTGGGATATCTCCAGCATCTAAGGCACTAAATCTCAAATATCTTCAGTAATCAATATTCAACTATGAGCAAGAACAATCTAGTTAAAAATAGTCTAGAGGCGTATTCAATTATCATTTCTGTTATCGTTGTATAATTGCTTTGACAATAAGTTGCATTATCTCAGTAAAGAAAGTGAATGGTAGCTCAAGGCTATGAACAAAATCATAAACTCCAAGTACGGAATCTAAAGGACCATAGATTGAAAGAAAAAATGTAAGTATCAGCTAGACTTTGAAAAAAATCTAGATACAAAAAAGTGGTTATCACACACAATGCTAGATTCTCTTACCAAAACAAAGTTTACCTTTAGTAGAGGCAGAGGCAAACGTTTCAAGATTTCATCCATAAGATCTTGAAGATTCTCTTACCAAAATACATGTACTATGACTAATGTAGAAGGAACCAGCAACATTGAGTTATATAATCTGTCAATAGCACATGAATATAATTCAAAATCGTCCAGCTTTACTTCATTCTACTTGGCAATATGTAAAAATATTGTCTATGAAATATTTAGACAGTCTGCCAAGAAATTCATAATAGTGACCACTTCTTTCATCGAAGAATCTTGATAGTGTGAGTGTGATATGGAAGTAACAGAGGTCACTTACCGCAAAAGAGAAACATTACAGGGCTCCTTTGACAATAGGAGATTGCATGAGGCAGCAGACTCGGTTCCTTGCATAAAAAGTGGCTAATGATGAAAGGAATATTATATTCAGCATCTGATATATTCCATTTGTCAAACAATAAATTAAGAAAGGGTGGTCCTGCAACCAGGTTCTCACTTTTAAATACTGACAAATACATGAGAAGGGTGTCTATCCTTTGACCACCATTTGAGGGTTGAATTATTCTTGGAACCACCATTTTAGTTTGCCCTACCAATTGCTTCATTGTCCATATATTGACCTATTTCCTACACCAGAAGGATAAAAGATGGTCCAAACTATGGTGCAGCTTCCAAAGTGGTGCCATAAACTATTAGGTTTTCCAATGGATTCCCCAAGATAGTTGCATCGTAGGTGGTGGGTGTGAAAGACCATCCTGTGATGTTATAAGCTAGCAGTAAGGTGTTATCATAAATACGAACATAACAGAAAAGATTGCCAAGCTAACAACAAAGTTGCATGAATATAGCTTGGAAGTCAGCAGCTAAAACAAAGTATTATCAGTGACAGTAAAGTTTAGACAAATCTTTAGGACTTTGAAGACTAATAGGATATCCCTAGATGACACGTTCTCGGTGAGCAATTCAATTATAATATCTATCATCGTGTATTTTCCTAGAAAAATAATAAGTATTCTAGTAGTTAATATGTTGGTACAGAAATAATTTAGACGAGAACATACATAACGACATAAACATGTGGTCGTACCTCTGCTCTATCAACTAGAATAATATGCGGGTACATAAATAATTGAATGCACTTGTGGCACCACACATTGCTATTCATATCGAGAATAAAGTGAAGAGGAAAAATATTTTGTTTTACACAGAAATACATATGGTCTAATGCCCTATGGCTCTCAAACACTAAAAGTCATCATTGGAGCAGAATTGTGATTTTATAGGAAGATCAAACCTCAGAATAAACAAAATTGATCAAAATGATGATGCAAAAATCCAAAAAGTAATATTGGTCCATTTCTTTAGTTGGATTAGTTAGCACAAAAGAATAAAAAAGAAATATCAGTCAGAATAAACATAATAACGATAACATGAAACTTTGCAACTAGCAACCAAGTGTACAAGCAAAAAGGAATTGCTCACCTTTCAATGAATAAAAATTGGATCAAAAAATAAAATGCAAACATAGGTTAACCTATTAATGTCATAGATCGGCATCAAAATCCTACACAAAGAAAGCTCAACCATACAAGAATCAGTTGTGGCTAGACTCTAAATACCCGACATAGCATGGACTTCAAACTGCATGAAAGGATAAATGCATTTATATAATACCACAGTTGTTTGAGCTGTGCTCTTTAAGACTAGGACACTAGCCGACCTAGGCTTTTATTTTTCATATTTATATGTTAGTCATTTCAGACATGCATTTAAATGCAAATCATGAATAGAACTTGGTTAACTCATCATGGAATCAACAAAATGTCTAATCCAACCAGAGAGGCATTACATTCACCTTGTAAGTAGCCTATAATCTAGTTTTGAGTAGACATTGATTTTTTAGTATTCAGATACAAAGGATTTGTTTCAGATTCAGTTCAATACCGATTCCAAAGATCAAGATAGACATAAATACTGGTGCAGGCCGTTATATAAAGATGACTGGTTTTGGTTTACTTTGGAATCAAGCCGCCAACCAATTTAAACCAGAAATTAAGTTCGTTTCTACATTCAGAACAATTAGCATAAAAGAAACAAGTAGAAATATCAGTCAGCATAGTTAACAGCTATAAAAGTATGAGCTTAACAACTAACAAACAAGTTTAATGTAGAAAATAATAGCTCACCTCCAAAGAAAACAACCAAGTATTTTGTATATTTATATTCTAGACATTTTACGCATAGAATGTCATGTGTGTATGTGTGTGGAGAATTATAGAGTCGGACTTAACCTAGACTCACACCTAGAAAATTATGAAGACAACTCAGTTCTTTCAATGTCACATCAACCTAACTTCAAATCCAACCAATGTGGCATTACATTCACTCACTTCATGAATAATCTATACACTTATTTGAGCGATAGTTTCCACTGTGATATATTTTTTTGTTGGAAGGGGTATACATTTACAAACGATCCAAAAATTTGGTGGCTAGGGTACCATTATATCAAAACTATCCATTTATTATTCAGATTGTATACTTAATGGAAAATTATTGGCATTAAAATAATAAATTTTGCAAATAAACAATGTGCTTTTCACTAGCGAGCACATGTAACATATATATGTTTCCCATCCAACACTTGATTCTATACTTACCATTAATTAGATAAATACACATCCTCTTTTTGTGTCAAGTCCAGATACATCAGATTGAGAAGATTTTTAAAACGTATATAATTTGTGGTATACGTCCAATCCATGTGATTGGATCATGTAGTATAGCATCAAAAAGATGTCAACTACAAAATGGGTATGTACAATGTTTCAAAAGTCAATCTAGGTAGAGGTTTCATTGGTAATCAAGGGCACCTTGACATCTGATTTCACCCTTTGGCACCTTTCTAGCTGATATATACCATTAGGCACCCTCTCAGGCTAGTCAGGCTAGTTAATGAGCCAGTTCTTGCCAGTAAGTTCGCTTTTTTAAATGCAGTCTGATTTTATCACTACATGGTTTCAGAAAATCCAAGCACATTGCACTGTTCTACACTCTTGTATCAATTCCCCTCCTATTTTTCTTATAGGTTCTTGCAGTAGTAATGGGTAGGAAAAGGATTGAACATGAGGCAGTGGATAGGAGAGGTATGAAAAAGAGAAGTAGAGTATGACAGAGAGAAAACAAGTAGGGTAGAAGAGCACCCAAGGAGGCACATAGTAGGTGTCTAGGGGTGGTGTAAGTAAGTAGGATGGGAGGTTCAACTGCTTGGTAGTGCATTAAAGTGAACACAAGAATCCTGAACCAAAATCACCATACAGTTTCACTATGATTTCTATAGTAGCAGTAGCTATAGAAAAAATGTGCATACATTGCTTAATTACACAGAACCTCAAAATATGCACTATAAGAATTTTGGAAGTGTTAGCATTGATTCAAGCTATTAAATTATTTGCCTTTCACTGATAAATAATTCATTTCCTCCCATGAAAAAAGATTAGCTTGAGATAACTAAAAACTTATACTTTTCTTGCCAAATGTAGTGAACAAGGGCTTCTTCAACAAACTAGAAGAAACTCTGTTAGAGGTAGTGCATTGCCTGATCTTCAAATCAGATGCTAAAACCATTTCATAAAATACATATTGAAAGAATAAAAGCATACTAATAACCTCTAGGTTCACTCAAATAATGAACTGAGAAAAGAATATCTTTTTTTTTTGGTCGATCAAAACTTCTGTTGCTTTTTTTCATTTTTTGTTTCGAAAGTGTAATGCGTGTTAGTTCCCAAATGAGAACCAGCTAAAAGAGAAAACATATCTATACAACGGAATGGGGTATCTATGAAAAAGAAGATAAGAAACAAACCCTCTTCCAAAGAGAGAATATAGGCATGAATAACCCATAAAAAGAAAGGAATCACATAAAGCTCCAGCAGATGAGCCTCAAACCAAAAGAAGATATGAAGCTTCAGAGTCCATCTTTAGAAACTAGCTGAATACTAAAACAACCATTCCAGCATAACAAGCCTGACGTCACCATAAAGGAACAACAAACCAACTTTAGTAGAAACTCCCAGCACCAAAAGCATCAAAACAGGTTGAGTTCTATCACTAACTCACCCCTTGTATCAACAGCCCAGGAAAATGAACACAACCATAAAAGCTTGCTGCCACTTCTCAACAGAAAGAGCAGGAAGAGTACAGCATCAGAACCATCTTCAAACACTCACAAATTAGCAAGGACCAGAGAACAAAAGGACCTCAACCATCACTTCAACCAAGTGAGAGGGGAGCATCGACATCCAAAAGGATGGGGCACAACTATCACTAGAGGCAAGACACAACTGTCACTGCAAAGCGAGGGAGCTGTGGCAGATTGCTGAGAGCCAAGAAGCCTACTCCTATTACACGAAAACCTTGAAGCAAAATAAAAAACTAGTGAGAGGGGAGCATCGGGCTCAACCATCACTAGGTACGTATCATCAAGCAGCTATCAACAGGACATGCAAGCAACCATCACATGTCATCAGAAAATGCAAGAGCCATCAATAGGAAAGATACAAAAGGCCATCAAAAGGAGCTACTGAAGATATCATCAGTTAAAGGCTCCAAAGAAACACAGAAGAAAAGAGGCTCAACCATCACTGATCAGTAGTGAGAGAGGAGAAGAAGAAAAACCACCATGATCAGGCAACCAGAAGAAAAGAGTGAGAGGGGAGCATTGACATCCAAGAGGATGGGCTCGACCATCACAAGAACCAGTTACCCAAGATACATAAAAGATAGACAACCATCATTAAGAAATCCATCAACAAGAAATGTAGGAGCAATCTTTAGAAAAAAGACTCCAGAGGTACGCAGAAGCAAAAAGGCTCGACCATCACTTATCAGTAGTGAGAGGGGGGCAAAAAAGACCAACATGATCAAGCATAGAGAAAAAAAGAGGTCATGCATACAGAAGAAAAGAGTGAGAGGGGAGCGTTGACTTCCAAGATGATGGGCTCGACCATCACAAGAACCAACTACCCAAGATACATATAAACACAAGCAGCCATCCTCAAGAACAACACGAGATAACCCCATATAGGCTTCACAGAATGCAGAAACATAAAGGCTCAACCATCACTTATCAGTACTGAGAGGGGAGCAGAAGAAAATCCACATGAGCAGGAACACTAATGAAAAAAGTGAGAGGGGAGCATTTGGGCTCAACCATCACAAGAACCAACAACAGGAAGGATACAAAGAACATCACACCATTAAACCTCAAACAGCCATCCAGAGGAAGAAAAAAACCAAGGTACATCAGCTGCATGAAAATAGAAATTCAGAAACCAAGCAACCAACATATCAAATCAAGAGAGTTGCAGCACAACAGTGGACTGCATCAAAAAGGAGTGAGAGAGGAGCGTTGACATCCAAGAGGATGGGCTCAACCATCACAAGAATCATCATGAGGGAAGAAGCAACAGAACAACAAACCATTAACCAAGTAGGCCATCTAAAAACTGCAGCCCATCAGAGGTAAGAGGGGAACGTCGACATCCACATCAGGATGGAAATTCAACCATCACTGGAGAAAGGAACCCCCAAAGCAAGAGCCAGCACTCATTACTCAGTTATGACAAAATTTGTACAAAAGACACTCAATTCTGAAAGAATAGTTTTCCGAATAGTAGTTTCAGACTTGAATTTGTCTTCAAAATGTTGCAATCTTGAGTGTCGACACCATCAAGGTGGGGCTCCTTACCACATTCACAGACTGACATCAGGTTCACACAACTAGACAATAGGTAGGCTTATCACAAGGAAGGATCATCTGAAAGAACGATAAAACATAAACTGCATACTCGAAAAAAGATAACCATCAGGGCAAAAAACACATCAACTGTCCTCGAGCCAAGAAGAAAAAGAGATACTCCAGAAAAGAATATCTTGATATAACTGAATTGTTATCTTTCCTTGCCAAATACAGTAAAAAGAGATACTTTAACAATAAATAAATCATGAAATGAAATGTGTATTTTAGAAAAACCGTGATAGAGGTGATCCATCCCCAAAACATCAAATTAGATACCAAAACCATCTCATGCAAATATTTTTCCAAACATAAAAAGGTCAGATTCAAGAGAAAACCTACTATCATTGATGGATTTCAATCCACAGTAGTGTTTTACATGTTTTAGATGGCATCAACATTGGCATGCACTAATCAGGTTCCATGAAGCTACTATCAACTAGTTCATGTGATGTACTACTATCTTTCTCAGATGCCTGTTGGTGGTGATGGTGGTGGTGGCGGCGGTTTTCAGGCCACATCCATTTGCACATAAGTTCCTCCTGGAGTTGGAACAAGGAATCCCATGGACTTTCTGGCCCATGTCATGTGATGAGATCTTGTTTAGACTCCCCCAGTCCATATATGTGACCCAAAGGCACCTTTCCAGGACCATTGGCTCAGTCAATCCTATAATTGTTGTGCAGTATAGTCGGGCTCCCTACTGCCATTCAAGTGGTCAACTTGACCCTTCTCCATAAGAAGATATCACGGTTCAATCAATAAGACAGTTGAGATCTATTGAACTACACAAGATTGTCTCTCTTAGAGTATGCCCATTTTGTGGTGTTAATTTGTTTAAAATTCTGGAATGACGATTATCATTGTTGGCCTTATTATCTTTTCTTATCGCTGCATTGTCTAACCTATTCTCTTAAATAATGTCAACAGACCGGTCAGCACTGGTGCAAATATTAAGACACTTATTTGACAAGTGTTCTTATATTTAGAGAGGGCCCAAAACAATTTTATTTTCAAGGGAACATGATTCTGTACATAGAGACAAGCAATGAATCCCATGAAAATTTCTTTTTGATTAAGGAGAGAACTATCACCTTTCATAGAATCCTAGAACTATATAGAATTATCTTAGATTTGTGAATTTTGGATGCATATAGATTCCACATAACACAAATAACACAATATAAACCATTTAGATGGTCAAGAATATGACCTACTGGAAATGGGCTGGCTGAGGCCTGGCAACACAAGAAGCAAACAGGAAATAATGGCTTATTATTACATCATTCACCACTAAATACAATGGCCGACCAAAGTATATGTGGGTAGTTAGAATGGGTTATGAAGACGTACAAGAGATGAGTAGTCTAAATGGCATGGGTTCTTAGAGGCGTGATCGACAACATGGTCTTGGCGTGATGAGTAGGCTGGGAGATGAAAATTTTCAATGGTGCACAACGTTTTCTCACACCTTTAGTGTTGATTTCCAACAAGGAACAATTCGTAGTTCTTTCTCATGCTATTAGTAATAGCCAACATGGAGTGGGGGCTCCAGAAGGGGGGATGGATGCTTTTGATATTCATCTTCTATACGATATGCAGGGTAATAGGAACACAGCGATTGGGAATTGGGGGGTGAAAGGGGGGGAAGCTATGTAGAAAACATATCTGATCTGGACGGAGTGTACCTCAGCAGATTCTCTTCGACCTTTCTCCTCACCTTCACCTTGTGTTTCCTTGCATGACTCAGTCCTTGCAGTGCCTCCTGTCCGACAGTCTACGAGGCTGGGTGCGAACACAATAGGATAGAGGGGGTGTGGGAGGAGAATAGGATGAGAGAGAGAAAGGGCGATTAGATAGGGGATTCAGGGAGAGAAGAGAGTGAGGTGGAGAGAACGATGCAAAGGTAGGGTGTAAGGGGGTGCTATCGAGATAGCCAGGGGCATAGAGCAAGAAATCACGGCAAAAGGAGTGGGTGGGGGTAGTAGTGCGCGTAAAAAAAATTAAATTTTCAGACGTTTTGGTTATTTGACGGATGGTGGTAGGAAGAGTGTTAGTGTGTGGTCAATACATATATGTAGTCATTTTTTGTAATTGTCATAATTGAATACATATCCTTTACCTACATATATATAAATTGTAAGGAAAAGTAGTCTTTAGTTACAAATACAATATATGTAGTCAAAATAATTATAGCTAAATGATCTTTTTTTGGTAGTGGATGACCCCCCCATGTGTCAAACCTCCAATTCCCATTCACGGCCTCCTTCATATGATCATGCAGCAACCACATATTCATAAACCAAAAGCCCCCCAGTTAACACCCCCATACCTCCCTTCTCAAACCTCAACAAAATAGGGTAATGGTCTTACCTCAGGTCCTAACGAAGTGTGCATCAGTAATTCTCCAACCTTCCTCCCAACCCTCTCAAATGAAGGTTTTATCCAGCTTCCCCCACTTGTATGCCCTTCCTCTCTCCTTGTCCAGTGAAGTGAAGGGACTTCCTATAAATTTAACCTCAGAAGCCCCTGTCATAATCACCCACTCATTAAAATCCTTCATTACTCCCAATCCAGGTGTCTCCCCACCAACCTTCTTCTCCGCCTTCTTGTACACATTAAAGTCCCCCATAACCACCCAACTCCTTCCTCCCAACCTATCTCCTATCTCCAGGTGGTCCTCACACATCCTCCTTATCTCAACAGCTGAATAGAAATCAGAAACCATCGACGACCATAACACACACCTACCCTATTTGATCTCCATTGCTATCTACTAGCTCATCATACCCACCACACTGAGTCTTGAGCCACCAAGGGAGCACCTAGACCTTCCCCCCAACTCAATCATTAGATCACCCAATCATCTTTCACCACATCATATAGCTCCTCCACCCTACTAGCATCTAAGAAATTCTCTAGACCCCAAACAAGGCCACCCACCCATTGGGAAACCACCTCAACCTATCCCTAATCTCATCTCCCACCACCCGCCCACCAGACAACCACCTCAACCTATCTATAGTTTCATCTCCCACAACCCCCTCACATTTCAAACGACTATTGTAACACCCATTAATAACAACACAAAAAATGTGGGCGGCCCCGTCGTCCCTTCTAACTCTGCAAAATGACACCTTCTAAAAGACCAGAGGAAATCCAAAAGAGGGACCCAAATACCAACTCCCTACATCCTAGCTCTTAGTTAACACCCTTGCAAGGATGCGAGGTAGAGACAGCAAGGAAAATGACACCCCCATTTCTAGACCCCCACGAGGATCCATCAAAAGAGAGATCACCAAACATCTCCTTAGTGTGTACCAACATATCTCTCATAAAGAAAGCCTCACAGCCCCCTCAACACCACATATACTATCCACATTCCATCTCATCCTCAAACCCCCCCCACTAAGACAAGGATCATCTCCTCTAAAAATCTCTCAACAACTAGTGGAACATGCCACGCATCATTAGAAAATATAGTTTTTTTTATCACTCCTGCATGGGACTATGCCCGTTTGAAAGCGCCCCCACCGACGAATCACTAGAAGATGCCTCTTCCTATTGTTGTTGGTTCAAGCACCCCAAAAATACACCCAACAGGACACCCACATTCCCATGCCATACAAGGTTGGCCCCACAAGTCACTCCTGAGGTGGTTGTTGAATACACATGGACATAGATTCACACAATATTAGATTCTTGTGGTGAGCTAAGCGCAATGTTGATCGACCAAGGACTATAATCTCTCTCTAAGAGATGGACACAAAAGGAAAAATGACATTAGTTCAAGAAATATGGAAGCTTTACTATTTATCCCTACTTATAAAATAAAATGATGATTAGAATATCTAGAAACTATTACTGTAGTGAAGAATGCAAATACTTTATCCTAACAAATAACTTTTAACTTGTTTTCCATTAAATATTTATTCCTCTTCTATTTAGTACATTCAAAGGGAGCATTTTGCAACATGTGTCATATGTATAATTTAACCTAAAAAGGATAAATAAAATATTACCTTGATTTATGATCAAAAATTAATTTTTAGAAGGTAGGTTGGCCTAGGAAACAACAACCCTTTTCATATCTACTGAGAAGGGTTTTCCCTCAAATATCTCATTACAGCTTACTCAAATCACTATTCTCACATCTCCTCATTGTTATCCAAATTTATACTCCTCTCGTAAATCTCTACACAAATACTCAAATGATGAGGGTTGTGAGGATATGAAGAATTTCATCCTACCTAAGATTTCTATCCCTATTATGTGTCCATTGACAATGTGATAACCCTAAACTAATTTTTATGATGAGAAATGTATACCCAAAATCTCCGTGCATATTGATCCTAAGACTCATGGTAACAAGGATGGTGACAAAATATCAGACACAAAGAGTATGAACAAGGAAAAATGAAAGTGGGATAGTGAACCTATGGTCAATGCTAAAAACCATTGTTGTGAGACCGTGTTTGCATGGGACTAGAAAAAAAAATGCCCATATGGAATTTTATGAAAACCATGTAAGTGCATACAACACTGATAATAACGGGTGATGTCCAAATCAATACTCCAAAACCTAATCCCAAGCATATTTCTATCTTGTTTCCTAAAACTTAACCCCAAAACACCCATGGTATCGATTATAATCTACACCCCAAAGATTGTTATTTCATGTCAATTGTGACCAGTATAAATAGGCAAAATAAAACTTTCTTTCTCACTTCCAATGGATACAATTATAATGAATATTCAATTGATGGATTCTCCATCAAACAATAGCACAACACCAATATAAAATGTTCCCATTGAGTTCATGGAAGTCATAACACCCAGTAGAATAGGCCATGCAATGGCCAAAATTTATGGAATTAGCTTTCTCCAGGGCCACAGTACATGATCCACTAAGAACACCGAGAAAAGGAAAATTCAAACTAAAACCCAACTTCATAAATCTTCACTTATCCATTAGAAAACAAAGATGCAAAGAACGAGAAGATATGATGTAAAGAAAATAAAAAAAAACTTTGTCGATGATTATGTAGGAAAAATGCAAATAAAAGAGGGAACCTAATTCAAACCTTAATTGAAATAATTTATGTCATGCACATCTTTGTCAAATTCACATGAGTTAAATTTCACCCTCATAACCTTTTCCCAACATTAGTATTACACTGAAAAACTATGAAGATTCAGAATAGGTCGTCGGAGATGGGAGTGTGTACACATGATGAATTGGGATCAATGTGATGATTATAGGAGGTTTCCAGGGTTTAGGTGAAGGTGAAGGTGAAAGTGTAGGTGAAGTTATATATAGGCATAACACATTGAGTTATCAATATTTTGAGATGGAGAAGGTAAATAGGTTGTCGACCACTATGGGGCTTGATAGGGATCCCTATTGGATGAAGCCCTAAAGAGTTAGGGATCATTGACTTTGTCATATCATGATAAAGATAAAGGGATAAAAATACCACTCTAAGAAGGATACTAGACATGTGTTATCATGGGGCACTTCCATGCATATTGTGCACTTTCAACTAGGATTTTATTCTAAAATTGAAGATGTTGGAACTATCATTAGTTTTCATATGACAACATGTAGGGAAATATGACATATGGTAGGCAGCGGAAACAAAAATTGTATTGCCATATTCCCCATTAACCCAGCGGATCATGTCAATAACTATATAATTGAAAGGATGGTTTAGAGGATATACCTAGTCCTGGAGAAAGTCTAGTGATAATCTCCTCCTCTTTTTAGTCATACAGTTGTCTTCTAGTTGCACTGGGATGACGTCTGTAGAAGCTTCTGCTCTTCACCATAGAAAACATGATAATGTTGTCCTCCTAGAGGGAAAACTTTCCATGTCGCCTGACAAGTCCACGCATACCGCCTAAAACTCATGTCATCCTACTAGAATGGACAAGTTGGATTTGTCCTTCCCGTTGATGGACTAGATACCAACTTACTCCCCCACAATTGTTCTCCCTTGCTATCCCTCTCTTTATCAGGTAGCACTTGCTAAGTTTCTATAATGGTTACCACAACTAGAGAGGACAACAATTGTCATAAGTAATTGATTTGTGTCTTTAAGAAGCCCCCAATATGCCTCTATTTATAGGACGGTCAGGGTTCCCAATCTCTGCGGAAGTGGAAGGGACCAGAATCTCGAAGTGTTTTTAAACTTACAATAGGCTAAATGGTCGGTTCACCAGTGAACCAATTGGTTGGCATGTGAGCTAATCAGTTCATCCAGTGAATTGATCATTTCAACATGTTTCCCAATCACAATTGTATTGGAAATTCTAATCCAAATAATACACGACATGATGTCAGCACTAATCCTTGATGCAATCAAATTGAACATCTAAACTTGGATGTTCAACTCATGAATTGGTCTCCATATGACCATGAGCTGATTGGTTTACTCAGTGAACCAACTGGTTCGACCCTGATTCATCCAACATTCAGCTAATGTAATATCCAATCAACCTGACTCTTCAACTGATTGTTTCATCACATAAACCAATCACTTGGGATTCCAGTCAGTCAATTGATGTTTAAATCAAATACCTAAACACTTTAGTAATCAATTTAATTATCCTTCATTATCCAAACTCCTCTTCTAGGTGTATCCTATGTGTGTGACCCTATAGGTCCCATATTACATTGGCAATGAATGTCTATAACCAATTATGGCATCACAAGCAAAGAGTTGTGCCTAGTCACGCAATCAATGTTACTCAAGTAAATGTAAAGTTGTAGAACAACTTCAACCTACAATATGTGATTGGTGTTATAGTGTTTGTTTAGTTTCTTTGTCACTGATATCCAGATTGAACTTGAGGCATGGAGCAGTCATCGTCTTAAACATTCAATATATGTTCCTTGCTATAGCAGATTGTTTGAGATATATGCAAGCTCAATATCACATATTAACTTCAATGTGCATGGACATGCTTTTCTCAATCTCTCGAATCAAGTGTTCATGGTATCATACTCCCATAGGAGGGACAAATTCTATGTACATCATACACAATCATCCCTCATGTGTCACAGTGCACCCACTCATCACCTTTATGAAAATCCTTATTCAAGACTGTGGTGGATGATGTTAAAGCACACCAAACGATATGTGATGAGTGTAGTGACTTTAGGTCTAAGAACCACAAACACCACCAACACTATGATAGGTAACTATGACTACCATTGTAATGGTTTCCATGTGTTACTCTCGTGGTGGGTCTGTCTGATACATTGTTTCCCAACAAGTATCTATGTGCTTGGTTTGATACCACATATCATGATCGTTGAGATTTTTTCATCAACCAACACACCCTCTAGTGTCATGTGTTATTTCTATCTATCAGCCTTCCACATCAACATTCGACTAGTGATAGAAAAATAATATATACACTCTTAACATCTGTATGATCTCATTGTTCAAGTCACACTCTCGAAGACATACATCATTGAGTAATATCATTCTATAGACATTTATTATGTTACTTCATTAACTCACAACTAAACAAAACAGAATAAATTGGAAGCATGCCTTTATTATTAATCAAATAATTTACAAGTTTTGTCGGTAAAATAATCATATGATTGGGACTTTGGGCATGCATACCAACACAACCATAAAATATGATGGCATAAGTCATAGTGCTAGGGAACATGTGTAGCTCATCATTGTCAATTAAGTATTCATTTAAACAATCACAAACAATTTTCATGTTACCATTATCATGAAAGACTTCTATATTATCTTTATTTTATGAAGTTATGACATTAAACATAATTCAAATCAAGAAAAATTTGACAATCAACCTAAATTGAATATGTAGAACTTGATTAATGTAATTAAATCTATGTTTTGAGATTATGTTTTGAGGATTCTAATGAAACAAGGTTTCCCACAAATTATTAGCACATATATATTCCATGTTATATTTGTCACTACTAAATTCATACATAAAATTAGATAATGATCATAATATTTTATTTTAGAGTTATATGGAAAATTAAAACTAATCACCCTCATCAACTAATGTTCATATTAAACCACTCTTAACTAATATGCATATGTAATAAATTACATGTCATTTATTAAAAACATTATGCACCCAAATCTATATTTGGTGTCACAATAGTGTATTATATCCATCCAAGAGTGTATCAATCTATGAAAGGTACTAAAATACCTAAATATGATAATTATTGTACATGTTATGTACATTTTGAAAACCTCTAGAGGGGGGTGAATAGAGTTTTATAGAGATTTTAAAATAATTTAAACTCTAACAACCAAAGTAAAGATTGAGAAGAGGAACACAGGTGTTTTAGAGTGGTTCCACCTTAGCAAATACTAAGGAGTCAGTCCACTACCCGGTTGCTTACCCAACCGGGATTTTGAAAGTACTAAATTTTATTACCTCTCAAGGATGTTACATAAAATTTACAATACTTTCTAAACACCCTTTGGACAGCCTTCACCCTGAAGTAGTCTTGCCAACCTCGAAGCAGCCTTCCTTGAAGTAACTTCAAGCTCCCCCTTGAAGTAGCCTTCCTCCTGAAGTAGCTTCCCGTCAAGACAGCCTTCCGAAGTAGTCCAAAGTCCTCCTCTTCATACGAAGAGCTTCAACCTCTCCAATCCGCAGCCTCCTACCTGGAGTAGCAAGGAGAGTACAAGTAATACAAAGGAACAAGAAGGGAATAAAAGAAAATACAACTTATCCTTGTAGCTCAAGGCTTGATTTCCCTAGATCAAGCGTTTGGATTTTCCTAGCCAATATGATGGACTTGTGATTGCTAGGGTTAGGAAAATCTAGCCTATAGGACGAGCTTGAGCTAAGGAGAAAAATGGCCAATTGATCACAAAGCTCAGTTCACACAGATTGCACAAGAGGGCTCAAGTATTTTCTCAAGTATAGCAAGTGTAAGAAGTGTATCATAGTGTCCTATGGCTTGTCCTATTTATAGGAATGGCCTAAGTATGCTTAAGGACATTCTAGACAACTTCTAGGGGGTTCCTAGTGCTTAACTAGCCGTTAGGAATAAGTTAGGTGCTTTAGCAACGGCTAGTTAATTAATTCTGCAGTTGCTGTCAGAGACCATCTCGGTCGAGGACTTGTCGACCGAGATGCCCAGTCGGTCGAGGATTCGTCGACCGACAGGCTCTCTGGATTAATGTTTATTTGCAACTGTCAACTGCTGTGTCTAACGGTTACTTTTGGTCAATCTCGGTCGAGAAGTTTGTCGACCGAGAGTGTCTCGGTTGAGGAGTGTGGTCGACCGAGATTGACTCTGTTTCAATCTTTTAATTAAACCTCTAAGTGTGTTTATGAGTGTGCAAAATGTGATCCTTTTGGAAGGGATGACTTGTCTAACTATGGTGTGTAGCTAGGGAAGATCTAACGCTTGATTTACATGCAATCTAAGTACTTGTACATTATATAACTGTACAAGTTTTTACAATAGTGATTACATTGCATGAAAGTAAAATATGTAAGCTCGGGATTTCCCTAGTTGCTTTGTCATCCACCATAATCCTGCACACTCAAGTAACTCGTTAGAATAATAAGAATGAAATGTTTGTCATCATCGAAACAAAGGGAAATGTCCAATTTATCCAACAATCTCCCCCTTTTTGAAGATGACAAACATTTCCTAAAATATGAAATAAGGAAAATATAAAGCATGTGAGTTTCATACCTGAAGATTACCTTTTGTAGCCATTCTTGTTTTACAAGTGTGAGTGCTGGCAATCAGGACGAAACTCATATATATTTTTGATTTTATATTCTTTCTCCCCCTTTGTCATTTCAAAAAGATATCCAATTTGAATATTTAATTTTCTTTTCCCTTTGAATTTTATATTTTGCTCCCCCTTAAATAGATATCCTTTTAGAAACATGGATTTATGTCTAATTTATTCACTATTTGTTTCTCAATCATTTGCAAAGGTTAGTAAGCCTTGAAATGATATGAGATTCCCTTAAGCTTATGATGAATGTATATTGATCTCTCATCTATCAAAGGATGTTAAGCCCTAAATTAAATGAGAATCCTTTAATATTAGAGTACATTAAAATGTCTCCAACCAAATGCAAGGGATGTTAAGCCCTGATTTGTCTAGAGATTTCCTTTAAGAGCAAAATATCAATTTTGAGAAATTCATAACTTTCTTGAAAATATTCAGTTATACATAGTGATTGCTCTTCTTTTAAACAATTATCAAAGTTTTAATGATCTCCCCCTTTTTCTTATGCTTTGCTCCCCCTTCGATAGATATCTCAAATGAAAGTTTGAATACTTAGTGAATGCATAAAATGTCCAAGATTTGAAAGATGTATGCAGTTTTGTCAATCTGAAAAAAAAAAAAAAAAAAAAAAAAAACAGAAACCCAGTCGGTCGACAGTTGCTCGACCGACAATGTTCTCGGTCGACCAGTTGCTCGACCGAGAATGTTTCTGGAGAACTGTTTTGTTATTTGAAAATTTAATTTTAATTTGTAATAGTTGCCTGTTTTAATTATTATTATTCCCTTATTTGTTATGCTCTACAATAATAAACTGATAACCCATATTTTGAAGATAACATCATAAGCCAAACAAATAACCATGTGAATCAAAATAAGAATGGCAAATTTCATTCAATAGCATGAAGAAGATTACAATCATATAGAATACAACTATTACAACACCAACACTTCACAGGAAAGATTTAAGAATTACATCAATGTCCGGATCTTTCCCAAGAAATGGCTCAGCTCCATAGTATTGGACCAGAGTTTTCCAATCCAAAGCACCAGTTGTAGTCAACGCATATTCTTCCAGGAAGGTGGAAACTCGGTCAAAACGGAAGTGAGCAGCTATGTCTTGCAATTGTATGGAAGAAAATTGAGTATGTGCAAGATCCATTGATGGTGAAGGTGGAGGTTGATAGTAGTTGTATGAGGGGTTAAATGGATTGAGCATGCCAGGGTTTAAAGAATGCGGATATTCATCGGTTTGGCCAGGAGAAAGGTTTTGCATTCTTTCATTCAAATATGTCATGGCATGGTGATTGTAGTTTAATTGTTTACTAAGATGGTATTGGGAGCCAGCAATATAAGTAAGGGTATTTTGGATGGGATCAATGGAAAGGTTAGTAGAAGGAGGGGGTGGTATATCCTGATGTGATGACTCTCCTTCTACTCTTGCCTTTTTATGGCCAAAGTCAATCCCCATCTTCTCTACGGTGTTCTTACTTATCTTTGGTGGTCTACGCTCCCATATATATCCCATATCTTCAATGTTTACCTTAAGACAATGTTGAGTAATCTGGCATACAAAATCGGCATATGGTGGATTGCCAGAAAACTCAAGCATATTTTTAAGTACTATGCGAATAAAGTTGATGGGAATTTCTTTTATGATAGCATAAATGAGACACATACGGAAAATGGGAACCTCGGATTTATTGGCTCGTGGATGTATGTTGGTGGAGACAATGAGGTTTACTATTCTACATGCCGGTTTTAGGTTTATAGCATAATAGGTTCCCCTATCTTCATGACAAGTGGTATTGGCTAGAAATATGGCTCTTTTGATATCACTTAGGCTAGTGGTGTGGTCATCATGGGAAAATAAATTTATTGGATTGCTGGTGGTAAGGTCAAGGAAATCTTGATATTCATCTATATCAATTTCAAGCATGTCAAGAATATCCCCTTCGGAAAACTTAAAACTATGCCCATTTACCATGGTGTAGAAGAAAGTGGTGTCATTTTCGGTGTGAGATAGAAGATTGGCATAGAATTCGTTTACTACCTTAATGGAGTAGGAAGGAAAGGATGGATTGATGAAGTCCTTCAGCTTTTGTACTCCAAAGAGATGCTCCAGGTCGACTATGTTGATGAAGTCCATCACTTCGACCGGACGTCGGGGAAGAGGAGCTTTAGAGGAAAGCCGAAAGTATCTATCTCCAGCATCTCCGTCGACGAAAGCTATGTCATTGATGATCGTCAATGGCGGAGTGGCTTCCCTCTCTTCTCTTCTTTTTCTTCCAGCAACTTTCTTCTTCCCTCGGACAGTTGATGATGAGGCCATTGTGTTTCTTGAGAGTGAAGAAGAAGCAATGAAGATTTGAGAGTAAGAGTGCTGAAGGATTGCACGAAATTGCACTAGAGATGGACTATGGAAGCAAGGAAATGCAAGTGTGAGTAAGTGGCTCGTTTTTGCACTTATTTATAGAATTCCAGCGACCCGGTCGGTCGACGGCTCGTCGACCGAGCGTCCGCAACGGTCGAGTTGCAGACGCGCCACTTGGTCCTCCAACGGTAAAGAAAACGGTCATAACGGTCGGGTCGCAACGGTCATATCCAACGGCTATTTCTCGGTCGAGCGCTTGTCGACCGACATTGTCTCGGTCGAGCACTCGTCGACCGACAGTTTGTCTGATACTGAGTCTGTTTAGAATTTGTCGGTCGAGTGAGACGGGCTGACCGAGTGATTCTCGGTCGAGCATTTGTCGACCGACTAACTTTCTGAGTTCAATTTTTGGCTGAATCTTAATGCAAATCATAGAACATTTTTGTAGAGCATATGTATATTCCAAGGGAGTAATAATATTTAAGGCTTCTAATTACTACAAATGATTTGACGTTTTGATTTAAAAATATGCTAAGATAAAGTTCAATAAAATAATGTTCAAATAAACAATTTTTATCAAAGTTTATTTTAGGTCGCCCTTGATTACGACCATAGTGCCCCTTGGTCAAATTTTATTTTAACCAAGAGGCATATTTTGCAGGTTTCCATTATGAATCATTCATATGCGAAGTATGAGTTCTGCAGATAGCTTGCAAATATCAATTTGAGACACATTAAAGTGTACTAATTATGAGAGCTTAATAAGGACATCAAATATGGTGAAGCATATTCAAGAATAATATCCATTCATGAATTTAAGATTACTTTGGATAGACTAAAATATAAAAGCATACACAAAAATTTATTTGAAACATTTTATTCATTGCAAGTATTTCCCAAAAGAATGATTAAATAGAATCTTTCAAGAATAATTTTCACATACAATGTAAAGATTTTGTTATCCCTAAATGTTAACTTGAGATAGACATAAGAATATACAAATTAAGGTCTATGGTCATATCTCAACTTAGTCGAACCTATTTAATTTGGGGTTTTTGGAACCCATACCATCTCGACATTCTTTTTCTTGTATGGGCACGAAAAAGAATAATGTCCAAGGCGTGAGCAATAGTGACAACAAATTGAATCAACCTCAAGCCTTTTTCTATAGTTTTGATCTAAGTTGTTCTTTGGTACATATGTATATGTGCCCCTATGTATATTCATGGATTGATTCTCTTGTGTCTTTCTCCAACTAGATTGTTGATAGGATTTCTCTTTAGGCTTATAACCTAGTCCTCTTCTCCCAATTTGATGATAGGGATTATCTAAGATTTGATCAAGGATGCCATTGTTATTAAAACTTCTAACTTTTTGTTGCAACTTAAGAATTTCATCCATTCTCCTTTTGATATCCGACTTTGCTTTATCTAAATCGGATACTAAAGAGTTTCTTTCATTGACAACCTTATCATAATCTAAATGTGAGCATAAAATAGGTTGTTTCTGAAGATCATTCACTTGTGTTTGCAGATTTAACTTTTCTAAGGAAAGTAGATTACAATCTCCTTCTACCGATTTTAACTTGAGATCATAACCTTCATTTGCCCTCTTTAGATCTTCATTTTCAGATTCAAGAACAAGAAGTTTAGTATTTAAATCCTCATTTTCTTTATTCGATTTTTTTAGCTTCTTTTTGCACTCAATATATTTACTATGTGTTTCTTCAATAATAGCAACTAACTCTTCTTTAGGTAAATCAAGCAAGCTTACCTCTTCTTCTTCTTCCTCACTTATTGTAGCAATGAGACATTCTTTATGTGCATCTTCTTTCTTTGACCTCCATGGACATCTAGATGTAGAGTGCTTTGTTCCTAAGCACCAATTGCAACTTGTTGAACATTTGTCCATGCTCCTTTGCTTGTGGTTGTAGTCACCTCCTCCCTTTATCTCTTCAAGACCTTGTTAGGGCTCCTTGAAGCCTGCTCTGATACCAATTGAAAACCTCTAGAGGGGGGGTGAATAGAGTTTTATAGAGATTTTAAAATAATTTAAACTCAAACAACCAAAGTAAAGATTGAGAAGAGGAACACAGGTGTTTTAGAGTGGTTCCACCTTAGCAAATACTAAGGAGTCAGTCCACTACCCGGTTGCTTACCCAACCGGGATTTTGAAAGTACTAAATTTTATTACCTCTCAAGGATGTTACATAAAATTTACAATACTTTCTAAACACCCTTTGGACAGCCTTCACCCTGAAGTAGTCTTGCCAACCTCGAAGCAGCCTTCCTTGAAGTAACTTCAAGCTCCCCCTTGAAGTAGCCTTCCTCCTGAAGTAGCTTCCCGTCAAGATAGCCTTCCGAAGTAGTCCAAAGTCCTCCTCTTCATACGAAGAGCTTCAACCTCTCCAATCCGCAGCCTCCTACCTGGAGTAGCAAGGAGAGTACAAGTAATACAAAGGAACAAGAAGGGAATAAAAGAAAATACAACTTATCCTTGTAGCTCAAGGCTTGATTTCCCTAGATCAAGCGTTTGGATTTTCCTAGCCAATATGATGGACTTGTGATTGCTAGGGTTAGGAAAATCTAGCCTATAGGACGAGCTTGAGCTAAGGAGAAAAATGGCCAATTGATCACAAAGCTCAGTTCACACAGATTGCACAAGAGGGCTCAAGTATTTTCTCAAGTATAGCAAGTGTAAGAAGTGTATCATAGTGTCCTATGGCTTGTCCTATTTATAGGAATGGCCTAAGTATGCTTAAGGACATTCTAGACAACTTCTAGGGGGTTCCTAGTGCTTAACTAGCCGTTAGGAATAAGTTAGGTGCTTTAGCAACGGCTAGTTAATTAATTCTGCAGTTGCTGTCAGAGACCATCTCGGTCGAGGACTTGTCGACCGAGATGCCCAGTCGGTCGAGGATTCGTCGACCGACAGGCTCTCTGGATTAATGTTTATTTGCAACTGTCAACTGCTGTGTCTAACGGTTACTTTTGGTCAATCTCGGTCGAGAAGTTTGTCGACCGAGAGTGTCTCGGTTGAGGAGTGTGGTCGACCGAGATTGACTCTGTTTCAATCTTTTAATTAAACCTCTAAGTGTGTTTATGAGTGTGCAAAATGTGATCCTTTTGGAAGGGATGACTTGTCTAACTATGGTGTGTAGCTAGGGAAGATCTAACGCTTGATTTACATGCAATCTAAGTACTTGTACATTATATAACTGTACAAGTTTTTACAATAGTGATTACATTGCATGAAAGTAAAATATGTAAGCTCGGGATTTCCCTAGTTGCTTTGTCATCCACCATAATCCTGCACACTCAAGTAACTCGTTAGAATAATAAGAATGAAATGTTTGTCATCATCGAAACAAAGGGAAATGTCCAATTTATCCAACACATTTTAGGGACAATAGACATTAACATTGGGCTTAGTTCAAAAAATAATATTCACTAGGTACACAATATTAACATTTCCAAAATATGGGGATAAGTATCATTTATCAAACGTATCAGCACATCATAGTCTTCTTGGACTTGTGGGAGTAATTCTTATTCATCGTGGTCTCCTAGACTAGGTAACAAAGAAAGACTAACATGACTTAGGATCAAGGACGAGTCCTTTGTAACATGGTTGGAGATAGATGTGGGACATTGGTTCTACCTACCAACTAAAATAGTGTGTCCAATTTCCCATTTACATATGGCAACAACTACCCTAGTACATAATTTCCTATTGAAAATAAACTTAGTAATGTTAAAAGAAGTCTTGTCCCTCTCTATTCTCTTGTAGATTTACGGTTTATTGATCCAATGAATGGTTCTAGATTTAGGATTTGAGTCTAGGTCATTTATGATACAAGTATTATGGGTTCAATAAGATACGAGGATGTATATGTGGCCCATACAAGGTTATATATTACTCATTAATCTCATTTTTATTAAACCCAGAGAATTATGATTTTTCTATTAGTTGTATTAAGATCTCAGTATTTTACAACTTTGCTAGTGGAATGATGAAATCATATGTGTATTTTCATATATTCCTAGAATCTTGTCATCTACCTTTCTATTGATATTTGTAAATAAAATATATGACATCCTTATTGACTTAGACTGTGAATGAATGATGGTTTAATTTCTCTTAAATGTTAAACTTTTATAATCTCTTGTTTTTATTTCATTAGATGAGATGAGTTCAATATGTGTTCCTTAATAATCTTGGGTCCATCAACAATGATCATGTTAATATTGATTATTAGGTGAAGTTCTAGATGGTTATATTGGTAATGAAAACAAAAGGAAACTAGATATTCACTTTGTATTTTGCTCTAGACATGAACAAGGACATCAAAAAGTAGTCAGTGTGGGATCCAATGAACTCTAAACCTAGGACCATGCTTGTTGGGGTAGATCCTAAAACTTGTGATAACCTTTGACTCTCTTACTATGTTTGTTACTCATTATTGTGGTGCTCAACCTCCAAATCATTGACATGTTTATGGATGAGAGACTTCAGTCATATAGGAATGATACACACCTATGCACGTTTGTATTTATATGATATACACATGTGATATTGATGAATTTGTATTGTAAGGATTTATCATCAGTTAGAGATTACAAAGTAACTTGGTAATAGTGGTGAGATTGCCATATTTTAGGAAAACATCAGAACCAAACTAATTAATGAATTTTGTCATTCTTAGAAATTTTTGTCGATCAGCCTTAGCAATTGTATTTTTGTAATGAACCCCTTATCTAGTTAACCCCAATAAGGTGGACCATAAAGTCAAGGGACATTATCAATATATTACCATGGAATTATAGTTAAGTAAAAAAATTAACCATTAATAATTTCATAAATTAGTATTGTTTACAAATGAAATATAAGTGTTCCCCAAAGGAGTGACATATACATGATATGAAATATTCTCTCATGTATCCAGTCATCCTTTTTGTATTCAGCTTTATTACTCTTTGATGCATTTATTTGGATGTTTAGTTCTTTAATCTTTAATATATTTAACCTACCTAAAATGGTGAAAACCCAAATGTGGATCAGTATATTTCTATATTGTGTATGTGGTGCGTACAAAAGCTCATGCATATATATGTGACAAGATCTCACGCATATTAAATGAGCATTAATAATATTTGAAAATTTCATTTTACATATATAATTCCTTAACCCACAATTCCTCGATATTTAGGGTGAACTAATATACCTTTTTGTTTGTGAATTGGACTCTCATAGTTCACAAATTTTGCCTTCTATTCCTACATTGGACTTTCATGGATTCATGGTAGCTACTCTACCAACTGATTTAAGTCCCATGATTCTCAGTGTATTCTAGTCATGCTTCCATGACTTTCCCAGTGTTATCATATTTCTCATGAGAAAGAGTGTTGGGTTCAAAGAACTATTATCAATATATATGAAAGATAGGACAATATATCAATTGGAAATGAATAAACATACAAGCAGATTATTATGATATCAAACGTCGTGAAAAATCAAATTCTCAAAAGTTAATATTTTAGTTAGTCATAAAATAACCACGTTCCTTTTCTATGAATGAAACATGAAATATCAATCCATGCACTTCATGCTATATGTCATCTCGTTGATTAAATATAGACTAAGGCAATTAACCAGTCTGAAATTTGATGTTCTAGCAAATGTCACAAACACCTCAAATCCTATAATTCTGGATCATGAGGTCATTTGATGTTTTGACTATTAGTTAAGGTTTTTAGTTATCAAATAGTGTTTAGTCTCATTTTAAGGTTAGAATTATCAATTAATGTTCCTCCTGGAGAAAATTATATGTAACTCCTTCAAGGAGCACTTATATTTCCTTTGTAAACAATACCCATTGTGAAATAGTTAATGGTTAATTTATTTTCTTAAAGTTTGGATCCTCGATAATATATAAATAGCAACCCATGATTCTATGGACCAACTTATTGGGAATAATAGGACGAGAGATCATTACAATTGGTTGTAATATCTTTATAACTCCCCTGAGGATATCTATGTTCCTTTTTAGAAAATAATACTTTGATTGAAGTTGATATTGTTGTGAGTTATTCATTTGAATTTAGATTTGTGATAATATCTTAATAACGACCCTTTCCTCCTCGGCCCACCTTAATTGGGGATAACATGAGGAAGTGTCGTTATGATTTTCCTCACAATATCCAACTCGTTAGTGTGGATTATCATTTAATTCAAAGTGTGATTTATGTAGGGTTTCTCAGTTAACATTATATTGGTATATTGTTGTTACATGATTCTACCAGTAGCAACATGTCATCTATTGTTGGAGATATACACATTACACATCATATTCTTTTCATGAAGTATGGATTGCACAATAATCAACATGGCATGCATACTCTACCAATAGTGAATTGGTTGATGTTACTATCAACGATTGCTTGCTATTGGAATATCTATGGAAGGAAACAATATAGTAGCAATGTGTTTCCCCATGCACAACTAAAGTCATCCAAAGGAGCTCCGATGTCATCCTATAAACCCTAAACCTAAACATGCACTTGTTGTGGAAGATCTCAAGACTCATAAACATAATTGCATCATCTCTTTCTGCACCTCTTTAATTTTATAAATGATCATCCTCCTCATCGTGTAGTTGTTCTTTGATGTGAGAGATCGGTGTTGTTTAGGTTGGTGACTTGAGTGTAAGAGAGAAAGAATTAAACATATTACAATTTTTTAAATAAGAACCGAAACAGCACCATATTTTTAGTAATCTCGAAATAGCACATTTTCTATAACAACGTGCCAACATCCAGACACTTTCTTGCAGAAAACAAATACGGACAAATGTTCAACACATTCACTAAAAATGATAAAATAAAATATGTTACCATGTATTGACATGTGTATATATAATTCCCATGAGGGTTTAGTAGTATGTATATAAATATTGTTAGTAAATTCACGTACATACATGCATACCACAGACAAAACGGAAAATATTCTTGTACCTAATTATTTTTGTGTGTAAGCATGTATCTATATTATGCAAATGTTAGCAAAAATTATCAGAATTTTGGGCGTTCATTCAATACCCGCACGGGTAGTCAGGAATTCGCTACCCGTTACTCAAAAAAATTAACTATTTGGTTAGAAAAGTAACTTGGTGAATAAAAAATAACTATATTGATAAAAAAATAACGATACAACAAAAAAAGTAAATCTGGGGAAAATACATAGAAAATATATATAATTATATTTTTGAATCTGTTGTTGCAAATGTAACTATCTATGTATGAAAAGTAACAATTTACAAGGTAAAATAACCCCCTACATGTCAAAAGTAAGAAACTCCAAAAAAATAACCGAAATAGGAGGTGGATAGTTACTCATGTGGGTATTAAATTCATGTCTTATATATATATATATATATATATATATATATATATATATATATATATGTGTGTGTGTGTGTGTGTGTGCGCGTGCATATGTGTGTGTGTATGTATGTGTCTAATGATTTTTTGTATTGTTGTTCGAAAATAAAAATTTCATTGTAGTATTAATATACATTTTGATACATAAAACTACATTTTTTGTGCACTCCTTAAGAAGAACTGAATATATATTGTAATAGGTTATCATATAATAGATATGATGGCTATCCTAATTGATGCGATTAGTGGGGCAAATTTGAAGATTTTAAAACATTGTTACAAAAATTTCAAATGTTCATAATCAATGTGTTTTGCATTCAGAATTATTAGGTGAATGAGTTCAAATTTAGATATATTCATTTATACCAAATGAATGCGCCAAACATTCTGGCCCATTCACTTGCAAATTTTGAATTTGTTCAAATGACATACACATTGATACCAAATAGGTGATATGTCGAGAATCATTTGATAGTACTGCTATTTTAATTTTTATTTTCTAAAACGATGTCATTTCAAAAACAAATCTTGTATAATAGTCGATCATCAAATCATGGATCTTGCCAATTATGCATGGTGGGTTTTCTATCAGCAACTACAAGATAATCCACATTTAGAGTGTTAAAAATTTTCAATAAGATTGACATTGGAATGATGTTCAAACAAAGATCAATCTGGAGCAATGACTCCACTGATACCTCCACTTAGGGGTGAGCAGAATTTGGTTAATAACCGATTAACCGAACGGTTAATTCCGAATGGTTAATTTTATTGGGTCAATTTGGTTAATTTGGTTAATTTGGTTAATTTATTTCGGTTAATCGGTTAAATGGTTAATTTGACGGTTAAAGATATTTTTGGTTTGGTTAACTGAATTAACCGAATAGTCAGAATTTATTCATAAATAATATCATACACATGCATATATACATATATAGTTGTACTTTTATTTCAAAATACTTCCCCATATATATAGTACTCAAGTTTTTACGAGCCATACAAAATTAAATTTACAACAATACTACTATAATATAACAATATTATCCCAAATTCTATGACTATTTCAAATAATATTATTACACGAGTGTTATTTGGTTAACCAAATTAACCGACCGAATTAACCATTAACCGATTGGACAATAACCGAATTAACCGACTCAATTTGGTTAGGTTAATGGTTAAAATCTCAAACCACAAATTAACCGTTTCACCGAACCGAATTAACCGTAACCGACCGAATTAACCGAATGCTCACCCCTACCTCCACTGACAATTTTGATGTGGTTCTGATAAAGGTTGACGAGACAAATGTATAGTTGTGCCACTCGCTGTCAAAATATGCAGGAGCTAGTAGAGGTGAAATACGTGGAAAGAAATGTAGCAAAATATGCCAATCCCCAATAGTTTTGTTGACAAACGAAGATATGTGAACATATCTTGTGAATGGTTGACGAGGGAGCTTCCACGAGGTAAAATAGTGTTCGTCCTCACACATTGTTAAGCACCCTCTACCTCCCGTGCTTCCACACAATGAGGATTACGGCATACAACAATAGGATTTGTGAGTGTCCATGATGCTGAAACATGACCACTGAAATATGACCACCAATGCTATTAATTTGGCCGCAACTTGCTGATTGAACAGTTTGTATTTTGATGGAACTATTTGTGGAGACATAATGGATGCTTACTTTTGCAGATGAGACAATTCAGTGTGGAAACGCACAGATCAAGAAGAAAACATTGACGTTCTTGTTTGAATTTCAGTACCAATTCTCTCCCTCTCTTTTTGTTGTAAGCTAGACAAAAAAAACATCACATTGACTACAAAATCAAATCACATTTCAAATTAGATTGAGGTAAATAAACGTGGACTGAAATTAAGAAATATCATATTAAGGAAAACATAATGATAGGGACATTAAAGATGGAGCTAACCTAAGCAACCAAATTTATTAATACTTCTAAGCAGTGCCGGATTTTAAAAATCACATTAGTGCGGGTGGGGGAATGAATCAGTGTAGGGACAGATCGTATAAATTATAACACATTGATTTGGAATGTTAAGATGGTCCTAATTTGATTCTAACCCTAAACTATTTTCATATAGATGCGTTATACAAGTTGTTAAAATAAAGAATTTTGCACTTTATGGTGTAATTAAATAAAATAAAAATATCATATCGACATGGTATCGAAGTTGTTTTACAATATTTTTTTGTGGGGCGGAGAGCTACAGCCTACGCAGCTCCCTCGTAGCTCCGTGCCTGCTTATAAGTGAAAAGCCATTAGGTACCCACTGACCTAGTTTTGTGCATCAACTGAAGGTGACATGGGATGTCTATGGTAAGAAGGCACCGGGAGGTTGGGATAAATCGTCTCTTGCCCAAGCAACAGCGGAGCTCACGAGCAGAAGAAGTCTAAAAGCCGACCAACCCGTCCTCACGTCACGATCTAGACTTGATCACCCACGAAGGTAGAAAGAACCCAGCTATCTCCATCCAGCCATCCTTCAACAGCCTATTAGCGTCTCCCACCCCCAACCTCCCGACGATTGATCATGACCACAACCTTAATTTGTATTTACTGGTTCGGGCTGCAATCTAGACAGATCAAATCAACATGCAGGTAATTAGACCATAAAGGTACATGTGATAGGTTTGGTTGATGGAGAGTATATGCACTTATGTTATTCAACTACGATGTAACGGAAAAGAAATATATGTGGAAGCGTAATCCATGAGTCTGTAAATTCAATATAATAATTGTAAATAAATGGAAGAGAAAAAAATCAGATTTTTACGTGAAAAACCCTCACGATGTGTGAGGGAAAACTACGGGGCCAACCACGGGCAAACCCACTATAAGAAATAAAGATGCAATTTTTATCTGTCGAGTTTTGACCCAAATCTGAGATAATATACCAAGAAAGAAAAATAAAAAGATACCACACCGTATGGAGAGATCCTGACAATTTGACTACTCCAAAACTTCTCAGAAATATATATTCTTTCACAAAATGCATTGTGGTAGATGGCCCAAAGAAGAACAGCTAGATGCATTGGCAATCATGTTCCGCTTTCTTTCTTCTTCCTTTTTCATTTTCTTCCTTTGCTTCGTCTTCTTCACTGTCTCCAAGGTGTTGCCTTTTCTTTTTGTCTTGGCTTTGGCTTGACGACTGCTTTGGATTAACGACTGTGTTGCTTTACAATTTAGAGTCGCTTTACAATTTGTTGGTTGCCCCTTCTATTTAACGGTGGTGGATGGGATTTATACTCCCGTGGCATGCGACATCACTCAAGAAACAAAAATCCTAATGGGTTGGCCCAACTATGCTGGATAAAGGTACAAGCCAACAATCTCCCTCTCCAATCCAATGGGGAGCCTATTAGTATAGAATCCTCACTGAAAATATATGCCGCTAAGTTCTTTGTAGCACTCTAGCTTGTCTCATGTCACTACTTTGGTCATAATATCAGAAGCATTATTCTCAGTATGGATCTTTTTCAGTGTCAGCAAGTTCTTGTCAATCACATCACGAAACTAATGATATTTAACATCTATGTGGCTTATCTGTGCATAATTCATTGTGTTCTTGCTCAAGTCAATTGAACTCTGACCATCACAAAAAATAGTCAGGTTAACCTGATTCGTGTCCAGCTCTCCCAGAAATCTCACAATCCAGAATATTTCTTTTCTTGTTTCCGCTGCTGCAATGTACCTTTCCTCTTTCGTACAAAGTACAACATACTTTTGCAATATGGAATGTTAAGATATGGCTCCCCTAACAAAAGTGAAAATATACCCAGAGGTAGACTTCCTGTCATCAATATCACCTGTCATGGAAGCATCGAAGCCTTTCAGAACTGATTTAGAACCACCAAACATCAAACATGTGCTACTAGTACCTCGTAAGTATTTGAAGATCTACTTGACTACTTCCTAGTGATATTTTCCAAGATTTGAGAGAAACCTTCTCACAAGTCCAACTGTGTGAGCAATGTCAGGATGAGTACACATCATTGTGTACATCAAACTCCCCACAACACAAGAATGGGAAATTTTAGCTATTTCCTCCTTTTCCTCATCGGTAGATGGGCTTGACTTCTTGTTTAGCTTGAAATCACCTGATAGTGGAGTACTCACGGATCTAGACTTAGTGATGCTGACCTGCTCCAGAATTCATTCAACATAGCTCTCTTGTGCTAACCACAACCTGTGTTGCTCCCTATCATATATGATTTTCATCCCCAAAATCTTCCATACTGGTCCCAAATCCTTCATCTCAAAAACATTAGAAAGCTCTACCTTCAGTTTTCTAATCAAACTGTCATCTTGTCACACTATCAACCTGTCATCCAATAGAGTAGAAGAATAATGAACTTTTCATTAAGAAACCTCCTGATATAAACATATGGATCTACATGTGTCTTCTATTAGTCATGACTCTGTATAAAAAAATTAAGCTTCTTGTACCATAGTCTAGGAGCTTGTTTCAAACCATACAAACTCTTCTTCAATCTGTAGACTAGGTACTCTTTCTCCTTTACCTGAAAACTTTTTGGTTGCTCCATGCAGATCTCCTTAACTAGGTCAACGTGAAGGAACATCGTCTTCACATCCATCTTCTCAAGCTCCAGATCTAGGCTAGCAACCAAGCCTAGAACCAATGTAATAGAAGTCATTTTCACAACATGATAAAACATCTCATCAAAATTCCCCCTGGTCTTTGATCAAAGCCCTCAAAAACTAGTTTAGTTTATATTTGATATCCTTGTTTATCACTCTTGAACCTGTAGTCTCACTTGTTCTTTAATTCTCTCCAACCCTTGGCAAGCGCACAAGTTCATAGGTATCATTCTTCTATAAAGAAGATATCTCCTCCTACATCGCATGATGCCCATGTGCTCTATCTCTATGAGTGTGTGCCTCCTGAAAAGTCTTTGGCTCCCCCTAATCGGTAAGGAAAATATACTGAGATGTCAAATATCTAGATTAAAGATGACAAACTCTATCAGACCTCCTCAACTATTTCTCTGAGGACTCTGCCTAGTGATGATCTTGCTCCCCCTACCCAAATGTCTCTAACTTGGAGTCTAAACCACTCATATGTGCATCTAAAATAGGAGCACTTGATGTGCTCTAACTTTGCTGCTTAGGGTGATCATGTTGCTCTTCTTCGTCATCTGAAGACTACATCGATGAAGAAGCTAAAGCATGACTCTTATTATATGTTCTATATTTTGTTAACACTTTGATCTCATTCTCATGGTTTACATTATTTTTTGGGATATCAACAATAAACCATGAGATATGTTGAAGAGGAGTACTCTTATCCAATATAGTATTGATTTGTGGTGTGGTCTCATATTTTTTATTTCCTTATTGTTTCCCCTATATTATAAGGTCACGGGAATGATGGTTCTCATATGAATGTGCTTACATCTCAATTTTGTAATGTAGCTTTATACATATGTATATGTTGGTATTAAGAAATATGATCTTGTTTTCTCCAATCCAAGTCATGACTTAGGCTACAAGAAGAGCATTGTATAATATCTCATGATTCAGAACTGTATGTAAGATTTTCTTGTGTTTAGTTATATGATTCTTCCTAGAAGGTATCTTTCCATAACTATTTTTAACGGATTGTTGTTTGTAAGATAATTTGTAGTTTGGTTTGTTTGCTAGGCCATTCAAATCTGGGTGTGGTTATGTTTTGAAATTAGAGTTGCTTGCTGACATTTTTTAGTATGAGAGACAAGTGTAAACTAGAGTTACACAGACTTAGAATGTCATGGTTTTCATTATATGATCTATGTATCTAATCATTGTTTATGAATATGTAGATATGACAAGTAAACATCAAGATACGTTGAATACTAGTTTTAAATCATTGAATTCCAAGAATTATTGTGAGGAGGAGAAGACCCAACATGAGAAGAGAGTGGTTGAGGTGGTTCCTATAAAACCTCCACCACTTTCCATGATTCCTATGGAACCACATGACCTAGAAAATTTGATCATGTTCAAACTAGATTATTTCTACCCTTCTATATTTGACTATTTGAATGCATTTTCCATCACCTAGGTACGACCTCCACATGTGGAGTCCTCATCTTATTTAGAGAATATATTTAAGACATTGAGAAGAGTTAGCATGGTGGGATACATAATCATCATATCAAATATATTTGTATCTCTAGTTGTCAGAGTCAAAACACCTTTAGGATCTTGGACATATCCAAAGATGAGAAGAGTAAACATACTATCTAACTTTGGAAGGGAAGTTAAGGTCACTAGTGGTCCATGTTTGAAGAGGAGAGGCAATGAGAGATGATAAGCTAGTATGACTTTTCAAGGAGTTGGAGACTGTCTACTTTCCTTAGTCATAACTATTATAGAAAATGTATCACTTTCAAAACCTAAGATACAGATAGTTGTTAGTGAATAGGTATGAGGTTAAGTACATGTTATTATTAGATTCTATACCCATGTAGATCCTATCTATTATGAGAGGAGTAGGAGTTTTCAAGGAAAGGTTCAATATTGAGCTTCAATATTTAATCTCTGCCAGGAATACTAGGGAGAAGTTTTGTTATTTAGTGTAATATGTGTGATGCATTAAGAGAAATACAATATTAAGACATGAATTTGATTCTATAAAGATACTATATTATGCCTAAAACATACACCTAGAAGTTTCATGAGGTCCAGGTTCAAGGCACTTCATGATTAACAGTCTCATAAATAGGAACAACTATGCATATGATTTTAGATCCAAGAACCCAATCAAAATTTTTATGGATTATTTTTAATGATATTTACATCTATTCCAATGTTAGTAGGCAATGTTGAGTCCAAAAAAACCACCATACAGTGTTATTTGGGTGTGAATGGAGATAGTTAAACTAGTACATATGGTATAGGAATATGAGTACATTTTACTAGCAGATGCATCTAGAATAAGAAATTATATAAATACGGTCATAAAAATAAATGCAACATAAATGATGAGCAAGAAGGGGGCGTGGCCAAACATATTAGGTTGGGACATCTATACTTACCAACCATAGTTACAAAAGAATCCATTTGCATGCCATTGGTGTAAGGACCCTGACCTGCATTTAGGGTTTACCCTGTTTGCTTTGCTTAACCTTAGTGGTTTGATGCTTGCTAATCACCTTTGAGTAGTGATTAGGGTTTTTGTTGTGCCTTGTTGAGAGTTTGAGGGGCTACTTGCAAATAAACCAAGATTAGGGTTTTGTGTGCAAGTTTGCCATCTTGTGAGATGTTTTCCCCTCTTTGCTTCCTCTAGGGTTGAGAGGAAGGCTTGGGCTTGTTGTTTGAGCTCGTTTGGGCCTTGGAGTTCCTTGTTTGGGCTTGCTTGGGCCTTGTGTCGGCCAAGTAGAGCTTGTTTCGGCCTAGGGCTAGCTTGGTGTGTCGCCCATGATGCTTGGTCCAACCTTGGTCATGTTTGGTGGAACACATGGTGCACATCTTGGACAAGTGTCCTATGACTTGCAAGAGTGGTGGCTTGAGTTGGTGGACAAGTGTCCCTTGGGTGGACGACACATAGCAAGAGCTTACCTTGGTTTCTCCTCCTTTCTCATCTATATAGGTGGTCCCTTCCTTAGCTTGAGGTCCCTTTTAGTTCCTCTCCTTCTTGTGCACGACACCCTCCATCTCTCCCTTGCATGGTGGCCGACACACCCTTGTGTGAGGAGCTTGGAGGCCGATACACCCTTGGAGAAGGAAGGGGTGGCTAATACACCCTTGGAGGAGCCTTGGTGGTCGAGATACCCTTGGAGCTTGAAGTGCACCTTCTTCCCTGGAGCTTAAGGCGGGTTGCATGACTCTAACACTAAACTACTCCATCCTCTTCTCTCATATGTTGTTTCAATCTTGCCTTTATATGTTAGTAGTTGGTTCTTGTTTAGCTTGCATGTTGGCCGATCCTTGTAATCTAGGGTTTAGGAGAGCAATACTCCTTTCTCCCCTTGGTCTAGATGAGTGAGCTTTAGTTCTAGCGTCATGAGCAATACCCCTCTTTCCTACCCGATTGAGGTGAGCTTATGACCTAGTGGCTCAAGCAAGACTCTCATCTCACCTTGGGCATGATGGTGTTCTTGTGTCGGGCGACATAGTTGTGGTTGAGTTGACCGATATGGTTGAAGTGGTTGATGGATGATGATGGCCGAGATAGACCTTCTTGTGTTGAGAGATATCCTCTTCCTCATGGAGGACGATAGACCTAAGCCTCTTGATGGTTGTTTGTGTTGACCGACAGGGCTAAGCATGGTGATGGCCGATAGCCATGTTGGGCGACACCCTTGGGTGGTGATGGCCGATAGCCATGTTGGGCGACACCCTTGGGTGGTGATGGCCGATAGGGTTGGTGTATGTGTCGGCCGATAGGTCTAGGTGAGTTTTAGTGAGGGTTGTGAAGGGTTATAGTGAGGGTTAGGTGACCTTATGGTGATGATCTCATGTGTTATGTAAATGGATGTATATGCTCAAATGATAATGATGCCTTGCAAACTATGATAATGCTAATGATAGTAACAATGATGATGATGGTAAATGCATAATGACAATAATGATGATGATTATAATAATGATTGCAATAATGATAGTAATGACATGCATGAATTAACCCTTGTGCTTAATTGCTAGTGAGAATGATGATAGTTACACTAGTAGCTTGAATAATGATAAAAATGGTAATAATGATGATAGTGGATGGTAATAGTAATGATATTGATAACAATAGTAGTTGACTTGTATACTCAACATAATTGTTATATAAAGTGAATACCTTGACTAATCCTGAGATAAGGGTAAGAATGATTATGGTATGATGTGCTTAACAAGCTTGATCATCAAATAGTGTAATGTTGATAAATAGATTATCTTGAATGATAACTCATGATAGTGAGCATATTCCTTATGTTGAATCTATGGTTATTGTGTATTCTAACCATGCAGGTGATGTGTAGCCATGAAAGGGTTATGTGACATATGTGATGAGTAACATTACCTTGATATTTGTTCTATGAGATTATATATGTAATGTGTTGGTCCCATGATGATGATGTGAGCCTTGAGAGGCAGTGACAATACATGATGAAGGATTGATATCCTATGTTATGTGATAATCCATGATATGGATCTGGATGGTTGGAAAGAGGCCAAGTGGTAACATGTGATGCTGGATCTTTGTTATGGATCAGGTTGATGAGGTTTCAATAATAATATAATGTTCTTTATTTTCTATTATATCTTGCATGATTATAACTTGGTTGAATCCTGCAATCCATCTAAAAGATACTAATTAATTATAGTGGAATTATATCATGTAGTCTGCCCTGGCCATAGATCCATCATCGTCAGGACTTGGTGATGGTGAAACGGGTTCTCCTACGGGTTAACCCGGAGCGCATATTGTTGAATATGCGAGGTTACTCCTAGCCTAGAGTAGGAGGTAAGAGTGTAACTTCGGTTACAGACTCAGATACGTATATAGAGCATGGTGAACAGGCCCATGGCTCAGGATATGTGATGTGAAGAGCATGAATGCGTTCATGGCTCAGAGCACGATGATCAGGCCTGTGGCTCAGTTGTACTAGCGCCGAGACCTGTACCAAGGCGGGCTAGAGTGAGGGTAGCCTATGGAGCTGACCCAGTGGCTTAGACCACTTCAGCATGAGACTACGGTCCTGCTTGTGTTGTACTCGTGTACTGACCACGAGGTGGGAGGTTGTGGAGTCCGGCTCTTCCATTGACCTTGTATGACACCAGTCTTGGGCTTCACAGCCAGAGGTTGGATTTGGATGGTACGATTCAAATCCTCGGGGCATAATAACACATAATACAGCCGTTTAGTATTTACTGCATAGGTTAAACACAAAACATTGGTTGAGGCCTTGTTTGTGTATTTAATTCTGGTATATCTACAAGTACTTCTATATTCATCAAGTATGTGGCAATATGTCGTATCTTGATAATCGGGTTATGAGGTCATCTGTCTTGGTTCTGATGATCATGATACACAGTGATATATTTTATCTTGTCAATCACGTCCCTTTGAGAAATATCTGGTTATGTGCTTTTGTACAGCTGGTAAGCTAGTCGATAAGAACAGCCTTGCTTATATAGACTGCTCTCGTTATACCTGTTAAATGGTTATCTGTTGTTATGGTTTATCTTGTTGAGGTTTGTAGTTGCGGTGGGGAGTTATGTTTCCCACTGGGACAATGTTCGATTGTCTCACTCCGCTGGTTTTCAGGTGGTCGAGGTAGACGTGGTCGTGGTCATGGTCGTGGTGTTGCGGCCGAGCAGCTTGAAGAGCAGTAGAAGGCAAGTGATGGATATGCTGCTGTTTTGGATGTTTTGGTTGTAGAGTCTAGCATCATCCCTGAACTCTCAGGTCCTTGGCAGTGTTTTGATGATGTTTCACAACGAACGATCGATGTTTTTTGTATATCCTGCTGTTGGCCGGATGCAGGCCTCGATGTATATGAACAGGTGGTGAACTCATGGGATGGATGAACAACTATTCCTGAGTTGTGGACACGTATTAGATTCCGTGTATGTATATATATGGCAAGTTTTTGTGCAGGATGAGGACTGGAAAGTAATAGTTCCACAGTTTATATGTTTTCCACAATCGGTTTTAATTAACCTGTGTTTTTGATAAGCTGTGGTTACGGTGATTTCCGCACGTTTTCGCGTAACACCTCGTTATCTATGCGATAATGGGATGTGTTGCCACAAGTTTTGGTATCAGAGCTTTAGGTTCGCTGAGTCTACAGGGATTTAGGACTAGGTTGAGTCTGTTCTTATGAGTTTTCCAGGATTTCTTACATATCTTCTGCCCTCAGTGGAAGAAAAGTCAAGATGTCTGGAAACCATGAAGAACACTCTACTGAGTACAGTGATGGTGCATCGGTTGATGGAGTAGATGGACAGGCACATGAAGATCGGGTGCCTGAGGTCCCCCAACCTAACCCACCCATACTTGAACATCCTGCTTACCAACAGCTTATGGGGCAATTAATGGCTACGATGAATCTCATGGTTGAGCGATTACCAGTGCCTCCTCCGTGAGCACAGGTTCCCCATGGAGAAGCATCGGGTATTGGGAAGACCTTTGAGCGGCTTCGCCGAGTTGGAGCTTCGGATTATGCTGGAACGGCTGATCCAGCGGATGCAGATCTGTGGCTGACAAGTCTTGAGAAGTCTTTCCGGATCCTTGACATCCCTAAAGCAGACAAGGTAAAGCATGTTGTCTACCTTCTGAAGGGTAGTGTTGGTCACTGGTGGACCATCGAAGAAGAGAAGCGGCCTGGTGAGGTGATCTGTTGCGAAGTGTTTCGACGTGAGTTCGTCACCAGATACTTTCTGAAGACGTATCTGGACGAGAAGATCAGTCAGTTTGAGAAGTGGCGACAAGGAACGATGAACATCACCGAGTATGAAGCTAAGTTTATGGATTTGTTGAGGTTTTGTCCTCACATGGCGGCAACAGACGAGGAACGGATCAGACGTTTCGAGAAGGGTTTGAGTGCTGAGTTGATAACCCCAGTGTCTGCGTTGGAGAATCGAGAGCGGTTTGCTACGTTCGTGGAATCTGTTCGACGGATCGAGAGGTCAGTAAGGGAGAAAAGAGAGTCTATGTCTCTTAAAAGACCTGTCCAGTTTCATGGACAGAGGTTTAGTGGCTTTAAGAAGCCCAGGTTTTCAGCACCGTCAGCGATGAGGAGTTCTGGTGTGCCCTCTCAGTGGTCTCCGAGTAAGGGAAGAGGTTATGTTTCTTCACCGTCTAAGGCACACAGTTCAGCTTTTGTGGCAGTGACAGGGCCAGCTAGGCCACGGTTTGAGGACAAGGCATGTCATCTTTGTGGACAAGTCGGGCATTTCAGGCTAAATTGCCCGAGTAGAGATGTTGAAGTGACGCAGTAGCCGAGACAGAGTTTCCAGAAGTCTGAGAGACTGCAGCCCAGTGGTAGCAGATGTCGAGGATGTGGTCAGGCGTCTAAAGCTGGGTCCTCTGCTCAAGGAAGAAGAGGTCATGGACAGCAAGCAACGGCTTGATTTTATGCCATGAATCATCCAGAGGCGATAGTCAACCCGCGAGTGGTGACAGGTCAGATGGAGTTATTTCATTATGATATGTCTTCTTCTTGCTTTATATCTGTTCTGGTTGACCCGGGTGCTACACACTCTTTTATCACCTATAGTATGCTTGAAAACTGTCGTTTACCTGTTAGTTGTAAGAAGGATAGCTTGTTGTTAGAAACCCCTCTTGATGGTTCCTCCCTGCTTTGAGAAGTGTGTCCATCTTGTGTCTTGTCTTTCTCGGGACATCGCATTCAAGTGGATCTTATGCCACTTGACATGCATGGTTTCAATGTTATCCTTGGGATGGATACCTTAGAGAAGTACAAGGTTGTCTTGGACTGTGGTTCCAAGCAGGCAGTGTTTGATGTTGCTGGAGAGAAGTGTATCTTCCGGGGAGATAGGAAGATTCTTCCGACGTGTTTGGTATCAGCTATGGTGGCAGACAAGTTGTTACGACAAGGATGTGAGGCGTTCTTAGCTCACGTGGTGGATACCGTTGTGGTTACCAAGGCGAAGGGTCCTAGTCTTGAGGAGGTGTCAGTGGTTCGAGAGTTTGCAGATGTGTTTCCCGAAGAGTTTCCTGGTGTTCCTCCACCTCGAGAGATTGATTTCGAGATCAATCTGGTTCCGGGAACGCAGCCAGTTGCACAGTCAGCATATAGGATGGCTCCAGCAGAGATGGCAGAGTTGAAGAAGCAGTTGCAAGAGTTGTTGGAGAAAGGTTTTATCCGACTGAGTATGTCGTCGTGGGGTGCTCCCGTGTTGTTTGTTAAGAAGAAGGATGGTTCAATGTGGTTGTGTATGGATTACCGGCAGTTGAACAAGGTCACAATCAAGAATAAATACTCGTTGCCAAGGATAGATGATCTGTTCGATCAGTTGCGTGGTGCTACAGTGTTTTCGAAGATCGATCTATGGTCTGGATATCATCAGTTGAGGATAAAGGCGGAGGACATACCAAAGTCAGCTTTCAGGACAAGGTATGGTCACTTCGAGTTCGTGGTTATGCCGTTTGGGCTAACCAATGCACCTGCTGCTTTCATGGATCTGATGAACAGAGTGTTCCGACCATTCTTAGATCAGTTTGTTGTAGTCTTTATAGATGATATCTTGATATATAATCAGGACAGACAAGAGCACGAGCAACATCTTCGTCGAGCATTGACTCTTCTTTGCCAACATCAGTTGTATGCCAAGTTCAGTAAGTGTGAGTTCTGGTTGAATGAGGTGACTTTCTTGGGTCATGTGATATCTGCTGAAGGAGTCAAAGTAGATCCGAAGAAGGTGGAATCTGTCGCGGATTTGGAACAACCGAAGACGTCGACAGAAGTTCGTAGTTTCCTTGGCCTAGCAGGATACTACCGGAGGTTTATCAAGGACTTCAGTGTGATCGCGTTGCCGATGACAAAGTTGACCCGGAAGGATGTACCTTTTGTTTGGGATGATCGATGTCAGCAAGCTTTCCAGAGTCTGAAGGAGAAGTTGACCGGTGCTCCAGTGATGATCTTGCTAGAGCCTGGGAAAGGCTATGTTGTTTTCTGTGATGCTTCCAAGAAAGGTTTAGGGTGTGTGTTGATGCTGGAAGATCATGTAGTTTCTTTTGCCTCACGACAGCTCAAGAAGCATGAGGAGAACTATCCGACTCATGACTTGGAGTTGGCAGCAGTGGTTCATGCGCTAAAGATTTGGAGACACTATCTGTATGGGGAAGTGTGTCAGATTTTTACGGACCATAAGAATCTGAAGTATATCTTTACGCAGCAAGAGTTGAACATGCGACAGCGACGATGGATGGAGTTGATCAATGATTACGACTGCACTATCGAGTATCATCCTGGTAAGGTGAACGTGGTAGCTGATGCGCTTAGCAGAAAGTCTTCTTCTTCTCTTTCTTCAAAGAAGGCACAGTTGAGTTCTCTGGTATGCCATAGGCGAGATATGTTTGTTTCTCTACGACAGATGAATGTGCAGATGGAAGTTTCTCTGTTGTCTGGTCTTTTTGCACAGATGCAAGTTAAGCCTATGTTAAGACAACAGATCAAGGATGCACAGCAGACAGATGATGCGGTACAATTGATCAGATCAGAGTTCGGCAGCGACAAGCGTGATGGGTTTCATGAGTCCAAGGATGGACTAGTCTGTTATCGTGATAGGATGGTGGTTCCAAATGCCGATAATCTGAGGGAGTTGGTGCTTGAGGAAGCACATACGTCGATGTACGCTATGCATCCAGGTATCACCAAGATGTATCATAGTCTGAAAGACTTGTACTGGTGGCCCAGTTTGAAGAGAGATGTAGCTGAGTTCGTGGCAAGGTGTGCGGTTTGTCAGCAAGTAAAGGCTGAGCACCAGAAACCGGCAGGTACGTTGCAACCTTTGCCAATACCGCAGTGGAAATGGGATCCTATAACTATGGATTTTGTAGTTGGTCTACCCCGGACAACTAGGAATCATGATTCCATTTGGGTGATAGTGGACAGATTGACGAAGTCTGCCCATTTCCTACCGGTGAAGACGAGGTATACAGCTGAGAAACTAGCTCGAGTATATGTGGATGAGATAGTACGTTTACATGGTGTGCCAGCAACGATAGTTTCTGACAGAGGTCCTCAGTTTACGAGTCGCTTTTGGGAATAGTTGCACAGAGCGTTGGGAACACAGTTGAGGTTCAGTACAGCTTTTCACCCACAGACAGATGGACAGTCTGAAAGGACTATTCAGACTTTAGAAGATCTCCTTCGAGCTTGTGTTTTGCAGTTTTTAGGCAACTGGGATGTACATCTGAGTTTGATAGAGTTTGCCTACAACAACAGTTATCAGCGTAGCATCGACATGGCTCCTTATGAAGCTCTGTATGGAAGGAAGTGTAGATCTCCTTTGTGTTGGTTTGAGTCTGGTGAGTATCAACTTTTGGGTCTCGAGTTAGTACAGCAGACGATGGAAAAGATCAAGGTGATACAGCAACATTTGAAGGTGGCACAGGATAGGCAGAAGTCTTATGCAGACAATCGCCGATGACCTTTGGAGTTTCAGGTAGGAGACAGAGTATATCTCAAAGTCTCGTCGTGGAAAGGTGTGCTAAGGTTTGGACGGAAGGGTAAGTTATCTCCCAGGTATATGGGGCCTTACTCAGTCAAAGCATGTGTTGGCAAGGTAGCTTATGAGTTAGAGTTGCCTCCAGAGTTACACAGGTTGCATCCGGTGTTTCATGTCAGTATGCTGAAGAAAAGTCATCCGGAATCAAGCACAGTGATACAGCCAGTTGAGGTTGAGCTTGATGCAGATGTGACCTACGAGGAAGGTGTTGTGGCGATCCTTGACAGAAGGATCAAGAAGCTGAAGAGGAAGGATCTGGTTCTTGTGAAGGTTCTTTGGCAGCGTCGTGGCGTCGAGGAAGCCACGTGGGAGCTTGAGGAAGAGATGAGGAGGAAGTATCCCTCTCTTTTCTCTTCGGATTTCGGGGATGAAATCCCTTAAAGGGGGTTAGATTGTAAGGACCCTGACCTGCGTTTAGGGTTTACCCTGTTTGCTTTGCTTAACCTTGGTGGTTTGATGCTTGCTAATCACCTTTGAGTAGTGATTAGGGTTTTTGTTGTGCCTTGTTGAGAGTTTGAGGGGCTACTTGCAAATAAACCAAGATTAGGGTTTTGTGTGCAAGTTTGCCATCTTGTGAGATGTTTTCCCCTCTTTGCTTCCTCTAGGGTTGAGAGGAAGGCTTGGGCTTGTTGTTTGAGCTCGTTTGGGCCTTGGAGTTCCTTGTTTGGGCTTGCTTGGGCCTTGTGTCGGCCAAGTAGAGCTTGTGACGGTCTAGGGCTAGCTTGGTGTGTCGCCCATGATGCTTGGTCCAACCTTGGTCATGTTTGGTGGAACACATGGTGCACATCTTGGACAAGTGTCCTATGACTTGCAAGAGTGGTGGCTTGAGTTGGTGGACAAGTGTCCCTTGGGTGGATGACACATAGCAAGAGCTTACCTTGGTTTCTCCTCCTTTCTCATCTATATAGGTGGTCCCTTCCTTAGCTTGAGGTCCCTTTTAGTTCCTCTCCTTCTTGTGCACGACACCCTCCATCTCTCCCTTGCATGGTGGCTGACACACCCTTGTGTGAGGAGCTTGGAGGCCGATACACCCTTGGAGAAGGAAGGGGTGGCCGATACACCCTTGGAGGATCCTTGGTGGTCGAGATACCCTTGGAGCTTGAAGTGCACCTTCTTCCCTAGAGCTTAAGGCGGGTTGCATGACTCTAACCCTAAACTACTCCATCCTCTTCTCTCATATGTTGTTTCAATCTTGCCTTTATATGTTAGTAGTTGGTTCTTGTTTAGCTTGCATGTTGGCCGATCCTTGTAATCTAGGGTTTAGGAGAGCAATACTCCTTTCTCCCCTTGGTCTAGATGAGTGAGATTTAGTTCTAGCGTCGTGAGCAATACCCCTCTTTCCTACCCGATTGAGGTGAGCTTATGACCTAGTGGCTCGATCAAGACTCTCATCTCACCTTGGGCATGATGGTGTTCTTGTGTCGGGCGACATAGTTGTGGCTGAGTTGGCCGATATGGTTGAAGTGGTTGATGGATGATGATGGGCGAGATAGACCTTCTTGTGTTGAGAGATATCCTCTTCCTCATGGAGGACGATAGAACTAAGCCTCTTGATGGTTGTTTGTGTTGACCGACAGGGCTAAGCATGGTGATGGCCGATAGCCATGTAGGGCGACACCCTTGGGTGGTGATGGCCGATAGCCATGTTGGGCGACACCCTTGGGTGGTGATGGCCGATAGGGTTGGTGTATGTGTCGGCCGATAGGTCTAGGTGAGTTTTAGTGAGGGTCGTGAAGGGTTATAGTGAGGGTTAGGTGACCTTATGGTGATGATCTCATGTGTTATGTAAATGGATGTATATGCTCAAATGATGCCTTGCAAACTATGATAATGCTAATGATAGTAACAATGATGATGATGGTAAATTCATAATGACAATAATGATGATGATCATAATAATGATGGCAATAATGATAGTAAAGACATGCATGAATTAACCCTTGTGCTTAATTGCTAGTTAGAATGATGATAGTTACACTAGTAGCTTGAATAATGATAAAAATGGTAATAATGATGATAGTGGATGGTAATAGTAATGATATTGATAACAATAGTAGTTGACTTGTATACTCAACATAATTGTTATATAAAGTGAATACCTTGACTAATCCTGATATAAGGGTAAGAATGATTATGGTATGATGTGCTTAACAAGCTTGATCATCAAATAGTGTAATGTTGATAAATATATTATCTTGAATGATAACTCATGATAGTGAGCATATTCCTTATGTTAAATCTATGGTTATTGTGTATTCTAACCATGCAGGTGATGTGTAGCCATGAAAGGGCTATGTGACATATGTGATGAGTAACATTACCTTGATATTTGTTCAATGAGATTATATATGTAATGTGTTGGTCCCATGATGATGATGTGAGCCTTGAGAGGCAGTGACAATACATGATGAAGGATTTATATCCTATGTTATGTGATAATCCTTGATATGGATATGGATGGTTGGCAAGAGGCCAAGTGGTAACATGTGATGCTGGATCTTTGTTATGGATCAGGTTGATGAGGTTTCAATAATAATATAATGTTCTTTATTTTCTGTTATATCTTTTATGATTATAACTTGGTTGAATCCTGCAATCCATCTAAAAGATACTAATTAATTATAGTGGAATTATATCATGTAGTTTGCCCTGGCCATAGATCCATCATCGTCAGGACTTGGTGATGGTGAAACGGGTTCTCCTACGGGTTAACCCGGAGCGCATATTGTTGAATATGTGAGGTTACTCCTAGCCTAGAGTAGGAGGTAAGAGTGTAACTTCGATTATAGACTCAGATACGTATATAGAGCATGGTGAACAGGCCCATGGCTCAGGATATGTGATGTGAAGAGCATGAATGCGTTCATGGCTCAGAGCACGGTGATCAGGCCCGTGGCTCAGTTGTACTAGCGCCGAGACCTGTACCAAGGCGGGCTAGAGTGAGGGTAGCCTATGGAGCTGACCCAGTGGCTTAGACCACTTCAGCATGTGACTAGGGTCCTGCTTGTGTTGTACTCGTGTACTGACCACGAGGTGGGAGGTTGTGGAGTCCGGCTCTTCCATTGACCTTGTATGGCACCAGTCTTGGGCTTCGCAGCCAGAGGTTGGATTTGGATGGTACGATTCAAATCCTCGGGGCATAATAACATGTAATACAACCGTTTAGTATTTACTGCATAGGTTAAACACTAAACATTGGTTGAGGCCTAGTTTGTGTATTTAATTCTGGTATATCTGCAGGTACTCCTATATTCATCAAGTATGTGGCAGTATGTCGTATCTTGATAATCGGGTTATGAGGTCATCTCTCTTGGTTCTGATGATCATGACACACAGTGATATATTTTATCTTGTCAATCACGTCCCTTTGAGAAATATCTGGTTATGTGCTTTTGTAAAACTAGTAAGCTTGTCGATAAGAACAACCTTGCTTATATAGACTGCTCTCGTTATACCTGTTAATGGTTATCTGCTGTTATGGTTTATCTTGTTGAGGTTTGTAGTTGCGGTGGGGAGTTATGTTTCCCGCTGGGACAATGTTCGATTGTCTCACTCCGGTGGTTTTCAGGTGGTTGAGGTAGACTTGGTCGTGGTCGTGGTGTTGCGGCCGAGCAGCTTGAAGAGCAGTAGAAGGCAAGTGATGGATATGCTGCTGTTTTGGATGTTTTGGTTGTAGAGTCTAGCGTCATCCCTGTACTCTCAGGTCCTTGGCAGTGTTTTGATGATGTTTCACGACGAACGATCGATGATGTTTGTATATCCTGCTGTTGTCCAGATGCGGGCCTCGATGTATATGAACAGGTGGTGAACTCATGGGATGGATGAACAACTGTTCCTGAGCTGTGGACACGTATCAGATTCCGTGTATGTATAGATATGGCAAGTTTTTGTGTAGGATGAGGACTGGAAAGTAATAGTTCCACAGTTTATATGTTTTCCGCAATCGGTTTCAATTAACCCGTGTTTTTTATAAGCTGTGGTTATGGTGATTTCCGCACGTTTTTGCGTAACACCTCGTTATTTGTGCAATAATGGGATGTGTTGCCACAATTGGCCAAGTCTATTCATTGACTCTACCTAAAGGAGTAGTATCACTATGAGGCATGGGAGTTCAAATAGAGCTCTATCATATTGAATTAACTATTGTTTTTCTTTTTAGATTCATTTGGCCCATTTGTAACAACTCTTGTTTGTAACTAGATAAGCAACATATTGCTGGCAAGCAGTGGTACAAGTGGTCAAGCACGGTGTCCCCTAACAAAGTGACCTAGGTTCTATTCCTAGAAGCCGCCTTGAATTTACCACGCTCCTGGGGTCCGACCTTACCATAGGTTTGAGGGAGGGGGGAAATTCTGTCTCAATTAACTCAAAAATAATATAAGTAATATATTTCTATAGTTTTCTTATAAAGAGATTTTACTTTGAGATTTCTTCTTAAAAATCCTGTGGTGATTTCATATTTATTTATATATGTATGAATAGTATGTATATTATGCTTATTGGAACACAATATTCAATCTATAATCTTACCACTTGATATACATTCTTTGATATGATCCTGTGATGGATAGCTTGGAGAAGTATGAGGTGATGCTGGAAGGTCAGTCAAAACTACATATGTCAAAAAGTGGGGTGTATCTTGGACACTCTAAAGAGGTTTGAAGATCCTCCATACATTCTAGGTGTTAGTAACCATAGTCGATAAAATTTAGGGACATGGATGTATAGCTTATTAGGTGTATATTATGTACATAAAGGTCATAACCACAAGATAAAAGAGTAGCATGTACTATGTGAGTTTCAAGATGTGTTTCCTAAGGAGTTTCTTGATCTTTCACCTTTTTGAGAAATTAATGTTAACATCAATCTTGGACCTATATCATAATGTTTATCATTATAACTAAATAGGATGGCTCCAAAAATGATATGGGATTTGAAAACATATATCTAGGAGTTGTTGGTCAAGGATTTGTGTCACAATATGTGTTATCCGTCAAATCCTAGTCCGACTACCTTTTTTTTGTTTAAGAAAGTCAGGAGGCAATCTTATTCATCCCGCCATCCCCTTGCAAGCAACATCAAATCAAGTTTACAGTCACTAATTAAATCTGCATAATTAAACAAGGTAGTACTACTACCCTTACATAGGTCCCTAACAGGAGATCATAGATCTCAAAAGGGGGGAGAGAATATTGGGTGTATCTCTGCTGCTGCTTTGAGTGAAGTTTTGCTAGGCTGTCATCCACTTCATAACTCTCTCTGCATGTGTGTACTATGGACCAGCCTGGCTTAGTCAGCGATCTAATCCTCATTACTGGCTTGGCATATTTAGGATTATCCTCGCAACTGGTAGTTGTTAGTTGAACTGCCATTGACGAGTCTGATTCAAAGGTGGTTGTCTCTACATTGTTTGTGTGTGCTAGCTCCATTTCCAGCATCAGCCCTCTGAGTTTAGCTCAACCACGTCATGGGTATTTATCTGCAAGGCTGCCCCTCTTCTCCATCTTCCGGAATCATCTCTTGCCACCATCGTGCAGGACGAACGATTGGGCTTAACGACTGCGTCTGTGTTGAACTTCAGGGCATTAGGACCAGGAGCCTGCCACCCCACCAACCTATTCCGTCTAGAGCTCCGATCAGTGTTGCTGTCGATTTGGTAAGCTTGTGCTTGATTGCATACTTCCTTGACGATAAATCTAACTTTTTGTTGCATATTGCCGACCTCACCTTGGAATATCTGCTTGTTCCTGTAGTTCCAAATATGCCAGCAAGTAGTTAAGAAGAGGGTCGTAGCCTCATCTGAGTTTCCCAATTGTTCCTAAAACCATCCTGCAATGCTATTGTTACCAAAGAACTGTGTGTTATCCCTGTCCTGATAAAGCATCATCCACACGGCCTTCGCGGGGTTACATTCTCGGATCGCATGAATAGTAGTCTCTTCCCTGGTTATGCAACGTGGGCAGGTAGCGTCTGTGCTGATGTTTCGTCTAAACCTTCTTGCATTCGTCAGCACAGCTTCATGCAGTAGGAGCCAAGAGCACAATTTGATACGGGGCGAGGCTTTAGCATTCCAGATATTCATCTAACTGCCTTTCGTTGGTCTGCACCTCCCTTCCAGCAGCTTATGGTAAGCCATATTGGTTGAGTAGAGGCCTGATTTAGTATGGTTCCATACTCTAAGGTCCTTTCCATCTGTGTCCCTTGGAATATCCAAGTTCGTAATGTCCTCTACAATGTATGGCGGCAGCCATTCGTTTAGGAATGGGACACTACAAAAAAACATAGTATAGGTGACAGTCATGTAAAAGGTTACACATTTTAGGTGACATGTTTGTGCATCACTTATAATCTGTATAGACTTGTGTGAAATAGATGACATACATTTTAGCATTTTGAAAAGGTTACATACTTTAGGTGACATACATGTAAATCACCTATAATATGTATAATCCTACGTAATATAGATGACATATAATTTATCATACGTGAAAGGGTTACACCAAATAGGTGACATACATTTGAATCACCTATGTTGTAATGGGGTTTTTCCATATAGGTGACATGTATATGAGTCACATGTGATCTATAAGGGGGTACATATTTAGGTGACACACATGCATGTCACCAAACTTTTAGGTGACATGTGTACTTGTCACCTAAACATTAGGTGATAGACATGTCAGTCATCCAATATCTCCCAACCAATAATAAGCATCAACAAGCATCATGGGGATATATCAATACATTTATTAACAATTCATAAAGGAAGACGTGTGAGAGAAATTGTTGCTGAGAGTCTTTCTAAGTAATGTGAAGGGTCAATCATAGGGGGATATTGTCAATATATGGTTCCTCCTAAATGAATTTATGGACATTGTCAATATATGGGCCCTGACATCGCATTAATGCATTTGAAGGGACGTGTTGTGTAAGGACACTATAATGATATGGGTCGCGGAACCTCCCAAATGCATTTTTAGGGACACACTGTGAGATAACATTTGTCATGGTATAGGCCCTGACACCTCCCAAATGCATTTTCATAGACTTGTTGTAAAATGATGTTCTCATGATATGAGACTTGACACCTCTCAAATGCATTTTTAAGGACTTACTGTGAGATGACATTGTCATCATATGTGCCATGGAACCTCCCAAATATATTTTTAAGGACTTGGTGTGAGAGGAGATTGTCATGATATGGGCCCAAACCTCACCCAAATGCATTTTTAGGGGCTTATTATGAGAGGAAGCTATCAATATATGGGTCATGTCTCCTCCTTAATGCATTTGAAAGGACATGTTGTGAAAGGATACTATCATCATATGGGTCGTGGCACCTCCCAAATACATTTTTAGGGACTTCTTTTGAGATAACATTTGTCATGATATGAGCCCTGATACCTCCCAAATTCATTTTAATGGACTTGTTATGAGAGGATGTTGTCATGGAATGGGCCAGGAGACCTCCCAAATACATTTTCATAGACTTGTTGTGAGAGGGCGTTGTTGTGATATGGGACCTAACACCTCCCAAATGTATTTTTAAGGACTTACTCTGAGATGACATTGTGGTCATATGCTCCATGGCACCTCTCAAATGTATTTCCAAGGACTTGGCGTGAGAGGACGTTGTCATGGTATGAGCCCAAACTTCACCGAAATGCATTTTTAGGGACTTATTATGAGAGTATGTTGTCAATTTATGGGCTATGGCTCCTTAATGCATTTGAAGGGACATGTGGGAAAGGACATTATCATGATCTGGGTCATGGCACCTCCCAATTGCATTTTTAGGAGTTGATGTGAGATAATATTGGTCATGATATGGACCCTGACACCTCCCAAATGCATTTTCATAGACTTGTTGTGAGAGGACATTGTAATGATATGGAACCTAACACCTCCCAAATGCATTTTTAAGGAGTTACCGTGAGATGACATTGTCATCATATGTGCCATGGCACCTCTCAAATGTATTTTCAACTTGGCGTGAGAGGACATTGTCATGATATAGGCTCAAACATCACCGGAATGCATTTTTATGGACTTATTATGAGAGGACATTGTCAACATATGGGCCATGTATCCTTCTTAATGCATTTGAAGGGACATGTTGTGAAAGAACACTATCACAATAGGGGTTGTAGCACCTCCCAAATGTATTTTTAGGGACTTGATGTGAGATAACATTTGTCATGATATGAGTCCTGAAACCTAGGGGTGAGCAAATAATGGTCCAGACCGCAAAACCGGACCGGACTGCTCAATTTGGTCCGGTCCGGTCTGGTCCATTTTGTGTTCGGTCTGGTCCGCGGTCCGGGAATTTCGATGAGTTCGGTCTTCGGTCCGGTCTGGACCGCAGATTGACTTTTATATAAAATTCATGTATATTTGAAGGTGTATTCTATAATAATTACAAATAAAGTACATATATAATCACTACTAGTATAAATGTTTGATACTAAAGTTATATAATTGTTAGAAGTGACTAAGATTATCAACTTTGTATAATTAAATGAGTTGTAAAACATGTAAAAAAGACTGATTACGGTCCAAATGGTCCGGTCTGGTCCTAGCACAAAACGGTCCGGTCCCGGTCCGATCCTACCTCAAAACGGTCCGGTCTGCGGTCCATATATTTGTTCAAATTCGGTCCGCGGTCCGGTCCGGTTCGGTCCAGTCCGGTCCGGTTCTGGACCTATGCTCAGCCCTACTGAAACCTCCTAAATACATTTTGGTGAACTTGTAATGAGAGGACGTTGTCATGATATAGGACCTCACACCACCCAAATGCATTTTTAAGGACAAACTGTGAGATGACATTGTCATCATATGTGCGATGGCACCTCCCAAATGTATTTTTAAGGACTTGGTGTTAGAGGACATTGTCATGATATGGGCATAAACTTCACTGAAATGCATTTTTAGGGACTTGATGTGAGATAACATTTATCTTGAAATGGGCCCTGAAACCTCCCAAATGCATTGAAGGAACATGTTGTGAATGAACACTATCACGACATGGGTTGTGGCACTTTCCAAATGTATTTTTAGGGACTTGATGTGAGATAACATTTGTCATGATATGGGCCCTGACACCTTATTAATGCGTTTTGATGGACTTGTTATGAGAGGATGTTGTCATGGTATAGGACCTGACACCACCCAAATGCATTTTTAAGGACAAATTGTGAGATGACTTGTCATCATATGTGCGATGGCACCTCCCAAATATATTTTCAAGGACTAGGCGTGAGAGGACATTGTCATGATATGCGCCCAAAAGTTCATCGAAATGCATTTTCAAGGACTCGATGTGAGATAGCATTTGTCTTGAAATGGTCCCTGACACCTCCCAAATGCATTTGAAGGGACATGTTGTGAAATAACACTATCACGATATGGGTCGTGGAACCTCTCAAATGTATTTTTAGGAACTTGATGTGAGACAACATTTATCATGAATGGATCCTGACACCTCCTAAATGCATTTTGATGGACTTGTTATGAGAGGACGTTGTCATGATATAGGACTTGACACCACTCAAAAGCATTTTTAAGGACAAACTGTGAGATGAAATTGTCATCATATATGTGATGGAACCTCCCAAATGTATTTTTTAGTACTTGGGATGGTTTTGGTTGTGATAATTAGCCCTATTTCAATCGTTATGGTCCATTCTGCTTTTAAATGAGACACTTAATTTTGATCTGGTCGCGACGTTGGATTTGTTGCCGTCACAATGTTGTGTTGTGAGGGTGGGTCGAGACGTTGTGTTATGGGTTGGTTGCAAAGCCTATGTGTAACACTGGTCGTGATGCCTTGCTTTAACATTGTTGTATCACGTTCTATGGTGGCCACAACGTGCGTCGTGGAGACAACACAATGTTGTATTGTGAGATATGGGTCATATCACCTCCAAAATGCAGTTTTAGGGACTTGATGTGAGATAATATTTGTCTTGAAATGGGCCCTGACACCTCCCATGTGCATTTGAAGGGACATGTTGTAAAAGGACACTATCATGATATGGGTCGTGGAACCTCCCAAATATATTTTTAAGGACTTGATGTGAGATGACATTTGTCATGATATGGGTGCACCTCCCAAATACATTTTTAGGGACTTAATGTGAGATAACATTTGTCTTGAAACGGGACCTGACAACTTCCGAATGCATATGAAGGGACATGTTGTGAAAGAACACTATCATGATATGGGTCGTAGAACCTCCCAAATACAATTCTAGGGACTTGATGTGAGATAAGACCTATCATGATATGGGCCCTGACACCTCCTAAATATAATTTGATGGACTTGTTATGAGAGGACGTTGTCATGATATAGGACCTGACACCACCCAAATGCATTTTAAGGACAAACAATGAGATGGCATTGTCATCATATGTGCGATGACACCTCCAAAATGTATTTTCAAGGTCTTGGCATGAGAGGACATTATCATGATATGGGCCTAAACTTCACCGAAATGCATTTTTAGGGACTTGATGTGAGATAGCATTTGTCTTGAAATGGGCCCTAACACCTCCCAAATGCATTTGAAGGAACATGTTGTGAATAAACACTATCACGATATGGGTTGTGGCACTTCCCAAATGTATTTTTAGGGACTTGATGTGAGATAATATTTATCATGATATGGGCCCTGACACCTTATAAATGTATTTTGATGGACTTCTAATGAGAGGATGTTGTCATGGTATAGGACCTGACACCATCCAAATGCATTTTTAAGGACAAATTGTGAGATGACTTGTCATTATATGTGTGATGGCACCTCCCAAATGTATTTTCAAGGACTTGGCATGAGAGGACATTGTCATGATATGGGCCCAAAATTTATTGAAATGTATTTTCAAGGACTCGATTTGAGATAACATTTGCCTTGAAATGGGACCTGACACCTCCTAGATGCATTTGAAGGGACATGTTGTGAAAGAACACTATCACAATATGGGTCGTATCACCTCCCAAATGCATTTTTAGGGACTTGATGTGAGATAACATCTATCATGATATGGGCCCTGACACCTCCTAAATGCATTTTGACATACTTGTTATGAGAGGATGTTGTCATGATATAGGACCTGACACCACCCAAATGCATTTCTAAGGACAAACTATGAGATGAAATTGTCATCATATGTGCGATGGAACCTCCCAAATGTATTTTCAAGGACTTGGGATGGTTTTGGTTTATGATAGTTGGCCCTATTTCAATCGTGATGGTCTGTTCTGCTTTTGAATGAGATACTTCATTTTGATATGATCGTGATGCTAGATTTGTTGCCATCGCAATGTTGGCTGTGAGGGTGGGTCAAGACATTGTGTTATGGGTTGGTCGCAAAGTCTATGTCTAACACTGGTCGTGATGCCTTGCTTTAATGTTGATGTATCACGTTCTATCGTGGCCACGACATGCATCGTGGAGACAGCGCAATGTTGCGTTGTGAGATATGGGTCGTAGCACCTCCCAAATGTTGTTTTAGGGACTTGATGTGAGATAACATCTGTCATGATATGGGCCCTGACACCTCCTAAATGCATTTTGATGGACTTGTTATGAGAGGATGTTGTCATGATATAGGACTTGACACCACCCAAATGCATTTTCAAGGACTCGATGTGAGATAACATTGGTCTTGAAATGGTCCCTGACACCTCCCAAATGCATTTGAAGGGACATGTTGTGAAAGAACACTATCACGGTATTGGTCGTGGCACCTCCCAAATGCATTTTAGGGACTTGATGTGAGATGAAATTTGTCATGATATGGGTCATGACACCTCCTAAATGCATTTTTAGGGACTTTATGTGAGATAACATTTGTCTTTAAATGGGACCTGACACTAAACATAATATCAAGTCTAGAGGCAGTCAAATAAAGTAAACTTCCAATCATACCTGTAATGAGCTTCTCATCTACATTCTCACCTTCTTCATCTATATCAAGTTTGGCGGTGTTGGACATGGGTGTGTCCATCGGCTTCATATTCTCCATTCCAAAGCATTTGAGTGGTTCATTGGTGTACTTGCCTTGGTTGATGAAGTTTCCATTTTGAGTTTCCTTGATTTGAAAGTCTAGGAAGAAAGTAAGCTCACCCATCATGCTCATCTCAAACTCACTCTGCATAAGAGAACTAAACTCCTTGCAAAGATCAAGATCAGTCCCGCCAAAGATGATATCATCAACATAAATTTGAATAATAAGAAAATTGCTAGAAGTGTGTTTTAGAAATAAAGTAGAACTGACTTTGCCCATGACATACCCATTGTCTAACAAAAACTTCTTTAATTTCTCATACCAAGCTCGAGGTGCTTGTTTGAGTCCCTAGAGAGCTTTTTGCAACAAATAAACATGATTGGGTAGCTTGTCATTTTCAAAGCCTGGAGGTTTAGCAACAAATACTTCATCCTCGATTGTACCATTCAAAAACACACTTTTGACATCCATTTTGATAAAGTAAGAAATTTTTATAACTAGAAAAGGCAAGTAGCATTCTAATAGATTCAAATCTAACAACATGAGCATAAGTTTCATCAAAATCAATACCTTCCTATTGGTTGTAGCCTTGTGCTACTAGCCTAGCTTTGTTCCTTACCACCTTACCATTCTCATCGAGCTTATTGTAGTAGACCCACTTGGTGCCAATGATTTTTCTATCACTTGGCCTTGTAAAGGATATGTGTGAGAGAAAATGTTGTTGAGAGTCATTTAAGTTAATCATAAAGGGATATGGGCATGAAAATAGTCACCAAACTCATACATGTCTCTTTGGTGATCATTCTAAGGTCAATGAGCTTTTGTCTTATGAGGCAAATTTCTCCTTTGAAAATATCTTACATAGACCTCCCACCCCCAGCAACGATTCCTGCAAATGGGAGGTAGCTGCCATAAGAACCCAATCAACCAAGCTTCAATTGTCCCCAAACTCACAGATGTCCATTTATGAATAGTTAAGAGGACAATACATATATACACATCTCAAGGACATTTTTGTGAGAAGACAATGTCATAACATAGGCCCTAGCCCCTTCTCAAAGCATTTTAATGGACTTGTATGAGAGGACATTGTCATGTTGTGGGTCGTAGCTCCTCGCACATGCACGTTGGGGGACTTTCCTGAGAGGATTCTCATGATATAGGCCTGGATACTCACAAATGCAGTTTCAAGGACTTGTTGTGAGATATCACTATCATGATATGGGCTCAAGATCCTCACAAATGCATGTCAAGGAACTTGTTGTGAGATGATACTTTCATGATATGGGCCCAAGATCCTCACAAATGCATTTCAAGGGACTTGTTGTAAGATGATATTGTCATGATACGGGCCATGGCTCCTCCTAAATGAATTTATGGACATTGTCAATATATGGGCCCTGACATAGCCTTAATGCATTTGAAGGGACGTGTTGTGTGGACACTATAATGATATGGGTCGCAACACCTCCCAAATGCATTTTTAGGGACGCGCTGTGAGATAACATATGTCATGATATAGGCCCTGACACCTCCCAAATGCATTTTCATGGACTTGTTGTAAGAGGACGTTCTCATGATATGAGACTTGGCACCTCTCAAATGTATTTTTAAGGACTTACTGTGAGATGACATTGTCATCATATGTGCCATGGAACCTCCCAAATGTATTTTTAAGGACTTGGCGTGAGAGGAGATTGTCATGATATAGGCCCAAACTTCACCCAAATGCATTTTTAGGGGCTTATTATGAGAGGAAACTGTCAATATATGGGCCATGTCTCCTCCTTAATGTATTTGAAAGGACATGTTGTGAAAGGATACTATCATCATATGGGTCGTGGCACCTCCCAAATGCATTTTTAGGGACTCTTGTGAGATAACATATGTCATGATATGGGCCCTGACACCTCCCAAATTCATTTTAATGGACTTGTTATGAGAGGACGTTGTCATGATATGGGCCATGAGACCTCCCAAATACATTTTCATAGACTTGTTATGAGAGGTTGTTGTCATGATATAGGACCTAACACCTCCCAAATGCATTTTTAAGGACTTACTGTGAGATGAAATTATGATCATATGTTCCATGGCTCCTCTCAAATGTATTTCCAAGGACTTGGCGTGAGAGGACGTTGTCATGATATGGGCCTAAACTTCACCGAAATGTATTTTTAGGGACTTTTTATGAGAGTATGTTGCCAATATATGGGCTATGGCTCCTTCTTAATACAATTGAAGGGACATGTGTGAAAGGACATTATCATGATCTGGGTCATGGCACCTCCCAATTGCATTTTTAGGAGTTGATGTGAGATAATATTTGTCATGATATGGACCCTGACACCTCCCAAATGCATTTTCATGGACTTTTTATGAGAGGACATTGTCATGATATGGGACCTAACACCTCCCAAATGCATTTTTAAGGGCTTACCATGAGATGACATTGTCACCATATGCACCATGGCACCTCCCAAATGTATTTTCAACTTGGCGTGAGAGGACATTGTCATGATATGGGCCCAAACTTCACCGGAATGCATTTTCAGGGACTTATTATGAGAGGACATTGTCAACATATGGGCGATGTATCCTTCTTAATGTATTTTAAGGGACATGCTGTGAAAGAACACTATCATGATAGGGGTTGTGACACCTCCCAAATGTATTTTTAGGGACTTGATGTGAGATAGCATTTGTCATGATATGGGCCCTGACACATCCTAAATACATTTTGGTGAACTTGTTATGAGAGGACGTTGTCATGATATCGTACCTGACACCACCCAAATGCATTTTTAAGGACAAATTGTGAGATGACATTGTCATCATATGTGTAATGGTACCTCCCAAATGTATTTTCAAGGACTTGGCGTGAGAGGACATTGTCATGATATGGGCCTAAACTTCATCGAAATGCATTTTCAGGGATTTGATGTGAGATAACATTTGTCTTGAAATGAGCCCTGACACCTCCTAAATGCATTTGAAGGAACATGTTGTGAATGAACATTATCACGATATGGGTTGTGACACTTCCCAAATGTATTTTTAGGGACTTGATGTGAGATAACATTTGTCATGATATGGGCCCTGATACCTTATAAATGCATTTTGATGGACTTGTTATGAGAGGATGTTGTCATGGTATAGAACTTGACACCACCCAAATGCATTTTTAAGGACAAATTGTGAGACGACTTGTCATCATATGTACAATGGCACCTCCCAAATGTATTTTCAAGGACTTCGCATGAGAGGACATTGTCATCATATGTGCAATGGCACCTCCCAAATGTATTTTCAAGGACTTGGCATGAGAGGAAATTGTCATGATATGGGCCCAAACTTCATCAAAATGTATTTTCAAGGACTCGATGTGAGATAACATTAGTCTTGAAATGGTCCCTGACACCCCCTAAATGCATTTGAAGGGACATGTTGTGAAAGAACACTATCGCGATATGGGTTGTGGCACCTCCCAAATGCATTTTTAGGGACTTGATGTGAGATAACATTTATCATGATAAGGGTCCTGGCACCTCCTAAATGTATTTTGATGGACTTGTTATGAGAGGACGTTGTCATGATATAGGACTTGACATGACCCAAATGCATTTTTAAGGACAAAGTGTGAGATGAAATTTTAATCATATGTGCGATGGAACCTCTGAAAATGTATTTTCAAGGACTTGGGATGGTTTCGGTTGTGATAGTTGGCCCTATTTCAATCGTGATGGTCTGTTCTGCTTTTGAATGAGACACTTCATTTTGATCTGGTCGCGACGCTGGATTTGTTGTTGCTGCAATGTTGTGCTGTGAGGGTGGGTCGAGACGTTGTGTTATGGATTGGTCGCAAAGCCTATGTGTAACACTAGTCGTGATGCCTTGCTTTAATGTTGTTGTATCACTATCTATCGCGGACACGACGTGCGTCGTGGAGATAGTGCAATGTTGCTTTGTGATATATGGGTCGTAGCACCTCCCAAATGTAGTTTTAGGGACTTGATGTGAGATAAAATTTGTCTTAAAATGGGCCTTGACACGTCCCAAGTGCATTTGAAGGGAAATGTTGTGAAAGGACACTATCATGAAATGGGTCGTGGAACCTCCCAAATGTATTTTTAGGGACTTGATGTGAGATGAAATTTGTCATGATATGGCTGCACCTCCCAAATGCATTTTTAGGTACATGTTGTGAGATAACATTTGCCTTGAAATGGGACCTGACCCCTCCCAGATGCATTTGAAGGGACATGTTGTGAAAGAACACTATCACGATATGGGTCGTATCACCTCCCAAATGCATTTTTAGGGAATTGATGTGAGATAAAATCTATCATGATATGGGCCCTGACACCTCCTAAATGCATTTTGACATACTTGTTATGAGAGGACGTTGTCATGATATAGGACCTGACACCACCCAAATGCATTTTTAAGGACAAACTGTGAGATGACATTGTCATCATATGTGCGATGGCACCTCCCAAATGTATTTTCAAGGACTTGGTGTTAGAATACATTGTCATGATATGGGCCTAAACTTCACTGAAATGCATTTTTAGGGACTTGATATGAGATAACAATTGTCTTGAAATGTGAGATAATAGCTACTTGCGTAGACCACCCACCCCCAACAACAATTATTGCAAAAGAGTGATGGCTATCGAATGTACTTGAAAGACCTTTCTCCCATCGTCCCCAAACTCATACACATCTCTTTTATGGTTAAGAGGATAATACATATATACATGTCTCAAATCTAAGCATTTTCAAGGACTTGCTATGAGAGAATACTATCATGATATGGCCCCTAGCTCCACCCAGAAGCATTTTCACATACTTTCTACCGATAGACATTGTCATGATATGGACCATGGCTCCTCACTTATACATTTTGGGAGATTTTCATGAGAGGACATTCTCATGATATGGGTCCAATCTTCTCACAAATGCATTTTTAGTAACTTGTTGTGAGAGGAAACTATCAAGATATGGGCCAGAAATCCTCAAAGTTGCATTTCAAGGAACTTGTTGTGAGTGAACATTGTCATGGTATGGTTCATAGATCCTCCCAAATGTATTTTCATGGGGATATATCAGTACATTTATTTCATAACTTATGAAGGAGATGTGTAAGAGAAAATATTGTTGAGAGTCGTTCTAAGTGATTCATAAAGGGATATCAGCATGAAAATAGTCACCAAACTCATATACGTCTCTTTGGTGATCATTCTAAGACCAATGAGCCTTTGTCTTATGAGGCAAATTTCTCCTTGGCAACATCTTACATAGACCTCCCACCCCCAACAATGATTCCTGCAAATGGGAGGTAGCTTCCATAAGCACCCAATCAACCATGCTTCAATTGTCCCCAAACTCATAGATGTCCATTTATGAATAGTTAAGAGGACAATACATATATACACATCTCAAGTACTTTTCTATGAGAAGACAATGTCATGGCATAGGCCCTAGCCCCTCCTTGAAGCATTTTAATGGTTGGCCTGATTTTAGTCATGATGTTCCATTCTACTTTTGGACTGACACTTCGTTTTCGTCTGGTCGCGATGTTGCGTTTGTTGCGGTCGCGACGTTGCGTTTATTGCGGTCGCGACATTGTGTTGTGAGGGTGGGTCACAACGTTGTGTTGTGGGTTGGCTGCAAAGCCTATGTGTAACACTGGTCATGATGCCTTGCTTTAACATTGTTGTATCACATTCTATCACAGTCACGATGTGCATCATAGAGACAGTCACGATGTTGCGTTCTGAGATATGGGTTTGGCACCTCCCAGATGCATTTTTAGTGACTTGATGAGATAGCATTTGTTTTGAAATGGGCCCTGACACCTCCCAAATGTATTTGAAGGAACATGTTATGAAAGGACACAAACATGAAATGGGCCCTGACACCTCCCTTTGGCTTCACGACGAGTCTAGGGAGGTGCTTCCTGCACCCAATTTCTAGGTCATCTTTATCTTTTTCCTCTATTGCATCAGGGGATCTCCCCTCTGTCTTGCTCATCTCACTCAGCTTCATATACACAATTGTTGGATGCATCAGATACCATCTTGGAGTTCTTTACCAAGTAAGTCTGAAACACCAATTAAAAATGAAACAACTGCTGATGGCACGTTTCCCATGTAAGCTACCACAATTTTCTTCGTTCTTTTCCTTCAGCATACCCTCTCCTTCATTTTCCCTCTATTTCTATACACTCTAATCCCTTATTTTCATTTTTACCTTGTGGTGGTGCCGACGAAGGCCACATGTTCAATGAAACGCCTTCCAATGCTAATGTGCCCTTCAGTCACAGAGATGAAGAGTGGCCCATGGTACTAGCCTCTGGGTTTAGATCAATGTCTTGCGACATAGCTACATCTGGGACGTGGCCATGGGCAACTGATCAGATTGCCAAAAGAGTCCAGATTGGAGCTTGTACTGCAATGACAGTAGGATAGTAGGATGACGCCCCTCAAGCCAAGCTCAAGGCCTTAAGACAAGGTAAATAACAAACATGTCACACTGATGAAACTCACCCCTTTCAGTAGTTATGGATACAGAATTTCATTTCACAACTCATCACTATGATCACCCTCTTTATCTAAAACTGAGGGGCTTGTCAAAAATGCTACTCTAAGTTTACATTATTGCACATTCCCAATAGAATGCAACTACAAATTGACCTAGGCATCCAGGTAGATACGAAAATTGCACTAGAATGATATGCCTCTACCATTCACTGACCTTCTAAGTGGCTCTTACTCTTAGCAGTCCAAACAAATATGGATGGGAGTTTACAGTGAAAGTTGCAGACATCAAAAATAAATTTAATGTAATTTGCTTGAGTCTTGATCACCCTGTACAGCTGATGGCATAGCTGATATGGTTTGTTATGACAACATGATTAAATAAAATAGTGATTTTCGTCCCTAATAATTGTCTGCGTGATTTTTTGATAGAATCAAGGCTAGGGAAATATGCTAGATTTTTGACAACCATTGTGGCTCCATTATCATTTATGTACTCTTGTGTTTGAAATCTATGAGTCACATGGCTTGTGATACAGAAATGTGGGTTGCAACTTTGCTTCATACATGGTACATGGTTGCTTATAACATTTGTCATGATATGGGCCCTGACACCTCCCGAATGCATTTTGATGGACTTGATATGAGAGAACGTTGTCATGATATGGGACATAACACAACCCAAATGTATTTTTAAGGACTTACTGTGAGATGACATTGTCATCATATGTGTGATGAAATCTCCCAAATGTATTTTCCAGGACTTGGTGTGAGAGGACATTGTCATGATATGGGCCCAAACTTCACCGAAATTCATTTTTAGGGACTTATTATGAGAGGACACTACCAATATATGGGTCATGTATCCTCCATAATGCATTTGTAGGGACATGTTATGAAAGGACACTATCATGATATTGGTCATGGCACCTCCCAAATGCATTTTTAGGGACTTGATGTGAGATAACATTTGTCATGATATGGGCCCTGGAACCTTCCAAATGCATTTTGATGGACTTTCTATGAGAGGACACTATCATGATATGGGATCTGACACCACGCAAATGCATTTTTAAGGACTTATTATGAGATGACATTGTCATCATATGTGCGATGACACCTCTCGAATGTATTTTCAAGGACTTTGTGTGATAGGACATTGTCATGATATGGGACTTATTATGAGAGGACACTACCAATATATGGGCTATATATCCTCCTTAATGCATTTTAAGGGACATGTTGTGAAAGGAAACTATCACAATATTTGTTGTGGCACCTCCCAAATGCATTTTTAGAGACTTGATGTGAGATAACATTTGTCATGATATGGACCTTGACACCTCCTAAATGCATTTTTATGGACTTGTTATGAGATGACGTTGTCATGATATGGGACCTGACACCACCGAAATGCATTTTTAAGGACATACTGTGAGATGACATTGTCATCATATGTGCGATGGCACCTCCTAAATGTATTTTTTGGGACTTATTATGAGAGGACACTATCAATATATGGGCCCTGGCTCCTCCTTAATGCATTTGAAGAGACATGTTCTGGAAAGACATTATCATGGTCTCGGTCATGGTACCTCCTAATTGCATTTTTAGGAACTTGATGTGAGATAACAATTGTCTTGAAATGGGCCCTGACACCTCTGAAATGCATTTTCATGGATTTGTTGTGAGAGGATGTTGTCATGATATAGGACCTGACACCTCTCAAATGCATTTTTAAGGACTTACTGTGAGAGGACATTATCATCATATGTGACATGGCACCTCTCAAATGTATTTTCAAGGACTTGGGATGGTTTGTGATGGTTGCCTTGTTTATATCGTGACAGTCCATTTTGGTTCTGGATGACATTTTGTTGTAAGGGTGGGTCACGAAATTGTGTTGTGGGTTGGTCGTGAAGCCTATGTGGAATGCTAGTTGTGATGCCTTGGTTTAACATTGTTGTATCACATTCTATCGTGGTCGCAACGTGCATCATGGAAGCATTCACGATGTTGCATTGTGAGATCTAGTTTCCTTCTTGTTGTTTATTACTTGCAATCGAAGCAAAATCAATCAAAATCAACCTTTATACCCTCAAACCTTACTCTCCTCTTTAGGAACATAGTTCACATAAACTAGCTATATTGCCCCCTCTCTCCTTGAATATCGAACCTACTCTTGCCACTTGCATATACTACAACACGACCCCGTGCGGTTTCAGGCACGTGTGATTAGTTAAGCTAGTGTGTTGTACTAGGTCCATATATAAAATTTTCATGATATGGGCCCTCACTCCTCCCTAATGCATTTTGGGGGACTTTTTGTCAGAGGACTTTCTCATGATTTGGCCTCAAGCTCCTCACAAATACACTTTTATGGACTTCATATGAGATAACATTATCATTATATAGGACCTAGGTACTTATAAATGTATTTCAAGAGACGTGGTGTTAGAGGACATTGCCATGATATGGGTTAGAGATCCTCAAAAATGTGTTTCCTTGGGGATACATCAATATATTTAGTTGACAATTAATAAAAAAGACGTGTCAGAGAAATTACTACTAAGAATTATTCTAAGTCATTCATAAATGTATATTGGCATGAAGATCGTTCCCAAACTTGTACATGTATCTTTTTTTATCATTCTAAGGCTAATGGACCTTTGTCTTGTAAGGAAAATTGCTCCTTGGAAGCGGCTTGTGTAGATCACCCACCCCAACAACAAATGCTACAAATAGGTGATGGATGACACAAGCACCTGACCGACCATACTCTAGTCATCCCTAAAGTCACACTCGTATCTTTTATGAATAGTTAAGAGGATAATACATATATACACATATTCGATCAAATAATTTCACAAATTTACTGTGAGATAACACTGGCATGATATGGGTCCTAGCTCCTCCCAAAAGCATTTTCACGGACTTGATGTAAGAGGGTATTGTCATGATATGGGATTTGGCTCCTCACAAATGCATTTATGAGGACTTACTATGAGAGGACATTCTCATGATATGGGCCATGGATCCTCACAAATACATTTTTAGAGACTAGTTGTAAGAGGACATTATCATGATATATGACCTGGCTCCTCACCCGTGAACTGACTTTTTCACTGCTTGCAGGATGCAAAAATTCGTGAAATTCCATCCCCTTGGACTCCCACTCAGATTGGGAACCCTAACCTATACCCTCCTATACATAGAGGGGTATTGGGGGCTTCTTAGACACATAAATTAGCTTTGATAATTGTTGTATTCTATGGTTGTGGTAACTGAGAGAACCTAAATAAGTCCCACCCAATAAATGGAGGGAAAGCAAGGGATAACATGTGTGGAAGAGAAAGTTGGTGCTAGTACCCTGACTAGAAAGGGACAACACCTTCACATATATTCATCTAGAATGACAGGAGTTACCAGTGGTTTGTGTAGACTACTATAGAGGCGAGGAGGATGGTGTCTACCGCTGGGAGTAAAAAGTCAACTATTGTCCGTGGTGAACAACCAAGAATTGTTGCTGACGCTGTTTGGGTGTGAATTATAGACAAGACACACACAATCACTAGGTAATTATCTCTAGACTTGCTCTAGGGCTAGGTATAACATCACAAACCATCTTTCCCATTACACAGTTGTTGAGGAAATCTACTGTATTAAGGGGACTTTTTGTGAGAGGACATTGTCATGATATGGGATGTGTCTCCTCCTAGATGCTTTTCTAGTGACTTGTTGTGAGAGGACACTGTTATGATATGGGCCTTGGCTCCTCACAAATTCATTTTTAGGGACATAATGTGAGAAGACACTATCATGATATCGGGCATGAGTCCTCTCAAATAAATTTCTAGGGACTTGCTGTGAGATGACATTTGTCATGATATGAGCCCTGGTACCTACCAAATGCATTTGGTAGGGACTTGGTATGAGCAAACACTGTCATGATATGGGCCTTGGTTCCTTCCAAAATTATTTTTAGGGACTTGATGTGAGAGGCCCAAATCCACCCAAATGCATCATTAGGGACTTGCTATGAGAGGACACTGTCAAGATATGGACAGTGGCTCCTCCCTAATTCATTTACAAAGACTTTTTTGTGAGAGGACACTATCATGATAGGGGTCGTGACTCCAGAAAATGTATTTTTAGGGACTTGTTGTGAGAGGAAACAATCATGATATAGGACATGGATCCTCCCAAAAGCATATTCAAGGACTTACTATGAGAAGACATTAACATGATATGGGCCTTGACTCCTCATAAATTCATTTTTCAGAAGTTGTTGTGAGAGGACACTGTCATGATTTTGGTCGTGCCTCCTCTAAAATGCATTTCCAAGGACTTGTTGTGAGAGGAAAATATCATGATATGGGCCATGTCACCTCACAAATTCATGTTCAGAGAGTTGACGTGAGAGGACATTGTCATGATATTAGTCAGGGCTCCTTTAAAATGAATTTTCAAGCACTTGTTGTGAGAGGATATTGACATGATATCGTACGTTGCTCAAAAATTCATTTTCAAGGACTTGTTGTGAGAGGACACCATCAAGATATGGGCCATGGCTCCTCACACATTCTTTTTCAGGGACATGTTGTGAGAGGACATTGTTAAGATATGGGTCGTGGCTCCTCTCAAATCCATTTCTAGGGACTTTTTCTGAGAGGACATTGTCATGATATGGGATGTGTATCCTCTCAAATGCTTTTCTAGGGACTTGTTGTGAGAGGACATTGTCATGATATGGGATGTGGCTACTCCCAAACACTTTTCAAGGGACTTGCATTATTCATCACCTATATATGAAAGGAGTAAGCAAGGGTTATCATCCAATGTGAAACGTTATATAACCCAAATCAGATATGATATACGAATAGATTACATCTTCAATTAAGTCCTGAAGAGTTTGAGGTATACCACTCAAACTTCCATCTGACCACTACACAACCTCAACTGTTCTCATTCCGAGGCATGGATGCATCCATCCTCTAAACTTTGGGATCAGGATGTCTAGGATATATTCTCTTATAGTTGCATATGCTCAGTAGTATATGACTCCGGGCTTCCTTTCTGGGTTACCCATTTTACCATCAAACAAGTCCTAATACTTGAATGGTTCTACATCACAAGGAACTACATGATTAGGATTTCAATTTAATAATTAGTGCCAATGGAGTGAAATAAGTCTGCATCAACCAAGTTTGACATACAAATCCTAATTCATTTCTACAAAACAGTTGGCGATATAATAAATCCAGAAGATATAATACTTATGGTATATATTTATCATTACAACATCACAAGCTACTAGTTCATTGCTATCCATGAGTGTAACATCCCTGACCTGGGTTATGAGTTAACCCTAGATGTTTTGCCTAAATATGTAATTAAATCCTTGTGATTAACTTGGGCATGTAATTAAGTTCTCAGAAACATATATTTCAGTTTTTGCTCCTTTTTATATAAGGTTGTAGCATTGTTTTGTAATACAGGGACCTATGTGCAAATTACCCAGTTAGAAGGGTTAACTTGCAATTGCACATTTTGAGATGTTCCTATGATGTTGAGACATCATGAGAATGATGATGGTAAGGTTTGAGGGATTTCCCAAGCTTGGGCACCAAGGTGCAGCTGTGGAAGCAATCCCGGTGCTTGAAAACCCTAAATTGGAGAAGAGTGTAATTTACCCAATTTGAGGGGTGCAACTTGTAAAATACATCATCGAAAATATCTTTTAAGACTGTTGTCATCATTTAGAGAAGAAATGATGAAAGGTCACTTCAATTGAATAATCATATAATGAAAAACACCTTTATGATTGAATAATCGAGGTGTATGTGCTATAGCCCTTTTATGTGTATGCTTAAACTAATAGGTTGATCTTCTTTGCCCTCATTTCTTGACCTTAGAAGAAGGTTTGTCCTTAGAATTAATAATGAAGGGACGAGCATTGAAGTATGGAGGGACTTAGTTGAAGATATGGAGAACTTATGAGCTTATGTTGAAAATCTCACCCCAAGTATATATATACTCTCCACCTCTCTAAGCAAGGGAACTTTCCCTTCGTTTACTTCACTGTTCTATTCAACCAAACCGACTAAAGAGGAGCTGTGGATCTCAGGAGGACGACCAAGGAGGGCAAGGTAGGTTTGAATCCTCCCTTTTGCTTAAGTTCATGGTTAGAACTCGAATTCAAGGTCAAATTGATGGCTAGCTCACATAACTCTACCTTTCTAGCCATCTCTTCTTGACTTTTCCTGGAGGTTTCACCTTGGCCGACCTGTGGAAACTCAAGGACGCCATTAAAAGCTTGGAGCTCGAAAGCTTGGAGCTCAAGGAGCCAGCTTTAGGCGGGTTTTATAACTCTAAACCTATGCTTTGTTATATATATCTCGTTTATGCTTTTAGACTGATAGTTCTTCTTCTTCTCTACCTTCCTTTGCTACCTTGCAAGTAAATCCGTGAGAAATCCTTGATGTTCCTGATCTAGGAGATGAGGACGTTATTTCCAAAGTTAATCCACTACTTTTCACTTTACCAAACGGTCTCCACCAAGTGCTCACACGGTTTGCAAAACCGTTTGGTGAGCAAACGGTCTCAAGACCGTGTCAGGGAAAACGGTCTTCAAGACCATTTGGCCGCGTTGACCAAGCGTGGACCGTATAAGAAATCTGTTCATAATTATGTAGGCTAATCACCCACAAAATTTGAGGTGATAACTCCAAAGGAATCGTGAGATATGTCCTTTTTAATCAATAACTTTAATTGAATTTACTCCTGATTTCCAATCTGTTGAAATCGCCCTTTTTGGGCAAACGGTCTTAAGACCGTGTAAGAACATTGACCAAGCGTTGACCGTATGAGATTACTGTTCAAAATAATGTTGATTAACAACTCACCAAATTTGATGGACTAATTCCAAACGAGCTAAGAGTTGAAGGATGATTACTAGGGCAAACCCAAATTGAAATCAGTACTGAAATCTCAATGAATAACTTAGTGTTTTTGGGTTGATTGACCCAAACGGTCTCAAGACCGTTTGGGGATCAACCAAACGGTCTCAAGACCGTGTGGTGACAACCCAAGACCGTTTGGAAGTCTAGGGTTAAGGTAATTTGATCAATTGAGGGCCCAATTGCAATAGGATATTGAATTAATCAAAATTCTGATTTGAGGCTCAATCAAGGTTCAACTCCTATCAAATCACATTAGATTTTGATGAAATATTGGGCAAACGATCTCAAGACTGTGTGGAGTTCATCCACACGATCTCAAGACCGTTTGGGCCAAGTTTGGGCTCAATTGGAGCTCAATTGAAGGGTTCAACCTTGTGTTGATTCACATTGATGAGTGTTGATGGTTGAACGTTGATGGACCTTAATTGAACCAACTCCAACCCTAATTGGATAGTAATTGAGGGTCAATTGAGTGATCAGTTGGTTAAGCATAACCCTAATTAACTCAATCTATAAGTGGTTACCATGGCTTTGACCATTTGGAGGCTTCAACATTGATAATCATAAATGATTGAAACCATTGAACCATGTTGGAGGTCCAAACGGTTTGAGACCAAGTGGACCAAACGGTCTCAAGACCGTTTGAGGTCACACGGTCTCAAGACCATTTGAGACCTCACGGTCTCAAGACCGTTTGAGGTCACATGGTCTCAAGACCGTTTGGGGCCAAACGGTCTCAAGACCGTTTGGGGCCAAACGGTCTCAAGACCGTTTGGACTCAAACGATCTCAAGATCGAGAGACATCAAACGGTCTCAAACCGTGTAAGCCCTCTCGGTCTTGAAGTCAAACTTGTTAAACGGTCTACATCCTCACATGGTTTGGGAAAACGACCTTGAAGGTCACACGGTCTTGGAGTCAACCCTAGCAAACGGTCAACTCATCCAAACGGTTTCAAACCGTTTGAAGGTTGAAGGTTGAAACCGTTTGAGGTTTTCAAAGGTTGATTTCACTTAATTACTTGAAGATGTAAATGGTTCAATGATGCTCAAATCTAAACCCTAATGGTAACTTAGGACATTAGGGGACTAAGTGACTAATGAATTAACCCATGATAGTGATCAATGGGATGAATTACCAAAATACCCTTGAGGGGCTCAATTGAGTAAAACCTTGTTCAAATCAAACCCTAATCACATGATAGTGATGTTTTGACTTATGTTAGCCCATGAGGACTTAATCCAACCTGATCTAGAGTGGTGTTATCACCATATACTAATATGAGGAGAGAGAAAGTATCTTAAGAGAGAGAAAGTACCTTAAGATAGAGAGAAGGTACCCTTTTTGGGTGGAAACTCAAGTAAAGAACCTTCAATACACATGAATGTGCATGATTAGGGTATGATCCACCTATGTGAGATCATGGAAACCCTAATTATGATATATGATTAATCTTAAGCTAATCTGAGAGCATCAATGATGATGTTCCTCATACATGATGATGTCATGAGTTCAATTCACCATGTGATATGAATAGTAAACCCTAATTCAAGGGTAATGACATGTGATATGAATAGTAAACCCTAATTCAAGGGTAATGACATGTGATGTGAATAGTAAACCCTAATTCAAAGGTGATGACATGTTATATGAGTATTAAACTCTATTTGATAAGAATCAAAGAACTTAGCTCTTATGACAAGAATGGAAATTATAACCATTGCTTTGAATTACCTTTATTAGTTGAATTAACCATGCATGTCCTGATATGGAGGTGATCATATCCAGGTATGGATGATGGTACTATATTCATTAAAGACATATTGATAGCCTTATGAATAAGTAAAGTATCTTGATGCCTTGTCAGTGCATTCTATGGCCATGAATACCATCAAGGTCATGCTTTAGAGATGACTTGTGATGAGTATAATGAGAAATGATGATTGATGTGAGTTAGGTTTGTTGCATTTAGTATTCTACTTTCATAGCTGTTATGCTACTGTTATTGTTTGAAGAACAATGTATGATGTAAAAGAATACTGAATGTACCTAACTAATCAAGTGAAATGTAGAGCCCTGATCATAGATCCATCATTGTCAGAGATCAAATGATGGTGAAACACGTTTTCCTACGAGAATTCCTGGATCACATACTGTTGAGTATGTGGGGTATATGGATGTGTAGAACCTTACATCCTAGTGTAGGAATTTGATGTAGATGTATAATCCATCAATCCTTCACTATAATCCCATACCGTATCAGTGGATGGTAAACATGAAACCTCCTGATGACGAAGAAAACACAGATATCCGTATCAGTAAAAGATAAACATGAAATCTCCTGATGACGAAGAGAGTACAGAACGCCACTGTAACTCTAAAATAGCGAAGGACCAGATTACCCTGGTGAGCTATAATGGTAGAGACACAAGATGTCCTACAAGTGATCCTCTTACTGACTGAGGAAGGTGAAGGTCATGAGAATCCGACTCTTTCGATGACCTAGTATGATACCGAGGCACTTAGCAGTGATTGGTTGGAGTATGAGTGGTAAACCTCATCTCCACAGGGCATAAAAGTAATGTTTGAAAAACATACTCTACAGTGTAGTATACCTGTTAGAGATAATTACGAGTTAGTTGATTGATGTTACACTGTATAATGCATATGTTCTTCATGCTTGATAAATGTTGAACTCTTGTTTACAACTGCATCTGCTATTGAATACTTTGTAAGCTTTTACTGCTTAAGTTATTCATTGATATTATAATAAAGCTTCTGGCGGAGAGTTATAACTCTCGCTGGGACAATTATGTACAATTGTCTCACCCCATAGACTTCAACTTTTTAGGTGGACGTCGAGGACGGAGGAACAGGTCTACAGGTGACCAGTCCCAGCAGCAGCAGTACCAGGAGCAGCAGTAAATGTCAGGTGGAGATTTAGCCTGCCTTGTGGTCTGATTAGAGTCAGTCCTATGTGTCCTCTGTACTCTCAAGTCTTGGAGTCTTTTGTTATGAGTTCTTGAGATTTTGTATCTTGATGTATATAATTACTCAAGAAGTAATTATCATGAGATGTAAACAGTTTATCTCTTGTTATGAAAGAAGCTTTTAAGGATTCAAGCTCCTGTCTCAAAAAGTTTTAATTTCCCATGATTTTTGTCTTCCGCTGTTTATCGAATCGCTTCCGCTAAGTTTAAATCGTGATTATATCGTGGTTTGGAGATCAGAGCCCACAATGAGAATATACTCTTTATCACACCATCACATGATATTAATCCTTATCACTTATAAAGAGGATTAAACATTCAGACTATGGCTCAAGCATACCCAAAATCCATTAAGGCCCACACAACACTACTCTCTTAAGTGCATCATTATCATTTATTACCCTATAGAGGGTTCAACATGTCATCATCATGCTTTCAACATGCCATCATCAAAAACATCAATTCATATACTTAGAAATCCCATCAGATGGTTGATGTGCTTAGACAAATCCAAGAACATGAATTTTTAGAACACTTAGCCAAAAATATAACCATCAGATCGTCAAAGATTTTTACCAAAAGAAATACCATAGGATCTTTGTGACACATAGTCAAAATCAAGACCATCAAATCATTTATGGATTCAACCATGAATAAGACCATCGAATCACTAAAGTACTTAGTTAACATCAAGACCTTCGGATCTTTATTGAACTCAATCCAAAACAATACCATCAATTCATTGGTAGACTTATCTAGAAGCAAATCCATCATATATTTATGGTACTTAGCCGCAACCATAGTCATCAAATCATTAGTGGGTAGCAAAACCATAAGATTGAATGTTAGATAAATCATCACTCTATTCACCTAGTAAACCCATCAGTTCATTAGGAAACATAGCCAACAACTAGGAGATGGGTTCCTTTGGACAATTTGTCAAAATCAAGTCCATCAAATCATGAGAGTATTAGGTCAAGAACAAATCCTTTGAATCTAAGTACTTAACTAAAATCAAAGCCATCGGTTCATCAAGGTACTTCAGTGCAAATCATTGGTTTATTCATTAAGTTAAATCATCATTTCATTAGTGTACATAGATGTACCATCGATTATTTACTCATGTGGAAGACCATCAGTTCTTTTCTAGACCATCGGCTTACTTATCCACTGGTTTATTTACCAACTAAAATCAAAAGTTAAATACTAAGTAAAGACCATCGAATGCGTAGCATGTGACCCACCATCATGTTAAGGTCAAACAGAGTCAAAGTCCTAATAATACCCCACCAACTCTAAACCCCACTTACCCCATTAAACACCCACACGAATCATGACTCCGTTTGGCACAAGAAAACCTCCCAAATCTCTATACGCTCCCCACAAGATGCGCCCGTCTAGCTTCTTTCCCCATCCACCGGTCTCATGCAGCCCTGCTAGATTCCCCGCCCTCTGCCGGTTACTAACGAATAACATTGAATCGCCGTGATTGAAGTCCTAGTAGCCGCCGCCTCAGCCCCATCTCACAACCGAAGAGTCTCGCTCATTGTGTGGCACCCACCCTAGGTTGGTGGCTTGCAACCTAGGGTTCTCGATCCTTGTCTGATGGATGGCAATTATTGTTGAGTGTCGACCGAGGCAACGATTTCACAACCTTATAAACTCCAAACTCTGGTGCGTTGGCCTCTGACTCTCAATTAAGGAGTCCATCTCCATGTCTGGCTTCCTAGCTTGAAATTCGTGTCCTCTGCTCCCCACTGCCACTCTAGCTTTCCCTAACGTCGTCACCTCCCCATGGTGATCTTGGCTCCAGGCATCCCCCTTCTGACTTGGAGTCCTATTTTCCCCCTCTCGACTCCCAACCCGACCCCTTCTGGACTCCCCACCTCCTTCCGTTCTCTCAACATCCTCCTGGAGTCAAAAGGAGGGCATTCATGACCGATGCCACCACAGAGCAGTTGTTGTTTCTGTACAGGTCAATTTCTTGCATAGTTTTAGACTGCCTAAGAACGTGAAGATGGAGAAGGCGCCTAACGTGAAGAACTAGACGTTGATTGTGGCTAAGCCCATGGTGGAGGCAAAGAGGCTTGAGGTGAAGTCGATAGAAATCAGAGGGTGGAGAAGTAATAAAATGCATATCGAGGGTTGGCTTTTTATGGTTCTATTTTGTTGATATGTCTATCTGTATATGGTTCTATTTGTTTGACTTCCAAATTTCCCTGATCTATAGGACCAATGTAAACATGGTATGTGAGGGTTACATACACACTAAGATCAAGTCATAAAGAGAAGCCAGGAAGCTCCAGCGGACACCATGGTAATGGTGCATGGCTACCTATGCAACTCATTTTAAGCGGGCAACTCAAGACTCCTCTAGAAAAGGATCTCCTCAAGCATAGAAACAAGGCTCATGCTCTCTATCAAGGCCGTCCCTTTAGGTTTTTATTAGCATCTAGCAGAATTCATCCTTTTTCTCACAACTCTAAATCAATTTTTTTTGCTTCTTTGTGATTCATTTTCGTGTTATCTAGTTGCCAAAAATAACAACAGGTGAGGACAAACTATAAATACATCACGAGTAATAGGAGAAGACATCACATGTATTCTTCTACATCTAGAAGGACCTGCACACCATCTCTGACAGGTAAAATCATGCATGTTTATAAAAGTATGTCTGTTTGTAATTTCAGAAGTTGTACCTATTTTTCCAGTCATTTTGTTATCAATACATGTCTCGAAGTATTTGTCTATGCTACGAGTTGGATAATTGAACATTCTTTTAAAGAATTGGATCCCAATCTAGCATCAATACATTGTTTTGAACTTTTCATGTGGAAGTACCTATTAGAATTGTGGGAAATTGATGCTAATTAATGTTTTTAGCAACATTCGAGTTTGATAATTATTAGTAGATGACTACAAGAGGTAGACATTGTCAGGGAAGCAACAAAATCTTAAGAATAGTGGTCTAGACCTCAGATACTTTTTTTTTTCTTTCTAAAAGGAGGATCCTTCCCTAAAAAAATGTTCAGTATGCTGTTTGCACATTTTAATTTTGGAATGAAAATGAGGAAACTCATGCCTTATCTTTCAAAAGACTATATATTTGGTTTATTGTAGTTCTGACTTTTTGGCATGGATAAAATTTAAAATCTTATCAAATTTAGATTGAGGAGGATAGTCACAAACTCTTATCACTATTTGTTTGAAATTTTCTTGATGGTTGAAGTGTCTTTTCAGTTGTATGGATTTGGTTGGTTAGACAAGGTGATATGAGGACTACATAATTATTTGTTTTTTTGATCAAGTTGCTACCTTTTATTGTTGTTATGCATATCTTTCTTTTTGTTGTGCATTTTGAGATAATGATTTTCCCTCCAACACCAATCAGCTTCACATATTGAAGTAATGCAGAAAAGAGAGGATGGGGAAGAGGTCTTGGATTTTGTTTTATCCTAGAAAATGATGACTTTTCTAGAACCATTCCAAGAAAGTCTAGAGATAGGTGGAAGTCATGTACATTTTGAATGTGGAGCAAGCAGTCAGGTCAGTGCAGTTGCAGACTCCTTGGAGTCATTGTATTTTTATTCAGATTCTTATCACCAAGTGTATTTAAGATGATCTTATTTGAAAGTGGAGTATAAACATGTTGCCTTCCAAATTATTATCATAGATTTAAAAAGTTTGTGTTTATATTGGATTGCATTTAGGTATGTAGCCAAGGTCCTAGGGAAACATGTGAAAGCTCTTTTAGAAAGATAAAAATGATCACATCGTCATGGAAAAACTTTAATATTGTTGTGGGATTCCATTAAAGCCTGGAAAATGTCACCGAAATAGTGTTCCTCTTTGTCTGTATAGAACATGAACATCATGAAGGGGTTTTCATCTCAAGGACATAAGTTTGTTCTTTCTTTCCCCTTCTCCACATTAAGATGCATTAAATTAAATTTTTTAGTAGTCAAATTACTCATAGTTGTCCTGGAGCTAATTTGTAGGTGGGTAGCAACATTGATTTTGTTGATATCAAAACTCTAAAACATCTAAATTGATTTTAAAAGATAAGAATCAAAATTTCTAGCATGTGAAATCCATACCCCCTTTGGATGATGCACATGATCAAAAACATGCATTATGTTCTTGATCAGGACAAAATGATGAATTAGTGTGTTTGTGTGTGCTATGTGTATTTCCGTTGTTCTTCCGAAGGGACAAAATGATGAATTAGTGTGTTTATGTGTGCTATGTGTATTTCCTTTATTCTTTCAAAAGCAGCCATGTATAGAATCATTGGTGGCTATGAGAAGAAATACAAGGTATGATAATTAGGAACCCATTTAATGCAACCCACCTACAGCCTAAGGGGGCTAGGTGAGAGCAATGGTATTTTGTAAGCACAAGTGTAGCTATCATAGTTAACTAATTCTTTTTATTTTTGGCTTCATATCACATAGATGAAGGATGCTCAAGTGATGACTCGACTAGAGCATGATCTCGATTGCCATAGTTGATGCAAGCCAAAGGTATAACAATCATTTGATGATGATACTAATTGAATTTAAGAAAACACTTGTTCATAAATGCTATGTAGCACCTTCTTGGACAATGTTGAATATGGACTGTTTTATTTATAGTATTTATACTGAGTTATGTATGTTGTAAGGTTTATTTTACCAGGTTGCTGCTCCTGTATGCCCCTTGTAACCTGAGAGTTGCAAGGTTTATTTTACCAGAAGTTGCATTTCCCCTTCTCATTTTCCAAAAGTTGCACCCACCTTCCGAGCAAGAAGATCGGGGAAATATGGATGTCAGTATTACAGTACCTCTCACACGCTTGATTAAGGGGAAAAACCTTCGAGGAAGATTAAGAAGTTCAAGGAGAAATGGAGGAGCAAGAAGATCCCCTCTCCCCTTATCAGCTTATTAGGTGTGATGTTCGGTGTTGTTTCTAGTTTTGCCATTGTAGTTGGACCAATGTAGTTGTATTTTTTCACAATTATGCTGCTACTTTTTCCTTTACTATTGACTCTAATCATCTAGCTCACTTCCCTTTGGCTATAGGATGGGACAAACAAATACGACCTCTCATCTTGCAAACGTCGGCAAGCTCGTGATGAGGCTGGATAGGGCACCGGTCGTCCATGATGGCTACATATGGGAGTACCCATTCTATGAGATAGTCAAGCTATCCCAAGATGTTAAATACAGGGAGATCATCAACAATATCTACTGGTTCATTCTCTCATTTGCAAACCCTCAAAGCCCATTTCCTCCATTTTACTTGATTGGCTCATTGCCACTTATGCATACTCAAACTACAATGTTACTAGTATGGAAAAGCATGGCTGGTGTCCATGACTATTGTTTGCTCAGTTGTTGATACAGATATTTCCTTCAACTATTCAACAATCATTGTTAGTATGGCAGAAAAGCACAATGTAAAACAGAGTAGTGATGCACTATATTTAGAGAGTATATATTTTTATACCCATACCACAAAATTCTTACCCCATAAGTCACAAAAGCTTTACCAATTTATATATGTTGTTCATCAATGAACCGTCATTTGGTTTGGACTTAGCATACAATCTTTATTTTCATCCCTATATAAGATGTAGTCACTGGGTATATAATGAGAAAGACAACATCTTCGTATGAGATCATGTACCAAACATGTAGTCCATGTTAACTTACTATATTGTAAGTAAACTAAATGTTCTTGGATGATTGCCATGTGAAGTTACTATGTTATAAGATATAATTACTCTTTTATTCGTCATTATCTGCATCAATAGTGTTTAACTTCTTCAAACATGTATTGTATCAGGTTGGGTACAGAGCGACACTAAAAAGAAAATGAGTCACACAATACAATTGTGCTATTCAATCAAATCAGATGCATTTTTCAACATGTGTTTGCAAGTCATCAGAAAATACATTGATATATTAGTCCTTACAATAGAAGTGGGACGTAAGTATATATACAATTTGGATATTTTTATGTTAGCATCTAGAAATTTTTATCTCACTCGACTTAACCATCCTTTAATATACAATTTCTAGATCTGCTTGTGCATCCCTCTAACAGAGATGCTATTCATGATGGTGTCTGTGGACATTCCCGTAGTGACTCTGAATCTCACCAAGTTGCCATTGTTCGAAAGGCTGTAGCTAAGACAACCTATAACATTTCAAAGGTAACTCTTTATAATTTGGTTGACTGCCAAGTCATTGTTTGCTGAGCTTATAGCTTGTATAGCTAGATTGTCTTCTCTTTACATTTTGGGTCATTCCTCATAATTGCATGAATGAGTCAATCTCATTTTCAGATGGACATGGCTTCAATTGTTAAGGATGCCATCGACTACATCAATCATCTACAACAGCAACAGAGGGCCATGATGGTGGATATCTCAGTGATAGGGCTAACAGCAGGAGCTGCTGGCGTTCTGGTTTGCAGTGATTCACATGCCCTACCAGAAATAACAAAACTACTTGCCGGGCCAAGGGCGGCCAGAAAGAAAATGAGGGAGAATGTGGATGTCACCCCATTTGCTACAGCCAACTGCTGTCATCATCCATACCATCAAGTAAAACGTCGTACTACTACTTGCAGTCCCCTTCATCTTGTGGAGCTGACGGTGGGCAAAAAGGTGTGAATTTGATCAGAAGACTAGAGCGGCAGCCTCCTGCTCGGCACCGGTGACCTACCAATATGAAGTTTAATATCGCCAACCCTACCACGGGGTGCCAGAAGAAGCTCGAGATCGATGATGACCAAAAGTTGCGTGCATTTTTTAACAAAAGAATCTCTCAGGAAGTCATCGGGGATTCTTTTGGAGAGGAATTTAAGGGCTATGTCTTTAAGATCACTGGAGGATGTGACGAGCAGAGATTTCCCATGAAGCAGGGAGTATTGACATCTGGTCGTGTTCGTTTGTTGCTGCACAGAGGAACACCTTGCTTCTGTGGTTATGGGCGCAGAAATGGTGAACGCAGAAGGAAGTCTATTCGTGGTTGCATTGTGAGCCAAGATCTTTCTGTCCTCAACCGTGTCATTGTGAAGAAGGGTGACAATGATCTTCCTGGTCTGACTGATACAGAGAAACCCAGAATGAGAGGGACAAAAAGGGCTTCGATGATCTGGAAGCTTTTCAATTTATCCCTAGAGGATGATGTTCGCAAATGCGTTAATACATATAGGAGGACGTTCACCAATAAAGTAGGTTAGTTCTAAAAAGTTCACATATTATCTGGTCATAAATTATATTGTGTGATTATTCATAACAGTAATAACTTAACATCTCAAAAGTATTGCTAATGTACCATGTGGGTCATCTTCTCATTCTCTGCCCATCGCTTGCTAATTTCTCTAATTAGATCCTTATTAGAAGTTGTTTAGCTTGACTTTACATTGATTTCATTCTGGACATCAATTTAATTTATCAAATTTAATTTGACAGAATATTTTTAGTAACTCTTGAATTTGATTGTTTAGCTTATAGCTTTTCCTCCCTTTTTGTATGTTACATGTTCCTTGTTTGTTTCATAATATGAATATCTTATTTGGCTAACAAACTATTCAATCCTATGGGTCTAAATGATGATGCCTCTTGTGTTCCAGGCAAGAAGTGCAACAAGGCACCTAAGTTTCAGAGGCTTGTTACTCCTTTAACCCTGCAGAGGAAGAGAGCAAGGCTTGCAGATAAGAAGAAGAGGATTGCTAAGGCCAAGTCTGAGGCTGCGGAATACCAGAAGCTTCTTGCCTCGAGACTCAAGGAACAAAGGGAAAGGAGGAGTGAGAGTTTGGCCAAAAAAAGATCCTTCCCGGTCAGCCGCAAGGCACACCGGTAGAATGGAGAAAAGCAAATGATGTTAGATGCCGTGTGATTCTTCTTCACGAATTCTTTATTATATCGATTTGTTTGTTCTAACAATGAAAGAAACTACTAGTTCTTTGGAAAAAACATGTACAATTGTTTTTGTCAAAATTTTGTAATTGATATATGTAGATAATGTACATGAAAAGGAACATGTTGCCACTTTTTTATTGGTGTCCACGAAATATCAATGTACAAACAATGAGATCTTATATATAATTTTTTACTTTAAAAGTATTTGGTTGCAATTCATTGTCTTTTGTAATTTCTTTCTTTTGTTAAGCAGTACATGTACATATATGTACATACATGTCTGTACATATATACATACCTATGACGTATTAGCTTTTTGAGAAAGACGGTCTTCACTACTAATGAAATAGGTGACATCAATGTGTGTGGTTCTTTCAATTTGGGTGATATATTATGATGTCATGTATTGCCATGTTTTGAAATGTAAAAACCACTAATAGATGACGTTTAATCAAATAGGTTACATTGCACAAAGGCCACTCTAAATAGGTGACATACATTTTTTAGGTAATGGGTAATCATGTCACCTTTTCAATAAAAGGTTACATATTTGAATGTCACCTATACCCTATTTTTCAGTAGTGGGACATCCCAGCTACCTTGCAAGTCGACTAGGCTGCACACTTTTAGATCTAGAAGCTCTACAGGAATCGGATTAAGCGTATGCTCCTTGAGAATTTGTCCATTCCTCCACCATTTGTCCTCCCAGACGTTGATGTTGTTTCCATCCATGGGTACCAGATATGAGTTTTTCTCCATGAAGGCTTTTCCTATAAATGCAACTCTAGCCAATCTCGAAATGTTGTGGACTTTCCCTGATGTGGTTTTATTATAGTAGACTCTCAAACCATCACACCACTGAGATCGACGATTAGTAGCAAGTTCCCAGGACTGCTTGAAGAGTAACGCCTGATTCCAATATCTCATCTTCTTCATGCCAAGTCCCCCTTTGTCTTTACTGCAACACACTTTATCCTAGGCCATGAGAGCTAGAGGATTTGCTTTATGCGCTCCTCCCCATATGAAGTTCTGGATTGTGCTATCGATTCTGTCACATAGCTACAGAGGAATCCTTGTCGTTTGCATTACATAGGTGGGAATAGCTGCTAAGGTGGCCTTGGCGAGGAACACCCTGCTAACCAGAGAGAGACTTCTCGCTGTCCAGGCTTCTAACCTGTTCGACACAGTGTTGAGCACCTCAATGTAGGTATGCTTCGATACCTTGTGGTGAATAATAGGGACTCCTAGATATTTCCCTAGGTCTTCTATTGATTGGAATCCAGCTATTCTCTTGATTCTTCTTCTCATAGCAGCATCAACGCTCCTTGCAAAAAGATTCTGGACTTTGCTTTGGAAACTGACTGGCCAGATGCCTTATGAAAAGCGTGGAAACAGTCCTTGATGGCCTTCATTTGTTGCACTGTGGCTTGCCCAAATAAGATTAAGTCATATGCGAAGCATACATGGGAAACAAAGGGACTGTTCTTGCTCAGTTTAACTGGCTTCCATTTTCCTTGTGTCACCTTGAGATCGATGAGCTGGCTAAGCCTTTCTAGGCACAAGACAAATAGGTATGGAGAGAGTGGATCCCCTTTTCTGAGACCCCGGTTTGCTTTGAAGGGTCTAGCATTTTTCCCATTCCAAGCAATGGTTGTATATCCCTTCGAGATCGACTCCATAATGTAGTTTCTAATATTCTGAGGGAGATTGACCCTATGTATCGTGTCTCTAATGAAATCCCAGGACATCTGATCATAGGCTTTTGTCAGGTCTATCTATATTGCCATAGTCGATGTTACATTTCTTCGTTTCATACCATGGATGAGTTCTTGCACGACAACAATGTTGTTGGATATCTTGCGCCCTGGTATAAAGCTTCTTTGGGACTGGGATGCCCACCCTTCTATATAAGGTTTAATCCTCTCGACGACTAGCTTGAAAGCCACCTTCAAGGCAATGTTATTTAGAGATATCGGCTTTTGGTTCTCGCACTTTTCAGGAGTTTTTGTTTTAGGTATAAGAACAATTGTTGAATTGCAAAGTTCATTAGGGATGTTGCCTGAGTTAATAGCTTCTTGGATAGTTTTAACTAGGCTCGGACCAATAATGCCCCAGTTCTTCTCGATGAAGTAGGCTGACCCGCCATCAGGGCCTGCAGCTTTAGCAGGATTTAATGATGTCACTATTTGGTGGATTTCACTCACTGAGGGGTTGGAACCTATCCTTGTCCTTTTATCGTTGCTGAGGTCTAAGAAATTTCTTGGGAATTCGACTCGCTACAAGCTGGCATCTCTATCAGTTGCAGATAGAATAGCTTCAAAATGAGACACTACCAGTTCCATCAGATCATTCTCTTCTGTTATCCAGTCCCCCTCATTGTTCTGCAGTTTTGATATAGTATTCCTTTTGCATCTTTGATTGATGAAGTTGTGATAGTAATTGGAATTTCTGTCCGCATCTCTCAACCAATTGATGTGGCTCTTATGCTTGAGATCAATTTCTTCATCTCTCAGTATGTTGTCGAGATCTCTCTAGAAATCAGTACATCGTGCATCTGATAAGTCATTGTACTGGGCTGATAATTCTGTCTGCATCTTGTTAAAGTTATGGATTAGTCAGTCTTTGTGACTTCTATGAGCCTTCCTCGTTCTGTTATCCCAATTGGATATGTTGTGTAGTGCATTTTGGTAGTGCTTCATTGAAATTCAGGTTCTCATTCCAACTCTTTTGGAGCATGGATATGAAATCTGTGTTAAGTTTCCAGGAGGCTCTCATAGTGAATCTTTTAGGCGGTCTGTGTATATGCCTGAATCTCACTAGCAGAGGGTTATAATCGGAACCAAGCCTAGGAAGGTGTTCCACCCCAGTGGTGGGATAATTATTGAGAAAATTTGAATTAGCAAGGGCTCTATCGAGTCTCTTAAGAAGGAGGCCATGGCGGAAGGTGAAGTTCATGCTGGAGAATCTGAGATCAGTTAAATCTGCCTCCATCGTGGTGCTTTGGAAAATGGCTTCTTCTGATTGGTTGAAGTGATCGCTACCGCATTGTTCATTTGGGTCAATTATAGTGTTAAAATCGCCCATAGCTATCCAAGGAGCATTGATAGTTTCTCCCATTCGAACTAAAAGCTTCCACAACAATTGTCGCGTTCAGATATGTGAGCTAGCATAGATGAAGGAGACATAGCAAGCACTATTAAATCTGCATGTTATAAATTGTCTATGGCTATAGACGATCTCTACATTGCACATAGAAGCATCCCTACAGACCCAAATCCCACCTAAGAAGCCTCTAGCTTCAACTTGATATGAATTAAGGAACCCCAACATATGGATAGTCTTGTCATCTTTTGCCCAATTGATACATGGCTCGAAGATCACAGTGATGCCCTGTTTATGGATGGAGATAAGTTCTTTAAGAATTCTAAATCTATCATCACTACCAATTCTTCGAACATTCTAGCAAAACAAGTTCATCAGAGACATATAGATACAATTGGGGTATGCAACCAGTCGGGACAGCTCCTCACTGTGTCCCTCTAGTGTCACCAATGTTCTCCCTCTGGTTCGAAGGTGTCACACTCTTTAGGGGTGGACTCTTACGCCATTGTTCATAAGGCATTGAGGCCCTATATTTCTTCATCTTAGTTCCATTGGCTTTCAGTGATCTTCCAAATGGCGTTGGTTGAGTTTTGGATCTATTCTCCTCTGTAAACGCCTTTGTCCTTCGATCTGAGGAGTTTTTTGAATTCGTATTTGTCCCATTCTCCTCTGTATGAACATGGTTATTAATGGTGGTAGTGTCCTGCCCATCTATGTCATTTTGTGCTTCGAACTGATCTCTATCCTCTGAAATTTCTTCATCGATATTTATCACATTCCCCTCCTTTTCTGGTTCCATTTCTACAATGACCTCATCCACCTCTGGTTGCACAACTATGTGTGTATGTTGCACTTGGTCCTTATCAGCCACTGTCGATGCACTTGTGTTCCCATTGGTGTTGTTTGTATTCCCCTCTACTCCATTAGATGTTGTCATGTTTGTCTCCCATGAACTTCTTTTTTGTTTCTAGACTTTCTTCGGAACTTGTTGATGTTTGTCTAGGGACTTAGAAAGATTAGTTTCGTATGTATTTTCTTCTAGAACCTCGTGTTCCTCTTCATATAGAAGATTTTCAAATGTGTTCCTCGTTGTCGGTATTTTAGATTGTTGTGTTTATCTTTGGGCTTTCCTCCTCTTCCCTCTTTTGTCTCCCTGTTGTTGCCATTCATGTTCCTGGTTGCAATCCTTCCCCAATGTGTCCTTCTCCTTCGTTGCAAGGTCGGGTTCATACCTAGCATTTAGTTTATTTCTACAGTACTTTTCATCATGTCCAAATTTACCATAATAGGAATAACATTCAGGAGTCATCTCATACTCGACTTTGTACTCCACATTGTTGATCCAAATAGCTGGGTATAGTGGTTCTGAGGTGTCGACCTCTATTTCCAGTCTGGAAAATTTGCTCCTAGTTCGTAGGGCTATATGGTTGTCCACTTTGATTAATCTCCCCAAGGCGACGCCTATGTATTCAACGAGTGTGGGCACATAGGGGTGTAAGGGTAGATCTACGATCCTCACCCAAGTCACCACATATTGAGGCATCTCCTCTGTGGGCTTGAACGTTGGGAACCAATCTCAGACCCCAAGGCAGCAGTCGAACAATTTCCAGGGGCCCCCAGTTATAGCTAAATCATAGTCCTCCTTGCAAGATAACTACACCACGTAGTGGCCAAGGTCTAAGTCAGACATATTAAATCGACCTTTAGGGTTCCATAGAAGCTTTATCCTGTCTCTCATGGTCATGAAGCCAACATCTATGTCGAGCAAGAGGATGACAACTACATATTTCCATGGCTTCGTCAATTCGCCTTTCGCCTTTGGGTCTATGAAGATCGTTGGGTTGCCCTCAATGTGTTAGTTCTATGGCCTTTTGATCAAGTTTGTCTTCAAACAGCTTCTCCAGGAAGAATCCATCACTTTCGTTGTAGTTTCCGATATTGTCATTATGTCCGTTTAGAACCTCTTTGAATGACTGTTTATGGCTTCGTAGGGGTTCCCCCACTTGTTCAGTGCTTTCGGTTATCGTCGCCACCGCCGTTGTATTAGGTGTTTCTTCGTCTTGTGCATGCTCAGACCTCACCACTTCTTAAAATCTCTTGTCATCCTCATGTTCTACTTCCATTGCACATGTGTTCCCTCGCGTTCCCACAAATTGGAAATCAATACCAACGTGTGGGATAGAAACCTTAACTCTCTTCATGGTATCCTTCCATGTTCTCTCGTTCCTCTTATTAGATTCCTTCCTTGTTCGACCATCCCTATCAGCATCTTCCCGATTGTCTCCATGGATATGATGGTTGTATGATCATCCGAGCCCGGTTGTGTGCCCACCGCCGCCTCTTCCTCCTCTCCCCCCGCAACCCCCTCGAGACATACTTAGGTTTGGAAACCCTGACCTAGTCCAACTACCTTGGTAGGTAGTGGTAATGTTAAATACTCAAATTTGGATATATAGCTCAACCTTCCCTTTAGTTAGACCCATGTTTAATTGTGGTAGTAATATATCAATTTTGCCTTGACTTATATTAATTAGGATTAATAGGAGAAAAAAATAATTATTATTATAATATTTCTCCAATGTAAAAGGTAAATGGTAAATTAATTGATTAAGTCATAAACTGGGTGTTTAGTATAAAAAATTATTATATAATAAGTAGTGACCCTAATTAAAAACTCTAGAATCAATACTAAGTTTAATTGATGAAAAAAATATAAAATATGATATAATGTATTGAATTGATTAATTAAGGCTTTAAATATATTAATTGAGTGTCTAACCTATAATTAATGATATGAATGTCCAAACATTTTTTGAAGGTGAAATTGATGTTAAAATCATGTTACTCATACCTTAATTAGCCTATTATTAGTTTTCATATTAATATGATGTTGTTTACTTCCTCAATTTATTCTAATAAAGAAAGAAATTCATTAATTTATTCTTAATTAATAAAATCTATAATTCATTCAAATGAATACAGTTAGTTTATTTAAATTCATATAATGTCTTCTTCACCAACTTACGTGGCCCTTTCATTCTTCTATTCATGTGATCAGCACATCTAAAGCCCGACTCTGAGCAGTTTCTTCTCGACTCTCCTCTTCTCTTCTTTTGGTCCTTGCTTTTCTTCTCTTCACTTCCTTCTTCCTCATTTGTTCTTCCTCATGGCCAACTTCACATAACCCTAGTCATCAACAGTGCAACTACACCATAATCCTACTCTTTTGCGACCTCAAGGCTCTTTTTCCCATGTTCCATGACATTTTTCATGAATAATTCCACTTGGACCCACCCTCTTTAACCCCTTAGTTTCTCCTTTTACCTAAAACAATCAATCTCCGACATCTTTAGTCCTCTTTGTCTAAACTACACCCAACTCCCACCAACAAACATCCATTGGCTAGGAAAAATTGTACTCGTTCAGATTTCCTCAATAAGCTTTGTCTATCCATCATGATAGTGGCTTGTTGTGATCTTGACAACTAGATGGTGGATCCGTGATGTGTCTACAAGTATATATACTCTATTTTGAATGCAATCTCATCACTTTGACACCCCTATTCTATAAAAACACCTCGATACATTTGACATCAACACATATATCCGCAGAACATAGTCTACAACTAGGGAGAACTATCTCCTATACCCTTGTGGTATAATACTGATCGGAGCTAGTGCATCAAAAACTAGGCAAAGAGGACTGTGGCACACTCATCAGGTTGCACTAGTAGTAGGATTAAGTGCGACCACAGGAAGAATGACACACAAGGAGAATCTAGAAAAATGAACCTCTTATTCATGGATGACCTACAGTTCAGATCAATGGATACCTATAGAAACCAAGATATTCTAGGTTAGTGACTAGTTTCTTGTAGCATAATTCTCCTATTACCTCATTAGTGGAATCTATAAACATCATAGAGTAATGGGTAATAATGATTGAAAATTGATAGTGCTTAGTATTTATTGAGAAACCTAACTCTTAGGTTGTTTCCTTAACCTAATAAGTATATTATATACACTTATGCATGTATGTGAGTGATTTAACTGGGATGGTGTACAATTTTTGTATTGTAGATGATATCAAAACCTATGGTATACTAAACATAACCTCCTTGTATACGTATTCGAATCTATGCATGCATGTTATATTCTTATATGTAAGGGTGTAACTAAAGCAACTGTATTATCTAGTCTCATAGGCATAATTAACACTTGAAAAATAAAGAGGAAAGATAATGCAAAGCAAACCTGTTACACAATGATTAGAATTTAAATTATGAATCGATTACTTAAATTAATAACATAAGATTACACAATAGCATACTTGTATTAGCAAAGTTCTAAGATATTGGTAGAATACAAACAACTTGGTAAGTAGTTTGATTCCTTAAACTTGTACTATATGACTATGCATGCATGCAACATCGATTTTGGTGATAAAGAACATATATACTACTAATTAGTAGTATTAATATTCCCATTATTCAATTTATTAATAAAATAACAATGAATCATATATAATATTCAAGCAATCTGCCGAGATAGTGGGTCGTCCCCTAGGATTGCGCTGCTCTCTGGCGATTGCAGAGACGACTGGATCTGACCTCGCCAGAGAGGGGAGTCCCTCCCCTCTCTACGACTTTCATGACCACGACGGAGACCCCCGCTAGCTCTCAGACTAGGCCCATCATCAAGAAGGCCTGGAACCAGATTCTTGGCGGCGACGCTGGTTCCTTTGAAGTGCAATCCTATGACCCGCCGGAGAAGATTGATGGGAAACAGTTTGTCACCATCGATGATTCAACGTTCGAGGCCATGGAGAAGTGCTGGGAGCATACTGTGATTCTGTATGTTATGCAGAAATGCCCATACTATTTCCATCTCCTTGCTTGGATCCGATGGGTTGGGAAACCTAAGGGCGGGTTTGATCTCTACTCCAAGCCCAACAAGTTCTTCCTACTTAGATTCAACTCAGCTGATGATAAGAAGAATGTCAGCAATAGTGGACCGCAGTGGTTTGATAACAGGCTCGTTGTAGTCAAGGATTACAAGATGGGCGACGACCTTCACAAGGATTTCTTCAGTTCCATTCCTCTATGGATTTTCATTCCTAGTATGGGTAGGAATTGGTCACCGAGGGCGGTCGGGATTGTGGCCAGTGGTGTGGGCAAGCTCTTGAGAATAGACTATAAGTCGATCGTCCTAGAGTCCCTCAGAGAGGCACGGGCACTGGTGGAGGTGGAAGCTGATGAAGCACCCCTTGAGGAAATCTGGGTCAATATGCCACGACGTGAACCTGCTATTGTCAAGATCCATTACGAATATATACCTAAAACATGCATGGAGTGCAGGGTCTTTGGGCACGATGACAGTGACTGCCCGATCAATTCTAAGGTCATCGACGATGCACCAGCTCCCAAGACTTCCCAAGTATGGCAGGTCATGGGATGGAAGGGAAAAGCTGTGGCGGTGGAAGAAGCAGCGTCGGGCGATGATGTTCAGGCCACTCTCTCAAGCAATCACTCTACAATGCTCCCAGACTCCGGTGGCGACACTTCCTCATTGCGCGGTGGTGTACCGGGTGGTGATGGATCGTCAGACCAATGCGGTGGTTCTGGGGCTTCTGCTGTGGGTGGGGATGCTTCTGTTGCTAGTGAATCAAGATGGGGTGGGGTTGCATCTCCTTCAGGCGGGAGAGTTGTGCCTAGGGTGGTGGTTGTCAGCACGGGTAATGGTGGTGCTTCTTGTGTTGTTGGTGACACTGGTGGGTCGTCTGGTGGTGATGGTGCTACTGGTGATGATGGTTCTTTTGGAGGGGCATCTGGGGAAGGTGCGTCTGGGAATGGTGCTTATGGTAGGGCGTCTGGTGATGGTGTTGATGCCCATGCTGAGTGCAGACCCAATAGAGGTGGATCGAAGGAAAGCATTGCTACCCCATCTAAATCTCGTCCATTCGGTGTTGCTACCTCCTCGTCCAAGAATCTGAAGTCGTCCAAGGGTGACGGGTCTCATAAGACCTGATCTACCTCCATAGGTCTTTAATGACCTTTCTCATGACCAATGTCCATGGCTCAGGGAAGCCACATAAAAAGAAGGAAGTAAGGAGAACTATCCTTGAAAACAAAGCTACCATGGCCATTCTTGTTGAATCTAAAATTAAGGCGCATATGATGCACACTTTTGATCGCATGTTTCCTAAAGGATGGTTATGGGTATCTAACCATTTGCATGATCCTAATGGTCGTATTTACATTGGTTGGAACACTAGCTGTTGGGACACTATAATGACTGAGATGGATGATCAAAAAGTCACTATGAAATGCATTAATAAAGGTGGCCTCACTGTCTATATTACGACTATCTATGCTAGGAACTTGGTGACTGATCGTTCTGTTCTGTGGAATACCTTGGAGAGAACTCTGGCTTACATTGATGAAGCTTGGCTTATCACTAGTGATTTTAATAATATGAGGAAGCAAGAGGAGAAGGTGAGGGGTTGTGAGGTTCCCTCAACCATACTTAGCTCATTTAATACTACCCTGGATAATGTTGGTCTTATTGAATTACCTATCATCGGTAAAGAGGTTTACACATGGCATAACAAACAAGGAGTTTCTAAAAGAGTTGCTTGTAAACTTGACAGAGCCTTTGTCAATTATACATGGTTGTCCAAGTTTCCTGGTTCTAAAACTAAGTTCATCACTTGCAACTATTCTGATCATTGTGCTCTAAACATCAACATGAAGCCTATTTCTTTCAAGAAGAAACCTTTTAGGTTTCTCAACTTCTGGATGGATTGGGAAGGTTGTCGGGACATCATTAAAGAAGCTTGGGCTACTAAAGTGGTGGGCAATCCTCTTTTCCAATTCTGTCATAAACTCAAACTTGTAAAGGACAAGCTGAAGACATGGTCAAGCTTTACGTCAACCTCAAGAATCTTATTGCTAGAGAAAGAATGGAGCTTGATGACATCTCAGTTGTGATTCATAGATGCCCCCTTGACCCCGATCTCATTCATGCTGAAAAAGAAACTCTTGAGAGGTTGGATGTGCTTCTAAAGGCGAAGGAGGTCTATTATTGGCAACACAATAGGATGGAGTGGCTTTCCAATGGAGATAGAAATACTATAGTTTACCATACCATTGTTAAGTGAAGGGATGCTATTAACTCTATTACTGAGCTCTTTGATTCTCATGGTAATCTTTTGTAGGATAGTGATGCCATTGCGGAGGACACTATACAGTTTTTTAAGTAGCTTTACAACCAACCCCATGTTGCTTCAAGTTCTTGTATCCCTGATTGGACCCCTCTTATTTCTGGGATTGAAAATGACATGCTTTGTTCTTCTCCGAGTTTGAACGAGGTTCGTGAAGCTGTTTGGAGCATTGGGCCTCACAAAATCCTGGGACCCGATGGCTTTAATGGTTATTTCTATAGAGAGAACTGGAATATAATCTGCGAAGATCTCCTTAAGGCCACCAAATGGATTTTTGAAGGTGGTAACACGGTGCGACAAGTTAATCATGTGTTCCTTGCTCTTATCCCCAAGAAGGACATTGTCTCATCTCCAATAGATTTCAGGCATATTTCTTGCTACTTGATGCTCTATAAAATCATTGCCAAAGTCATTTCAAGGAGACTAGCCAATCTACTTCCAAATATTGTCTCCCCTTATCAAGGTGCTTTTGTTAAAGGTAGAAGTATTGAGGATTGCTCTCTCCTTGCGGCTGAGATCACTCTTAAATTCAACCGGAAGATTAGCCCTCCTACTGCTTGCATCAAGTTGGATATCACCAAGGCCTTTGATTCAGTCTGTTGGTCCTACCTCTGGGATTGTCTAGCTGGTCTTGGATTCAATGAGAAGTTTATCTCCATACTTAAGCAATGTGTGGAAACTCCATCCTTTTCTCTTTTACTGAATGGATCTTCGGTTGGATTCTTTAAAAGTTACAATGGACTAAGGCAAGGTGATCGTTTATCACCCTTGTTATTCGTTCTGGCTGTGGAAGGATTCATAATGTGTCTTGAGGCAGCCTATGCTAGCAAACTCATTAGAAGCTATCTGATCAACATGACCAAAGCTCTTAGCCACCTTCTTTTTGCATATGATGTTCTTATTTTCTCTAAAGGGCGCTTGTGCAGTCTTACCAATCTCAGGAAGATCCTACATTAGTTTGGCAATATTTCTGGTATGAAATGCAATCCTAACAAAACCCACATATACCTCTCTTCTTCTTGTCACAACAAGGATGCCTTGATCAATTGCATGGGTATTCAACAAGGTACTTGGCCCACTAAGTATCTTGGTTTTCTAATGGCTAGTGGAAATCTTCAGAAGTGTCACTTCCATGAATGTTTGGATAAGCTGAGAGATATGATTCAGCGTTGGCCGGGCTCTAAAATCTTTATGGATGGCCGTCTTGTTCTCATTAAGCATTGTGCAATGGGTTTGATTAGCTACTGGATGTGAATGGGTGAAATTCCTCCAGCTGTGTTATGAAGGATGGAGTTGCTACTATCTGATTTCTTATGGGGCAGTTTTGTACATCCCTCTTATTGGGCACGACTGGCCTACCCTTTATCTGAATGTGGACTGGGCCTTAAACGACTTGATGAGCTTACTAATTATCATACTTTGCATCGTATTAAGAGGTTCACTCAAGCTCAAAGAATATGGAGCTCATGGTTATCTAGTAGGTACGGAGATTCCTTGGATACCTATGCCAGGAATGGTTCTACTTCCTATAGGCGTATGATATCTCTTTAGCCTTCCTTCTCTGTGTGGGCGGACAAGTATCTTTGGGACAATGCCAGGCAAAAGCGTCCAACTAATAAATCCTATGATAATATTTGGTCCTCCAAGTACTATCCTAGGTGGAGTCTCACTTACTTTAGATCTCTCAACAGTGTTCTTCCTACACAGGAAAAGATTAGCTCTTGGTTAGGTGTTCATGTACCTGCTTGCTTATTGTGTGGTCAACAAAATGATTCAGTTGCTCATTTATTCGACGGCTGCAAATTTTGGAGTCGAGCTCAGCTTAATCTCAACATCAAGTCCTCCTACTCTCTATAAGTCTATCTAGCTGACCTTGGTAAGAGGTCTAAACATGCCAAAACCATTGAACTTTGGGCTATTACCGGTGTTGGCCATCTTGTTTGGGAAGAACGCAATAAACAGTTGCATAATGGTGGCGCTTCTGACTTTGTTGTCATCTTCAATCATCTTGCTCTAGAAATCAAGAGAATGTACTTTACTTTTAAATCATGCCTTAGTGTACCTCCTATGATTGCTAGAAATTTGGATCTGTTGTAACCAATTCCTAGGAACTTGAAGTCACATGTGAGGGTGTGGCTTGTACTTTGTCCCCTGCCTGAGGTTTTTGGAATATACTTACCCAATTTTCCAAAATAATAATAATAATATTCAAGCAATCAAAGACACATATTGAAGTATGTATACTTGAAGGGAAGGATAGTACCTCACACACACTATTGGAAATAAAATTGTAAACTAATAAGTGTGTTCGACGTCCCGCCCCTCACCCTATGTATGGATACTTATGAAAGTTATAAACCCTAACTACCAACACTAGCTAACAAATACTAGGTTGACCATACTTCCAATTATGAATCAATAATTTTGGACTAATTTGTGTAAAAAACACTTTTAGGTTGAGAAGGACTAACTATCAAGTTCACCCCTAGAGATAGGGATTGTCATAAAGATCGAGTATGTGCAATCCCCATTTGAATAAGAGCATTTACATGAATTTAAACCCAATTTTGAAGTAGTTATTCTTATTGACACCATCTTTATACCACATGATATACATTTCTAAATTTTCTTATAAAATGTCAAACTATCCTTTGATATCTTGTTTGTTACCAATTTTACCATATTTGTGTTGTTCAAAATGGTGTATATTAAATCATTTAATCTTGACAAACTATTTTTCTTGCTTATTAGACTAGTGGTCTAGAGTAGCGTACTTTTATTCAACCATAAATATTGGTCATATGTCCCACTTTTTATATATATTAACTATCTACGCTTTAATCTATCCTTCCCGTGGGGCATCGGGGTTGCAATGCCCCTTGTCCTTGTAGGATGGGGATTTTAATCCCCCTTCCTCCCTGGCTTAGGATGTGATGGTATCTCGACTCTATAATAGATTGGCATAGTCTAACCTACATGCACATTTTTTATTTTTGTGATTCAATAGGGAAATATCTCTAAAATAATGAGTTTTCTTTCAATAATTATTACCTCATTATTTTGTTATTACCTTCGAATTGTATACTCTTGAACTTACCCACTTGATGCTATTATTCACTCATTTGAAGAACTCTTTTCTATTTCATCTTACACATCTAATCATAAAAAAATATGTTTACTATGCACATACTTCGTGTGTGTTGCCCAATACTTTTATCTACCTATTTTGGGGATTTTTTCTAAATTACTCAGGTGTAGGTACCTTAGAGGATAATGACTTGTGGATATCATCTTAAAGAGTTTGGAGTTGAGGATATCTTGAGATTAGTAGGTTTCCCTCTATAGATGGTCTTGTGTACAATAAACTATCATTTATTATTTTATTATTCCACCTTTAAGGTGAGGAATATAAGTACATGGATTATCTTGTAACTTTTTAAATTGTTATATTTCCGCTGCTTATCAATATTTTTACTAGTGCTACATTTAAGATGAGGAATAAAAGTACATGAATTATCTTGTAACTTTGTAAATAGTTATATTTTGGGTGCTTATTAATATTTTTATTCGATGATATACCACATTTAAGAAATATATACCTCCTTTCGACATAAATTGTAGTATATTTATATTTAGATTGTGTTATCTCTCAATTAAGTAAGGAGTGGATGCCCTATTGGGTCGCATTCTTTACAATATAATATTAGAGACTAAGCATTCACTCACTTGACTATCCCCAGTTATCACCTTATTTCTCCTTAGTCATGTAGTTTAGTAACCCTAGATAGGTTGTTGATATACCTATTCTTGAGTTTTAGAATGCCCATTAGGGTATCAATCTATGTCCACTTTGGCGACCTTGATTCCCCTAGACACCAGTATGGTCGAGACTTATCTTTTGGGTGACCCTAGATAGCTCTACCCTATCTATGGAGTTATAAGTTTCCTTATGGAAGTTAACTCTTTTAATAATTAGTTTCTATCTGCCACTTTATGGGATATTATCTCTATGGAGACCGCTATCAAACCGACAGCCAAACTCATAGTAATTATGCAGAATAAACATTAGCAGTGGATTAACAAAAATCACTAAAAATTAAAACCATTTTGAAAAGAGATCCGTTTCTAGGAAACTTCTTAAGAAAAGAACCAAAGTAATATATACATCATGGTTCACATTGTACATACATTGTACCATTTCATCTCGTGGATAACATATACCAATTTCTTTGTCATAACATATACTGAAGCAACATAAAACCTCGAGGCATATAAGCCAAAATCTCAAATCCTTTATAAAACCATTACGTACTGACTCCAAGGACCTGAGAGTACAGAGAAAACACATAGGACTTCAATCTACAAGACATGACAGATAGTGACTCAACCTGAGTTGTTACTACTTCCCATGTTGTTGTTGTTGTCCTTCTATAGTAAGGTCCCTACCTCCTCGTCCATGTCCACTTAAAAATGTTGGTGAGCAATCAGCTGAGACACATGTCCCAGTGAGAGACATAACTCTCCTCCAATAATGTTATTATCACAGGTAAATAGTATAAAACTGAGTAGAGGTTCTTTTATATTAATAATCAAGATTCATCATTGTTTATAAGAAAAATAGAGAAATCTCATCTTTTAAAGTAATACAGCTATCTATAATAGAGAAATAAATCATCTATTTGCTTTATAAGGAATATGAAGAACATGTATAACATCTATGCATTTAAGATGTATAAAAGCAGTGTACATCAACCAATGTTTTCCGTATTCGGTCCTTAAGAAAATACACTACACGATTGATTATATATTTGGAATCACACTTATGCCCTGAGGAGATGAGGTATACCGCTCATGCTCGAACCGACCACGACTACATAAAGCATCGGTACCATACAAGGTCAATGGAAGAACCAGCTGCCAAGACCTCACCTATCTCAGTCGGTACGAGACTACTGGAAGGATATCTTGTGCCAACTGTAATTAGATTACCAGGGTATACTAGTATCTTCTCTATAGAGCTACAACCACAACATGCACTCTCCTCAGGGAGATTTTGATTACCCATCCCAAGATTATAATGATAAGAAAGATTATACATCAATTCCTCATTTGGTTGGGAGATTCACATATCAATCTCGTTACAAATTAATGAAGAAGAATTTACACATCATTTCCTCAATTGATCGAGAGATTCACATATCAATCTTGATATAAAATAAATGAGTAAGCTGCTACAACAATTATTCATTAAGACGTGTGGATATATGTCGTCCTTCACCCCCGCATATTAAAAAATATGCTATCTGAGATAAACTCATTTCACCATTCAGCAAATTCTGACACTGAATGGATCTATGGTCAGGGCAACTACATGATGAGATTCCACTTGATTGATTACGTTCATTGCAGTATCTTTTAGCATCAACCAAGTTACAATCATGAATTATAATAGATTCCACAAAGAAAGGTGTAATATGTTTATTGATGAATGTACATTCATCAGGGTCTAGTCACCTCGTATGGCCCAGTTTTTCTTATGTTTATTGACCATATCTTCTAACATTTGACTTGTTTTTGGTTTAATCGGAATTATCCCTATTTTTATGGATTTTTTTGCACCTTTGTGCAGGTCATTATGGGCAAGTGGGCCTTGTCTTCTTGGCTTGATATTCCATTTTGGGCCTTGGTATGTTTGAGCCTACTTCGGTAAGCAGCAGTCAGCGACACCATCAACCTCAGAACCGCGGGCACTCCTGCCCTAATCGTGACCCCACTTGCGATTCAACAACACCGTAACCAACCTCCCTCCCACGATCACGACTACATAGTACCTCAAAACCGTGACCTGGGCTCCCTCCATGTACAACCATGACCCACAGTTCTTCCCTCAGTCAACCATGACCTGCTACGTCACCTCAGACCATGACCAGGTCACCTCCTCCATCTCTTCTCCACCGTGTTTCCTCTTCACAGTAGCATTACCGCGACCCCACTCGCGATCCAGCAGATGATACACCGTGACCCGAGGTTTCTCCACATTCAAACACCTTGCCTGCGGTTTCCTTCCCAACAACCATGACCAACTGCAACCCTACCTCCACTACAACCTCGACCTACGCATGTGGTTCTACTCTCCCCCCAATCATGATCGACATCACCCCACTACGTTTGTGACCTTTCATGCCATCCATCACACCGCGAACAGGAGCCAATGGTGACAACCGCGACCACCAGGGCTAGAACCAAGAATCGTGACCCGTGGTGTCGCTCCACCCTCACAATCGCAACCTACACCACCATGACCACGGAACCATGCTCGTGATTTGTAGCAGGATAGAACTGCAACCCTAGCTCCCACGCTCCTATAAATACCTGCTGATCCTACCCTCCAAGGCATCGGCTACCCGACGTCAGGCTACACGACACCCAACGCTCGACCCCTCGCGGTGGCCTGGTCCTAGAACATCACCTCGCCGACCATCTCCCCACCTCCAAGCTATACCATTGTGGTGCTCGACCCCTGAAGGTGGCTCAGTAATCAACCTGCTCCATCCATCACTCTCTGCCCCAATAGAACAGTGCTCCTCCACCCCAGGAAGCTCACCTACTTCATATATATCACTCCACCACCATTCACATCCCATTCTCCTTGCCTAGGCCAAGATCCAGGAGATTCCACCCCCAGCGCCGCCAAAGCAACAACCATCCGTACTCACCATCTCACAGACGGAAAAGGGAGAAGCTTTGCATGATTACTCTGTGGCTTCCACTCTCTTTGTTCATTACAGGATTAAGGAGGAGACAGCATCAAGGCATCTACCTCTCCAATCCTTTGGTTCTCATCTACACTATCCATAATAGGTCCAGTCTCGTGGTCAACCCTAGGGCCGGCCTGACCATCTCATCCCAACCATCCACCTGGACGATCTTGGCCATCCGTCATTCCACCCATAGGCTACCACTCTTGAGGTGAGAAAGAAGGATGAGACAACAAAGAAGGAGGAGAAAGAAAGACTTCCCAGTCTGCCCTGGTATCATCGCTCCTGGTCAGATCTGCTCCGACATGGTATAGAAGATCGCATCATCTTCATCGAGCTACGACACTCTTCTTCATCGCCCTCATGAAGGATTATTCTTACTTTATTGTTCTTGTTGTTCCTCGCATCATGAGTGAGTAGTCCCTTTTTCGCTGGGGTGCAGGGACTAGCCCCACTGCCCATGCTTATATGTCTTTTCATTAAACATTCCATGGCATGTATATAACTTTTCATTTTGTTATTAATTATTGATGTGCTTGTGGATTGATCACCTGCTTGCATTTATCTTGTTTGTTCCTATGTAGCAAGAACTTCAATATGTAGGACTTGAATGTCGATTAACGCGGTCGACTCCCTGATGAGAAATCGTATGGGATTCCCTGATGTCGTTAGTGAATGATCCATGAGGGGATGAGCCATCTAGCCCACGGTGACGCTTCTGTGTGACTAAACATCCTAACGGAGGGCCACAACTTCATTTGGATATATGTATCTTCAGAACCGTAAGTGCATGATCTGGATGGCGACGAGAAATCTGATACCTAAGGTGATGCTTATGTGAACCTAAACATCCCTCCAGGAGGGTTCACATCAGTTCTATTTGGATAGTTAGATCTTGTTTGGTTGTTTATGATTGGATATGTTTGCATGAGTAGTGGTGGTGAAACCAGGGACCACCCCAGTGATCCCCATCATTAATCTTGAATCAACCTTTAATCTTGTTCTTTACTTTCTCGCATTTAGTTTAATTAACCTCAAACCAACCTTTGTTCTAAATATTAGTCTTGATTCAACTAGATTCGACTAGTAAAAGATTCCTAAAAACGTTGTCCCTTGAGATTTGATCCTTAACTATACTACGATAAGACTCGTCTGCTTGCGGGTGGTATTGTTGCATAAGGTTTTGGTTAAAAACTCATGGATTTCAGCCCTGGGTCAGTTTGTTAGTGTGATAATATTCCACGTCAAATTCCGACGCCGTTGTCGGGGACAATGGAATCATCTAGTCAAATCTAGTTCTTTTGAGACTAATCTAGGTTTTTCTTTTACTTTTGATACTATCAAGCATCTACTTGAATTTGACTCTACTCTGTCCATCTTACTCCCTAAAGATCTTTCCATCCTAGGTACCCTCAAAGACTAGTGCATGTACCACTCGAATAGTTTCAGCCTCACTGCTAGCTTTAACCCTGAGATAGAAAGAACCTTTCATTGTTAGAGTAGAGAAAATTAAGCAAGGATGGAACAAGAGGAGGAAACATCCCAAAGGGTTGCTCAAGCCCTTAATGCACAAAGAGAAAGGCTCATGCAAGAAGCCCGAGTTGTAGTTCAGGAACAAATCCAAGCAGTACAAGCAACAGAACTGCAAAATGACCTTAGGGAGTTCTCAATCCCTAAAGCTACTAACATTCATCAACTAGTGTAACCTCCTCCCATCAATACTCCAAATTTTGAGATAAGGGCACATTGGATCACCCTTCTTCAAAACAACCCTTTCTATGGTAAGCAAGGAGAAGATAGTCAAGAACATCTTTTGAGGTTTATAGATCTAGGTGCTATGACAAAGAAAAATGGAGTCACAGATGATACCATCAGACTCCGTCTCTTCAAATATTCCATTGTTGATAGAGCCATGAGTTGGTACAACTCTTTGCAATGTGAACCCATCACCACCTGGGAGCAACTTCAAAATGTCTTCCTAGAAAAATTCTATCCTCCTTCTCTCACCTATGAAATTAGGGGCTGAATAACACAATTTACTCAGGTCCCTGGAGAATCCCTTGCTGAAGCGTGGGAAAGATACAAAGAGCTTCTACGCAAGTGTCCCACCATGGCATTCCTAAGAATCAACTCATCGAAGTCTTTTATAGGGGTGTGGATGATGATATCAAGAAGTTCTTAGATTCCTCATCTGGACGAAACTTCATGCGTCAAAGCTATGATAGCGCATGGAAGGTTGTCACCCTTGGCACTGAAAATCAAGCTAATTGGGGTAGACCAGTAGGAAAAGGAGTGTTGAAGGTAGCTATGGAAGAAGCTACTCCCGAGTACAATTTTATCGCTGAATCCCTAAAGCTTCTCATTGCCAAGCAAGACCATCTTGAATCGTCTATTGTTGCTTTTGAAAGAAGACACTCACCCCCTCAACAACAAGAGCAAGTCAAGTCTGCCTCTCTATTTTGTAAAGCCTGTAAAAACATTATTGTAAAGGCAGTGACCACTCTACTTTATCATGCAATGTTATTTATGAGGTTGTTTTAAAAAAAATTAATGGACAAGGAGATAATGGCTAGGTGGAAATCTTGAATGTTGTCAACACTATCCCTGGTCAAGGTTATTACAATCCAAGTCAGAACAGGAACTATCCCATTTTTCAATATGGAAATCCTTCAGGGGCGGTAAACTCACATCAATTTGGTTCAAACAACCAACAACAGAATTTCGAGAATCAAGCGAACTTTAGAGGTAACTTCCAGAACAGAAACTACAATAACTACCAGAACAACCCTCAGTTCCATGACTCCAATGAAGTCCCTTACCAGAATCAACAACAAAGGCTACAAGATAGACCCATATCTCCTGATGATAAACTATAGGCCATTGAGAAGATGTTACAGATACAAAAAATTGATAGCTAACCAGCAAGCACACAGAAGGCCATTGAATCTCAACTAGGTCAACTTGCAGCTAGCCTCAAGCTACCTGCTGGAGCTTTGGTTGGACAACCAAAAGGCAATCCTAGGTACATGGAACAACTTAAAACTGTGACAATTCATTCAGGCTTTATCTTACCAGAACCCATGACTCCTGTCACCATGACAAATGTCCAAGGTGTTGAGCATAGTGCAGGTGCCACTCAGAATGATAAGACCGACAAGGATAGTTCTTAGCAACCTATTATTGTTGATGTAGAAGGCTCGCCTGAGCCAATTGTTCCAGTGTACAAACCTTGTGTACCATTTCCAAGTCGAATCAATTTTACCAAGATCGATACTAGGTCCAACAAGTTGAAGGAAGTTATGAGGAAGTTGTATGTCAATGTCCCACTCCTGGATGTCGTGGTTGAAATGCCCCAATGGTCTAAGTTCTTGAAACTCCTTCTCAGTCAAAAGTACAAAACTGAAGAACATCATACAGTGAAACTGGAAACAACATCATCAGATTTAGTTATGGATAGGATGCCTCACAAACATAAGGATCCTGGCTCTTTTAGAATTTCCTACTCGATAAGCGATTCCATCAACCGACCGAGTCTAGTTGATCTTGGAGCTAGCATCTCCATCATTCGTTTTAACCTATGCAACATATTGGGCCTTACTAACTTCTCACCTACTAGAATGTCCATCGAGCTTGCTGACTCCTCCATGACAAAATTGGCTGGAATCATAGAGGACATCCCCGTAAGGCTTGGGAATGTATATGTCCCATGTGATTTTGTAGTTATGGACATCATGGAGAATCCACACTACCCCCTCATTTTTGGAAGACCTTTCCTCTCCACTGCTAGAGCTCTAATTGATGTTGAAGTTGGAGTTTTAACCCTAAGAGTGGGAAACCAATCTTTTAATTTTTATGCATCCAAAAGTGCAAAGGAACGCACTACAGAAGAAGAGGCGTATTTTGTTGACTGTGTTAATCAATTTACTGAAATGCAGTAGTGAGTCCTTTCCTCAAATTTTGACATTCCCTTAGAAAAAAGCCATGATGAAGAGAAGACTGAGAGTGAACCAGTCTATGTAGAGACAAAATAAATGTCATCAACTATGGAGGAGACACCTCTCAACCCGCTTGTTACACATACAGAACCTTTTGCAGGTGTCCATGAGCCTCCTCATCTAGAAACAACCATCCTATGGAATGCACCAGTAGCCCAATAGATAGATATAACTGATTTCATCTTTCCTCCGCAACAAGAGTTGGATTGTGGTATTTACCCAGAACATCCACCAGATCCTTATCTAACGGACACTTGTAACCAAAATTTTTATGAAGAAGGGATAGTGCATCAACAAATGAACTTTTCTTCTGAGCCTCAATAGAACTACTTTATCAAAGAAGTCGTTTAGACCCCCTACAATTATTCTCCATCTTGGATTGAGCAACGGAGAACAATTCAACATAACTCAAGTTGTTTCCCTATGTGTTCTGACACTGCCCTCTCTGTATGGGGAAGAGTATGAGAGGCTAGAATCAAAGCAAGGATAAATGAATGGCTGAGAAAGAAACCACCAAGAGAATATGTTAATCCAGCTCAAGCTCCACTCAGAGCCCCACCATGGTGATAGTATTCAAGTCGAGCCAACAACATAAAATAAAGGCGCTTGTCGGGAGGCAACCCGACCCTTACCTTAGATTTTTACTTTGAGTTTTAGTTTTAGATAATGGATTGCAAGATACAATCTTAAGTCCTGATCATTTTCATTTTTGATATTTCAGATGGAGGACGCATGGCTGAAAGGAATGCAACCACATCTGGTAGACCAACTGGCATGATTTTTCCCCTCCATCTCAAATTTAGAGTTTTCTCGGGATGAGCAAATTTCTAAGTTCGAGGTGGAGGGTGGGTGGTACATACTTTACTTTCCACCCACTCCTATCTGTTTCAGACTTAAGATTTCATTGTTGCGATTTTAAGCAAAATTTTCAAAAAATATCAAAATTTTAAGTTTTCATAGTAGTTTGTATAAAAACTTGATGAAGTTTTGATGATTTTGTTTCAATCAAAGCCATTGTCAATCCAGCTACCCCATTTTTCCATGCAGTTTTGAATCATTATACCCTCCTTACTCGAAGCAAAGCCTCAAGGAGAACAATTTCTGAAACTAGCCAATGGTTAGAAATCACTGTGTGAAGCTTATGAATCCTAACATCATGTTCAGTGAAAATGACAAGTATCTGCTAAACTAAGCGGGATCAAACACATTGTGCTTCCTAACTGACTAGTTGAACAATAGCATGGAATCTCCACTAGATCCACATCAAGTCATTGTTTGAGCAGAGTATGATAAGGAGAATGACCTGGTGCACTGAATTGTAAATCAAGTTGCATTCTTATCTGAACTCTCTTCTACACTTCTTTTATCATCATCTTAACCCTCCATCCATTAAAAAGAAACAAAAATAGCCAAAATAGTGCCAAACCCTAAGTTTGGGGTGGCACACCTCCTCCCTCTTTATCCGCTTCTTCCATACCCCTCGTTATGTAATAGGGGCGTACTACCAAGAAAAGATGCCAATGCGCACATAAAAAAATGCAATCTCGAGTCGAATAGAGGAGATATTCACACACAAAAAATATAATCAATGAAATTATAAACATATAATAAAAATCTCAATTTGAATAGAGGAGAGATTTATTTATTCCTTCCATACCCCCCTTCACTCCCTTTTCCACCTACTAGCAATGTGAATGCCTACTTTGCCAATATCTTGAAAAACACCAGTGTCGGATCAGGTGCACTTGTTGTTCTGTAGGTGTCTCTGGACTCTTACGAAACTCTTAGACATGCCTGATGTTGGAAAGAGTAGGGAGGAAGTGATGTTGGAAAAGAAACTCAGGAACAGAGATATGTTAAGATGTGTTTAGTGGTCTCAGGAAGTTGAGATGCTTCGTCATATAGAGCAGAAGAGTAATAATTGTTATGTGAAGATGATGCAGTCACACGAGTGAAAGTATTCGTTGGTGACTATTTTGGATTTTGTGTTACTCGAGGATGATAAACATTTAAGTTTGATGTATTTTGATGAATGTGCATTCATCAGGGTCTAGTCGCCTCATTTGGCCTAGTTTTGCTTACATTCTCACATTTATTGACCATATCTTCTAACATTTGACTTGTTTTGGTTTAATCCGAATTGTCCCTATTTTTATGGAATTTTTTGCACCTTTGTGCAGGTCATTATGGGAAAGTGGGCCTTGTCTTCTCAGCCTGATATTCCATTTTGGTCCTTGGTCTATTCGGTCCTGCTTGGGCAAGCAACAGTCTGTGACTCCATCAACCTTAGAACTGCGGGCACTCCTGCCCTAATCGTGACCCCACTCATGATTCAACAGCACTATGACCAACCTCCCTCCCACGATCGCGACTGCATAGTACCAAAAAATCGCGACTTGGGCTCCATCCATGTACAACCACGACCCACAGTTCTTCCCTCCATCAACCGCGACCTACTATGTCCCCTCAGACTGCGACCAGGTCGCCTCCTCCATCTCTTCTCCACTGTGTTTCCTCTTCACAATAGCATTACTGTGACCCCACTCATGATCCAACAGACTAGACACTGTGACCCGAGGTTTCTCAACGTTCAAACACTGCGCCCACAGTTTCCTTCTCAATAACCATGACCACCTACAACCCTACCTCCACTGCAACCTCAACCTGCACTTGCAGTTCTGCTCTCCCCCAACCGTGATCGATAGCACCCCACTCCGTTTGCAACCTTCCATTCCATCCATCACACCGCGACCAGGAGCCAATGGTGACAATCGTGACCGATAGGGCTAGAACCAAGTACCGTGACCCGCGATGTCGCTCCACCCTCACAATCGTGACCTATGCCACCATGACCACAGAACCACACTCACAATATATAGTAGGATAGACTTGCAACCCTAGACTCCATGCTCCTATAAATACCCACTGATCCAGCCCTCCAAGGAATCAACTACCCGACGTTAGGCTGCACGACACCTATTGCTAGACCCCTCACAATGGCCCGATCCTAGCACATCACCTCACTGACTGTCTCCCCACCTCTAGGTTGTACCATCGTGGTGCTCAACCCCTGAAGGTGGCTCGGTCATCAACCTGCTCCATCCATCACTCTCTGCCCCAATAGAACAGTGTGTCGCCGCCCCAGGTAGCTCACCTGCTTCACGCTCAGCACTCCACCACCATCCACGTCTGCTCCTCCTCGCCTAGGCCAAGATCTAGGAGATTCCACCCCCAGTGCCGCCAGAGCACCAGGCATCCTAACTCACCATCTCACCGACAGTAATGGGAGAAGCTCTGCCTTCTTACTCCATGGCTTCCTCTCTCTTTATTCATTATAGGATTGAAGAGGAGATAATAGCAAGGCATCTACCTCTCCAATCCCTTGGTGCTCATCTACACCATCCATCACAGGTCTAGTCTCCTGGTCAACCCTAGGGCCGACCTGACCATCTCATCCCAACCATCCACCTAAAGGATCTTGGCCATCCATCGTTCCACCCATAGGTTTCCCCTCTTGCTGCGAGCAAGAAGGACGAGACGCAAAAAAAGGAGGAGAGAGAAAGACTGTCCGGTCTGCCCTGTTGTCAATCGCTCTTTGTCAGATCTGCTCCAATACGACGTAGAAGACCTCATCATCTTCACTGAGCTGCGACGCTCTTCTTCATCGCCCTCATGGTAGATTCTTCTTACTTTATTGTTCTTGTTGTTCCTCGCATCATGAGCGAGTAGTCCCTTTTTCTCTAGGGTGCGGGGACTAGCCCCGCTGCCCATGCTTATATGTCTTTTCATTAAACATTTCATGGCATGTATATAACATTTCATTTTGTTGTTAATCATCGATATGTGTTTGTGGATTGATCACCTGCTTGCATTTATCTTGTTCATTCCTATGTAGAAAGAACTTCAATATGTAGGACTTGAATGTCGATTAATGCGATTGACTCCCAGACATGAAATCAGATGGGATTCCCTGAGGTCGTAAGTGAATGATCTATGTGGGGACAAGCTATCTAGCCCACGATGATGCTTCTGTGTGCCTAAACATTCTAACGGAGGGCCACAACTTCAGTTGGATATTTGTATCTTCAGAACTGTAAGTGCATGATTTGGATGGCGACGAGAAATCAGATGCCTAAGGTGATGCTTACGCAAACCTAAACATCCCTCCGGGAGGGTTCACAGTTGTTCTATTTGGATAGTTATATCTTGCATGGATGTTTGTGATTGGATATGTTTGCATGAGTAGTGGTGGTGAAAATTGCGACCACCCCAACGATCCCCATCATTAATCTTTAATCAATCTTTAATCATGTTCTTTACTTTATCGCATTTAGTTTAATTAACCTCAAACCAACCTTTATTCTAAATATTAGTCTTGATTCAACTAGATTCGACTAGTAAAAGATTGTTAAAAATGTTGTCCCTTAGAATTCAATCCTTAACTATACTACAATAAGACCTATCCCCTTGCGGGTGGTATTATTGCACAAGGTTTTGGTTAAAAACTCAGGGATTTCAGCCTTGGGTGAGTTTGTTAGTGTGATAATATTCCACATCATTTATCAACTACTTTCATGATCTTTGGAACACACTGAATGTACAACACTCAGGATCTCAGTCCCTTATAACATTACTAGGGATTCTTCGCCCTTAGCATTATCATCATTATGATTACTAGATATGGGTATTCAAACCCTTAGTTCATCACTGAACATTGTCACCTCTCATCAGGTAACTGTTACCTCTAGGTTCTCAGACCAAGGTATACATTATACATGTTGCACAAGTATTTCACATGGCTTACAAGGCCCATTTAAGCATCTTACAAGGCAACAACTATCTTTTTAGGTCATCAGACTATATAAGCATTATACTTGTTGTACAAGTATTTAACATATCTCACAAGGCCTATTTAAATATGTATTATATGAAACATCATAGCTTGTACCTGGCTATGATCATCATCTCATGATTCCTGCATGGTTAGAACTTCATGATAAAACAATAGCAAGTACATAACATCACCATGCAATACAAGAGAAATACAACTTTCCCATTATTAGGGTTAGGGTTTCCCGTTCTAACCGATTAGGGTTTCAGATTCATATCATCAATATGTGATACAAGAGAAATGCATCCTTCCCATTCTAACCGATTAGGATTTCAGATTCATATCATCACTATGTGATGCAAGAGAAATACATCCTTCCCATTATTGGGGTTTGGATTTCCCTTTCTAACCGATTAGGGTTTCCGATTCATATCATCATTATGTGATACAAGAGAAATACATGCTTCCCATTATTAGGGTTAGGGTTTCCCTTCCTAACTCATTAGGGTTTGAAGTACATATCATCAATAATCAAACCCTAATTCATACTCCACATATATTAGTAGTATCAATGTATGCTCATTACATGAATATCACACAAGTAAGAGTTTCTCTCTCATCCTCACTAGGATGTTGATTACATCATACTTTATTAAGTTAGCTCAAACCTTTCTTCAAGGTACACTGGCCTGCTTAATCGAAGTGCATTAAACTCTTTACATCTTAATGTATCATTTGCCATAGCACACTACATGTGTTACTTAATCAAGTATATTGGATTGAGGTGTTTTGACCATATCGGGCATAGAAGTGTGTGTGTGCTTCCATATAGGGCATAGAGGTGTATCCTTGATCACCATATCGTGCATCCATATCAGGTTACTCAACAATAGGGTTTGCATATCGGGTTAGACCCTTATGCTCATAACTCTTCAAACCTTCATGGTATCATCCTACCCTTCATCTTGTGATAAGTAATAGGCTAGATAACAGGTTAGTCTAAACTTAAATCAAGTGTACAAACCAATAAGGGTTTGGGGTTCCATTATATACAGGGTTTCACATCACCATGTTGGGTTTTAACACCATATTGGGTTATAGGTATATACTTGACACCATGTCGTGCATAAGGTGTGTGCTTGACCCCATATCATGCACAAGGTGTATGATTGACACCATATCATGCACAAGGTATGTACTTCATCATCATATCATGCATGAGTTGAGTGTATGTGTCACTCATGTTATCCATGGGTATAAACTCGTCACTATATCATGCTAGTGGTGTGTTCACATCACCATATCATACCTTTTTCATTACTTCAAGGTATCAACCTATCATTGGGTTGAGTGACAAGCTAGAAAATTGGTTGAACCCTTAACAAGCCATTATACAAAACCATAGGGGTGTGCGGTTCCAAGGTTAATCGATTTTCATAACATATTGGGTTCCATCACCATATCAGGTTAGACGTGTGTGATTCAACCCGATATTAGTTTATACCATTGATGATGTCATCATAATAAATATATAAACTCTTGTTCTTACTATTCTAGATCATGGACCACAGTCCTAAACAACATTTAGAACTCATATGATCATCAATTATTCAAGAGAACTTGAAATTGAAAGTAGATCAATAAATATAATAGAATTGAAGGTGAATAATAACATAATTGGGTTCCAGTTATATAACCCACCTCAAGAACAAATTTAAAGCTCCAAGATCCAAGGCTTCACATTCCCAAGGTTGAAGATAAGCTTCACAACTCCTCTATATGCAAAGAATCACCGTGGATAAGTATTTGGTGAAGAAGAAAAGAAAGGAAGATGACAACTCCAGATACATGCTTTAATCCAAGGTTGAAAATGATCATGACTTCACCTTAGGGTTAAGGCTTGAGAGCCTTCATGTTACTTAGCACCATGCATGATACTTCACCACTCATGCATGATATCCCCTCACTAGTGGCCGATATCCCTTCACTTGTGACCGATATCACTTCACTATGGCCTATATCACCTTGCTATGGCCGATACCAAGGCTCTATGAACGATACCCCTTCACCTATGCATGATACCAAGACATTATGCATGATATATAAGAGAAAGAGGGTGGTAAGTTTTGAAAGATTTCACTAATAGGTGAAAGGAGTGGTATATATAGTTGAGGTTCATGAAAAAGAGTGTATATGAGGTGTCATCATTTTAAGCTACTAGGTGCCACATATCCATGCATTGTTGACACATGTACATGCATGTACTCATATTTATATTGAAATGCAAAACACTTGAGGATAATCTAGAGATGAAATTTTTGCCATTACTTATCTTTTTGGATAAGATATTTCAACTCAATCACCACTTTATTCACAACCCAATACACTTTTCTAAGGAAGTTGTAAATCGATGCACTTCACCTCCTTGAGGTGCTTATCCCATCATGGATAAGGCCAAGAGTTCACAAACCGATATGACACACCCTCTATAGCTCCTTGGCTAATAGGCACTCTCATACGTACTCTACAACCCAATACAACTAAAATTAGGGTTTCACATTCAACCCTTTCTTGGTCTTTTCATCACCAAGAGTACCATCACTCAAATATGATTCAAACATGGTGTATCCTTCTTTATATCTCCTCTAAATGATAAATATAGGGAGTAGGGACACTTTAGAGGTGGTAATTTGCATATCAACCCTACATTTTGGGTAAATTACAATTTGTACCAAAATTGGTACACAGGGTACTAGCATTATTCAAACAAGCTCAAACTTGGAACTTAGTCTTTCCACTAGCCTACACTTAGCATCATTATTTTTCTAATGATTATAAAACACATTAGTTACATTCAACATGTGACATATTGCAATATAACCCCTCATCTTGGGTAAATTGCATTTTGTTCCAAAACAAGAGAACATTTCTCAAACATCTTTCAAACATGACCAAACTTGAAACATAAGTCTGTCACCTGATAACAAAACACTTTAGAGAATTATATTAAAGTTCCAAGAAACTTATTTAAGCCAAACAAATAGGGTTAGCCCTAAACCCATGTCAGGGATGTTATAAGTTATAAACCCCTAACTAGGAAGTTGTCCCCGAAATCCCAGATGAAAGGAGACAATTGTTATTCATGCATAATATCATCAAGACTCCACATAATGTCTTGATTTCATGGAGATGTCAAAGAACTTTGACCAGCACAAAGTCCTTCTATTCAGGGTCATCATAGAATCTATCATACATGACACATACTCAACTGTCCTTTTCATTAATGACTGCAGTGTCAATTCTGTGTCAGGTAACACCTTCTAAGTCAAATAAGTACCATACATACTTTGTATGAATCAAGTGTCGAACCTCATTGATTTATCACCTTCTCAACTTACATCTTTATGTAATAAGATTCTTGATCTTGGGAATTTTCCATACCCCTCACTAGTTTAGCATTTATCCTCCAAGGAAAGACTATAGTTACATTCTATCACCCATTTGTGACTACAGGTCTTATCATACTTCTGTTGTACCACTCGAATCTGTTGACACAACACTAAACTTACTTATGACTTGTATCAACCATCATGTTATTTGTTTATTTTCTCATCATAAGGAGAGGTTACTTATCAAAGAAGAACTATCTCAGAGGTGACTCTAGATGTTATATGTATAAGTTTCCTCAAAAGATCTAGATAGGGATATTCTAAGGTATTATATTTAGCTTGATAAGCTTTTCCCCAAGATGATTCTACAATTTTTCCTTCAATTAATACATCCTTCTCGATGTTATGTCTATGTAGAGCATAAACCCCTAACATATGATATCCATACTATAGTATGTAACTAGACTAATCTCAAAGTTGTCCCTTCTAGGTAACCAAACATTAATCATATTACCAGGAGTCATGTTCTCATTTTCTCATATCATTGAAAGTTCTTGGATACTAGGATTCTTCACCTCGATATCTATTATAGGTTCCAAAAACACATCACATCTTCATTATTTCCATCTCTCTGTTGTTATTACCAAATCCAAACATATAATATGACCTTTCTTTCATCTTGAGACATTACTTATCACATATAACTTTTTCTTGGAACCAAAATCCAAGACTAGTTGATACTTTTCAAACTACCCATCTATAGATTACTTCTAATCCATGCACATCAAGTGTCATAAAACTTACTTGATTGTCATGTCCCTGGAAAGAAAGAACACAAGGAAACTTATTCCTTTTTATCGCCAGGGACATTATCCAGGGTTGTTTATCAAAGAAAAGAGATTATCACCTTCTTTGATTATTGCATGAACTTTCAACTGTTCTTGTGTCATTCAATCTTGTTTCATCTTAGGTTCCTTGCCATCATCATAGTAATTATAAAAATGACTACATGTCATCATTCCTTTTTTTTTTTGAAAACAGAAACATCAAGTGCTGGTAGGAACAAGTTAGGGAACAATTGAATGTCTGAAAGATAAAAGTGCTGCCCTTGAGGGGGACAAACATGCCATTGTGTGTTGGGGATGATTGTTTTAAGAAAAATTTGGCAAGCGCATCAGTGAGTTTGTTTTGATTCCTTCTTTGGTGCACCACATTCTCTATCCCTGCATGGATCAAGCCTTCTCTAATCTTCATAATAAGAATATGGTATTTGTCAAGAGGGTCCTTCAGATGTGAAACCCACTGTACAACATTCCAATAATCTGATATGATTAAGCCTTCAGTAAAGTTGTTAAGAGCAGCAATTTGTACTCCATGCAAGATAGCCTTCAGCTCGCCTTCCATGGCATCTGAACCAGGGCAAAGTTTTGCAGAGCCCATATTCCATTGTCCCAGGGAGTTCATAGCTATGGCGCATATACACATCGTTTGTGTGTTGCTTGAGATGGTAGCATCCACGTGAATAATGGTTGTAGAGGTCCGAGTAGGTAGAGGTGGGATGATTATGTTCCCTCTGGAACTCCATGATTGAGTCATAGCATAGGTAAGAGATGAAGCTTCAGCAATACAATTGACAGCCACAACTGTTGGTGGGGTACTACTTTGCTCGAAGATGAATGAGTTTCGGTTCTTCCATATCCTCCAACATGCTACTGCAAATTTCATTTGCCAGTTCTGGATTCGATGGAGTCCTTTGAGGTTATATTCCATCCATGAATGAATACTGGTGCTCAAGAAGAAGAAAACAACTTTCGTAGGTATAATCTTGACCCAAATCTGTTTAGATGCCTCACAATCGCGAATGGCATGGAGGCAATCCTCGTCTGCAGCATTACATCTGGAGCATGTGGAAACATCAGTAAATTTCTTCTGAGTTCTGAGTACATTTGTGGGCAGGCGACAATGTAGTAAAAGCCATAAATGTGTTTTGATTCTGTGAGGTATTGGAATGGACCAGATGGTTTTAAAAAGTGGTTGTTCTTCTTCTTGCCAACTACATATTACGACATATGATGAGCTGGTTGTGAAAATCCCATTGTGGTCTGGCTTCCATACTCGAGTGTCTTCCCCGTATGAATGCTTGGTGGTAGGCATGTGTAGAATGGAATGAACTGTATCCGTGGTGAACTAGAAATTCCGAAAGTCGATATCCCACGTTTCATCATCCTTCACCAGGCTGGTGACCTTGAGATCAAGCAGGTCCTCTGGAATAGTTAAGTCTATTTTGATGGAAGGTTAATGGCCGCTTCCTACCCATTCGTCTGTCCAAGCTAGGGTATCCTCCCCCGAGATGGTGATCCTTTTGGAGTTGTTTAGGAGAGTGGGGGTGAGTCTTCTAATACTATGCCATAGGTGGGAGCCATTTGAACTTGGTTGTCTTCTACTGTGGTATTTACCCACCATGAGATCCACCCATGGGATGCTCTTTCATAGCAGAAATGTCCACGCCATCTTCATAAGGAGGGATGTATTGAAGTCCTTGGATCGTTTGATACCAAGTCCTCCGAGCTATTTTGGTTTCGTAACAGTCTTCCAAGAAACCAGGTTTAGGCATTTATTGTTGCTGCCGTTCCAAATGAAGTTCCTGATCAATTTATCTATTTTGTCACAGGTAGCTAAGGGGAGCTGGATTGATTGCATTACATAACAAGCCTGCGATTGTAACACTGATCTTGTGAGAGTAATTCTTCTTGCCAAGGAGAGTAAGTTGTTATGCCATTGGTGTATCTGTTTATGGATTTTCTCAGTGAGGTTGAGGAAGAGTTCCTTGCTTTTCCTTCTATGAATTATTAGAACCCCAAGATGACGGCCTAGATTGCTTGTTTCCTGTATGCCTATACTCCTGCATACTCGGTTCCTCATTTCCCTAGGTGTGTTGATGGAGAAGAAGACTTCCGATTTGTCGTGAAAAAGGATGAGGCCTGATGCTTCGTTGAACCTCTTGAGGCAGGCTTTAATAATCTTAGCTTGTTGAAGTGAGGCTTCCCCGAAGAGGATGATATCATCCGCAAAGCTTGCATGGGTTATGGGAATCTTGGCTTTATAAATTAAGATTGGTTTCCACTTCCCAGTAGATATTTCAGATGCTATGAGCTGACTGAATCTCTCTAAACAAAGAACGAAGATATATGGTGATAGGGGATCACCTTGTTTTACCCCACATGAAGGTTTAAAGGAATAGGTGGTATCACCATTCCATAGGATGGAACATTCTCCTGAAGTGATGATCTCTATAATAATGTTGATGATGATTCTTGGTAGAGAGGTTCTTATGAGTGTATCGTGAATGAACATTTTCTAATTTTATTTATATTCACATCATGGAAAAGATCTTTATTCTTCACAAATTCTTTATTGAATAGGGATCATTTCCCTTGTTCCCTTTCTCTTATCATGAGGATTGTACTTTATACTTCCTCATACTCACATATTGGTTTGAGATAAACTTAGTTTCTATTTCATTGTAGTTAGGATGTGATAGAAGTATACATGCCATGTTTTCAATTTCATTATGCTTTTTAGATTGTCTCAAAATGACTACTTGATCAGAGTAATAAGAAATATAAAAATCTAAGATCACCATACTTACCTTGCCTTCAATGGTTCAATACCTGACCAGGGTATACAAGTAATGAGATTAGGTAGTATGCACCTTGTTTTGTATCACATACTTTACTTTTCATATCATCCATATCATAGGACTTAGTATCCATGGATTTCTCTAGGAATATCTCTTACACCTCATCCTCTTTTATGTAGACAAAAGTAATTATAAAACATTTTAAAGATTACTGGACAGGATAAGTTCTCATCCTTTTTATCTCTTCCTTATGTCCTCATAGGACTAATCAAAGGAAGCTCAACAACAACTACTTTTCTTATAACTAACAGATAAAATTATGAGAAGACATATCAGAATGAAAAAATTTCATTTGACATGTCTCGACTCATGGATCGATTACTGCCTCAGGATGATTCATTGCATAGAATCTTGTCGTTGCCTATTTCCAATGTCGTGCTCTATCGTTTGGTGCAGATGGACCTGCTGGGGATACATGTCCATGTCCTTGTGTGCTACTTCTAAACTATTTCCTTTGAGAGCATTGTTGACTCTTCCTCAGTGATTGAGTCATTCCATCCTTTCTTTTTAGATAAAAGGATCTAGTATGCCCAACTTTTCCACATCTAAAACATGTCTTATACGCACTCCCTGGTCTTGTCGGCCTTATTACCTATTTAGAAGCTGAATTAAGAGTTCTAACTGGTGGAACATTAGTTCCTTTTCCCTTTCTTGGTAGCCACTACCCTGGTGCACTAGGTGTTTGTTGCATTGGTGGCACCATAAACTTCCCCTTTTTAGAGCTACTAGGCATCTGTTCCCGAGTTTGGATAGATCTTTTCTTAATTTCTACCTCATTATCCTTTACTAGATAGTTCCTTATCAAATGTCATGCTTTCCTAAACTTGTAGTAGACTTTGATTCCTCGTCGTATCTTAATCTTTTCGACATTTTCTATTGTTCCAACATAACTATGTTGATCAGAAATCCTTTTAGAGCCCAAAATTTCATCATTGGGGACTGCTAATCTAGGTTGTATTACTAGTATCCGATCCTCTATATGCATCAATGTTGTCATAACCAGTCCAACGAGAGCATTAAAAGAAGGGTTCTCTATCATGGTTGAATCAACCTGGGGATTCTTAGGTAGTCATTCTTCTCTCGCCTGATCCCTTGCACCTTCTCCTGGTGCAACAACATTGCTCTCAGCAATGTGTTCCTCATGTTCTCCAGACATCTTTAAGCTTTACTCTTTCTTTAGCATAAGAAGAAGTCACCATAATATATACTGGAGGACACTAAAATAGACTCAACACCTTATCCTATGTCTATGTAGACTCAATGAACCTTAAGCTCTGATACCAAAACTTGTGGCGACTGCTATCAAACCGACAGGCACATCGTCATAGTAATTATGCAGAATAAATAGTAGCAGTGAATTAACAAAAATCACTAAAAATTAAAACCATTTTGCAAAGATATCCATTTCCAGGAAACCTCTTAAGAAAAGAGCCAAAGTAATATATACATCATGGTTCACTTTGTACATACATTGTACCATCTCATCTCGAGGATAACATATACTAGTTTCTTTGACAAAACATATACTGAAGCAACATAAAACCTCGAAGCATACAAGACAAAATCTCAGATCATTTATAAAAACCATTACGTACTGACTCTAAGGACCTGAGAGTAGAGAGAAGACACATAGGACTTCTATCTACAAGACACGATAGACAATACACTCAACCTAAGTTGTTATTGCTGCCCCTATTACAGTTGTTATCCTTCTACAGTAAAGTCTCTACGTCCACGTCTGCATCCATCTAAAAATGTTGGTGACCAATGGGGTGAGACACAAGTCCTAGCGAGAGATATAACTCTTCGACAACAATGTTATTATCATAGGTAAACATTATAAAACTAAACAGAGGTTCTATTGTATTAATAAGAAAGATTCAACACTATTTATAAGAAGAATAGAGAAATCTCATCTTTCAAGGTAATACAACTATCTATAATAGAGCAATAAATCATATATTTTCTTTATAAGGAATATGAAGAACAAGTATAACATTTATCCATTTGAGATGTATAAAATAAGTGTACATCAACCAATGTTTTTTTGTATTCAATCCTTAAGCAAATACGCTACACAGTTGATTACATATTTACAATCACATTTATGCCCTGAGAAGATGAGGTATACCACTCATGCTCCAACCGACCATGACTACATAAAGCATCGGTACCATACAAGGTCAATGGAAGAGCTGGTAGCCAAGACCTCACCCGTCACAATCAGTATGAGACTACTGGAAGGACATCTTGTGTCAACTGCAATTAGCTTACCAAGATATACTGGTATTTTTTTATAGAGCTACAGTCGCAACATGCACTCTCTTTGGGGAGATTTCAATTATCCATCCCCGGGTTATAATGATAAGGAAGATTATACATCAATTCCTCATTTGGTCAGGAGATTCACATATCAATCCTGTTACAAAATAATGAAGAAGAATTTACACATCAATTCCTTAACTGGTTGGGAGATTCACATATCAATACCAATATAAAATAAATGAGGAAGGTGCTACATCAATTCTTCATTAGGATGTATGGATATATGTCATCCTTCACCCCTGGATATTCAAAAATATGCTCTCCGAGTTAAACTCGTTTCACCATTTAGCAAATTCTGACACTAAATGGATCTATGATTAGGGCAACTACATAATGAGATTCCACTTGATTAATTAGGTTCATTAAAATATCTTTTAGAATCAACCTAGTTACAAACATGAATTATAACATATTCTACAAAGAAAGGTGTAATATGTTTATCAAATACTTTCATGATCTTTGGAACACACTAAATTTATAACACTCAGGATCACAGTCCCTTATCACATTACTAGGTATTAGCATTATCATCATTATGATTACTAGATATGGGTATTCAAACCCTTAGTTCATCACTGAACATTGTCACCTCTCATCAGATAATTGTTACCTCTAGGTCCTTAGACCAAGGTATATATTATACTTGTTGCACAAGTATTTCACATGGCTTACAAGGCCAATTTAAACATCTTATCAGTTCTCACTAGGAAACAACTATCTTTTTAGGTCATCAAACTATAAAAGAATTATACTTGTTGTACAAGTATTTAACATGGCTCACAAGGCCTATTTAAATATGTATTATATGAAACATCATAGCTCGTACCTAGCTATGCTCATCATCTCATGATTCCTGCATGGTTAGCAATTCATGATAAAATAATAGCAAGTACATAATATCACCATGCAATACAAGAGAAATACAACCTTCCCATTATTAGGGTTAGGGTTTCCCATTCTAACCGATTAGGGTTTCATATTCATATCATCACTATGTGATACAAGATAAACACATCCTTCCCATTATTAGGGTTAGAGATTCCCATTCTAACCGATTAGGATTTCATATTCATATCATCACTATGTGATACAAGAGAAATACATCATTCCCATTATTAGGGTTAGGGTTTCCCTTTCTAACCGATTAGGGTTTTAGATTCAAATCATCACTATGTGATACAAGAGAAATGCATCCTTCCCATTATAAGGGTAAGGTTTCCCTTTCTAACCGATTAGGGTTTGAAGTACATATCATCAAGAATCAAACCCTAATTCATACTCCACACATATTAGGACTATCAATGTATTGTCATTACATGAATATCACACAAGTATGAGTTTCTCTATCATCCTCACTAGGATGTTGATTACATCATACTTTATTAAGTTGGCTCAACCCTTTCTTCAAGGTACATTGGTCTGCTTAATCAAAGTGCAATAAACTCTTTACATCTTAATGTATCATTTGACATAGCACACTACATGTGTTACATAATCAAGTATATTGGATTGAGGTGCTTCCACCATATCGGGCATCGAAGTGTGTGTTCTTCCATATCTGGCATAGAGGTGTATCCTTGATCACCATATCGTGCATCCATATTGGGTTACTCAATTATAGGGTTTGCATATCGGGTTAGACCCTTATACTCATAACTCTTCAAACCATCATGGTATCGTCCTACCCTTCATCTTGTGATAAGTAATAGGCTAGATAACATGTTAGTCTAAACTTAAATCAAGTGTACAAACAAATAAGGGTTTGGGGTTCCATAATATATAGGGTTTCACATTACCATGTTGGGTTTTAACACCATATTGGGTCAATGGTATATACTTGAAACCATGTCGTGCATAAGGTGTGTGCTTGACCCCATATCATGCACAAGGTGTATGCTTGACACCATATCATGCACAAGTTATGTACTTCATCATCATATCATTGAGGAGATGTGTGTATGTGTCACTCATGTCATCCATGAGTATAAACTCATCACTATATTGTACTAGTGGTGTGTTCACATCACCATATCATACCTTTTTCATTACTTCAAGGTGTTAACCTATCATTGGGTTGAGTAAAAAGCTAGACAATTGGTTGAAACCTTTACAAGCCATTGTACAAAACAATAGGGGTGTGGAGTTCCATGGTTTATCAGTTTTCATATCATATTGGGTTCCATCACCATATCGGGTTCGAGGTGTGGGCTTCAACCCAATATTGGTTTATACCTTTGATGATGTCATCATAATCAACATATAGAGTCTTTTTCTTACTATTCTAGTTCATGGACAATAGTCTTAAAAAAACTTTTAGAACTCATAGGATCATCATTATTCAAGATAACTCAAAATTGAAAGTAGATCAACAAGTATAATAGAATTGAAGGTGAATAATAACATAATTGGGTTCAAGTTATGTAACCCACCTCAAGAACAACTTCAAACCTCCAAGGCTTCACATTCCCAAGGTTGAAGATAAACTTCACAACTCCTCTATATGCAAATAATCACCATGGATAAGTATTTGGTGAAGAAGAAAAGAAAGGAAGATCACAACCCTAGATCCATGCTTTAAACTAAGGTTGAAGATGATCATGGCTTCACCTTAGGGTTAAGGCTTGAGCTCCTTCATGTTCCTTAGCACCATGCACAATACATCACCACTCATGCACAATATCCCCTAACTTGTGTCCAATATCCCTTCACTTGTGGCCGATATCACTTCACTATGGCCGATATCACCGTGCTATGGTCAATATCACCTTGCTATGGCTCATACCAAGGCTCTATGAAAGATACCGCTTCACCTATGCATGATACCAAGACACTAGGTGTGATATATAAGAGAAAGAGGGTGGTAAGTTTCTAAAAATTTCACTAATAGGTGAAAGGAGTGGTATATATAGTTGAGGTTCATGAAAACGAGTGTATATGTGGTGTCGTCATTTTAAGCTACTAGGTGCCACATGTCCTGTAACATACCAGATCTCAAACCCTACCCTAGAACTGTGACCTTTTGAATTGACCAAACAAGGTTAAGGTTAGAGAGATCCTAATAATATAATGCATGAATAATGTAATATAATATGTCATATAATTCATTTGGTAATAATAAAATGATAAATAACTTAATTACATGCATAATATGGTTAATGGGCCATATGACTAAACCCATGTAAGAAAGGTTCAAAATAAAGAATAGACTTCAAATTCGTAATCTACACATCAAAATAAGCTTACATGTCAATTTTCATTGAATTTGGAAAACCTTAAAATAATATGGTAAGTTAGGAGAGAGAAATTGCTTAAAAGGTGTAATTAATAAATATATATAATTCATGACACCAAAAGAGGAAAATAATCTTAGATTCGTAATCTACATAATAAATATAGCCTTTGGGTAAATTTTTATCAAATTTGGACAAAGTTTTCTTAAAAGGTAAAATCAGGAGAGATAAAGTATGTAGAACCTTCAAAATATTAAATAAATGCTCAAACAACTCCATTATGTAAAATTGATGGAAAAATCGTATTTAACAAACTAAATATAACTTGTGGGTCAAGTTTCATCAAATTTGGATAATCCTAAAGCCATTAATGAAGAAGGAAGGAGAAAATAGTAATTGAATTATTTGACACATTAAAAGTTTCCAAAAGACAAATCTAAGTGCAAAATCGGAATCTACATGCCTTTATTGGCCTCTGTGCAAAATTTGGCTTAATTTGTATTATGTTTGAGCCCTCAACTTAAGAGAGAGAAAAAAAGGAAATAATGCATTAACACTTTGATTTCATCAGATTTGATTTTTGATTTATTGTGTCACGTTGGCTTTGGAGTCTCGGACTTCTTTTGGAGTGTTGAATTTAGATCGTGTGGTATCTACTTTTCTCCTGCCTCCACTCCTTCCTATTTCGCACGGCTACAGTGTTGATGTAGATCTTTCCTTCTCCTTTCCTCTTCTCTTTCCCTCCTCATCTTGATTCCTTATCTGAGTATTTTCCCTTACTTATTACTCTTGCTTTCTCGCACCTTCTAATCCCAATTTCTTGGGTATTTATACCCCAATATCCCCAAATTGTGAGGCGCCGCCATGGTCCCCTGTCTCGCCGCCCATACTCTCTATTCTTCCCCTATTCTCCTCTTCCCTGCCCTCTCCCAGCGATCCTCCACCATCAGACCCCTAGTGAACTCTTCCTTGATCAATCTCGCACCTCTGTGCGCCGATCCAGTGGGTTAGTTTGGTCTCTTCACGCCCCACACATCTTTTCCTCCTCTCTACTGTTTCTGAACCTGCTACCGGTGATGTCTAGTTGGCCGCCCCAACTTTGACCCCAATCGATGCGCAACCACTTCAGGAGCGCCCGACCTTCAGGTATTGTACGGTAGTTGCCTTTTGTTCTCTGGTTAAGCGCATCCGCGAGCTTGATTTTGGGCATCGACACCCTAGTTGATGTGCCCAATGTCGTTCTTCGTCTCCGTGTACTATCAGCGAAGAAGACGATCTTTCGTGGATTTCCGAGTATACCCCCTCCCGTTTCTTTACCTCTTTGTTTTCCCGTTAGGGGTATTTTGGTCATTTCATTATGTTTTGTTTTGCTTTAGGTTGATTCAAGTGGGCCTTTGACTGAGTGACATGGCCGCTTCTGGTTGGGCCATGTCAGCTAGGCCGGCTCGGCTCCTCTCCCTCTTTTGCTTTTTCTCGGTGCAACTTTATTTGATTAGTCGGATTTCTAAATTATATAACTAATTATCTGCTGGGCCAAATATTTCAAATAAATACTCATTGGATTCAGAAAAATGCAAGCTTTCTAATGGTATTGGTTTTGACGTCTAAATCTAATGTTTTAAAGAGGTGATTTTTATGGATCTAGTTAAATAAAATAATAACTTGCAAAAATCATAACTAATTATCTATAAGTCAGAAAAATACAATAAAATATATTTTGAGTTTAGAAAAGTATAACCAAAAATATGGAATAGTTTTGATAACCTAATTCACTAATAATAAAAAGGAGATTTTTAGGGTTTATGAAATCAATATAAAACCTAACCCTAATTTCACATATATTCTAATAGGTGCTTTGAAAGCCTAGGCTTGGACCTAGAAGTGACTTTGGATCGTTTGAATCTGATGTTAAGGTATGTTTGCATCCCCGATTATTCTTGTTGCACAATTATCCTATTTTTATCTTACTTTTGGTCCTATGGACATTGGCCTACACATTATCTTTTTCTCTTGAAATCATGCTTCATGTGAAGTATCTTATTTTGTTATTGATCTTGTGATCATATATATTCTCTTGACTCTATTTCTTATGCCTTGGTGCAAGTTGGACTTTTTATGATATATACCCAATGTGATGTGTATTTTACTTGTTGATATATTCCCACTATGATGTGGATGTTTATAATTTTGTGTTGTCCATTGTGTGATGGCAACATTATATAATTCTAACTATACTTTTCTACTTGCCTCTACATTAAACATGCTATGTGATTCAGTAGCACTAGAGTAGTGTAAGTGCATTGGTTTTGTTTATAGAAGATGTGATATTTCCTGCTCTTTTTGGGATGGAAAGGAACCTCGTACCCAGGGCAAGATGTGTGTCTTGACCCATTTTATATTTGGGAGTTTGGCGGTGAGTCATTCTCTATCAGGTTTGCAAGGATGTAAAGCCTTGGCTGCCAATTGTGTTTATATTGTTCTAGGGCTATGTTTATCTCACATGCATGCATGATATTGATTGTGGGGTGTGTGCCTTACTTGTGCTTTGTTTCCCACCATGGTAGTGGATTTATTTATGGCACAATCCTTTTATATGTTATTTTATGGCAAGAATCCCTTTTGTCTTGTTACTTTTCTCTTGATACCCTTTTGGGTGGTACTTATCTCTTGTATGGGAAGGATTTTATATTTTGATGTCCTTTATTCTATATATTTCTCAATTTGCTTTTTAGTATGCACATAGCAGCCTTTGATGATGTCTCCTTTTTGTTTTTCTTTTGCTGGGGTATGCTTCCAACCCTAGGTGGAAGACTTGGATGACAAGGCTTGATGACCTAGAGTTAGATTGTGAAGTTAAAGGTTACAGACAATCTAGAGGTGGTTTAGATTTCCTCTACTTGGATCCTTGTGATGTAATTTTGTAACCCCTTTGATTTATAATTGAATATAGTCAAATATTTTCTTCCACTGCTATACTTTGGTCTTTTGATTACCATTAATAAAGATTTGAAAATTTTGCACCCACTACAACATACCTTCTGAGTGTGTTTGGACTGGAGGTTCTATTGTTCAAATCTTTAGTAAGGAAGTGGTTTCACTTCTTTACATGTCCATGCATGGTTGACACGTGTAAATGCATGTACTCGTATTTATCTTGACATGCAAAACACTTGAGGATACTCTAGAGATGAAATTTTGACCATTACATATCTTGTTAGATAAGATATTTCAACTCAACCACCACTTTATTCACAACCAGATACACTTTTCCAAGGAAGTTGTAAACCGATACACTTCACCTCCTTGCGATTATTAGACCATCATGGAAAAGGCAAAGAGTTCACAAAAATATATGATACTCGCTCTATGGCCCCTTGGAGGATAGGCACTCTCATATGAACTCTACAACCCGATACAACTCAAATTTGGGTTTCACATTCAACCCTTTCTTGGTCTTTTCAGCACCAAGAGTACCATCACTCAAATATGAATTAAACATGGTGTATCCTTCTTTATATCTCCTCTAATTGATAAATGTAGGGATTAGGGACACTTTAGATGTGGTAATCTGCATATCAACCCTACATTTTGGGTAAATTACAATTGTACCAAAATTGGTACAAACTTGGAACTTAGGTTTTCCACAAGTCGCCCCTTAGCATCATTCTTTTTCTTATGATGATAAAACACATGAGGTACATTCAACATGTGACATATTGCAATATAACCTCTCATCTTGGGTAAATTACATTTTGGTCCAAAATAAGAGAACATTGCTCAAACATCATTCAAATAGGACCAAACTTGAAACATAAGTTCGTCACCTGATAACAAAACACTTTAGAGAATTATATTCAAGTTATAAGAAACTCATTTAAGCCGAAAAATAGGGTTATCCCTATACCCAGGTCAGGGATGTTACAGCCTCTATTGTGTAGGGTTATGTTGACCTGAACACACATAACTACAATCCTAGTTCTTGCCTTCGTTCCTTATCTTTGTTATCTTTATATAAATTATTCCTTACTCTTACATTGAGGATTGGACATGCATGAACATCAAATTTTGAACCATATTGTATGTTTAATTTGTGATGATTCCATTATTGCTAAGTAGTAATTTGAACTTGCTCTATTAGGGTTCAGTGTGTGTTTCCTCCAATATAGAGTTGCCTTAGCCTAGCTTTGAAATTTCTCTATCCAAGGGATGGGTACTATCCTCACTGATCTTTATATGACTCATACACAAATATTGTTTGATGGAATTTATAAATTTCCATTCGATATCCTTTGGTGTAATTGGTTTTGAAGGATGTTTATTTTCACTATATATGTTACCTTAACTTGTGAAGGAACAATGGATGTGAATCATCTTGTGATGGTAAAATCCTTATCTCTTCTTATAATGTTGGATGATAATATGACTCCCATATGTATCAAGGTGAAGTATTGTATGTCTTGATTAGGTATAAGTGAGGAATGATGGATGTCAAGTACTATCAAGATCATGTAGAAGTTGGCACTGTTTATAGGAAACCTTTTTCCTACTCTCTATGGTATTAGTTAGTTATGCTTCAAAGTGTTTTCTTTTGGTAGTTCAAATATTTGAAAATGAAAACTCTTCCAATGTGAAGAAAAAAATTGGATCCAAAACCAACACATGGACCAAGTCAATCATTTTACACCACACCATAATGATTTTGTTATTACACCATCACTTATCATTATTATATTTTATGTGCAAAAAGAAATCTTTACTTGGTTTATTTATGGTTTGATGAACAAAGTCACCATCACATTAAGTATTGAGTAGTAAGGAATCCCTTAGGAAAGGACCCCTTCACTAGTTTGGTCGAAAATGAGATCCTAGGCCTAAGTGTGATGTAGTGAGTATAAAGAAGTTTCAGATATAAATTACCTTGTTTAACTACCCTTTTTTCCTCTCTAGATGGTGACTTTGAATATATATTAACATGTCAAAGGGTTGGAGTCCATACATTTTATCCTTTCAGGATGTAACTTAACTTAGGACTTTATAAAGTAAATTGTGGTTGTTATAAGTAATGCATGAGTACAATCATAAATTTAGGTCATAATTATTTAACTTCCACCTAACAGGGTTGATGGGTAAGCCTTGCATGTTTTATTACCATGGATATATCTTACATTATTGAAGTAATATTCGAAATTTATTGTTCCTTATCCAATACGGTGAAATAAGCAATGTAGGTTGCTAAATGGAAACAAAATCATGATAACTTTTGGAAGTCATATTGATCATGATAATTGGAAGCTAAAATCACCTTAATAATAAATCCCTTACTATCAAGCTAACATTAGGTTTTGTTTCACTTCCCTATGTAAACATATTATATATGAAGACAAATGGAGAATTGACACATGGAGCAATATAGTTTCACCTTGGGATTAGACTATAAAGAGAAATATGGAGTGCTTGTATATGATCTACTATATCATGTGGACTAGAAATATATGAATAATTAGGAAGATATAACCTAGTATGTACTAGTTATGGGTGCATGAATTTTAGGGGCAAAATCATCTTTAATAGGTCAAGTGTTTTATTATACTTAAGCAAGGGTATTTAGCTCAACCTAGTATGCCCATTTTAGTTTTGGTAGTAACATATCCCTTTTTCCCTTAATTGTATTAAATTAGGAGTAACTATAATGAAAATAATAATAATGATGATGATAATAATGTTTCAATAAATACAAAAGGTTAATGATAAATTAATTGATTAAGTCATAAATTAAAATTTAATTATACAAATTCATAATATTATTATTGGGGACCCTAATTTGGAAATCTATAATCATACTGAGTTTAATTGATGAAAAGAAATACAAAATTTTGAAATAATGTATTGAATTAATTAAGAAAGGCATTAAATATATAAATTTAGTGTTTAACAAACAAATAATGAATTGAAAGGTCAAACAATTTCTAAAGTTGAAATAGATCTAAAAGTTGGGTTATTGACACCTTAATTAGTCTAGATATAAAATTCATATAAATATGATGTTGTTTACTTCCTCAATTCATTCCATGAAGTAATGAAATGAATTAAGTTATTCTTAGTTCATTAAATCACAAATTCAGTCAAATGAATGTAGTACGTCCATTTTCCTCTGCGTAGTGTTTTTTCCCATGCTTACACAACCCTACCATTCTTCTATTCATGTTCTCAATGCACTAAAGCTCAACTCTGAGCCATTTCTCCCAATCTGTTTCTTCTTCTCTTTCCATCCTTGATCTTCCTCTCTTTACTTCCTTCATATTTGTTCCCACCTTAATGTACCCTATCCACCCTAACACTGTACTTCTATCATCATCAGTGCTACTAAATGATAACCCTACCCTTCTGCAACCTCTAGGCTCTCTTTCCATCTGCTGTTCCATTTTCACGAAGAATTTGACCTAGCTCCAGCCTTTTTAGCCCCTTATTCTAGATGTCACTAATAAAAACCAGTCTTAGGTTTCTTTAGTTTTATCAACCTCAACTTCTTTATCTCCCATAAGCAGAACACTAACATCAATAGAAAATTCTACCCACAAGACTTCCATCAAAAACCTCCCCTAGCCATCATCATAGTGGCTTTCTATGAGCCTGACAACTAGATACTAGATCTTCAATGCAACTAGTGGTATACAGAGCCAAATGTGAATTCTTATCTCAACACTCATACACTATACAAACACCTCAATACATTGATGACATCACCTACATCTACAGGATGTTGTCTAGAACTAAAGAAAACTATTATCTCTACCATTGTGGTACATATCTGACCAGAACTAGTGGATCAACAATCAGGCAAAGAGGATTGTGGCAGACTCTTTAGGTCCAACTAGTAGCATGATCAAGTCTGACTAGACCAAGGAGAACACACGAGAAGATTTTTTTCCAAAATGAACCTCTTATTCTTGAATGACCTATAGTTTATATCCATCAATACCCATAGAAGCCAAGTCATTCGAGGTCACTTGCAACCTTCATGTAGCACAATTCTTTCATTATATCATTATATGAATAGATAAAGATGAAAATATAATGGTGTAATAACAATTCAAATTGAAATAATATAACATCTATTTGTAAACCTAACTCTTAGGTTGTGGTCCTTAACCTTAAAACAATATGATATATACATAAGCATGAATGTGAGTGATTTGATATAGATTATCCAAATGTTTGTGTTGTAGAAGATCACAAAACTTGTAGTATACTATACATAACCCATTAGCATTTCAAGATGTGTTGACCTTCTTGTATACATTTTAGAATCCATGAATACATGTTATATTCTTGTATGTAAGGGTGTAAATCAATCAATTCTATTGTCTAGACCCAAAAGAGTAATTAACACCTATATTATAGAGAGGAAACATTAATTTGTTAAAAAGGTTAGAATCTAGATTTTGAGTCCCTTAATAGTTATTATATAAGGTTACACATCATCATTCTTGTATTAGTAAAGGTTTAAAACATTGTAAGATTATAACTAACCTAGTAAATAGTTCTAAAAGAATTATAGAGAAACTTATATAATACTATAACAATAAAAGACACATATTAAGGTCTATATGCTTGAAGGGTAGAATGTAACTACAAAAAAAGGAGAACCCAAGGATGGTAATGGAAATATCTTACACACTCTATTGAAAATAAAAGGTTGGACTAATAAGTATATTCTAATATATAATAACTAGTCCCACCCCTCACCCAGTGTATGGGTATCTATAAATGTTATAAACCAAACTACTTATATTAGCTATCCAACACTATCTTAACCATACTTTCAGTTATTGATGGGTAATTATGGATTATTGTGTGTATAAAATCATTTTATGTTGAGAAGGACTAAAGGGGAATTTCGTCCGTAATATAAAGTTAGATGGTAATATCGATCATGTGAAATCCCTATTTTAATTTGAGCATTTACATTACTATAAACCCATTTTTTCATAATGAGGCATCTTTTGAAGTAATACTTATTATTGACACCATTTTCATACCCCATGAAATATATTTCATTATTTGTTTCTAAAATGTGGAATTATCCTTTGATGTAGGGTTTGTTACACCTTTTACCATATTTACACTATTGGATATTGAGTATATGGAATCATTTCATCTTTCCATACTATATTGCATGCTTACTAGACTAGTAATATAGATTTTAGGTACTTATGTACAACCATAAATGTTGAGCATGTGCCCCACTTTTTATATATATTGGGTATTGGGGTTTTTATCCCTCTTGGCCATGGGGTATTAGGGTTCTAATCTCCCTTATCTTTGAAGGATAGGGGTTTAGTCAACCTTGCTCCCTAGATAGGGATCCTATGGCCCCTCATACCTGCAATAAATTTACTTAGTCTAACATACATTCATATTTTAATTATTCTTTTGATTCAATTGGGAAAGATCTCTGAAATGATAGTATTATCTCATCAATTTTACTCCAACATTCTTATGTTATTTACTTTTCAACGATGTACTCTTTAACTTACCCACTTGATGTTAATCTTTACTTTATTTTAAGCAACCTTTTCTCTTTCATCATACACATCTAATAATTCTCAAATTGGTTTAGTATGCACATAATCCGTCTTTACTGCCCACACATTTATCTACCTCTTTTTGGATGTTGTTTCAAAGCCTCCCACATGTACATACATTATAGGACATTGACTTGTGAAATATCATCTTTAAGAGTTTAGAGTTTATGATAGATTGGGATGGCTATGTTTCCCTCTATAATAGGTCTTATGTACAATAAATTTAACTATTTATTTTTTGGTGCCACTTTTAATGTGACGAACAATTTTACATGGATTATCTTTTAACTTTATTAATTGTTACATTTTCGCTTCCTATTAATATTTTTTCTATGTGATACATGCCATTTGAGAAATCAATACCTCCTTTCCTTCATACATTGTAGTTGTTTGAATATGGATTATTTTATTCCTCAAGTAGTGATGAGTGGATCACCTTTTGGGTCCAACTCTGTAAGTTAAGTGATCTAATACACCAAAAGGGTAGAAGCCCATATTATAGACACAACATATGTAATAATATAACAAAACTCCACTCTATTTAAAAGAATCACAAAGGTTTTACGAATTTGCCCAGTGGCAATCGAAAATATAGATACATCAAAGAGAACATTACTAAAATTTCATCATCCCTCTTTATTAAGATAACCCTCATGAAAGTCATGTTTCATGAAGTTTTTTCAACATATCATCATAAGTAAAGTCATCATATAGTGTTAAAGCTAGTCATTTTAAATCACTTTCTTCAACCTAAATTAAAATTTGTTATGTCGTCATTGCAAAGTAAGGGAAGACTTTACAAGTAATTATTATAAAAAATAATCCAAATTGGGAATTCTTATAAAGGAAATAGTCAACACAAGAATGAAGCACTTATTTATGAGACAAATCTTGTGTAATTACAAATTTCATCATTATTTTAAACAAACATTATTACGGTTCCATTAGAAGATATACTTGGGATGGGTTCCCTCATTAATAAGAAACATTATTGAGGTCTCTCTAACCCTATACATCATAATATGAAAGGGAGAGGTTTCCATGCTTCAACACCTTATGGCTTGTAACATCAAGGGGGGATGACACCTAATGTGTACACATTGTTACAAGGGTGGTTACAATGTATCAGGCATTATACATCAAGTCATAAGGTTCATCCCAATTATGTTTACTATTCTTTAAAATACAAATATATAAGCCCAAAAAGAATATTCACTAGGTAATGAAATATCTCAAACAAATACATAGGCTAACATAAGCACGCCGGATACATACTCCAAATAATTCCATACCAATAGTATGTTTAAAGAATGAGTATAAGTCTACCTTTGAGATTCAAGAGTATCATAGACAATCAAGATATTTAAGGTTAGTTATTCATTTTAGATCATGGGTAAGTAAGATATATATCCAATGGTTAAAATATGGAATAACAACCATTAAGAGTCACAATGACAATATTAGGGTTTTACATCCCAACATGGACCCAGGGTGGGGATACACGTATGTTATTATCATATTCATATTTTCAGACATTTCAATACTAATAGAATAAACTACATTATTATTCAATATTAATTTGAATGGATTATCCTACTTCTATGTAATTTTAGGGAAATCCCTAAATCATCATGAAAAGACATCTACATTTTAATCAAGGAAATCTAGGATCAATATTTGACTATTCGATCTCAATCATATTTTTCAAAATCTATCAGCATGTAGGTTATGGAAATTATATGATTTAATTGGAAATAGATAATTAAATTCAAGTTCCATGTAGTATATATATTTAATTTAAACCATTAGAATCATTAGCATCAAGAGTGATTAGGTTCGATCTAGGGTTTCAAATTACCATAAAAGTACTACTCAAGATTAGAATTATGGTTTTAAATAATGGACATTGCATACCATCTAAATAATAATCATTTTACTTGTTAATGAATGCAAAGGGAGCTATTACTTGAATAAGGATAATATTTTAAACTTTCCAATCATTTGTTCAGATTTCTTGGATTTGTCTCATCTATTTTGCCAAATTGTTAGCAATTTTGGCAAATATATAGATTTTATATCAAATATAGAAGATTATGTTTCTTTTGTCAATTGATAGAGGGAGTGAATTATACCTAATTGGGGGAAAAGAGTCATCATTATATTGTGATGGAATGATGATTGTAGTTGGGTTTGGATGGTTGAGATTCACTTACTCCACTCAGTGATAGCATAAACATGAGATATTGGTAACATTGTGGGAGTCATTGTATAATTCAAGGGCAAAAGAGAAATAGATCCAATGACTTGGTTCAAGAGTGATAAAGAGAGGGGGTTGAAAGATGATGTCTACTAGATCATTTTTCTTAGATGATCCTCTTCCAATATAATGTTTAGCACTGATATCCCTCACAGAGAGCTCATGAGAGGGAAAGATGACACTTGTGGTGTAGATATTTTTGAATAAAAGAGAAGAAGAGGTTGGATGAAATGAGAGTATCTAAAAAATGTGAGGGTTGGGATTGATTGCAAACTTCCAAAGTTAGGGTGGAAGCATTTTAATAGAGGCATGACTATGTTTTGTGTTTTCGAAGTGTGGGTTCTCAAACTGATAAAATGAAAGTTTGCAAGTTTTGTTATCCACAAAGGAAATACCAAAATGTGAACAATGACCCCAATATCAGGCTAGAAAGGATAGAGGGGAAGAAAGAGAGGAAGATCATAGGCAGATAATGTACCATAAGGGAAGGAGATTGTGGAGCTCCCACTCCAATTGGAGGTAGGAGATGGCCCATGCAACATAGGATCAAGATCCAAATTGGGTTAGGGGGGCAAGTCCGGGACAATCGTGTGGTGCATGATGGTCCTGTCGTCCACCTGATCAAAATATCTAAGGGCTAAAATAAACCAACGTAAAAGAAATAATAAGAGAAGAGAAAGAGTGAAACATCACATTTTCATGCCAGTATCTTTAGAAATTGATAACAAAATATAGTAGTACCTGACATAGGAAAAAAATGAGGAATATAGCACTTATAGTATAGAACATGTAGAAAGGTTTCAAGGTTAGTTTGAGCAAGGTATATTAGTAAATTATAACATTGAATACAAAATCAGTTTCAAGGTTAGCATTTGTTGTAGATAGGTGCATATAATTGACTCAAACCCTACATTTTTAATTATGGGGTGAGGTAAGATCCATGAATACGGTGATTATGAATTGGAGTAAAAAAATTAAATGTAAGGTAAAATATCGATAAAAACAAGTATAGGAAAACGTTCACATCATCACATCCTTCCATCCTAAAAACTAAACTCATCCATAAAATTCAACTATTCTCAAAATAATTGGAACTTCATATTTTGTGTCACCATATCTTTCATGCTAAGAATTATCATTTTTATGTTATAGTCAAATTCTTCATATACATATCAAGTCAAGTTCATAATATAGACAGTCAAGTTGTATCTCAAAATATTCTAGCTCATTATTTTAGTATAAGGTTAAAGCTCAAGTCATGAGAAAGGTGTGTTGAGCCCAAAACAAATTAGGTAACAAAATATTGATTATTCAAACATTTATCTCCAGAAAATCACATCATTTTTATGAATCAAAATTTGCATGTAGAGTAACAAAATTTTGAAAGGGTACATATAACATGAATTATATTTCTGGATCTTCTTAGTCATTGAGTGGGAAAGCATGGGCATGTCACTTATGTGTGATGGGTCGTGGTAGAGGCAGGTAGGGCTACTTTCCCCTGAAATACATCCTTCTTTTAGTAGCGGCAGACTATTACTGCAAACATGCACTCTCTGCAATGCATGCTACTACTATTATTTCACTTTAAACGACCTAGTTTCTAATCACTTCCTTAGTTTGGACCTAGATTATAGTTCAGAGTAGGTCCCCATTGAAGTTTAGTTGGGGGCTTAGTTTTTGTTCTAGGATGGGGCATTATATTATGTCTTTGTCTATTCTATTTCTTATGTTTGATCACTATATAGTCCTAGGTAGGTTAAACTCAGGGATTGTGTTGGGGAGAAAAATGTATTTAGCGTAATATGAAGTCTAGGGGTGTTGTGTGGACTACATGTTTAGGAGAAAAATGTATCTAGAGTAATATGAAGTTTAGGGGTGTTGTGTGGACTACCTATTCTTTATCACATCCATTTGAACTTTCCCATATTCTTCTCAATCTCCAGTATTTACTATCTGACCAACATGTTCTTCGACATTTATTCTCTTTGGGTTATATAACTTTTTTATTTCCCTATCTCTTCTTTGACTCCTTTTTCAATCTGGCTCATTTATTCATAACACTAGAAACTCTTGATCCATCATTATTAATTCTAGAGGCATCTATAAGATATTTTGTATATTAAGTTATCTCATAACATCAATTGAGTCAAAATTATGAAACCATAATAATTCATCATTTTAGTCCAGTTTTTACAAATTAATTCATATTTTAGTTGTTTGACATCCTTGTCCTACCAATAATTGCGAGAGTAAAGAGATCTTCATCCCAACATAGATATACAAGTCATACAAAGTCATCTGACTTCCTTGTGAGTTGGCGGTCTAGGGTAATCTTGAAACATAAGATGTGATGCTAGAAGAATCTCTTGGTTTATAGGAACACCTTTATTTTATGTCATGATCCATTGAGGCCAAGTATGGCATGAAGGAACCTTTGACATGATATTTAGATAGATAGGAGGTGATTATGTCATAATCTCATGTGTGGCCAACCAAGACACCCCAATATCTCCTTCATTTATCAAGGGATTCCTAGGATCATATTATATATAAGGTTAAGTTTAATTATTACACATAGTTTGTGGTTTAGGATCTGATACTAACTACCAAAATATAAGTTAGCCATTGAATCCCAATCCAACAACCTTACTATGAATGTTGAGGTTATTCAATCTACCCAATTATAGGTAGCCTATATCACATGCACAACATATGTAATAATAAAACGAACTTCACTTTATGAAAATTAACTATAAAGGTTTACAAAACTTGGACTGGAGGCAACATGAAAAATAGACCCTTAAAGTAAACTAAAGTACAACTAAAACAAATAATTCCTTTCTATAAAAATAAGTCTCATGAATATTATTTAATGAAGGTTGTTCAACATTCCATTAAAAGTGAAGTCAGTAGATAATTGAAGAAATAGATCATGGTAGGCTTTAAAATAAAGTTAATGACATCATCATTACAAATAAATGGTACACTTTAAATATAAAGATAAGTAGTTTGTATAAAAAAATAATCATGCTTGACAGGACTTATACAAGAAATATTCTACATGTGATCAAAACATTCATTTATGCAAAAAAGTGTGTGGTGATTACTAAAACAACATTGTTGATATATCCCTCACCCTAGACATCATAACAAAAAAGGGGGAGATCATCAAGCTTCATCACCCCAAACTTTTTCATAATAAACGGAGATGTCACCCAATGTGTACAAGTACCATTTCTCCAATGTGATAGGGTCACAATGTAGCGAGTATTAGACATGTATTCATAAGGAGCATACTAATTACATTTGAGGTTTTTTTAGTATACATATATAACTTAATGGACTATTCAATAGGGAATGGAGTATCTCAAACAAATACATTACCAAGAATAACCAAGAGATATTCATACACAAATAGGTCAATACTATTAATTTGTTCTAAGAGAAGTATAAGTTTACCTTTGAGATTCATGATTTGGGTAGATCTTAGAGATATTTTAGGTTAATGATTCAAGGCAGATCCTTGTCAAACAAAATATACATCCAAGGGTCAAAACATATGATAAAACCCATCATGAGACTTAAGGACTAAGATTTAGTTTTAGAGTCCTAAAATGGACCCTAGGTGGGGTTGCACATCCATTATCAACATGTTTAGGTTCTCAAGTGTTTTGGGACCAATAATATAATCCATATCATTATTCAACATCAATTTATATGGATTGTCACACATGTAGGTAATGTCACAACAAATCTTCATAAATATAAATAGCCATCTTTATCATTATCAAAGAGTTTTAATATCAATATTCTATATTTAGGTATTAATAGTATATTATAAGTTGTAAAAAAATGACATTAGGGTTATCATAAGTTTTGATTATAAATTGATAATCAAATTCAAGTCCCATATTATCTAAATATTTAATGTCAAAGTTTACATATGTAGGACCAATAGTGATTACATTCAATGTATGGTTACTTTAACCATCAAAGTATTGTCCAATCTTAAAATGAGGGTAAGGAAAAATCATATTGCTTATAATTTGAACAATAATTGCTTCTAGTGATCACAAGATTTGAATAAATCTATATTAGTCAAACATGTGTGAGATTTAGAGTCATCAAAAATTGTCATTAAATTTCTCATATTTTTTCATTCATTTTAACTATTTACTTGCCATTTTTTTTCAAGACACTAATATTTTAGCATGTGTTGATGATTGTGAATATTTTTTATTAATCATTAGCAGGAGATGACTATCCCTAATTGGGTAAAAAGAGGTGTTGTGGGTGTGGTAAAACATTAACTGGATCTCAGGTAGTACAGTTGAGATCGCTTCCTCCACTCAGTGTGAGCATGTGCATGTGAGATTAACCACACATTATGGGTCGATGGATCTAGGATCATTGTTTACTATGGAAGGGATTGAAGGACCAAAAGAAACAACTTCACTATCTCACTCGTGAGAGTGTGAAAGAGAGAAGGGGTGATTAGAAAATTCACATTGGATCTGTGAGCTGAGATGATCGGCTCACAATATGACTTGTACAAACCCATCTTTATTGCATTATGTCATAATAAGGAGAGATAGAGAGTGGCGGTTGAGGTTTTCAAGACAAACGAAGAGAAGCGTTTGGAGGGAATGAGAAGGCTTGGAAAGAGGTTGGGGGTCCAAGGGTGAAGTTCCAAAGTCAGGGGATTTATAGTGGGACACAAGTAGGATATGAGATTTGTAGCTATAGGTTATTAGGGTGAGAAAGAGAAAGTTGGTAAGGGGCGTTCAATAAAAAGAAACACCAAAATTTAACTAATTTGACAAAACTGGATTGGAAAGAAATAGAGGATGAAAGAGAGGGAAAACATGAGATGATAAGGTTCCATGAGGGTAGTTTTTTTGTGGATCGATCAAAAGTCATTATATCCTCCTCCACTCACTCCTAAGGGAGGTATTAGTAATTAGGCATCATTTTATTCTATGCAACACAGAAAAAATCATTACAAAATATTGACTATCTAATATAGCTGAAAAATATCAAGGTCATAGATTCTATGCATGTATAAAACATTTGAGATTATATTAACTAAGGTAGATCCACAAATTACCAGTGGGTGTAGAGTTAGTTTCAAGGTTAGGGTTCTAGGTTAGATTATATGCATGTATAAAACATTTGAGATTAGGTTAACAAAGGTAGATCCACTAATTATAAGAATGTGTGCAGAGTTAGTTTCAAGGTTAGTGTTCCATTAGGTAAATTTAGTTCATCTAAACCCTTCATTTTTTTCATAGAATGAGAGAATTTCCCTGAATATGGATAAAAAGTTATATAAGGGGTAAAAGAGAAATCACATCAAGTATACGAAAATGTTCAATTCATCATATTGTCATGTAACAAATACATCATGATGGGGCATACCAATCTTGTTTGTTAACAACATGAAATGTCTACAAGAATACATATAGAATACAAGCAATTGTATAAGGCTGTAGTCAATAACAAGCATCCTTTTCTGAGAAACGAATCCCCTTTTAACCAATTGTATGAAGCTACATTGTCTTTAAAGATAAGGTTGAGGTTAGGCTAGCATCATCCAAGTATCAGGAAGGATTACATACCAAAACAATAATTTAGGACAAACTATGGACACTTCAAGTTTGAGGTTATGTGTCTTGGGATGACCAGTTACATATGAGAGAGTGTAACTGATACATAGAGTAAATACTTAAGGAATTGACATCAAACTTCTTCAACATATCAAATAAATGTTGGATTTAAGATCCTTGTATTTCAATTATATACCTAGTGATGTTCAAGATAATCAAATACTTAATTCATCCCCAATTTAAAGTGAGAAAGAAACCTATAGTCAAATATAGTTGATATGATCAAATTATTTAATCACTTTATTTTCCCCTAAATTTCCACTTATTTTTGTCCTTGTAATGCATGATGTGTTATTGTTCCTCTTTCCTTCTCCAAAACATTATTTCTTTGCCCTAAATGCAGATGATGTTTCCACACAACTGATAGGACTTATTCTTCCCCTCTTTCTCCCATCATCTTCTTCTTACAACTATTAGGAACAAAACCCTAGCCACCTTCTTTCATCCTTCCTGGAAGAGGAGACAATCGCCAATAGTCCCAAAAACCCGTAATGGCTTCACTTTTGACTCACGACCGCACGTAACTTGTCCCTTGCGTCAACAACCCCAGTCTTCCCTCACTTTCTTACGTAATCTTACACCACCTACTAGGGTCATCGGGCATTTCCTCCTACTCCATAAGTTCCACTTCCAAACTCCCTCCCCTTGTTCCCTTCCCCTTCATCATTTCTTCTTTACTTCTTCCTCTATGACAACTAGATTCCATGATAGAGAAGGGTCATCATTAGTAGTTGTTAGGGCCACCAGAGATTGGCTACAACCAGCAGTGGCGGCACTGCCTCCTCTCTTCACTACCTTGGCCATCGTAGTGTCTTGACTCATCCATACATTCTTCCTTCTTTATCTTCTATCACTTTTGCCTCCCTCTGTGAAGACATGCAACTTGAATAAACATTTTCCATGGCCACCCCCTTCCTCTCTTCCTCCTCACCCTCCACCTCCTGAACCATGGGCCCTAGACATTGCCACCAACTTTAGCGGCTAGCAGTGTTGATGCACTTAAATCCAACATGATTGGCATAACACAAGAAATGCTTGAATGAACCCTTCCACCACATTTGGATACCTTCTACCATCGTCAAGTCGGTCATGGCCACATCCAATGCTCCAAGTGTGACTGGTCAATTCTCAGCCTGAGAAAGCATGCTTTGTTGGTAAATTGGCGTGATTTCCCATGGAGGGATGTGTCAAGGTCGGGCAGGTTGTAATCTCTTGTAACCTTTCTTACCAAACACAAGATCACCCACCACTTTTAATTTGTATTGTTTTTAGTGTTGGGCAATGTTCAATGATAATTTCTTTTCATCGGACAAAATTCTTATAGTGATTCATCTTTCCACACCAGAGCATTGGCTTGCTAATCATGTTGTCAAAAGTTGCATAAGTTTTCTCCCTCCTTTCTTCACATCATGGCTGCAAACACCTCTGATAACAGATACAACCACCAAATCCCTTTCTAGTCATCCTCCTTATCCCACTAATGACCTGCTATATATCTTCATAAGGTGGTGTGTCTCCCATTTCCCCATTGCATGGGCACCATCATCTAAGATTCAGATTCAAGGAGATCAATGTGCTCATCCATGAACATGACAGACCTGCAAACATCGACTGTGTTGCATCTTTAATCTCATCCTAAGATTAATTCAATTGTCGATTTAATTTGAGAAGGATGTATCATCTGGTCTGATGACTAGCGAGCTAAAATGTAGGATTCTAGTGAGCTCCTAAAATTTCTCCAACTCAGCCCAATCCTATAATATCCATGAGGGATCAAAACTACCTTCTTAAGTTGCTAACCATACGATCTTGTAAGTTAAAAATCAGACTCATGAGATTTCTATTTTTAGTAAATACGGTAGTAAGAATGCTAGGATAAATTAGATGATAATGTAGTTTTAAACCTAGTCATAACAAGATACCTAGACTACATATGTCATTAGATCAATCAAATAGATACTAGTACATGAATAGATACTTAGTCCTTATAAATATATACCCTGGATCCATATAATTGATTTGAAGAAATAAATAGTAATGATGTATTATCTCAGATAAAAGTTAATTACATTTAGCTAAATACAAACCTAATCTCATATATCTATACTATGAATACACCATGATAATGTTATAAATGAATGACATTGAATTACTTAAGATGATGTAAAGAAAGATAATCTTAGAGAGAGGATATGATCAATTTATAAAAATGGTTATTAGGGAAAAAATGTCAATTATAAACACTGATAAAAGAATAACTTGAACCATAAATATATATAACCTTATGTAATAAAGACATACGCCTATAGGTATTCATAAATCCTAACTTCACATTACAAAAACAAGACTATGTTTACATTTTACTTCAATTATAAGAGGGGGAATTGTGTACTAATGTGTGTATAAAACATTGATAGGTCGACAAGGAAAAATAAGTGAACTTCACTCCTAGAGAAAGGTTTAGTGGTGAAAATTAGGTATGTGCAATCTCTGTTAACATTTGAGAATTAAATTGATTATATACCCATTTTCCTTGATGAGGTATATTTCAACATATCTCCTCCATTTCTATACTCCATGAGATATATTACATTTATTAATTTTGAGTTGTGGAACTATCCACCGATGTTGTCTTTACATTGATGCAAATGTTGTTTAAGAAATCATTTTATCTTACATTGATGCAAATGTTGTTTAAGAAATCATTTTATCTTTCCATAATATTTGCATGCTTGTTAATAGACTAGTAACCTAGAGTATTAGTAATTTTTCACAACCATATACTTTTATGTATTGGGTGTTGGGGTTTCACTCCCCCTTGCCCTTGGGGTATCATGGTTTTACTCCCCCTTATCCTTGTAGGATCAAGATTTTACTCCCCATTGCTCCTTGGCTCATGATCCTATGGTGTCTCGGACCTACAATAGATTCACTAAGTCTAACTTTCCTATAAATTTTTATTATTGTTGTGATTTATTGGGAAAGATATTGGAAATGATTATATTGTTCTTTATTCCTTCTTCCTCATTCTTTTGTTATTTTCGTGTGAATCCTATGCTCTTGAACTTACCAACTTAAAGCAAAACTTCTCTTTATTGGAAGCATCCTTTTCTCGTTCATCTTAAACATCTAATAATGCTCAAGTATATATTATGCACATACTTAGAAGTTTTCTAAATTGTACCCTTTTGTCTCAGCTCTTTTTCTGACTCTTACATAACAAATATTGAATAAGGTCACCTTCAAGATGATAACATGATGATATCTTAGAATGATCGGGTTTCCCACTGCAGCTGGACTCATGTACTAGTATCTAGACTCATTTTGTTTGTAGTATTAAGTTTTATGATGAGGGACAATTGTACATGAAACAAAATGTTACTTTGTAATAGTTTTGTTTCTGTTGTTTTATTATTACATGGCTCTTTATATTATATCAAATAAGTGGATCCCCTTTTTGGTCGCACCCTTTACAAAAAATGTTACTTTGTAATAGTTTTGTTTCTGCTATTTTATTATTACATGGCTCTTTATATTATACCAACTAAGTATGTAACATCCCTGACCTGGGTTATGAAGTAACCATAGGTGTTTTGCATAATGAGAGTAATTATATGCATTCTTTTGTCTTTGAAAAATATTTAGGGTTCAAGAGGAACTTATATTACAATTTTAGTCCTTTTTGAATATTGTTGAAATCAATATTTTGCCTATTTTGGACTAAAGTGCAATTTACCCAAGTTGAGGGGTCTATTTGCAAATTGCGCATGATAATATGTTCCTCATGTGTTGAAGCATCATGAGAGTGAAGATGATGCAGAGGTATGACATATGGTACCATGGATTCCAAGAAAGAGCTAATTAATCAATGTTTGTGCATGAAAACCTAGTTTTGGTGTAAAGTGCAAATTACCCAAAACCTAGGGTGAAATAGGTAAACTACCACTTCAATAAGGTCCCTAATGTTTCTTGGAATCTAGAGGAGCAAAGAAAATGAGAGGGGTGTCTCATTTGAATTAAGTTGAAGGAGAGAGAATCTTGATATTAAAATAATCAAGATCTAAGCATAATGGATATATTAATGCAAAAATAAATAAAATAATTCAAGGGACTTCAACCAAAATTAATTTTGTGGAATTCATATGTGTGTGTGGACGTCCTTGAGGTTTTCAAGGGCCGAAAATATCTTAAGGAGGTGAAATTCGACTCACCTTATTATAAGGAAAAAAATTTCCACTCAAAAAGATATATTAGTATTATAAGGGATTAAAGTGCTTATTTTCTTTTCCCTTAATCCATGGATAATGGAAGGGAGTTCGGTGTCTTGGAGTTGGCTTTGTACGCAACAAAACCAAGGAGGAAGAGGTGGTACCATTTTTGGAATTAATTGAATTTTAATAAAATATTCACTTTCATCAATTTTCTTATAAAAGAGCCTTTTCCAACCCACCTAAGGATCTTTTTCGATTTATTTTCTTCCCCTTGCTTGAAAAACCGACCAAGAAGGCTAAGGACAGAAGGGAGCACGTCCCAAACCTTTTTTTAAGCCTTTGATCTTCGTTCTTCATGATTTCATGGTGAAAATCATAAAACAATGTGTAATTCCTTCATTTCTTCACTCCATCTTCAACCCTAGCCGATCCTTTCATTCCAAAAGCTTGAGAAACGACCTAGGGAGGTTGCTAGAGATTCAACGACCATTGGATCCATGTAGCTTGGAAGTTGGGATCAGATTTGAAGGCGGGTTATATAACTTTAACCCTTAATCTTTGTCATTGAATTTGATTTCTACTTGCAATTGATTTAATTGTTATTATTGCAATAACCTTGTTTGATTGATGAAATTGCCATGAAAATGGAAGTAGCTTTCATGAGTCTAAAGGTTGAAGATGATAATCTGTTCATAAGCACACACCTTGATCAAAGAACAATAGCAAACAGTCTTGGACTTTTGGTCCATACGGTTTTGCAAACCGTTTGGTAAAGTTGAACTCCAAACCGCATGACATGGTTGACCGTTTGGTATAGTTGACCATTTGGACTCCAAACCGCATGGCAGGGTTGATCATTTGGTATAGTTGAATATTTGGGGTCTGAACTTAATCATAGGTTGGATGATGATCCAATGTGTGCATGATCCTTCAAGTTGTAACCCTAATCAAATTGATTGATGAAATCCTTGATTGGTCCTAATGATTTCAAGACTTTTTGGGGCAAACAGCCTTGAGACCGTTTGAGCCCAAATGGTCTTGAGACCATTTGGTACCAAACGGTTTCAAAACCATTTGGTGAATTAAATTTGATTCTTGACCCATGGATGGTGATCAAATGATTTAGATTGATGATCCCTTCAATTGAATAAACAATGGCCATTTCAATGGTGCAATTGGAAATCGATTTGATTGAGATTTGACCTAGTTAGCCCTTGCGGTTTTGGGACTGATTTGGCCCAAACGATCTTGATACCATTTGAGACCAAACGGTCTTGAGACCATTTGGGGCCAAACGGTTTCAAAACCGTTTGGTGGAAAACGGTTTCAAAACTGTTTGGTGATGTAACTTCAAGACCGCATGGAGGTTGTTAGTGGTTCAAACATTTGGATATTGAAGGCAATGATGGTTCCAATTATCCAATGATGATTAGTCAAGAAAGGTACAAAGGTTGAAACCCTAATAGTACCTAGGGATTTGTGCCAATTAAGAAAAGAACCCTAATTGTCATAAGTTAAGTGTCTTGGTACACTATGTTACCCATAGTTATATGAACTTGATTAAAGGGTTGATATAACCTAATCAAGTTGAGAGGATAATAGCATGGATTTGATACATGAGTTTGATTCATGTGGTGATTAAGGGTATGATCCTTAAGTAAAGAGATCATGAAACCCTAATCATGGACCTAAACCCTAATTGACAAGGATGTTGATCCTTAACCCTAGTCCATGGCAATTATAATTGAAACCCTAATTCAAGGTATGGTTGTAACCCTAATTTAGGATGATGATGTGGATAGACCTAATCAAGAGTAATGTGATCCAAAACCCTAATTGGGATGAATAGTAAACCCTAATTATGGGTGATGGTTTATAAAACCCTAATTGGGATGAATAGTAAACCCTAATTATGGGAATGGGCCATGAAGCCCTAATTGGGATGAATAGTAAACCCTAATTGTGAATTATTGAATGTAAATCTTTTTATAGGGTGATTTTAATGTGAAACCCTAACTAAGGATGGCGTCATGAGAAACCCTGATGATTGATGTGATAATGGGATGATTATCCTTAAATGACATGAAATGGGAAACCCTAACCCTGGTAAGGGAATAGTGGTGTTACCCATGAATAGTGAATTCATATTTGTTGAACATGGTTCAGATATGCACTTGATATCATTGTATTATTTGTGCTAACAATGCAGGTATCTTGAAATCATGATCATGGCCAGGTATGAGCTATGATGTTTAATTCATTATTGTAATTGTTTCTTGAGTGCCATAATATACCTTGCTTCCTGGTAAGAGGTATCAAGAGAGTTAATGGGCATTAAGTAACATGTGTGATGCTTGTAATAGCAAAGTATCATGTTTGCCTTGGTCACTTGACCTAAAGGTGATGGTTACCTGGAAAAGTGGTAACAATGCTTAATGATGAATCAAGGGTTTAAATACCTAGGGTCATATGATTATGGTGATGAAATTGAGAAGGGACTGAGTCCCCAATACCTTTTAAAGATTGTTAAGCAATTGATGAAAATAGTACATGTTTCTTTATAGCATTGTCATAATCAGTTTTGTTTGAGAACTTGCCTAATGCTAAATGAATATGAAAATGTACTTAATTAATCAAATGAAATATGTTCATATAGTGCTCTGACCATAGTTCCATCATCGTCAGCAACTGGTGATGGTGAAATAGGTTTTCTATGGAATTCGCATATTTTGAATATGTGGGGGTAAACGGGCGAAAATATCCTTACGTCCGGGTGAAGAGATTGAGGAAGGTAAACACTAAACCTCTCAATCCTTCATGTGTCAGGATAGATGTATCATAAATCTCCCGATGGTTGGGATAGATGTATCATTAATCTCCCAATGTTATTTTATGTCGGGTCGATGGGGATAAACAATAATGCTCTCGATTGTCAATGAGAGTGCAGTTGATGATGTAACTCTATAACGAAGTTCCAGTATACCCTGGAAAGCTATTTGAGCAGTCGACACAGTCCTGCTTGTAGTCCTTTGTTGAGCAGGATGTGGGAGGTCATGGGAATCTGGCTCTTCCATTGACCTATTTATGGTACCAATTTCGATTCTAGAAATGGTTGGTTGGAGTATGAGTGGTATACCTCATCTCCTCAGAGCTTTAATTGTTTGTAAATTATAATCAGTCATGTAGCATATATGCATAAGATTGAAATGCGAGAACCATTGGTTGATGTCATACTGCTTAGTATGTCCTTGATACATAAATGGACTTATGTACCTTTAATTCATATTGAATATGAGACATGCTGCTTAATCAAGTTAATAGTTATAATATTGCATAAGAATGTTGCTCTAGTCTGCATAGATGTTGATTCACCCGTTATTGATGTATATTATCCCAATGTTCAGGTTATTTCTATTAAACTGCAATGATACTGTTTTGGCAGAGAGTTATATCTCCCGCTGGGGCAATTTTTATAATTGTCTCACCCCTGTGGGATCCAATGTTTTTGAGTAGACACAGACATCAAGGCAGAAACTCTTCTGTAGGAGAAGAGCAGCAGTTACAGGGACAGCAGTGATCCAATAGGTGGAGACATTGGTTGTCCAGTTTGTGTAGTTAGTCCTACAGTTGTCTCTGTACTCTCGGGTCCTAGGAGTTATTGTTTTGATACTTCGATCTGAGAATTTTTTGCATGTATGCCTCGAGGTGCAATGATGCATGTAATGTATATATGAACCAGGATGTAATGTTTTACTTTGGTTCTGAATGAAAGAGTTTCCCTCTGAATGGATCTCTTGATAAATGGTTTTAATTTTTAGTGATTTTCAGTAATTCCGTTGTTAATAATACATTTCCGCATTAGTTATCCAGTTTTATGAGTTGTATGCCACAAAGTAGATCCCCTTTTAGGTATAACCCTTTACACATATATTACAATGTTTGAGATCTACAATTATTATAGGACAATCTTGGTAATGTTATTGAAAACAAGTGAAATTCATATATTGAAGTATTGTGTCACGAATACCAAATATGGGGATGTGTTGATCACCCCCTCCCTTTTATACTCACACCGACCTTGGTGTAGCATAATTTTAGTGAGATGGGAAATTGGTAGGTCTGTTAAAGTGGTTTAAGTGTACTAATATCCTTACCATGTAACTTTTGATGATACACTCTAAATTACTTAGTGAAAAATAATAAAATACATACTTATGATTTGTAGTATTTCTTTCATTGTAAAATGATTGCTTATTTTTGTATATTTTGAGAGGAAAGAATAATTCTATAAGGTCAATGTCTGGGTTTGTTACCGAGTATAGTAAAGAGTAAGTTGTAAATAGTGTATATAAGTGATAAGGTAGGAAAACAAAATAATATATAAACACTCAAACAAATAGGGAGCAACATTTCCTTCATACTAGAGACAAAATATATATTTCTAATAGAACTCATCAACATAGGAAACACCTCAACCAAATGGCAAAATCTTTCATAATGGTAACCTAAAAACTCAACCCTAAGATAACACCCAAAATTAGGCATTAATACTTAGCAAAGAATTGTTTTTTTTTCTATCATAGCCTTCATATTCCCAAATAGATCTAGATACTAGGATTTATGTAATTTATCCCTCTTTTGAACATATATTTTATGAAGTAGACAATTTTGGGACATCCAGAAACCAAATTGAGAAGACATCAACTCCCTCAATTCCTAGGATGAAGACTATAAACATTTCTAACTAAATTAATAGATCGTTTTGACAAAACCTACTTTGACTTAGCCAACTTGACTTGGCTACATCCCAAGACATCAATAGGGTCCACCATATTAACCTAATAATGCCAAGTTTATAACACCTACCAATTTTACTAATCTGATTTCTCCGGAGACAATCTCCGAATGTGAAGCAATAATGAAACATTGACCAACAATAGTCATTGATGGCATAAAATTTGGACCTCTATATTGTTCTTTAAGTCAACTCAACAAATCAACAACGGATGGAGCAAAACTGACCCCATTCTTCCAACTAGGCATGCTTTCCCATTATTTAGTCTGGCGCATCGTTCAAGTCATGGATGGTGTCTACTGATGGTGCCAACCTATAGAACTTATCGATGGTGTCTTCTAATGATACAATTCAAATTATTCATTGATAGATGGAATCAAATGTTCAATAAAATGATGCCACAAACCAAACACTATTTCATCCAAGCCACGTCAGATTCACTACTTCACCCAACCAGTCACCAGATAAAACTGACACTAGTTCACCCGAATTAGGTTTGGTTTGCTTGCACTTATTCATATATCACCTACCACTAATAAATACCCCTACTTCAACACCAGGCCTAGGGTTCCAATTTTTGGCTCCAAGACCTCCTTCTTTAAGCTCCAATACCCAAGAGGGCTAACAATATAACTCTACATCAATTCACATCGGTGTGTGCCCATTTTCACTAGTCGATACCATTTTTTGTCATCCACCTCCATCAGCCACTCATTTCCATTGGGTTCCACCTCGTCCATCCATCTACTAGATGATATTGAACCTAGTTCATCCAATATATGTAGGGTTGTCTCTATGCATCCATGCAGGCTACTATTTGTCTAATACGAAATAGGATGATGTAAAGAACGAGATTCAAACCATTCAAAGGATAAAGAGTGAGAACCACCTCTCCTATAGGGGATAATCTATCCCTCTTCCTCTTTTCTTGTATTATTCTCTTTCATTTCTGAACAAAATATCTATTTCCATATTTAAACAATGTAAAATAAGTTTTTCTATGCACAGTTGAGCTCCTTCTTTCCTATATAGTCAATTTTGGGAATGTTTATGGACTTTGGCCCGCAACAAGTAGTTAATATTGAAATATATCATCTTACTGTGTTTTCCTTTTCTTTTAGGTCTTGATTGTTGGATTTGTTTATCTCATTCTTAGGTGAACTTCCATTTTACTAGACAAAATAGAATAGCGGTAATATTGGGTAGAGAAGGTAGTTTGGATCTTAACATAAGAGGAAATGGTCTAAGTGAGGATCTTCTCAGAGTCTAAGGTCAGCAAAGTTTGACCCAACACTACAAAACCAACCCCAGTTCATTCAAATCGGGTAGGGCTTGTTATTGTTTAGATTCCTAGGTAGTCTTTTTCCATTCCAAATGTGCCTAGCTATTTTAAATTTGAGAGGTAATTTGATACAATTAGGGGAATTTTTCCATGATCTTCGAGAGAAGTATTGAACTATTCATGGGGTTTTAGTCACACTACATGAGAGAGAGTGGGATGACACTCAGAGGAGTATCTACCATAGTACATGTTGTGTTAGGATGTTAGATGCTACCTAGTGTGTTTAGGGGATGTCTATGCCTAAGAATGAGTTTCATGGAGTGCTTAATTTGTGGTTGGATAGAGTGGAAGTCCTCTAGATTTGTAGGATTTGAAAAAACAATTGCTTTCTTTATTTGCTACATTATGTTCTCTCCTTGTTCTGGTTTTATGCATTTATATACCCATCTATTTTTCTCAGATAAATAAGAGCCTAATCATACATGACAAAGCATTCCCACATACTTATGTTTGACTCTATCTCACTACTTCATGAAAGAACTAGAGGGGGTGAATAGATCTTTTGGTACTTGAAAAGTTTAATTAAAAACTTAAGGCAAAGGAGGAAGAAACAATGAAGACACTTCAATTTAGAGTGGTTCCAACCTTTGAATCAAACGTTGTCAGTCCACTACCCAATTGTTTCCAATTGGGATTTTGAAAGTGATTTATTTTATTTACCTCGCAAGGATGTTACAACAAAATACAATCACCTTCCACTCAAAGTAGCCTTCACCTTGAGGTAGCCTCAACCTCCTTAAAGCAACCTTCTTGAAGTAAACTCAAGAAACCTTGGAGCATCCTTCACCACCTTGAAGTAGCTCCACCAACTTGAGATAGCCTTCACCTAGAAGTAGCCCCAACCTCCTTTGAAGCAGCCTTCTTGAAGTAACCTCAAGCAACCATGGAGCAGACTTCACTTCCTTGAACTAGCTCCACCACCTTGAGATAGCCTTCACCTAGACGTATCTCCAACCTCTACCTCAAGAACACCTTGGATAAGCCTTCACTTTGTTGAAGTAGCACCAAGAAACCTCCTTTCAACATCCTCCAACCCTAGGAGTAGTCAAGGAGAACAAAGTATAATATCAAAGATATAGATTGGAAGAAAGAAATACTTAACCAATGAAGTACATCACTGTGATTCCAATATCAAGTGTTTAGATCTCCTTATCCACTTAAGATGGACGTTGATATGTGGTGGTTATGATATAGTAGCTATAGGATACAACTTTTGAGCACAAGGAAGAAGATAACAGGTGAATCTCAGCTTTTTTGCTCTCTAGAATGGATGCTCAAGTGTAACTTGTGTGTTTTTGGTGTCCTAAGGCATCCCCTATTAATAGGAATGGTTTACAAGTATTTATGGATGTTCTAGGGGGTGTCTAGAGTGTTATTAATGCTTAACTATGTATTAATTAGAAAGTAGTTGGGTTGCAACTACTAAAATGTTTGTTAAATGCAAAGTTTCCAGAACTTTTCTTGGTCGATAATATTGCGAACTGGATTATTATTGATCCACAATATTGTCAAGCGGATGACTGTCTGAGTTCAGCTAGCTATATATCTATTTCTCTCTTGTTTAGACCTATTACAATGGATATATCTTGGTCCACAATATTGTCGATTGAGAAGAACTTTTTATAAGGATTTGCAATGCATGTGAGGTCCTATCGATGACTCATATGAAATCTATCAAACTTAGTCTTCATGTGAATGTAAGATAGGGTTTTGGATGGATAGGGAAAATCTAACGCTTGATTTACATGATATCTAAGTACTTTTACATTATATACTTGTACAATTTTTTACATTGAGTACAATCATAAAATATTAAGCATTTAAATGCATTTATCTTCAATTATCCACTTAGTATGATCTCCTAATTTCCTTGAACCATGAAATACTCAAGTATCATGTTAGATCCACCAGAATGAAATGTTTTCCATCATCAAAACAAAGGGTATGCTAATGTCTAATTTAACCAACAATCTCCCCCTTTTTGAAGATGACAAGCATTTCTAAAATATAAGCAAAATATTTGAAATGAAATGAGTTTCATACATGTGATGTACCTAAGATGAATATATTCTTTTGATCTCATAATATGTGTGCTAATATACTTAAAGAGATATGGAACATGATATCCATCTCTTAAGGCAATCTAGCACCAATTAATGTCAAGATAAGAGATCATGAAACTCATGAGAATAATTTACTTATTTTTCTTTATTTTATTTCTCCCCCTTTGTAATTTCAAAAAGATAATCATATGTGTAACTCAATAAGACTTCCCCATAATTGATTTCTCCCTCTTAATTGTTTACTTCAAAAAGAATGCCAAATTTATCCACAATTCAAAAACTAAGATTAATTTCTCGACCATTTGCAAGGGATGTTAATACCTAAAATGATTTGAGATTCCTTTAGGATCATGGTGGGATCAATTAATGTATTTTTGTATTATATTCTCAACCATTTATAAGGGATGTTAAGCTCTAAAATGATATGAGATTCCTTTAGGCTCATAGTGGAATTAATAAATGTATCTCTAACCAAATGTAACAGATGTTAAGCCCAAATTGGTGTATATAATCCAATTAAGAGTAGAATATATGCACATTATGTCCAAGAATTTTTGTGAGCTCCCCCTTAATATCATAACAAAAGTGAGTTAAAAAATATTAAAATATTTCAAATCATGGCCAGCTTTAAAATCAATTAAGACAATGAGTCAATTTTTTATGATCTTTAAGAAATCTTGTTTTTTGCACAATATTGATTTTGAAATTTCTCTCATTCTAAGTATTTAACATGTTGAGATAATTGAATATTTAATATACCAATATTGTGTGTAAATGAATCATTTGATATACAAATAAGCATTTTTGTTAGGCTTATTTTTGGTCGACCATGACTTTGATCGGGGCACCCCTCGGTCGAACTCCTTTTCAGACGAAATGTAGTTTTGTAGATTTCCAATTAATACAATTTTATATAGAATGAACCAAGATATATCATTTTCTTCTTTATTGGCATAAGTGACCAGTTAGCTTCTTTTTGTATGCATATTCAATCTTGTTTCAAGTCATGAGTATAAGCAACATAGATTTTTTACTTTTATGATTTTATTAAGAAAACAAGTTTTACATCCTTTGGAGAGATTGATGTCCTTATCATTATCTAGAGTTAAATTATATATAAATGGAATTAAGTCTAGCCATAGATGAATAATTCATATCAAAGTCTATTTCCTCTCATCATATCCTTGCTTTATTTATTTTATCATCCCCACTTAGTTCCAATGAATGTTTTTTCTTTATGTCCATAAACATAATCTTATACATTATTCTTAGTAAAATCATATGGCAATTGTCCAATAATCAAGTCCTTTAGGATATATGATTGATTCTTGTATAATTATCATTTATTCTTCAACTCTCTTAGATGCAGACTTACAAATCCAAGATACATTTCTAGATGTGGAATATTCCAAGATAAAGCCATTTTTATGTCTTAAGATCAAATTCATATTTTTTTGAAGAGACGACAACATTCTTTACCACATATAGATATGATTCAATTGAGTTTTAGTGAAGCAAAGTTTTAGTTTTAAAAAGAGATCTTACTTTTTCTTTCTTAGAATACACAAATCTCAAATTTATCAAAACAATGTTTAGGTAATGATTATATTCTAGGCAACTTTCTTACATGAACAATATTTCCATGCCATAAACAATACATTATTTGCATATAGTATCCATATAGTTAAGAGGTTTATAATTAATTTTCTTTTATCAATAACTTTTATGTTTTCCTATGAATCATAACCATTGTCATAGCACTTGTGATGTAGTTCTTTGACAAATAGCACATTTAAAATTTGTACTAACATTATCTATGACAATAGTTTTACCTTTGAAATTTTACCTTTTCTCCAATTGTATGAAAGGCTTCCTTGTCTCAATTTCTATAGACCATACAAAGTTGTAAAGTAGAAAAGTTTTGGTACCCATATAGCGGTCCTTTTGGTTATGAATGATTTTCATTATTTTGAGTATATACGAATCAGAATGAAAAGCATATTATAACTATCAAGTATAGATTTCAAGTAAATGATTTCAATAACCACAATTTCTGACAGAATTATTCTCTGTCAAATTTATTTTTTGACTGACAAGTACTTCGGTCGAGAGCTTTGTCGACCAAGTACTTCTCTAGAAGTATTTCAACAACTATAGAATGAATCAAGATAATTCTTTTTCAACTAGTTTTGCTTTCATTAACTCAATTATAAAATCAAATACTCAAAGATATACAGTTAAAGATAATTTTAGTTGAGATATGAAATTATGAATGTCAAACTAAAATTTAGGTCAAATCTCAACTAAGTGTCCAATATTTCTAAGTTGGAGGTTTTGGAACCCAAACCAGATCAACATCGTTCCTTTTCTTGTATAGACAAGAGAATGAATAGAGCCCAAAATATTGACAATAGTGATAGCAAATAAAATCAATTTTAGTTCTCTTCATAGCATTTTGGTTATGTATTAGATTGTCTTTGGGCACATACAAGATCTTTGATTTGGCTTTTTGTGTTTTTATAGTTCTAGGATTTTGGAAAGATTTCTCTTTTGGTACATAGCTTAGACATCTTTTTCCAGTTTGTTCAAAAGGGTTTTCCAAGATTTTATTAAGAATATTATTAATCTTTAAACTATCAACATATTTTTTTAACTTAGAAATTTAATCAATTCTTTTGCAATACCTAGTTTTTCATGATCTAACCTTGAAAGAAAAGAATCTATTTCTCTAACAAGAATATCATAACTAGAATGAGAACATAGAATAGGTTGAGTTTGATAATCATTTATCTTTTCAAGCAATTCAACCTTTTCTTGAGAAAGAAGATCATTATTGTCTTCTAGAGCAAACAAATTGGTATAATAATCATTGATAGAATCTTTCAAGGAGCTACTTTTAGAAGAGAGATCAAGTAATTCGGCATACAACTCATCATTGGTTTTTAAAACCTTTTTTCATTTCCTTTTGCACTCAACATACTTGTCATGGAGTTCTTCTAAACTATTAACTGGATCTTCTTTAGATAAATCAAGAAGATTTACCTCATTTTCTTCTTCATTGACTATTGCTATGAAACAACTTACTTTGTCTTCTATACTCTTACTTGATTTTTTTCTTATAGCTTTGTGGAACTTTACTTCTTCTTTAGACAATTGAATGTCAAGTAACCTTTTACTTCACATTCAAAGCACCATCTACAATCTTGGCCACTTGCTGACGGCTGACTCTCGTGCATCCTTTCCATGTCAAGATTTCTAGAAACACCATCCCCCATTACATCAAGAACTGTTAGGGATCCTTGAAGACATGCTCTGATACCAATTGAAAGATCTAGAGGGGGTGAATATAGCTATTGGTAGTTTAAAAGTTTAAATAAAAGATTAAGGCAAAGAAGTAAGAGGAAACAAGGAAGACACTTCTATTTAGAGTGGTTCCAAACTTTGAATAAAAGGTTGTCAGTCCACTAACCAATTATTTCCAATTGGAATTTTAAAAGTGATTTATTTTATTTACCTCGTAAGGATGTTACAGTAGAATACAATCACCTTCCACTCAAAGTAGCCTTCACCTTTAAGTAGCCTCAACCTCCTTGAAGCAACCTTCTTGAAGTAACCTCAAGCAACCTTAGAGCAGCCTTCACCCCCTTGAAGTAGCTCCACCACCCTGAGATAGCCTTCACCTAGAAGTAGCTCCAACCTCCTTTGAAGCAACCTTCTTGAAGTAACCTCAAGCAACCTTGGAGAAGCCTTCACTAACTCGAAGTTGCTCCACCACCTCGAGATAGCCTTCACCTAGAAGTAGCTACAACCTCCTTTGAAGCAACCTTCTTGAAGTAACCTCAAGAACACCTTGGAGAAGCCTACACTTTGTTGAAGTAAACCCTTAGAGTAGTGTAGGAGAACAAAGTATAATATAAAAGAAATAGATTGGAAGAAAGAAATAATTAACCAATGATATTGTCGACCAAGAAGGACTTTTTGTAAGGATTTGCAATGTATGTGAGGTCCTATTGATGACTCATATGAAAAATATCAATCCTAAAGTCTTCATGTCAGTGTAAGATAGGGTTTTGGGTGGAAAGGGAAAATCTAGCACTATATTTACATGATATCTAGGTACTTGTACATTATAAACTGGTACAAGTTTTTACATTGAATACAATAATGACTTTATAAAACATTTAAACACATCGATCTGCAATTTGTATTTACCATTAGTTATCCATTTAGTGTGATCTCCTAATTTCCTTGAACCCTGGAATACTCAAGTAGCATGTTAGATCCACACGAATGAAATGCTTTTCATCATCAAAACAAAGGGTATGCTAATATCCATTTTAGCCAACACTTCGACCCTGTGTATTATTGGAGACTTCCCCAGATTTTGGGTTAGAAATTTAAAGTTTGATCCTTATGAGACCATGTCCATTTTGGATACTCTCTCCAGGTGATTGATGAGCATATACTACATGTCAAAAACTAAAGTGCAAGTATCAATTGAATATAGGCCTAAAGAGCCCAGATATCAAATACGGGGAAAACATATACCTAGATACTACAACTAAAAATGACCCAATCAGCTAGGCCTGAGAAAAAGAGTGATTTAATTAATTTAACGACTAAATTTCTAGAATTAAAACTAAGGTTACTGGTTGTGATCACAAGTGCAATGAATTCCTTAGGATTGTGGTTTCACCACGGTTGACATTGCAATTTACATCATTTCATTAATAATAATCTCTCCTAACCCTAGATAAAAATACATGTAGAAAGAATTATCCACTCTCACAGCGTAATTCACTACCTAACCTAATACCAATCACACTCTCATAGAAATTGTGTCATTCGTTAGGTGCTTTACCAAAATCTCTGGGTTATTCTCTTCAAATTCGTAAGCGCTCTCTCAAAGAAAGACATTAAATGTGTAAATCTATGAGTTTTCCAACCCTTAATCCCCCTCTCAAAGCAATTAATGGTCTTAACAACTACCTATGGTGATCAAGCATAGATAATTTGTGATACTTTTATAGAAATATGTCTAGAAATTAAGAGAAACATGTATACTAAATCATAATCGTCAATTACAATGCAAAACTGGGCTACTTGTGGGTCCTATGAAATAAGGGGATTTGCCCCGCATGATCTCAGTTGCTTTACACATAGAAGAAGAAAGGAATTATGAAAACATCAAGAACAAGGAAAACCCCCTAGCGAAACACGGTATGGATGGTTCCTTCTGATGAACAGTGTGATTTGTTGTCTTTCGACTGCAAATTGGGCTACTGAAAGTGCATGAACTACCCAAAATGTTGCATTTTGCTCTCCTTTCTCTCTTCTCCGCTCTCTTTTGTCATACAATTGAAAATTTCTTGACAATTAGGTCTGGTCAAACTCCCCATAAGTAATAGATGTGACTTAGGGCGTCATTAAGTCCAACCCATCACATTAACAATGATCTTTAATATGTCCTTTTCACATCTTGTTGATACTACCGACTAGGTTTTGGTAGCATTGAAGCCTTCATTTATTTGTGATCCATTGTAGTAGTCAGTAGTATTGATACTTTATCTTAATCAACTAGTTCGATTTTCAGTGCGAGTTGGTACCACCGAACCGACCGTTGGTAGTACGAATTCTTCTCTAAAACACTCTATGTTGATCTGTCTATAATAATGATACCTCTATTTATTAAGTTTTCCTAGAGTCATCCTGTTCCTTTTCCTAAGATGTCGGTACCACTAATAGTCAAGTCGGTAGTGACAAGTTGTGTCATTTCTGGTAAAACTACCAAAAATATGGTAAAAATGAACAGTAGCTCCAAAATAATGATAGATTGTCTAAAATAATAAAAATAACAATTATTGATGCAATTAAATTTCACATGCTAATAATGCTAAATAATGATCAAATGATATTAAAATGAGTAATAAGTGCACAAGAATCCATAATAAATAGCTTGTAAGAAAGACAATTCTTCAGTGCATCAAACTCCCCTCAGATAAATGTTGCTCATCCTCGAGCAACACACCCTTGGATCTATTAGAGACAAGTCATCAAAAGGACACGAAATATAAATTTCCATTCTCAACTACTCCCACCTAGCGGTCCCAAATCGGCCTTTACTGACCAATGAACAAACAACTACTCTCAAGCAACCAAAAATATCCATAAATGATGTCCACCTTTATATCAGTGAAACACTATCTATAGAGCAGTTAATATCATAGTCAATCAAACATTTGCTTGGTGAATCATGTGATTCCCTATCTACATTGCTATTTTCCTAACTACCAACTAATTGGAAGCCGCTCTCCTTATAAGAATGAATGAGGAGATAAATCATGTGTATAGCCTACGAATAAGAGCAATGAATGGAATGAAGTAGGTTGCTAACGAAGAGTCGCAAGTAACATCCAAATTATTTATGCAAAAATAATACATGATGAACCTACTTAATGAATATGATGAGAAATGCATGAATCATAATGCCTACTATTATGGGTGGAATGGTGCATGTATTGAAAACCTCATCAAATGGATAAGATTGAACTAAAGAAGAAAATGTATCATGTGAATGATTTCATTTCTTTGTGAAGTAAAATTCCAACCTATGTTGAGGGCATCCTTTCTCCCTCTTTATTTGATAACATCAATTTGTTTATTTTCATTGGCCCACTATTTTAGCATGGTAGAAAGTTATGCTTGGGCTTCAATAATATACCTCATTAATTTTATTTTCTTGATTTTTTAGGGTATGGATATGTATCCCTATACTCTAATTTCAAAAAGAGACAACATAGGCACATGACATAAAATGAATGATGAAAAATGTATGCAATCTATATGCAATTGTTAAGAAACTAGATGAAATGCATTAAAGTTTTTATTTCATTTTGTACCTAATGCAATAATTGAAACTAACTACCATGTCACCCATTATGCCATGCAAAGCAATCAAAAGGAAACAATTTAGGTTACTTGATCATCTTAAATTAGTGGATCAATAAAGGATGAAAATTGGATGCAATCACATAATTAAGAGATAATGCCTTTCTTAAGATATGATATGTCTTCATGTTATTGACCTGTGTACAGGGTAACCTTGGGATTTCTTTCTAAAAATTCAATTTAGGATCATGTTAATTTTTTGATCAATTTAGCCTCAAACCCCATCTTCACCCACATTACATGAAGCAGACTAACCCATACACTTCCTCTAGGTGGTGTCACTTACGAAATTTGCAACTAAGCAAAAAAAAATTATTTTTTATATTTGTTGCACTGACATAGAAGAACTGACTCTATGATGATAGAGATAGAAATCATGCTTTATACTGCTCCACAATTACACTACACAAACATGGATCCTACAACTTGGAATAATAAAAACTAAAAAACAAATAAAGGATAAATCTATTCCAACACCCCCCTAAGCTTGAACTTGACTATGTACTCAGTCAAAATCGAATCATAGAGGTGGAACAGTGGTACCAATCAAAATGGTGGTAGTCGTGGTGGTTGAATTGTCGAGTCATGGGGATAGAAAGTCCCTTGGAAAGTCTGGGGTGACGGTGGCATCTTTGTAGGCTATGCATAATCGCCAAAATAGCCTCGACTCTAGCAGTTGTCAAAGAACAGGTGTTGATAGTTTTCCACCCTCTATAGGCACACATGCATGTTCTCTTGGTTGGACAAGACAAATCACTCCTTCTTAACGATGGTGGTTTTGGTATAGCCTTCCTTGGACATCTTGGATGCCCACCAAGGTAGTAGTCTATCGTTGTTGTCCCTATTGTATCTCGTTGTTGTTGTTGCCCCTATTGTATCTCATGTAACATCCCATACATACCTGTAGTTGAGTATGGGTCATCATTCTGAGCAGGTGGTGGAGTAGAAGAACTGAAGGAACCCTAGACACAGTAGCGCTTTTGTATGACTTACCTCCTAGTGAATGGTATGGTGGCCTCCTCCTCTACTTTGTCTTCATCTTGCTCCTATGCTTTTTCCTACTCAGTATTGTTGTCTTCTTCTTCATCATCTCTCCCATGTCATCACCTTCTTGCTACCTCATGTGTTGGTCCTCCTACAAGTTGAAGATGGGTTCAGGGAGTTCCCTCACTTCATACTACTCCCTAAGTGTAAAACAAGCATACACTTTACCATGGAGTAAGGCGATGAGGTTGGCTCTCTTAAAGTGCTTGAGATCCAAATTGGAGGATGTTGTAACGATCGCCACCAAATCGACAACCAAATCGTTACTAAAAAAGTGGAATTATCATAAACAACAGATTAACAAAAATCACTAAAATTTAAAATCATTTTGCAAGGAGATCCTCTTCTATAAAATTCTTACTGAAAGATCCAAATCTTATACATATCGTGATTGACATTGTACATCATTGTCTCATCTCATCTCGAGGACAACATACAATAATTTTTCTATCAAAACACATACTGGAGCAATATTAAACCTCGAGGCTTATAAGACAAAATCTACGATCGTTCATGAAACCATTATGAACCAACTCCAAGGACCATAGAGTACAGAGACGACACATAGGACTTCTATCTACAAGACACGACAGACATTACACTCAACCTGAGTTGTCACTGCTACCTCAATTGGTGTTCCTCCTCTGTAGAAAGGTCTCCACTGCCTCGTGTACGTCCACCTAAAAATTGTGGATCCCATGGGGTGAGACAATTGTCCCTACAAGAGATATAACTCTCCACCGATCATATTATTATCATAGATAAATATTATAAAACTGAGCGCAGGTTCTTTTATTTTCATAGGCAGGATTAATCATTGTATGACCAGAACAAGGTAATCTCTTTACTTAGGGAAAATGATGCATCTACCCATGATAGAGTAATAAACCATCTATCTACTTTACATGGAATGTAAAGAAACATAAATAACATCTATCAAGCTAAGATGTTTAACTGAATTGTGCATCAAATAATGTTATCTATATCCGATCCTTAAGCAAATATGCTCCACAGGTGATCATATTTTACAATCACATGTATGCCCTGAGGAGATGAAGTATACGTCGTTCATCTCCAACCGACCACAAACTTCTCACAAGTCGGTACCATACAAGGTCAATGGGAGAGTCGGTTGCCATGACATCAGTTGTTTCGATCAGTACAAGACCACATAGGATTCAGCAGGACATCTCATGTCATCTGCTGGCAGGACATCTCGTGTCACTGCAAAAAGAGTGTGTCAGGGTACTAGGCATCCTCGCTCAGAGTTACTGCGTCAGCATGTACTCTCTTAGGGAAACATCTACTAACAACCTGTAACATATCAAATTTTAGACATTTTGTCTTTTGACCCTATTTCCCATCTTTTCCTTTCATTTATATCCTCTTTTGCCTTTCCATTAAATTTGTGGAGAATTTGATGGTTTAATGAACATTTGTTCACCTTTTTCACCAATATTTGGGTTTATGCACAAATACCTCAGTGAGGGCTTATCATGGGTGTAATATGTAAAATGTCCAACTAAGAGATAAAAAGAATAAAAGAATTTATGCTAGAACGTTCCAGTACTTTTTAGAAAATGAAAAAGAAAAGAAATTCCAAAATATGCATAAAGGAGATGATAAATGTTATAAATGGGATAAAAGGAGATAATGTGAATTGTATTTCCTAAAATCTCAATTAAGTGAACCCACGAGATAATTTGGATCACAATCTCATTTTATTGACCTAAAAGAAAGTTAAGGGCCAAGTACCACCTAATTTGGAAGATAGATGCATATATTAAAGTCTTTATTAAAAGAAAATAGGAGATAAGCCAATAAGGTGAAATAAAATATCTAACATCCTCAAATTGGAATATTAACTACAAATTCGTAATCTACATATCAAATTGAGTCTATGTGTGAATTTGTGTTTAATTTGGTCAATGCTAAATATTTTATTTTATTTTTGGAGGGAGAAAATACCTTAAAGACCAAAAATATTAATACATGTTGAAAAAAAATTAATGCCAAAATCGAGTTCCAAACGTTTATTATTGCTTATAGGCCAATTTTTATATTTTTAGAAGGTTTCTAGATACCTCTAATAAATTAAAAGGATAAATAAGTGATAAAATTTAAATGAATTAAATAAAATACTAAAAGTCTTCAAAAAAATAAAATAATACCAAATTCTTGTTATACATAATAAAAAGGACCTTTGGATGAATGTTGACTCAATTTGGAAAATATTTGATGAGAAAATAAATTTAGGAGAGAGAAAGTGTGCAAAACTTTCAACTCATTATTTAAAATAACAAACAACTTCAAAAATGGAAATAATGACAAATTCATATCCAACATACTTAATAAGACTTATGGGTGAATTTATATTATTTTTGGAGAATCCTATAGTCATTAATACATGAGGAAAGAGAAAATAGAATTTGAATTAGTTAACCTATTAAAAGTCTCCAAAAGGTAAAACTAATTCTATATTTGGATTCTACACGTCCAAATTACTCAGGCTGCGAAATTTTAATTAATTTGGAGTTCGTTTGAGCCTCCAAAAGAAGAGAGAGAAAAACATTTAAATTAGATAATACACTTTGGTCGAATTCTAATGTAAATAGACTTAAATGTCACACGCAGCCTTGGACTCATCCGCATGATCCAACAGTTCGCGGTCATTGGTGACTCGAGTCCATTGATCTAACGGCTCCAGAGTTGTCTTCTATCTTAGTCCAAGGTGAATAGGACTCTCAAATTTAAAACGTGAATATCTTAAGCTGCGATTAACCAAATTTGACGATTTTTGGTTCTACGGATTTCTTGTCAGATTATGCTTCTAATTATCCTAAGATTTTTGTTTTTTCTTGAACTTTCAGAAAACCCCCAAAACGGCCGAGGTGTGTCTCTCACCTCACATGGCTAAACCCTAAACCTAGGCCACTAACCTATAAATACCCCTATGCCTACGTGCGCCGGCACATTTGCAACTCAAAGCCACCATCGATTGCAATTTCCATCGCCTTTTGGACCTCGACGAGCCGTCGAAGCTCCTTGCATTGCGGTGCCTTTTCCTCTCTGCCATCTCCGCTATCGGCCCAACTAAAGGTATCATTAGCTTAGTTTTGCTCTAAGTTTTAATTTGCATGTTATACTCTGGATTTGATCGAGTATCCAGTTTTTTTTCCCAAAACCACAAGCCAACAATAGCTACGGCTGCTGGTCATGGCGTCGAGATCAATTGGGGAAGAAGTTGGATTTCATTTTTACGCTTTTGCCCTCCAAACCTCCTTGTTCTTCTCTGACCGCACATGGGTGTTATTGTCCTTTTGCTTTTTGTTTGACAAGTGCTTTGGCCAAGGAAAGCAAGAGAATAGAAAGTGTGGGCCCCAACTTCGGTCCATCTCCAGTCTGTTCTCTCTCCTCTCTCTGATTTTAAATGCCTATGTGGCATTGTCTCATTGGTCAGATTTAGAAAAATGATAACTTTTTACTCGGTTGTCCAAATTTGAAAATGAAATATGTTTTGAAATCAGGAGAACGAGATCTATCTAAAAAAATACTTTCGTGGTTTGATTCTAATGTTTTCGAATATGTATTTTTAAGGATGATTTAAATTACTTAAAAATATGGTAAACAACCTAAAAAGTTAGTATCTTGAAAATATACAAACCTATATGTTATTTTGATTAGGAGAATCTAACTAGGACATTAGTGAGGTTTTCAAAATAAAATTCGATCATTTGTGGAAAAGTCGATGGTTTTGAGGTTTTAAGCCTTTAATGAATATAATGAATATACATAATCATAAATGTATTCTTTGAGTGGGTGCGACTCTCCGCTCTGGCGATTCTAGGGCAAGGCTAGCGACGTCATTCTCAGTTTGGGGGAGGGGGCTTCCGCGGCCAGTGGGCACCACCCCTCTCCCCCAGGGCCATATCTCCGGCTGGTAGTTTCACTAGATATGCTGGGGCGATCGTTTTCCCTCCCCCCTCCTCCTAGCCTCCCCTCTCAAGCGGTGTTTCAGGCTTTAGGTCCTTGATCCAAGTTTCATACGTCGTCTAAGGCAGAAGAGTACCAGTTGTTGCTTCTCTGGTTTTGGTTGAAGCTTCTGGAATCCGACGAGGTGGGGTAGGCTGTCGGATCCTCCCCGTTTCAGTGTTTCTAGCCCCTGATCCAGCTTTTTCTCCTCCGTTCTGTTTCTCTCCGGTTTCTTGTTGTGTCTAGATTAGGATTCAGGTTGTTTGTTCTACCTCCTATATCAGCTTTCCTGGCCTGGGTGTGAGCTCTTTGCCAGCACTTGTTGGTTCACTGGTTCAGGGGGACCTTCAGGGGGTCTTGGTTGGATGATGGAGGCCTTCCTATACATGGTTTGTCCTAGTGACTACTTGAGCTTAGGTTTGAGTAAGGGAAAATGTGTAGTAGGCAGGTTGAGGTGGTGGTTTTCCTCCGAACAGTCCACTCCTCCTTTTCTTATCATCTATCTTGTTCTGCCCTTGGCGTACAATAGTGTTTGGGTTTTTCTAGCTTCTGCACCTTGTGCCCGTATTGCCTGTTATGTGTTTGTGTTTATACCTTTCTGGTGGTTTTGTCGTGTGTGCTGTGTTGTAGGTCTTGTCTCTCCTTTGTTTATGGTCAAGGTTTATCTTAGTGTCTTCTTCGGGGTTAGTGGCATGTTTATGCTAGGGTGTTGGCAGAAGATTGACGGTGTTTATCAGTACCTACACTCTAGTGCTCTTAGTCTCAGTACTTGGGGTCTCGTCTATGCAAGTGCTACCTATGGTTGTGGAGTGATTCTGGTTGAATGCTGCTTTGTCCAGTGCGTTGGGGAGGAATCCAGGCGGAAGAGTCTTATTTTCATCCGATCAATCTTGCATTACATCTTTGTACCCCTTGATACTTTGTTATCGAGATCTTTTAGATCTCCAGTCTTTGTAGATGTCGTATGGATTTTATTAATATAATGTCAATGCTTACTTTAAAAAAAAACAATGAATATACATATATCTAATACATAAATATGATGATTATATTAGGGAATGTCAATCTGATCTCGTGCAAAAGTTATGAAAAGTGGTTCTAGGATTCTAAAGAATAAGATATGTGCATCTTACACCTAAGTTGGGAATATTTGTGCCTTGACCTAATTTCATTTGATGAGGCTTTATTTGAACCCTGCATCCTATGCTCTTAATTCTTTTGCTATTCTTGCCTCATAATCAATTTTGGAATGTTGTTCTTGGGTCTTGGTACCCCTTTTCCATGTTCTATTTAAATGATGTTATTGTGTGCCATTGTTTCTAGCATGTTGATTTTATTAGACTAACTAGCTATAGTAGCGGTACTTATGTACAACCACCCATAGTTGGGGAATGTGTTATTTCTCCCGTGGGGAACGTCTTATTCTCCCCCACACATGAAATATGTGCAGGTGACTGGGAATGTATTATTCTCCTCTTACCCTTTTGTTTGAAGGTTCGAAGGGTGCCTTAACCCTACTTAGTTAACATAGTCAATATTAATTATGTATACAATTTTTTTATTATATCTTGTTTATGGCAAGCATCTATTAAAAGCTTCTTGTATATTTAGCCTCATTCTCTTGTATCTTCATCTTATGATGAACCTTATCCTGCTATTACATGCTTTACTTATCTTGTCATCTTAGAATAGTTTTTATGACACATACTTTTCTTCCCTTTTCCTTTTTGCTGGGTGCCTTCCCAACCACCCAGGAGCTGAGTAAGGTGATGGATAAGGCTTGAAGATCTTAGTTGTTGTTTTGGGATTAGATGATGAATATGTTGCTTGGAGACAAGATTGTAGTAGTTGGACTCCCCTCCATCTAGATCCAGTTTATGTATCTTGATGTAACCCAAAAGGGAGATTGTTGATGTATTTTGCAAACCTTTTTATGACAATTGAATATAGTCAGAAATTTTTTATTTCACTAATTTCCAATGTGTTTTGTTTACCATATTTAGTGGAGGGTTGGTTTATCCCACTATTTACACAACCGTCCCCAGTTATGAAATTATTGAGTCATGGTGTATAACCATACTCTGAGCCACGGGCCAGTTCACCCTGCTCAACATAGAGTCTATGAACGGAGTCACACTCGAGCCAGGATATGGTTTCACACAACCAAATCCCCATTTATTTTGAGTTCGTAAGGGGATCGACTCACACATGGCTGTCCAAGCTTACGCCCCCCACATATTCAAAAATATGCATTTTGGGTTATACCGTTGGGAACCCATTTCACCATTCAACAAATTCTAACGTTGATGGACCTATGGTCAGGGCAACATTTTATGGTTTCTAATGATATATATTAAGTGCATTACAGCATTCTCTTAGCATCAAATAAGTTATCATTCTTAATCACAACAAATGCTACAAAGAAAGGTGTAATACATCTATCACGTACTTTTCGCATCTTTAAAACACATTTAGATACTTAGCATTTGGGATCTCAGTCCCTTATCACATTACTGGGAATCCTCATCCCTTCACATCATTATTATCATGATTACTGGATCTTGGTATTCAAACCCTTAGATCACCACACAGCATTGTTACCTCTATAATAGGTAACCATTACCTCTAGGTCCTTAGACCAAGGTATTCATTTCACTTGTTGTACAAGTATTTCACATTGGTCACATGGTTTGATTAAGTATCTTGTCACCTCTTACTAGGCAAAAACTATACACATGGCTCACAAGGCCCATTAAACATCTTGTCACCTCTCACTAGGTAACATCTATACACATGGCTCACAAGGCCATTAAACAACTTGTCACCTCTATCTAGATAACAACTATACACATGGCTCACATTGCCATTAAACATCTTGTCATCTCTCACTAGGTAACAACTATACACATGGCTCCCAAGGCCATTAAAATCTTGTCACCTCTCACTAGGCAATAACTATACACATGGCTCATAAGGCCATTAAACATCTTGTCACCTCTCACTAGGTAACAACTATACACATGGCTCACAAGGCCATTAAACATCTTGTCACCTCTCACTAGGTAATAACTATACACATGGCTCATAAGGCCATTATAAGGGTTAGGGTTTCCCTTTATAGCCGAATAGGGTTTCAAGTTCGTATTATTAATCCAAACCATGATTCATTGCTCCACACATCTAGGAGCATACATTCAAATCATAAGTATTCAATAACACTTATTTATTCTTGTTATTTATCATTAAATGATTATCAACACAAAGTATGAGTTTCTCTCTCATCCTCACTAGGATGTTGATTACATCATACTTTATTAACTTTACTTAACCCTTTCTCAAGGTATATTAGCCTACACTTATCAAAGTGCATTAAAATCATTACATCTTAATGTAACAATTGACATGACACACTTCATGTGTTACTCATCCAAAAATATCAAGGTATATCATCCTTGAGGTGCTAGATGCGATATTTATCATGCATTGGTGTATCACATCCCTCATCACTTTTAACTTCCTTAAGTTCATCAACTTATCTTATATTAGAATATTTCCCATCCTAATACTTTATGCACTAACTCATCACATTTATCTTGTATTTGAATTGTCCAACTATCATCAAGTGATATGGACTCATCTCGAGTTAAGGCATTTTTGATATAGGGTTGACCATTATCAACCATTTTAGGTGTATCACCTATCAAAGTATTAACCATACCCTTACTTGGTGTTACACTCATCACTCCTAAGAGTGTTTTACCCTCACCTTTGCAAGGTGTATCAGGTTGAATCTTGTATGTCAAGTTTAACACATGTATTGGGTTAGGTGTATATTGGGCTAGACATCATCATATCCCTCATACCCTTAGCATCAAGGTATCAACCTTACCAATCATATGGTGTATCACCATCACCATACATGATTGTAATGTCCTCACCTCTCTTGAAGATATTAGCCACACCATACTCTAGTGTATTGGCCATCACATGTTCTAGGGTATTAGCCACCATACCACTTTTATCATATAGTGTATTGGGTTACCCACCATATTGTTTTAGAGATGTGTGCTCAACACCATATCATCCAAGAGGTGTATGCCTAACCTAATATCGGTTTAGATGTGTATTCTTGCTACCCATAACACTTTAGAGGTGTATGTGTGCTTACAATATCGGGCAAGAGGTGTATGCTCGCTTACCATATCACTTTAGAGGTGTATGTGTGCTTACCATATAGGGCAAGAGGTGTATTCTAGCTTACCATATCACTTTAGAGGTGTATGTGTTCTTACCATATCACTTTATATGTGTATGTGTGCTTTACACCATATCGGTCAAAGAGGTGTGTGTGTGCTTCACACCATATCGGGCAAAGAGGTGTGTGTGTGTGCTTCAAACCATATCGGGCAAAGAGGTGTGTGTGTGCTTCAAATTATATCGGGGAAATATGTGTGTGTGTGCTTCACACCATATCGTGTAAAGAGTTGTGTGTGCGCTTCAAATAATATCAGGCAAAGAGGTGTGTGTGTGATTCACACCATATCGGGAAAAGAGGTGTGTGCTTCAACTCGATATCATTTTACCCTTGATGATGTCATCACCATCAACCTCTAGACTCTTGTTCTTACTATTCTAAGTTATGGACAACATTCCCATAAAGCTTTTAGAACTCAAAGGAACATCAATTATTCAAGAGAAATCGAAATTGCAAGTAGTTCAACAAGTATGACACAGATGAAAGTTCATAGTAATATAATTGGGTTCAAGTTATATAACCTACCTCAAGAACAACTTCAAAGCTCCACGCTCCAAAGCTTCACATTCCTAAGGTTGAAGATGACTTATCAAAAGTCCAAGGCATGTTCAAAACTCCTTCATATACAAGGAATCACCATAGTTAATAACTTGGTGAAGAAGAAAAGAAAGGATTATCATAACCTTAGATCCATGCTTCAATCCAAGGTTGAAGATGATCATAGCCTTACCTTAGGGTTAATTTTTGAGCTCCTTCTTGATCCTTAGCACCTTGCATGATACCTCACTAATCATGCACTTTATGCCCTCACTTGTTGCCAATATCACTTCACTTTGCCGATATCAACATGCTATGGTTGATATAAACATGTTATGGCCGATACCACTTGCTATGGCCGATACCTAAGCCCTATGAAGGATACCACATCAACTATGCATGATACCAAGGCTCTATGCACGATATCTAAAAGAAAGGAGGTGGTAGGATTCGAAACATTTCACTAAGTGGTGAAAGGAAGGGTATATATACTTGAGGTTCATGCGAAAGAGTGTAAGAGGTGTCATCACCTTACTACTAGTAGGTGCCACATGGCCATGCATGGATTGACACATGTACTTTCATGCACTCCATCTTTATCATTCCATGCAAAATAGAAACTTGAGGATAATGCAAGGGATAAGGGTCGGCCCCCTTTGGTTATCTTCTAGAACAAGCCACTTCCACTCACATTATTATTATATTCACAATTCAATGCAACCTTTCCCAAGGAAGGTTGCAAGCCGATATTCATTGATTTATTGAGGTTCTTAGCTCGTTTTTACAAATTCAAAGAGTTACCAACAAGATATGGGGGTATCCTATTTGGCTCATTGGCCGATAGGGACTTCCCATTTAACACTACAACTCGATACACTCAATACAAGTTCAAATTAGGGTTTCCATTCAACCCCTCTCTTGGTCGTTTCATAACCAAGAATACTACCACTCATAAATGATTCAAAAATTGTGTATCATTCATTCTATCTCTTCGATATGATACTTAGAGGAAGTAGGAACACTCTAGAGGTGGTAATTTGCATTTCTACCCTATATTTTGGGTAAATTACAATTTGTACCAAAATTGGTTCACAAGATACTAGCATTATTAAAACAAGTTCAAACATGGCATTTAAGCTTTCTACAAGCCACCACTTATCATCATACTCTATCTTATAATGCTTAAACACTTAGGGCACGTTCAACATGTGACATATTGCAATATAACCCCTCATCTAGGGTAAATTGCACTTTGGTCCAAAACAAAGGAACATTGCTCAATCAACATTCAATCAGGACCCAACTTGGAACATAAGTGTGTCACATGATGACAAAAAACCTTAGAGGATTATATTAAAGTTCTAAGGAACTTACTTATCCAAAAAAATAGGGTTAACTCATAACCTAGGTCAGGGTCATTACAAGTTATAAACCCCTAACAAGGATTTTGTCCCCAAAATCCCAGATGAAGGAAGACAATTGTCATTCATGCATCATATCATCAAGTCTCCACATAGCATCTTGATGTCATGGAGGTGCCATATAACTCTAACCAGCACAATGTCCTTCCTTTAAAGATCATCATAAGATCTATCACACATGACACATACTCGACTGTCCTATCCATTACTGAATGTAGAGTCAACTCTGTGTCAAGTAACACTTTCTAAGTCAGAGAAGTACTATTCATACTTTGAATAATTTTGATGTCAAACTTTATTCACTCACATCTTTTATGTGATTGGATTTTTATTCTAGGAAGTCTTCCATACTCCTCACTCAGTTTAGCATTTCACTTTCCGAGAAAGACCAGGGTTATGTTCCGTCACCCACTTGGGACTACAAGTCTTATCATGCATCTTTAGTGCCACTCTAATCTGTTGAAACAACAAAAAACTTTCTTATGACTTGTACCAACTATCTTCCTAGTTGTATATTTTCTTGTCATAAGGAAAGGTTACTTACTAAAGAAGAACTTATCTCAGAGATACCTCTAGATGTTATGAATAAACTTCCTCAATAGATCTAGATAGGGATACTCTAAGAAATCATTTTTAGCTTGATAAGCTTTTTCTCAAAGCGATTCTGCAATTGTTTATTCAATTAACCCTTCAAGAGTTATCTCAAGATTGACCCTTCTAGATAATCAAACATTATTCATCTTATCAGGAGCTATATTCTTACTTTCCTATACCACCTGGTACATCTTGGATACCATAATTTCTTACCTTGGTATCCTTCACATGTGTCAAAAACACATCACATCTTCATCATTTCCATCTCTCTATTGTTAATCCAAAGTCAAACATATCAAAGGATCTTTCTTTTATCTTGGGACATAATAAATTACACATATCTTTATCTTGGAACCAAAGTCCAAGAAAAACTGATACTTTTCTAAGTATCCATCAAAAGATCACTTCTAACTCATGCACATCAAGTGTCTTCAGACTTACTTGATTACCATGTTCCTGAAAGGAAAGAACACAAAGAAACATATTCCTTTCATCACCCCATCATTACCTAGGGTTGTTCATCAAAGAGGAGACATCATCATCTCCTAAGATTATTACATGAACTTTCAATTGTTCATGAGTCATTTACACTTGTTTCATCTTAGGTTTCTTGCCATCTGCATAGGAATTATATGGATGATTACATATCATCATCCCTTTCTTTGTTATTGTCTAACATGTTCATGAACATTTCATGGTTTTATCACATTTCCCATTTCCATATTATGGAAAGATCTTTACTTTTCACACAGACTTTATCAAACAGGGATCATCTCCCTTGTTCTCATTCTCTTATCAAGAGGATTATACTTTTTACTCCCTCATACACACAGATTGATCTGAAATCATCTCAGATTCCATTTTATTGCACTTAGGATGTGATAAAAATATCCATGCCATATTTCCAATTTTATTATGCTCACTAGATTGTCTCAAAATAACTACTTGATCAAAGTAATAAAAAAGATAACAATCTAAGAGTTCCATACTCACCTTATCTTCAATAGTTGAATACATGGCCAGGGTATACAAATACTGAGATTAGGTAGTATGCACTTTGTTTACTATCATATTCCTTACTTTTCATATCATCAAAAACATAAGACTTAGCATCCCTGGATTTTCTCCAAGCATCACTCTACACCTCATCCTCTTTCACACATATAAGAGCAATTATAAAGCATTTAAAAGAATACTGAACAGAATATAAATTCTAGTCCTCATCATTTGTTCCCTATGTTCCCATGGGGCAACCAATAGGGAACTCAATAATAGCAATACTTCTTATGATTATCAGATAAAATCAAGAGAAGGTATATCAAAATGAAAAAGCTCTATCTGACTGTTACCCCTCGCAGTCATCTACCGCTTCAGGTTGACTCAACACATAGAGTCTAGTTGTTTCATGTTGTTATTTTTGCCTTTTTACACTATTGGGTTGTAACTTTCGTAAGCCCTATCGAGTCTGCCTTAGTTGTTGGGTCATTTCCTCCATTCCTTTTGAATAAAAGGATTTAGTATGCTCAACATGTCCATATCTATAACATGTCTTGTCCTCGTACCATGGACTTATCAGTCTTATTACCGATGTAGAAGCTAATCTAGTAGTTCTTACAGGTGGAAAGTTAGGACCTTTTCCTTTACTTAGTGACTACTACCCCGGTGCACTAGGCATTTATTACACTGGTGGCATCAAAACTTTGGCTTTTTAGAACAACTAGGCAAATGTCTCTAGAATTGTAGAGAAATTTCCTTAATTCTCAACTTATTTCCCCTCCTTGGGCACTACCATTACAGATGTAATATCTGTCTATACTTATGGCAGAGTCTATTTTCTTGCCATATGTTAAAACTTTCCACATTTTCCACTATTCCAACATGACTATGTCATTTAGGAAACCTTTCAGAACCCATAGTTTCTACATTTAAGACTGGTAACCTAGGTTGTAATGATAGTATCCAGTCTACCATATGCATCACTGTTGTCCTAACCTGCCCAACAAGAGCATAAAAAGTAGGATTTTCTATCCTGATTAGGTCAAGATGGGAATTATCAGGCACTCGTTCTCCTCTTGCCTAATCTCGTGCACCCTCACCTGATGCAACAACATTGCTCTCAGCAATGTGTTCCTCATGTTCTCTAGTCATTTTTAAACTTCACCCTTTCTTCTGCATAAGAAAAAGTCACTATAGTATATACTGAAGGACACTAGAACAGACTCAACACCTTAGTCCTATGTCTCTGTAGACTCAGCAAATCTTAAGCTCTGATACCAAACTTGTAACGATCGCCACCAAACTGACAGCCAAATCGTTACTAATAAAGAGGAATTATCATAAATAGTGGATTAACAAAAATCACTAAAATTTAAAACCATTTTGCAAGGAGATCCTCTTCCATAAAATTCTTACTGAAAGATCCAAATCTTATACATATCATGATTGACATTGTACATCATTGTCTCATCTCATCTCAAGGATGACATACAACAATTTCTCTATCAAAACACATACTGGAGCAACATAAAACCTCGAGGGTTACAAGACAAAATCTCATATCGTTCATGAAACCATTATGAACCAACTCCAAGGACCTGAGAGTGACACATGGAACTTCTATCTACAAGACACGACAGACAGTACACTCAACCTAAGTTGTCATTGCTTCCTTAAGGGTTTCGTCTCCCCGCACGCTTTGTGGGTGCGTTCCGACCCCCGTATACTGGACGCACCACCAGGGTAGGTCGTTTCACCCCTAGGGTACAGACCTCTCAAAGGGATTCTACGGTGTCAGGGCCCTTAATCTAATATTTTATTATCCTAGAAAGGCTCTTACTACATTGCATCTCTATCTTACTTGTTCTGGACTTTGGTATCTCTATGGTACTTCATCTATTTGATTTCAGTTCAAATCACAATATGGTATCTTTCTGGAACTGACAGAGCAATAAACTCAAAATCGTTGTAAATACTGAGCAATCCTTATATCATGCATTCAAGTAGATTTAAAATTCATAAATAACCCAAACTCATATCAATTTGGCACATAGATACTGAATTCATGCAATTGAACATCTTATTGCACTAATAAGAGTAATTTACTTCACATATAAGAAATTATCTGTAGTATTTATCAATTATCTGAAATTTCTCGAAGAACGTGCACATTAACCCTAATCCTGGTTTGTGCATCACATAACTCAATTAAGAGTTACTTACGTATCATAACACGAATAATTAGAAATATTTGATAATTTCTAGTAATATCTTAGAGAATGCGCCAATTCATGTAAATGTTAATTCACACACATTAACATAATAGTAAGCATGCAACTAGGGTTTATTTGCTTATTTTTATGTTATCGTACCTTCTTTGAAATTGTGCATCTGATAATTTACAAAATTCGTAGTGCCTGGTTTTATATCCCAAATTGTACCATTTTCAGTCGTGTATTACAAATTTCAACATTTACACTAAGCAATTTAGGTCCCGATGATACATGTAAATTCACTGGTCCAATCCACACTGATCAGATGCTAAATTAAATCATATGAAAGTGTAAAGAAGCAATTTATGAAATAAAAAGTCGCGTGACGCTAAATACTGCCCAATCATATGAAAAATGCACAATTTACCAAAAATTTCCAAACACCAGAGTTAAATCATGATAGATGAGTGAAACCCTACTCACAGCCATTCGGGATGTCCGGATTCGTCCGGAAATGCGTCTAGAGACCAGATTCCGGGAAAATTCTGGTTGTCTTCAACCTTGGACGTTCATGTCTATGTTGCTCACAGCAAACGCATGCCTAGACCAGGTTGACCGAAGAACTCCTTTGATAGACAAATCGCAGCTAGGACTGTGGATTCACATTGGGATCTCGAATTCGGAGTTCAAGGGAGCTTTTCCCCTACTACTAGGTGGCCCAAAAGGACCCCTTGGTTGCTGCCGTATGCAACATCTAGCTGCAGATTGGCCATTTGGCTAAGTGGTGGGCGGATGGTAGAGCTGTTGGTTGCTAAGATGAAAAAGAAGAGGAGGAAGGGAGGAGGAGAAGAAGGGAAGAAGAAAAAGAAGCTTGTGTTGTTGAATCAGCCAAGGAGGCCAAGAAATCGCCCGTCGTTCCAGCTGCGATTCATGCTGCTATAGAAACCGAGTAAAGAAAAATGATCGCTCGAGGAGATAAAGGAAACAAGAAAGGAAAAAGGAGTTTATAAATTGAAAACTTGGAAAAATTGCAGATCAAACCTCAGAAATTGAAAATGCTATAACTTCTGCCTCGTAGGTCCAAATCACATGATTTCTTTTGCAACTTTTTAAGCACGAGATCCTCTACCTTCTCAAGACATGAAAACATGCTAATTAGACTATTTTACTGGATCAAATCTCTAATGCAATTGTGATCACTTAACTTAACTTAATCATATTAATTATGCACTAATTGTATCTTATGTACTTAATTCAAGTTAATCAACTTGATGATGCACTAACCACCACATGAGTACATAACTTATCTCAATTAACTTAATTATGCACTAAGCATGATACTTACTAGTTAACTTTGAAACGGGTCATAACAATCTCCCTCCCTTATAAGAATTTCGTCCCGAAATTCCTAAAAGAGAAAAGGAAACTTGTTATGCATCTCTGACTCGATCTCTGACTCGATCTCAGACGCAATTATTGTTAAAGTGGGCACCCTTACCTTGTAGATTAAACATACTTGCGAGCATGACGCTCTAGGAGTCTAAAGGCCCTAACATAGTCAGCAACAGATAGGTTTCCTTGGGTTAGGTTATTGAACTATTTCTTCTTCTCCTTTCTAGCTGATATGGGCATGAAACGGTTGGTAAAGATCCCCTTAAACTCCTCCCACCCTATGGGGGCATCTAGAAGTGCTCGTGTATGGTAATAATTTTCCCACCACAACTTCGCGGACCCCCTAAGTTGGTAGGTAGCAAAGGTGACCTTATCTTCCTCAGGACACTTAAGGGCTCTAAAGGCATTTTCAACAGATATGATCCATGCATCGACTTTATCCAGGACTTCACCTAAGTCTTCTCCATGAAAGGTTTTGGGTTTGAGTTTAAGGAAGTCACTAATGGTGGTTTCATGGTTGGTCCTAGAGGATGAGGCACTATTGCTGGTTTCTTTTAGGGCTAGGGCGTGCATGCATTCCAACATCACCTTCTTTTGCTCTTCCCAACTGCCTATAGCCTTGGTCTTATTAGGGCGTGATTCAGATTCATCACCAGAGCCATCACTAGATCTTGTTCTCTTGGACCTAGTTTTTGGAGGCATCTGCAAGTTCGTATAAAATATAGTTTAGAGATTTATTTGAGATAGATCGTAATGCAACCCAAAAAGATTTAGCAATCATGGCATGTATTTTTTTTTCAATTTTTCATGTCTTTTAGTTGTTCCCATTTCTCCTAATCTACCCACATAATAGAGAGAGTATATCATCGATCATGGTCATGAGAGAGAAAGTAGATGAGAAGCCTAGTGTATATTATTCACTGAATAGGTTGGTTGGGGGGTAGTCCTTAATTGAGAAAAGATGAGAGGAAGGATTTTTTTAAGGTAAGGGTGCCCACTTTATTAATAATTGTGTCAGCCAGGAAGATAGCTTGCGGCGGGAACCCTCGCACTGTGAAAACGGATGGGGAGAGTATTATGTCAGAACCCTCCGCAAGGTTCCATTCTAGACACCTCGGCAATTTACTGCTAAATGTGGGTTACCCTAGGTCTAGGTAAGGTTACAAATTATTTGATACATATATATTGATTCATGTGCCTGCTCTGATACCATCTATCACGGGTTAACAACCTAACTCCACTGTACACCTCAGGTGCCAACATAAGGCGTACAATAGAGTTAAAATTGCCTGTCCCTGAGTGGATCAAACACACGAATATATAAATGCACCGAATAAAAAGCTTCCATACATAAACCAAAATGTTCATTACATATGGGCCCGAAGGCATAGGAGTTCTACGGAAGAAACTTAATACATGAGAAACTAATTACAGAAGAAAAAGAACATAAACTAAGAGTCCCATTTAGCTTTACCATCCCCATGATAGATCTGATTTTTGTGAGCCAGCATATAGAGTAGCAACATCATCTTCCTTTCATCATGAGCATCATAAGCAGAAGGTACCTATAAAACATATGCAATTGGTACGCGTCAGCACAATATATAAATATATTGTACTGAGTATGCCTTCGCGTCATTTGATTTACCTCTTTTCATACTTGGCAATAAGGATAAAAGTAAACTTGGCAGTTATACGTAATTACAACAATATATCAAAAATTAAGCAAAAGTTTGTTAACAACAAGGAACATGTATCTTTTAAGCATATTTTCCATCATCTTTCTCATACATCCGCCACTAATGGCTTTGATGCTTTCAGGCCTTTATGATCTACTACAAAAGAGTTTGAGATCATTTTATATGTGTGATCTACTACCAAAGAGTTTGAGATCATTACACATGTGATCTACTACCAAAGAGTTTGAGATCACTTCCATGCACTAGACTACCAAGTACTCATATGATGGACACTATAGATATTATGTTTGCAGGTGTTTGAAACTATACATATAGAAATTCAAGCAAAATATCAAATCATGCATAGCATCATACAAGACATTCATTTCATTCAATATCTTATGCCAAGTGTTCTACATATTCATATATCTCAAGCATTAAGTATAGTAGGCCAACAAGAGGTAATGGCGTACCTTCTACTCAGAAGTGGGGAGTCCAGAGATGCTCCTCACTGATACCTTTGATTTCCTGAAATTATTAGAGATTTGGCATTTATTAGATATATTGTTCAAATTACCCTTATTCTAAAGAGTATATAAAAAGGCCCCTTTATAGATTTGGAGTCATGAGAGTTGAGTAAGGATCATAGAGTATGGAGTTGAGTCCAATATTATTATTGTCACATCAGAGTAGGTTCATAAAGTCAGAATCATGGTCTAAAGATCATATTAATTAATTATGCACATTTTGGTAGGTCAAAATAGGGAAAGGAGTGATAAATAGGTTTTATTGATAATTGAGTCATAATAAAAGGATCTGATCATTTCATGATGATAAGGATGCAAAAAAAGATGATTATCACAGGTTTTTGGTGATTTAAACAGATTCGAGTATTTTCCAAATAATTAACCAAAATATGAACATTTTTAGGCATGAGCATTTACTCGAGTCAGATTTAGGGTCAATAGATGTCAAAATCGTGATCCTCGTATTTTTCTGATCAAAATAGAGTACTTATTCGTATTTTTCTGACACTCCTACTAATTTTTACGAATTTCCCAATATTAACTCATAAACTGAAATTCGATATTTTTATAATTGAAAACTAGGGAGAGCGTGGACCGTTGGATGATCAGATCCAACGGCCAAGATTTCACGCGCACAAAACAAAGCTCAAACCGCTTACAGGTTGACGGCGAGATCTCCGGCGAGCTCTCTCTGGAGTCTTGGACTTCCTCGTGCACGGGTGAAGATTGGACTAGCTTCGTGGGAGCTCCCCGCAGCTGGACGGCCGGTCCTCGGGTCGTGGCTCCCTTGGGATCGCCGGGTCGGCTAGGAGACCGGCGAGCTTCACGGCTTGCGGCGGAGGAAGATAGAAGGGGGGAGCAGCAGGTGAGGAAACTCGGCTTTGAGGTGCCGGTTGGATGGAGCGGAGCTTTGCGGAGCTCGAGTGTAACATTCCTGACCTGGGTTATGAGTTAACCCTAGGTGTTTTGCCTAAATATGTAATTAAATCTTTGTGATTAACTCTGAGCATGTAATTAAGTTTCTCAGAAACATATATTTCAGTATTTTCTCCTTTTTATTTAAAGTTGTAGCATGGTTTTGATATACAGGGACCTATGTGCAATTTACCCAGTTGAAAGGGTTAGCTTGCAATTTGCACATTATGAGATGTTCCTCTGATGTTGAGACATCATGAGAATCTTTTTGGTAAAGTTTGAGGGATTTCCCAAGCTTGGGCACCAAGGTGCAGCTGTGGAAGCAATCCTGGTGCTTGAAACCCTAATTTGGGGTAAAATGCAATTTACCCAAATTAAGGGATGCAATTTGTAAAAATATATAATCTAATGTATCTTTTAAGACTCTTGCCATCATTTAGAGAATAAATGATGAGGAAGTCACCTCAAATGAATTATCAAGTTATGAAATATACCTTGTGATTGAATAATCAGGGTATATGTGCAATAGCTCTTTATGTATGTACCTTAGTATTAGATTGATCTTCTTTGCCTCTTATTCTAGACCTTAAGAGAAGGTTTGTCCTTATAATTAAGAGGAAGGTACGAGCAAGTAATGAAGGAAGGACCTAGTTGGAATTATGGGAAACTTATGGGCCTTTAATGAAACCCCACCCAAGTATATATACACTTTACCTCTCAAGCAAAGGAACCTTTCCTTCGTGCATATCACTGTTTTCCCTTTCTTAGCCGACTAAGGACTGTCTTGGAGCTCAAGAGGAACGACCAAGGGTGCAAGGTAGGTTTGGGACCTTCTTTTGCCTAAATTCCATGGTCAGAACTCGGATTCAAGGTCAAGTTGATAACTAGCTCACAAAACTCTACCTTTCTAGCCATCTCTTTTCATCTTTCCTTGGAGTTTTCACCTTGGCCAACCTGTGAGAGCTCAAGGACTCCATTAGATCTTGGAGCTTGAAATCTTGGAGCTCAAGGAGCAAGTTTTAGGCGGGTGTTATAACTCTAAACCCATGCTTTACTATATACATCTCTTTTATGCGGTTAGATGATAGATCTTCATGTTCCCTACTTTTCTTTGCTACCTTGCAAGCAAATCCATGGGATATCCATACTGTTCTTGAGCTAGGAGATGAAGGCGTGATTTCCAAGAAAAACCCACTTATTTTCACTTTCTTAAACGGTCTCCCTAACTTTCTCTCACGGTCTCAGGACCGCGAGGTGAGCAAACGGTCTCTGGACCGCGAGAGGGAAAACGGTCCTCACGACCGTTTGGACCCATTGACCGAGCGTGGATTGTATAAGAAATCTGTTCCTAATTATGTAGGATAATCACCCTCAACAATTGAGAGGTTAACTCCAAAGGAATTAGGAGATATGGCCTTTTTAAGTAACAACTTTAATTGAATTTATTCCTGATTTTCAAACGGTCTGAAATTGCCTTTTTGGGCAAACGGTCTCAAGACCGTGTAAGGTCGTTGACCAAGCTTTGACCATATGAAATTACTGTTCAAAATTATGTTAATTAACAACTCACTAAGTTTGATGGTCTAATTCCAAACGAGCAAAGAGTTGAAGAGTGATTACTAGGGCTAACCCTAGATGAAATCAGTACTGAAATTATGGTGACTTAATTAGGGTTTTTAGGGTTGATTGACCTAAACGGTCTCAAGACCGTTTGGGGGTCATCCAATCGGTCTCAAGACCGAGAGGACAATCACCCAAGACCGTTTGAAGGTCTAGGGTTAAGCTAATTTGATCAATTAATGACCCAATTGCAATAAGTTATCAATTAATCAAAATTCTGATTTTGTGACTCAATCATGGTTCAACCCCTATCAAATCACATTAGATTTTTATGCAATCTTGGGCAAACGGTCTCAAGACCATGTGGGGTCCACCCACATGATCTCAAGACCGTTTGGGCCAAGTTCGGGGCCAATTGGAGCTCAATTAAAGGGTTCAACCTTGTGTTGATGCACATTGTTGAGTGTTGATGGGTGAACATTGATAGACCCTAATTGGTCAACAAGTGAGGGTCAATTGAATGACCAATTGGTTAAGCATAATCTTAATTGACCTAATCCATAAGTGGACACCATGGATTTGACCTTTGAGGGCTTCAACATTGGTTGACATTAGCGGTTGTAACCGTTGAACTTTGTTGATGGTCCAAGCGGTTGAGACCATGTGAGCCTCGCGGTCTCAAGACCATGAGAGGGCTCGCGGTCTCAAGACTGTGAGAGGGCTCGCGGTCTCAAGACCGTGAGGGGCCTCATGGTCTTGAGGTCAAAGGTGAGCAAACGGTCTACATAACCTTCGCGGTCTTAAAACCAAGTTGAAGGCTCGCGGTCTTGGAGTAAGATGAAGGCTCGCGGTCTTGGAGTAAGATGAGGGCTCGCGGTCTTGAAAAGTCAAAATAGAGCAAACGGTCAACACACCCTCGCGGTCTTGGAAGTCAAAATTGGCTAAACGGTCAACTCTTTCAAACGATCTCAAACCAATGGGAGGTTGATGGTTGAGATCGATCAAGGTGATTCAAGGTTGACTTCACTCAATCATTTGAAGATATAAATGGATCAATTATGCCCTAATCTAAACCCTAATGATATCCCAGGACATCAAGGGATTAATTGACTAATTACTTGACCATGATGATGATCAATGGGGTAAATTACCAAAATACCCTTGAAGGGTCAATTGAGTAATACCTTGATCAGATCAAACCCTAATCATATGGTGGTGATGTTTTTGGCTATGTTAGCCTATGATGACTTAATCCAACCTGATCTAGAGTGGTGTTATCACCCTCTACTAGTATGAGGAGAGAGAAAGTACTTCTAGAGAGAGAAAGTACTTCTAGAGAGAGAAAGTACCCTTTTTAGGTGGAAACTCAATTAAAGAACTTTCAATACACATGAATGTGCATAATTAGGGTATGATCCACCTGTGTGAAGTCATAGAAACCCTAATTATGATGAATGATGAATCTTTAACTAATCTGAGAGCATCAATGATAGAGATACTCATACATGATGATGTTATGAGTTCAATTCAATGTAATGTGAATAGTAAACCCTAATTCAAGGGTAATGGCATGAAAATGAGTATTAAACTCCAATTGATGAGAATCAGAGGAGTTAACTGTTATGATAAGAGTGGGAAATGTATTCCTTATTTTTGTATTATCTTTGTCAGTTAAATTAACCATGCAGGTTCTGATATGAAGGTAATCCTATCCAAGTATGGATGTTGATGTTATATTCCTTGATGGCATGTTGTTAGCCTTATGAATAAGAAAAGTAACTTGACGCCTTGTCAATGGCATCCTATGATGATAATGGGCTGTGAGAGCCATGAATACCATCAAAGTCATGCTTTAGAGATGACTTGTGATGAGTATAATAAGAAATTATGATTGATATGAGTTAGGCTTGTTACATTTAGTATTCTTCTTTTATAGCTATTACGCTACTGTTATTGTTTGAAGAACAATGTATGTTGTTAAAGAATACTAAATGTACCTAACTAATCAAGTATAATGTAGAGCCCTGATCATAGATCCATCATTGTCGGAGATCAAGTGATGGTGAAACAGGTTTTCCTCAGGGAACTCCTGGAGCACATACTTTTGAGTATGTGGGGTACATGGATGTGTAGAACCTTACATCCTAGTGTAGGAATGTGATGTAGATGTGTAATCCGTCAATCCTTCACTATATTTCCATGTCGTATCAGTAGTAGGTAAACATGAAACCTCCTGATAATGAAGAAATCACAGATATTCGTATCAGTGGAGATAAACATGAAATCTCCTGATGACGAAGAGAGTACAGAACGCCACTGTGACTCTAGAATAGCGAAGGACCAGTTTACCCTGGTGAGCTATAGTAGTAGAGACACGAGATGTCCTACAAGTGATCCTCTTACTGACTGAGGAAGGTGAAGGTCATGAGAATCCGGCTCTCTTAATGACCTATGTATGATACTGATGTGACTTCTCAGCGATCAGTTGGAGTATGAGTGGTATGCCTCATCTCCACAGGGCATAATGTTGTTTGTAAAACATAATCAACCACGTAGTATACCTGCTAGAGATAACTACGAGTTAGTTGATTGATGATACATTGTAATAGTGCTTATATTTCTTCATGTCTCATAAATGTTGAACTTATGTTATATAGTTACAACTGTTATTGAATACTTTGAAGGCTTTACTACTTAAGATAATCTTTGATGTTATAATAAAGCTTCTGGCGGAGAGTTATAACTCTCGCTGGGACAATTATGTAAAATTGTCTCACCCCGTAGACTTCTACTTTTTAGGTGGACGTCGGAGACGAAGGAACCAGCCTACAGGTGACCAGTCTCAGCAACAGTAGCACCAGGATCAGTAGTAGAATATCAGGTGGAGATTTATCCTGCCATGTGGTGTAGTTAGAGTTAGTCCTATGTGCCCTCTGTACTCTCAGGTCTTAGAGTCTTTTGTATAAGTTCTTGTCTCGAAAAGTTTTAATTTCCCGTGATTTTTGTCTTCCGCTGTTTATCGAATCACTTCCGCTAAGTTTTAATCATGTTTATGTCATGGTTTGGAGATCGGAGCCCATAATTAGTGGTATCATAGCTCTAGGTCAGTTGAGTCTACAGAGGCATAGGACTTAGGATGTCGAGTCTATCTTTAGTACTCCTTCCTTATTTAATAAATTCTTCTGCTCCTCAAGGTAAGAAGATACATAAGAATGGCTGAGCCACATGATGAGTACGTGGCGGAGAGTAGTGCTAGTGCACCTCGAGGCAGTGCAAGGGTTCCAGAAATAGAACAGCCTGCACCTGAGTCACCAAGAGAGCCACCCCAGTTTGACCCAGCCGACATGGGTAACCCAGCTGTACAGACGATGTTCGGGCAGTTTATGACTGCCATGACACACATAACCGACAGGATGCCCATGCCTGCACCTAGGGCACCTGTCCATCCTGAAGCACAATGTATCGGTAAGACGTTCGAACGACTCCGTCGTGTCGGAGCTATCGAGTACTTCGGGACTGCCGACCCCGCCGATGCTGACCTTTGGTTGACAGAGTTGGAGAAGGCTTTCAGGATTCTTATTATCCCGGAAGCTGAGAAGGTTAGACATGCTGTCTATCTTCTCAAAGGTAGTGCTAGTCACTGGTGGAACATGGAAGAGCAGAAGAGACCTGGAGTAGAGTTCTCATGGGAAGAGTTTCGCCGGGAATTTATCAATAGATATTTTCCAAAGACCTTCCTAGATGAGAAGATCTCTCAGTTTGAGAGACTAAGGCAGGGTATGATGAACATTAGCGAGTATGAAGCTAAGTTCATGGAGTTGCTGTGGTTCTGTCCGCACATGGCTGCCACAGAGGAGGAAAGAATCAGAAGATTTGAGAAGGGTTTGAATGCTGATATGTCAACCCCCGTGTCTGCCTTAGAAAACCGAGAGAGATTCTCTACCTTCGTTGAGTCAGTCCGAAGGATAGAGAGATCTGTGGTTGAGAAGAGACAAACTCAGAAAAGATATCCACAGTTCCAAGGTTCTTCATCTAAGGATTCCAAGAAACCTAGATTCTCTGCACCTAACCCTCCACCACCCAGATCGAGTTTTCAAACTCAATGGACACCGAGCAGAGGTAGAGGACGGAGTCAACCGGTTCAAGGAACTCACAGTTTTGCATCAGTGTCAGTTACTGGACCACCCCGACCACAACAACAGGAGAGGAGTTGCTACAACTGTGGTAAGGTGGGACACTTGCTGAAGGATTGTCGTTCTAGGCCTGTCAGTGTGACACAGCCTCCGAGACAGAATCAATAGGGATCTCAGAGTAGACAACATCAAGGAGCAGCTCGAGGACGTGGACACGCGTCTCAAGCTGGATCATCAGCACCACCTCAACACCAGGCGACTGCGAGGTTCTATGCTATGAACCCACCTGAAGCAGTGGTCAATCCACGGGTAGTGGCAGGTCAGATGAAACTTTTATATTCTGATATGTCTACATCCTGTGTTGTATCTGTTCTAATTGATTCGGGTGCTACGCACTCTTTCATCACTCATAGAGTGATTCGTAAATGCAATGTGACTGTTAGTCATAGGGCATATAGTTTGTTGTTGGAGACTCCGTTGAGTGGGTCTGCCGTTTTGCAGGAGGTATGTTCTCCCTGCATCCTCTTCTTTTCTGACCATCGCATTCAAGTGGATCTTATACCACTTGATATGCAGGGATTCGACATAATCCTCGGGATGGATACCTTGGAAAAGTATAGAGTTGTCTTGGATTGTGAGTCCAAGTTGGCTGTGTTTGCTGATGAAAGCAACTCATGGATCTTTCAAGGTGAGAGAAAGATTCTGCCCACCTGCCTTGTGTCAGCTATGGTTGCTGATAAGTTGTTGAGACAAGGATGTTATGCATTCTTAGCCCATGTGATAGATGTTACCAAGGAAAGTTCCAATCCTGCTAAAGTTCCTATAGTCAGGGAATTTGAAGATTTGTTTCCTGAAGAACTTCCTGGTATACCACCACCTCGGGAGATTGATTTTGAAATCAATTTGATCCCAGATACGAAACCCATAGCCCATACTCTGTATAGGATGGCGCCTGCCGAGATGGTAGAACTCAAGAAACAGCTTCAAGAGTTACTTGAGAGAGGCTTTATCCGACCGAGTACTTCACCTTGGGGTGCTCCGGTCTTGTTTGTTAAAAAGAAAGATGGGTCAATGCGGTTGTGCATCGACTACAGACAACTCAATAAAGTAACAATAAAGAATAAGTATCCTCTACCAAGGATTGATGATCTCTTTGACCAGTTGCGTGGTGCAACCGTCTTTTCTAAAATAGACTTGAGGTCTGGATATCATCAACTCCGTATTAAGGATAGTGACATATCCAAGTCTGCCTTTAGGACAAGGTATGGTCACTATGAGTTCACGGTTATGTCGTTTGGACTAACCAATGCACCAGATGCATTTATGGAACTCATGAATAGAATTTTTCGACCTTTCCTTGATCAGTGTGTTGTCGTCTTCATAGACGACATTCTTATCTATAGTAAGGATGCTCAGCAGCATGAGCAGCATCTTCGCCAAGCTTTGACCTTGTTAAGAGAACACAAGCTGTATGCTAAGTTTAGCAAGTGTGAGTTCTGGCTGCCGGAGGTATCTTTTCTTGGACATATGATATCTGCTTCGGGAATTCGTGTTGACCCTACAAAAGTAGAATCTGTTCTACAATGGGAACAACCGAAGACACCGACGGAAATTCGAAGTTTCTTGGGGTTAGCTGGCTATTATCGAAGGTTCATTAAGAACTTTAGTTCTATAGCTTTACCTTTGACCAAGTTGACCCGGAAAGATGTTCCTTTTTCTTGGAGTGATAAGTGTCAACAGTCTTTCCAATTGTTGAAAGAGAGGTTGAGAAGTGAACCTGTTCTTGTGCTACCTGAACAAGGAAAAGGATATGTAGTATTCTGTGATGCTTCCAAGAATGGACTTGGATGTGTGTTGATGCAGGATAAACAAGTGATTTCTTTTGCTTCCCGACAGCTTAAGAAACACGAGGAGAATTATCCGACACATGATCTGGAGTTAGCTGTCGTGGTTCATGCCTTGAAGATCTGGAGACATTATCTCTACAGAGAGACATTCCAGATTTTCACAGACCACAAGAACCTTAAAAATATCTTCTCTCAGCACGAGCTTAACATGAGGCAACGTCGTTGGATGGAGTTAATCAAGGACTACGATTGTACAATTGATTACCATCCGGGCAAGGCCAATGTTGTTGCAGATGCCTTGAGTAGGAAATCAGCAACATCAACCATGGATAGAGCGCAACTAAACTCTTTAGTATGCTCTAGGAGAGATATGCTTATCTCCTTAAGGCAAGACAATGTACAGTTGAAAATGTCATTGTTAGCCGGTCATTTAGCTGAGATGCATATTAAACCTACCCTAAGAGAGCAGATTAAGGAAGCACAGCTAGGTGATGTTGAAGTTCAACAGATTAGATCTGAGTATGGAGATGAAAAGCGAGATGGTTTCCATGACTCAGAGGATCAAGTAGCTTGTTATAATGGAAGGATGATAGTGTCGTATATGGACAACTTGAGGAAGTTAATCCTGGAAGAAGCTCATTCTTCCATGTATGCTATGCATCCAGGGAGCACCAAGATGTATCGGAATTTGAAAGATTTGTATTGGTGGCCTAGAATGAAGAAGAATGTTGCAGAATTTGTTCTAAGGTGTCCTGTGTGTCAGCAAGTTAAAGCTGAACACCAGAAGCCTGCAGGGACAATGCAACCTTTACCCATACCACAGTGGAAGTGGGACCATGTAACCATGGACTTTGTTGTTGGCCTACCCAGGACAAGTAAAGGACATGATTCCATTTGGGTAATTGTTGATAGGTTGACTAAGACAGCACATTTCTTACCTGTCAAAACAACCTATTCTGCTGAAAGGTTATCAGAGTTATATGTTCAAGAGATAGTGCGTTTGCACGGAGTTCCTGTCACAATAGTTTCTGACAGAGGTCCTCAGTTTACGAGTCATTTTTGGGAACAGTTACACCAAGACTTAGGCACCAAACTGAGGTTTAGTATGGCCTTTCATCCACAGACTGATGGAAAGTCGGAAAGGACCATACAAACCTTATAAGACCTGTTGAGGGCATGTGTTCTCCAGTTCACCGGAAGTTGGGATCTACACCTAAGCTTGATAGAGTTTGCCTATAACAATAGCTACCAACATAGTATTGATATGGCACCTTATGAAGCCTTGTATGGTAGACGTTGTAGATCACCTCTGTGTTGGTTTGAGACTGGTGAACATCAGTTGTTAGGTCCTGATCTGGTGCAGCAGACCACAGAAAAGATTAAAATAATACAACAAAAGATTAAGACTGCACAGGATAGGCAGAAATCTTATGCTGACAAATGTCGTAGACCCTTAGAGTTCCAGGTTGGAGACAGAGTGTATCTCAAGGTCTCGCCTTGGAAAGGAGTCCTTCGTTTTGGAAGGAAAGGGAAGTTAGCTCCTAGATTTATGGGGCCTTATCCAATCATTGAACGGATTGGAAAGGTTGCATATAGACTAGAGCTGCCCCCTGAGTTACAGAGGTTACACCCTGTTTTTCACATTTCTATGTTGAAGAAATGTCACCCAGACACCGAGTCAGTTCTACAACCCATGGAAGTAGAATTGAATGATGATATATCCTATGAGGAAGGACCAGTGTCAATCCTTGATAAAAGAATTAAAAAGTTAAAGAAGAAAGATATAAGTCTTGTAAAACTCCTCTGGAACCATCGTGGTGTTGAAGAAGCCACTTGGGAGTTAGAGGATGAGATGAGAAGGAAGTATCCTGCCCTTTTCTCTTGATATGTCTTATCGATTTCGGGGACGAAATCCTTGTAAGGGGTGGATAATTTGTAACATCCCTGACCTGGGTTATGAGTTAACCCTAGGTGTTTTGCCTAAATATGTAATTAAATCTTTGTGATTAACTCTGAGCATGTAATTAAGTTTCTCAGAAACATATATTTCAGTATTTGCTCCTTTTTATTTAAAGTTGTAGCATTGTTTTGATATACAGGGACCTATGTGCAATTTACCCAGTTGAAAGGGTTAGCTTGCAATTTGCACATGATGAGATGTTCCTCTGATGTTGAGACATCATGAGAATCGTTTTGGTAAAGTTTGAGGGATTTCCCAAGCTTGGGCACCAAGGTGCAGCTGTGGAAGCAATCCCGGTGCTTGAAACCCTAATTTGGGGTAAAATGCAATTTACCCAAATTAAGGGATGCAATTTGTAAAAATATATCATCTAATGTATCTTTTAAGACTCTTGCCGTCATTTAGAGAATAAATGATGAGGAAGTCACCTCAAATGAATTATCAAGTTATGAAATATACCTTGTGATTGAATAATCAGGGTATATGTGCAATAGCTCTTTATGTATGTACCTTAGTATTAGATTGATCTACTTTGCCTCTTTTTCTAGACCTTAAGAGAAGGTTTGTCCTTAGAATTAAGAGGAAGGGACGAGCAAGTAATGAAGTAAGGACCTAGTTGGAATTATGGGAAACTTATGGGCCTTTAATGAAACCCCACCCAAGTATATATACACTTTACCTCTCAAGAAAAGGAACCTTTCCTTCGTGCATATCACTATTTTCCCTTTCTTGGCCGACTAAGGACTGTCTTGGAGCTCAAGAGGAATGACCAAGGGTGCAAGGTAGGTTTGGGACCTTCTTTTGCCTAAATTCCATGGTCAGAACTCGGATTCAAGGTCAAGTTGATAACTAGCTCACAAAACTCTACCTTTCTAGACATCTCTTTTCATCTTTCCTTGGAGTTTTCACCTTGGCCAACCTGTGAGAGCTCAAGGACTCCATTAGAGCTTGGAGCTTGAAAGCTTGGAGCTCAAGGAGCAAGCTTTAGGCGGGTTTTATAACTCTAAACCCATGCTTTACTATATACATCTCTTTTATGCGGTTAGATGATAGATCTTCATGTCCCTACTTTTCTTTGCTACCTTGCAAGCAAATCCATGGGATATCCATACTGTTCTTGAGCTAGGAGATGAAGGCGTGATTTCCAAGAAAAACCCACCGCTTTTCACTTTCTTAAACGGTCTCCCTAACTTTCTCTCACGGTCTCAGGACCGCGAGGTGAGCAAATGGTCTCTGGACCGCGAGAGGGCAAACGGTCCTCACGACCATTTGGACCCGTTGACCGAGCATGGACCGTATAAGAAATCTGTTCCTAATTATGTACTCTAATCACCCTCAAAAATTGATAGGTTAACTCCAAAGGAATTAGGAGATATGGCCTTTTTAAGTAACAACTTTAATTGAATTTATTCCTGATTTTCAAACGGTCTGAAATTGCCTTTTTGGGAAAACGGTCTCAAGACCGTGTAAGGTCGTTGACCAAGCTTTGACCATATGAAATTACTGTTCACAATTATGTTAATTAACAACTCACCAAGTTTTATGGTTTAATTCCAAACGATCTAAGAGTTGAAGGGTGATTACTAGGGCTAACCCTAGATGAAATCAGTACTGAAATTATGGTGACTTAATTAGGGTTTTTAGGGTTGATTGACCTAAACGGTCTCAAGACCATTTGGGGGTCATCCAAACAGTCTCAAGACCGAGAGGACAATCACCCAAGACCGTTTGAAGGTCTAGGGTTAATCTAATTTGATCAATTAAGGACCCAATTGCAATAAGTTATCAATTAATCAAAATTCTGATTTTGTGACTCAATCATGGTTCAACCCCTATCAAATCACATTAGATTTTTATGAAATCTTGGGCAAACGGTCTCAAGACCATGTGGGGTCCACCCACATGATCTCAAGACCGTTTGGGCCAAGTTCGGGGCCAATTGGAGCTCAATTAAAGGGTTCAACCTTGTGTTGATGCACATTGTTGAGTGTTGATGGGTGAACATTGATAGACCCTAATTGGTCAACAAGTGAGGGTCAATTGAATGACCAATTGGTTAAGCATAATCTTAATTGACCTAATCCATAAGTGGTCACCATGGCTTTGACCTTTGAGGGCTTCAACATTGGTTGACATTATCGGTTGTAACCGTTGAACTTTGTTGATGGTCCAAGCGGTTGAGACCATGTGAGCCTCGCGGTCTCAAGACCATGAGAGGGCTCGCGGTCTCAAGACTGTGAGAGGGCTCGCGGTCTCAAGACCGTGAGGGGCCTCACGGTCTTGAGGTCAAAGGTGAGCAAACGGTCTACATAACCTTCGCGGTCTTAAAACCAAGTTGAAGGCTCGCGGTCTTGGAGTAAGATGAAGGCTCGCGGTCTTGGAGTAAGATGAGGGCTCGCGGTCTTCAAAAGTCAAAATAGAGCAAACAGTCAACACACCCTCGCGGTATTGGAAGTAAAAATTGGCTAAATGGTCAACTCTTTCAAACCTTCTCAAACCAATGGGAGGTTGATGGTTGAGATCGATCAAGGTGATTCAAGGTTGACTTCACTCAATCATTTGAAGATATAAATGGATCAATTATGCCCTAATCTAAACTCTAATGATAACCCAGGACATCAAGGGATTAATTGACTAATGACTTGACCATGATGATGATCAATGGGGTAAATTACCAAAATACCCTTGAAGGGTCAATTGAGTAATACCTTGATCAGATCAAACCCTAATCATATGGTGGTGATGTTTTTGGCTATGTTAGCCTATGATGACTTAATCCAACCCGATCTAGAGTGGTGTTATCACCCTCTACTAGTATGAGGAGAGAGAAAGTACTTCTAGAGAGATAAAGTACTTCTAGAGAGAGAAAGTACCCTTTTTAGGTGGAAACTCAATTAAAGAACTTTCAATACACATGAATGTGCATAATTAGGGTATGATCCACCTGTGTGAAGTCATAGAAACCCTAATTATGATGAATGATGAATCTTTAACTAATCTGAGAGCATCAATGATAGTGATACTCATACATGATGATGTTATGAGTTCAATTCAATGTAATGTGAATGGTAAACCCTAATTCAAGGGTAATGACATGCAAATGAGTATTAAACTCCAATTGATGAGAATCAGAGGAGTTAACTGTTATGATAAGAGTGGGAAATGTATTCCTTATTTTTGTATTATCTTTGTCAGTTAAATTAACCATGCAGGTTCTGATATGAAGGTAATCCTATCCAGGTATGGATGTTGATGTTATATTCCTTGGAGGCATGCTGTTAGCCTTATGAATAAGAAAAGTAACTTGACGCCTTGTCAATGGCATCCTATGATGATAATGGGTTGTGAGAGCCATGAATACCATCAAAGTCATGCTTTAGAGATGACTTGTGATGAGTATAATAAGAAATTATGATTGATATGAGTTAGGCTTGTTACATTTAGTATTCTTCTTTTATAGTTATTACGCTACTGTTATTGTTTGAAGAACAATGTATGTTGTTAAAGAATACTAAATGTACCTAACTAATCAAGTATAATGTAGAGCCCTGATCATAGATCCATCATTGTCAGAGATCAAGTGATGGTGAAATAGGTTTTCCTCAGGGAACTCCTGGAGCACATACTTTTGAGTATGTGGGGTACATGGATGTGTAGAACCTTACATCCTAGTGTAGGAATGTGATGTAGATGTGTAATCCGTCAATCCTTCACTATATTTCCATGCTGTATCAGTGGTAGGTAAACATGAAACCTCCTGATAACGAAGAAATCACAGATATCTGTATCAGTGGAGATAAACATGAAATCTCCTGATGACGAAGAGAGTACAGAACGCCATTGTGACTCTAGAATAGCGAAGGACCAGTTTACCCTGGTGAGCTATAGTAGTAGAGACACGAGATGTCCTACAAGTGATCCTCTTACTGACTGAGGAAGGTGAAGGTCATGAGAATCCGGCTCTCTTAATGACCTATGTATGATACTGATGTGACTTCTCAGCGATCAGTTGGAGTATGAGTGGTATGCCTCATCTTCACAGGGCATAATGTTGTTTGTAAAACATAATCAACCACGTAGTATACCTGCTAGAGATAACTACGAGTTAGTTGATTGATGATACACTGTAATAGTGCTTATATTTCTTCATGTCTCATAAATGTTGAACTTATGTTATATAGTTGCAACTGTTATTGAATACTTTGAAGGCTTTACTGCTTAAGATAATCTTTGATGTTATAATAAAGCTTCTGGCGGAGAGTTATAACTCTCGCTGGGACAATTATGTAAAATTGTCTCACCCCGTAGACTTCAACTTTTTAGGTGGACGTCGGAGACGAAGGAACCAGCCTACAGGTGACCAGTCTCAGCAACAGCAGCACCAGGAGCAGTAGTAGAATCTCAGGTGGAGATTTATCCTGCCATGTGGTGTAGTTAGAGTCAGTCCTATGTGCCCTCTGTACTCTCAGGTCTTGGAGTCTTTTGTATAAGTTCTTGTCTCGAAAAGTTTTAATTTCCCGTGATTTTTGTCTTCCGCTGTTTATCGAATCGCTTCCGCTAAGTTTTAATCATGTTTATGTCATGGGTTGGAGATCAGAGCCCATATCGAGGATCAGTTGATGGTGGGTGAGGAGGTCAGGAGCAGCCCTCCCAGCTGCTCGACGGTGGCGGACAGAGCTAGAAGAAATAGCACAGAGCTCGGGGCAAGGGGTACTTGTTCCAGGCGAATTGAGCCTCGAGGGACGTCAAAGGGAGGTCGGGGAAGGAGATGGAGTGCTTAAATAGAGGTGGGGGTGCGTGAATCGCAAACGCCCAATTGGGCTCCGCGGTGGTTGGAGAAGGGGTCTCACCGGCTAGGTCGTGCGCGGGGTTGTGCTCGCTTTTGGAGGTCGTGTGAGAGATCACTGGGTTCGTGGAGGTGAGGTGGAGGCAATGCCTCAGTTGGTTGCTCGTGAATCAGCGTGGAGTGGCGAGGAGTGGTCCGAGGTGGTTGTAGCCACGTCCTCGCGGGTCAAACGGAGGAAGAGGACGACCGGATGGCCGTCCGATCCGCCAGGATCCATGGACGCGCCATCCGATGGTCGCAATTGCTCAGGAGAGGCGGGTGATGTCAGCGCCACGAACCAGGGAGGAAAAATAACCAAAACTATAGCTTGATAATTGAAATCGTGACATGTATTGATCAAACATTAATAGAACTTGTAAAAATCGTAGAGGAGCTAGGAATGTCCGAATGACATGAAATTTGGAACATAGCTTCACCATAGCATACCCACATGTTGGTAAAGTTTGGGCTCGAAATTCCAATCTTTGAATGACGAACTAACTTTAGTAGAATTAGGGTTTTGAAATATATTGAAGATTAAAGGAACAAAGTATAAAAGAATTAAAAAAATTCACTTTATCACATCCTACTCACCTTAAAAGATATTTTGTCCTCAAAATTAAACTGGATGAAAGAGGTGAGGGAAACGTTGTTCCATGTCTGCTCTTAGCTCCCATGTAGCATCTTCTGCACCGTGATGGTTCCACTGTACCTTCACCATCGGAATCTGCTTGTTTCTGAGCTCCTTCACCCTCGAGTCGAGAATCTTTCCAGGTTGTTCTGGATAAGAGAGATTCTCCCGCAACTCAAGAGGCTCGTGATTCAGCACATGAGTATCATCCTTCACGTACTGTTTCAAGTTGGATACATGGAAAACATTATGCATCATGCTGTACTGCGGAGGAAGAGCAAGTCGATAAGCACATTCGCCAATGCACTCCAGAACTTCAAAAGGACCCACATATCTCGGACTAAGCTTCCCCTTGTTCTTGGCTATGGCACGGATAGGTCTGATCTTCAAGAATACATGGTCGCCATCATTAAACTGTCTGTCTGACCTGTGTGCATCTGCATACGACTTCTGACGATCCTGGGCCCGTTTCAACCTCTGCTTGATCAAAGACACCTTATCAGCATATAATTGTAACTCCTTGGACTTTAGCATCTTCCTTTCCCCAACTTCATCCCAATGGAGAGGGGATCTACATGGCCTACCATAGAGAGCTTCATAGGGTGGCATATCAATACTAGATTGATAGCTATTATTGTAAGCAAACTCTGCTAATGGAAGGTAGTAATCCCAAGATCCTCCCCAATCTAAGACACATGCTCTGAGAAGATCTTCTAAGATTTGGATAGTACGTTCTGACTGACCATCAGTTTGGGGGTGATATGCTGTGCTGAAGTTCAACTGTGTACCCAGCTCATTCTGCACCTGCTTCCATAAATGTGATGTGAACTTTGGATCTCGATCTGAAACTATCGAAACTGGTACTCCATGCAGTCGTACAATCTCCTTTATATACAACTCAGCAAGCTCAGGAACCTTGTTCGTAGTCCGCATAGGTAAGAAATGTGCAGACTTGGTCAACCGGTCTACTATGACCCAAACCGCATCATGACCCTTCCTGGTCCTGGGTAGTCCCACCACGAAATCCATGGTGATATTTTCCCATTTCCATTCAGGAATTGGTAAGGGTTGCAATAGACCACCGGGACATTGGTGCTCGGCCTTAGTCTGCTGGCAAGTGAGACACTTAGAGATAAACTCAGCGATATCATTCTTCATACCCCTCCACCAAAAGTGTCTCTGCAGGTCCTTATACATCTTAGTAGATCCAGGATGTATGGAATACTTAGACCCATGTGCCTCTTGCAGGATACACTTCTTAATCTATGACTCTTCAGGTACCCACATCCTATGCTTGTACCTTAGTCCACCGTCCATACCAACAGATAGATGTGTTTGGGGCTTTGCCACAAGAGCTGTCATCTCCTCCAAACTAGGGCTGTTCTTTTGAGATATCAGGAGTTCAGAAAGAAGACTAGGAATAATATTGATATTCACCAAAATAATAGAGCTAGATTCTGCTTGAGATGACCCAGAAGATGAAGGTTCCAGATACACTGATGCACAAATCGACTTCTTACGACTAAGAGCAACAACTACAACATTGGCTTTGCCTGGATGATATGCAATAGTGAAATCATAATCTTTAAGATACTCCAACCATCTCCTCTGTCGAAGATTGAGATCTTTCTGAGTCAAGAGGTATTTGAGACTTTTGTGGTCTGTGAATATATCAAAAGTAGCACCATACAGATAATGTCTCCAGATTTTGAGAGCAAAGACAATGGCAGCTAATTCCAAATCGTGAGTTGGATAATTGACCTCATTAGGTTTCAACTGTCTAGAGGCATAGGCAACAACTTTACCATCTTGCATGAGGACACAACCCAGACCCATTTTAGAAGCATCAGAATAAATTACAAAGCCATCATTCCCAGAAGGTAGGGTCAAAACAGGAGCAGAAGTCAAGAGAGATTTCAATTCTTGGAAACTAGCTTCACACTCAGGAGTCCAAACAAATTTGGCATCTTTTCTGGTAAGTTTAGTCATGGGTAGGGCTATTTTACTTAAATTAAGGATGAAACGACGGTAATAGCTAGCTAGGCCAAGGAAGCTACGAATTTCAGAAGCATTGGTAGGGGCTTTCCAATCAAGGACAGCTAGAACTTTGGCAGGGTCAATAGAAATTTTCCCACCCGAAATGGCATGGCCAAGAAACATGACTTGGTCAATCCAAAACTCACATTTAGATAATTTAGCATACAATTTATGGGCTCTCAAAACATCAAGGACTTTCTGGAGGTGTTCACGATGTTGGTCAACAGAATCTGAATATACAAGAATATCATCAATGAAGACCACAACATAGCTGTCAAGGAATGGCTGGAAGACAGTGTTCATCAGATTCATAAACACTCCAGGAGCATTAGTCAAACCAAACGGCATCACCATGAATTCATAATGTCCATATCGAGTTCTAAAAGCTGTCTTTGGAATATCACAATCTTTTACTCGTAATTGATGATAACCTGATCTAAGGTCAATCTTGGAGAACACAGTGGCAGTACGAAGCTGGTCAAACAAGTCATCAATTCTTGGGAGGGGATATTTATTTTTAATGGTGGCTTGGTTGATCATGCGATAATCAATACACATTCGCATTGACCCATCTTTCTTTTTGACAAAAAGAACAGGAGCACCCCAAGGAGAAGTACTAGGACGGATGAAGCCTTTATCAAGAAGTTCCTCTAGTTGTTTCTTGAGTTCTGCAAGCTCGGCAGGTGCCATCCTATAAGGTGCCTTAGAGACTGGTGCGGTGCCTGGTGCTAACTCAATTGAAAACTCAATCTCACGATCTGGAGGCAGCCCTGGAAGCTCCTCAGAAAAAACGTCCGGGTAATCTCTCACCACATCCAAGTTCTCTATAGGTCTCACCTTAGGATCAGGCATGGATACAACAGCAAGATAGGCTCTACATCCTTTGGCTATCAAAGTTTCGGCTTTAAGAGAAGAAATAATCATATTTCGGTTTCTTTCTTTTCTCCCGGAAATAGTCAAAGGTTTAGAATTGGGTGCACAAAAGATTACTTTCTTGCCTCAGCAATCAAGCATAACAAAGTTGGAAAAGAGCCAATCCATCCCCAAAATTAGATCAAAATCTTCCATATCAAGAAGAATGAAAGCAGATTGAAATTTATGACCACCAAAAGAAAAAGGCAAGGTTTTGGTTTTCTGAAGAGAAGTATAAATTTTGCCACTGGGAGTTGTCACATCCAAGATATAACCTAGATCATTGATCTCGAACTTGAGCATGGAAGCATGATTTCTAGATATGAAAGTATGTGTTGATCCTGAATCGAATAGGGCCACAACAGGATGATCTTGGAGACATATCATACCTACATTATGATATTATATGAGATTATGGTTTCCAAGGATTTATCACAAAAAAAAATTATTAACATTGTTACCTTCAATCAGACGATTGTCATTGGCTTTAGCTTCCTCTGCATCAATTGCAAAGACTCGGCCCTGACGATGTTCTGGCTGAGCCTGAGCTATAGGAACAGCTGATTGAGCAGGTGGAGCTCCAGGCTGAGGTAATGGGGCAGGACGATTCTGAGGTGCCCCCTGGACTAGATTTGGGCAATTGTACCTCATATGCCCTTCATTCTTGCAGTAGTAACACACTGGTTTCTCAAACCTGCATTTTCCAGGGTGTGAACCTCCACAGTTTCTACACCTGACGTGCTCATATGCCTATCTACGGTGTGATCCACCTCGGCCTCGGCCTCCCCGATTTAGTCCTCCTCGGTGTGATTGACCTCGATGGTGATTTCCTCCTCCTCTGCCCATGCCATGGCTGTTAGGCTTCTTCTTATCATGCTCCTTTGCCTTTCCCTTGGTGACGGATGCATTGATTAGACCAAGGTATCCCAAGCTTGGTGTTTTGCTCTTCCCTAAGGTTCTTTCTTGGGTAAGGGCATTGTTGATGGAAGCTTCAAAGGTAGGATGGGTGGAGGTACAAAGGTGAACTTTGATTTCTTGGTTAAGGCCATCTATGAAGTGTTCAATCTTTTCATCTTCATCCAGGTTGCGAGCATGATGCTCTAGGAGTCTAAAGGCCCTAACATAGTTAGCAACAGATAGGTTTCCTTGGGTTAGGTTATTGAACTATTTCTTCTTCTCCTTCCTAGCTGATATGGGCATGAAACGGTTGGTAAAGATCCCCTTAAACTCCTCCCACCCTATGGGGGCATCTGGAAGTGCTCGTGTATGGTAATAATTTTCCCACCACAACTTCGCGGACCCCCTAAGTTGGTAGGTAGAAAAGGTGACCTTATCTTCCTCAGGACACTTAAGGGCTCTAAAGGCATTTTCAACAGATATGATCCATGCATCGACTTTATCCAGGACTTCACCTAAGTCTTCTCCATGAAAGGTTTTGGGTTTGAGTTTAAGGAAGTCACTAATGGTGGTTTCATGGTTGGTCCTAGAGGATGAGACACTATTGCTGGTTTCTTTTAGGGCTAGGGCATGCATGCATTCCAACATCACCTTCTTTTGCTCTTCCCAACTGCCTATAGCCTTGGTCTTATTAGGGCATGATTCAGATTCATCACCAGAGCCATCACTAGATCTTGTTCTCTTGGACCTAGTTTTTGGAGGCATCTGCAAGTTCGTATAAAAGATAGTTTAGAGATTTATTTGAGATAGATCGTAATGCAACCCAAAAATATTTAGCAATCATGGCATGTATTTTTTTTCCAATTTTTCATGTCTTTTAGTTGTTCCCATTTCTCCTAATCTACCCACATAATAGAGAGAGTATATCATCGATCATGGTCATGAGAGAGAAAGTAGATGAGAAGCCTAGTGTATATTATTCACTGAATAGGTTGGTTGGGGGGTAGTCCTTAATTGAGAAAAGATGAGAGGAAGGATTTTTCTAAGGTAACGGTGCCCACTTTAACAATAATTGCGTCAGCCAGGCAGATAGCTTGCGGCGGGAACCCTCGCACCGTGAAAACGGATGGGGAGAGTATTATGTCAGAACCCTCCGCAAGGTACCATTCTAGACACCTCGGAAATTTAGTGCTAAATGTGGGTTACCCTAGGTCTAGGTAAGGTTACAAATTATTTGATACATATATATTGATTCATGTGCCTGCTCTGATACCATCTGTCACGGGTTAACAACCTAACTCCACTGTACACCTCAGGCGCCAACATAAGGTGTACAATAGAGTTAAAATTGCCCGTCCCTGAGTGGATCAAACACACGAATATATAAATGCACCGAATAAAAAGCTTACATACATAAACCAAAATGTTCATTACATATGGGCCCGAAGGCATAGGAGTTCTACGGAAGAAACTTAATACATGAGAAACTAATTACAGAAGAAAAAGAACATAAACTAAGAGTCCCATTTAGCTTTAGAATCCCCATGATAGATCTAATTTTTGTGAGCCAGCATATAGAGTAGCAACATCATCTTCCTTTCATCATGAGCATCATAAGCAGAAGGTACCTATAAAACATATGCAATTGGTACGCGTCAGCACAATATATAAATATATTATACTGAGTACGCCTCCGCGTCATTTGATTTACCTCTTTTCATACTTGGCAATAAGGATAAAAGTAAACTTGGCAGTTATATGTAATTACAACAATATATCAAAAATTAAGCAAAAGTTTGTTAACAACAAGGAACATGTATCTTTTAAGCATATTTTCCATCATCTTTCTCATACATCCGCCACTAATGGCTTTGATGCTTTCAGGCCTTTATGATCTACTACCAAAGAGTTTGAGATCATTTTATATGTGTGATCTACTACCAAAGAGTTTGAGATCATTACACATGTGATCTACTACCAAAGAGTTTGAGATCACTTCCATGCACTAGACTACCAAGTACTCATATGATGGACACTATAGATATTATGTTTGCAGGTGTTTGAAACTATACATATAGAAATTCAAGCAAAATATCAAATCATGCATAGCATCATACAAGACATTCATTTCATTCAATATCTTATGCCAAGTGTTCTACATATTCATATATCTCAAGCATTAAGTATAGTAGGCCAACAAGAGGTAATGGCATACCTTCTACTCATAAGTGGGGAGTCCAGAGATGCTCCTCACTGATACCTTTGATTTCCTGAAATTATTAGAGATTTGGCATTTATTAGATATATTGTTCAAATTACCCTTATTCTAAAGAGTATATAAAAAGGCCCCTTTATAGATTTGGAGTCATGAGAGTTGAGTAAGGATCATAGAGTATGGAGTTGAGTCCAAGATTATTATTGTCACATCAGAGTAGGTTCATAAAGTCAGCATCATGGTCTAAAGATCATATTAATTAATTATGCACATTTTGGTAGGTCAAAATAGGGAAAGGAGTGATAAATAGGTTTTATTGATAATTGAGTCATAATAAAAGTATCTGATCATTTCATGATGATAAGGATGCAAAAAAAGATGATTATCACATGTTTTTGGTGATTTAAACAGATTCGAATATTTTCCAAATAATTAACCAAAATATGAACATTTTTAGGCATGAGAATTTACTCGAGTCAGATTTAGGGTCAATAGATGTCAAAATCGTGATCCTCGTATTTTTCTGATCAAAATAGAGTACTTATTCGTATTTTTCTGACACTCCTACTAATTTTTACGAATTTCCCAATATTAACTCATAAACTAAAATTCGATTTTTTTATAATTGAAAACTAGGGAGAGCGTGGACCGTTGGATGATCAGATCCAACGGCCAAGATTTCATGCGCACAAAACAAAGCTCAAATCGCTTACAGGTTGACGGTGAGATCTCCGGCGAGCTCTCTCTGGAGTCTTGGACTTCCTCGTGCACGGGTGAAGATTGGACTAGCTTCGTGGGAGCTCCCCGCAGCTGGATGGCCGGTCCTCGGGTCGTGGCTCCCCTGGGATCACCGGGTCGGCTAGGAGACCGGCGAGCTTCACGACTTGCGGCGGAGGAAGATAGAAGGGGGGAGCAGCAGGTGAGGAAACTCGGCTTTGAGGTGCCGGTTGGATGGAGCGGAGCTTTGCGGAGCTCGAGGATCAGTTGATGGTGGGTGAGGAGGTCAGGAGCAGCCCTCCCAGCTGCTCGACGGCGGCGGACAGAGCTAGAAGAAGGAGCACAGTGCTCGGGGCAAGGTGTACTCGTTCTAGGCGAATTGAGCCTCGAGGGACGTCAAAGGGAGGTCGGGGAAGGAGATGGAGTGCTTAAATAGAGGTGGGGGTGCGTGAATCGCAAACGCCCAATTGGGCTCCGCGGTGGTTGGAGAAGGGGTCTCACCGGCAAGGTCGTGCGCGGGGTTGTGCTCACTTTTGGAGGTCGTGCGAGAGATCACTGGGTTCGTGGAGGTTAGGTGGAGGCAATGCCTCAGTTGGTTGCTCGTGAAGCGGCGTGGAGTGGCGAGGAGTGGTCCGAGGTGGCTGTAGCCACGTCCTCGCGGGTCAAACGGAGGAAGAGGATGACTGGATGGCCGTCCGATCCACCCAGGATCCATGGACGTGCCATCTGATGGTCGCAATTGCTCAGGAGAGGCAGGTGACGTCAGCGCTGCGAACCAGGGAGGAAAAATAACCAAAGCTATAGCTTGATAATTGAAATCGTGACATGTATTGATCAAACATTAATAGAACTTGTAAAAATCGTAGAGGGAGCTAGGAATGTCTGAATGACATGAAATTTGGAACATAGCTTCACCATAGCATACCCCACATGTTGGTAAAGTTTGGGCTCGAAATTCCAATCTTTGAATGACTAACTAACTTTAGGAGAATTAGGGTTTTGAAATATATTGAAGATTAAAGGAACAAAGTATAAAAGAATTAAAAAAAATTCACTTTATCACAAACTCCAAGGACCTGAGAGTACAGAGACGACACATAGGACTCATATCTACAAGACATGACAGACAGTACACTCAACGTGAGCTGTCACTGCTGCCTCAGCTGTTGTTCTTCCTCTACAAAAAGGTCTTCACCTCCTCGTGCACGTCCACCTAAAAATTTGGGAACCACAGGGGTGAGACAATTGTAATTGTCCCAACGAGAGATATAACTCTCCGCCGACCATATTATTATCACAGATTAAACATTTTTAAACTGAGCAGAGGTTCTTTCTATATTAATAAGCAGGATAATTCATTATATGAACAAAATGAAGTAATCTCCTTTCATAAGGAGAACATTGCATCTACCCATGGTAGATTATAATTCATCTATCTGCTTTGCGAGGAATGTAAAGAAACATAAATAACATCTATCAACTAGAATGTATAACTGTATTGTGCATCAAGCAATGTTTTCCATATTCAATCCTTAAGCAGATATGCTACACGGCTAATTACATTTTACAATCACACTTATGCCCTGTGGAAGTGAGCCGTACCGCTCAAATCCAACCGACCATTGCGAAGTCGAAATCGGTACCATACAAGGTCCATGGAAGAGTCAGACTCCATGACCTCCCATGTCTCGATCAGTGTGAGACCACAAGTAGGACCGCAGTCTCTTTCTTAAGTGACCTTAGTCACACAGGGTCAGGCTACCCTCTGCCTAGCCCACCTTGGTACAGGTGTCAGCGCTAGTGAATCGAGCCATGGGCCAGTTCACCGTGCTCCCTGAGCCATGAACGCATTCGTGCTCTATCACACTGAGCCATGGGCCTATTCACCATGCTCTTATCACACTGAGCCATGGGCTTGAAACCGTGCTCTGGAGTCTACAACTGAAATTGAACTCTAACCTTCCTATTTGTGGCTAGGAGCAACCCTGCATATTCAACAATATGCGCTCCGGATTAACCCGTAGGAGAACCTATTTCACCATCACCAGCTGCTGACGATGATGGATCTATGGCCAGGGCACTACATGATAAAATTCCACTTGATTAATTAAGTGCATTACCATATTCTTTTAGCATCAGTCAAGTTTTCACACATGAATTATTATGACAAATGCTACAAAGAAAGGTATAATACATCTATCATGTACTTTTCAAATCTTTAAAACACATGATACTTGGGATCTCAGTCTCTTATTACATTACTGGGAATTCTCATCCCTTCACATAATCATTATCATGATTGCTGGATATGGGTATTCAAACCCTTAGATCATCACATAACATTGTTACTTCTATAACAGGTAACCATTACCTCTAGGTCCTCAGACCAAGGTATTTATTTCACTTGTTGTGCAAGTATTCACATGGCTCACTAGGACATTACACATCTTGTCACCTCTCACTAGGAAACAACTTTTTCACATGGATCACAAGGCCACTACATATCTTGTCACCTTTCACTAGGAAACAACTTATTCACATGGCTCACAAGGCCATTACACATCTTGTCACCTCTCACTAGGCAACAACTTATTCACATGGCTCACAAGGCCATTCACATCTTGTCACCTCTCACTAGGAAACAAGTTACTCACGTGGCTCACAAGGCCATTCACATCTTGTCACTCTCACTAGGAAACAACTTATTCACATGATACTTGTTATGTAAGTATTTAACATGCCTTATAAGGCTTATGCAATAAGAGAAATACAACCTCCCCATCATTAGGGTTAGGATTTTCCTTTCTTATCGATAATGGTTTCTCTTACATATCATTACCCTTCATTAGGGTTAGGGTTTTCCATTATTAACCATTTAGGTTTTCAAGATCATATTACCAATGATCAAACCCTAATTCATTGGTCCACACATCTATGAGAAAACATTGATATCATGAGTATTCAATCATACTTATTTATTCTCATCATTTATCATTAAATGAATCATCAACACAAGGTATGAGTTCGTCTCTCATCCTTACTAGGGTATGATTACATCATAATTTATTAACTTGGCTTAACCCTTTCTCAATGTATGTTATCCTACACTTATAAAGTGCATTAAACTTATTACAACTCAATGTAACAATTGACATAACACACTTCATGTGTTACTCATCCAAGTATATTGGATTTTAGGTGCATCAAGGTATATCAACCTTGAAGTGTTGGATGTGATATCTATCATGTCTTGATGTATCACTTCCCTCATCACTTTTAGCTTTACTTAAATTCATCAACTTATCTTGTATTAGGGTATGTCCCATCCTAATACTTTATGCACTAGCTCATCACATTTATCATGTAATGTATTGGCCATAAGTCACACAATTGAATTATTCAACCATCATTAATGATATGAACTCATCTCGGGTTAAGGCATTATTGATATAGGATTAACCATTATCAACAACTCTAGGTGTTTCACCTATCAAGGTATTATCCACACCATTACTTGGTGTTACACTCATCACTTCTAAGAGTGTCTTGCCCTTACCTTTACAAGGTGTATAGGGTTAAATCATGTGCATATGTTCACCATATCGGGTTGTAGGTGTATAGACACTCAATATATCGGGATAGGATTTGCACTTGTCTCCATATAGGGCATGAGGTACCTTATTGACCTCATATCGGCCACAAGATATATGTATGTGTCACCCATGATACTTATGAGGTATCAACCTATCACCATGTCGGGCTAGAAGTACATTCAATCATCCTATCGGGCTAGTCACCATGTAGGGTTAGCCATGACGGGCTAGGGTTACCATATTGGTTAGATTTGTGTATCGTGCAACCATGTCATACAAGGTCATGTAGGTCTCATGATACTAAGTATCAATGATGTATCATATGATCATATCATGCAATAGCACTTGTTACTCTTCACTTATATCGGGTTACCCAATTTAGGGTTTCTTGTCAACTTACAAGTATACAATTAACCTTGTATCGTGCATGGAGTCTATTATAGACTCCCTATCATGCAAGCATCTCATGCAAAATCTTGTGCAAGACATATCGGGCAAGTCATACCCATATCGGGTTATAACTACTTGTATTTATACTTGAATCCGATATCACTTTTACAAAGTGAAACCATCTTCTTCAAGCTCTAGACCTTTTTTCTAACTGATATAATTCATGGTAACAGGTCTAAGCAACTACTAGAACTCGTAATTTCATCAACTATTTCAGGAAATTTCAGTATTAAAAGTATTTCACTAATTATAACAATTTAGGTGAAGAATAATAACATGGTTGAGTTCAAGTTATATAACCTGCCTTAAGAACCACTTCAAAGCTTCAAGCTCCATGTTCCTAAGGTTGAGTATGACCTTATAAAAGGTCCAAGGCTCGTTCACAACTCCTTCATATACAAGGAATCACCATGGATAAGTAATTGGTGAAGAAGAAAAGAAAAGTAGATCATAACCCTAATTCCATGCTTCAATTCAAGCTTGAAGACAACTATATCTTACCTTAGGGTTAAGTTTTGAGTTCCTTATCTCCTTGGCTAACACCATACCACTCTTGGGCGATATGGACTTCCTCTTGGCCGACACAACCTTGCTTGTGGCCGATACCCCCTCACTTTTGGCCAAAATCACTTCAATTGGCCGATATCAACTTGCTATGGACAATATCAACATGGTATGGCTGATACACTTGTTATGGTCGATACCCAAGGCCTATGAACGATATCCTTGTGCCCTTGCACGATATGCCAACCCTCTTGCATGATATGGCACTCACTTGCATGATATGGAACTCACTTGCACGATATGGCACTCAACTCTTCACCCTATTGGCCGATATCACCTTATATGGCCAATTTCACCTACTTGGCCGATATGCTTTGCTATGGGCAATATCCAAGGGCCTATGCACGATACCCTTGCTTTCATGTACGATACAAGAGCCCCATGCACGATACCACAAGGTAGGAGGGTGGTAAGGGTCACAAAATTGCACCAAGGGGTGAAACTAGGGGTATATATACTTGTTGATCATGAAGAAAGGCAAAAAATGAGGTGTCAACATTTTGAGCTAGTAGGTGCCACGTGTCATGCATGGGTTACATGTGTACATGCATGCATCATCATTTATCTTGTCTTGCAAAACAGTTTAGGATCATCTAGTGATGCAAATTCGTCCATTACTTATCCATTTGGATAAGTCATCTAGGTTTAATCACTATTTTAAGTCAAGCCGATACACTTTTTCTAAGGACACTTGTTGGCCGTCACACCTCACCTCCTTGAGGTTCTTTGCACGATATGGACTTTGCCAAGAGTTCACAAAATGATATGGGACACCTCCTTGGGCTCCATGGACTTGTTGGCCGTCAAACCCTTCCTTACTTTCCATAATCCCTTTACCATATACTACTATTCCACAAGTCATCTTTAACTTCTAGTTTTCTCTTATGATCATGTTGCTTCTTTTAGGTGTATGATCATGTATACCATGTTGCATATATTTCCTTTTTATCCTTATACTAATGTGAAGTTGAAATTATAAATCAATAATCTCTCTACTAGTTTCACCTCATGTTTAATACATTACATATCCATCATTTTAAATCAAACGGCTCATGTATGGGTCAAACTTATTTTCTCTTTCAATCAAGTTTTTACCTCTTGAATATAGTTTACCTTTATATGACTTATATATTGGTTAAGCTACACTTTTGTTCTTCTTTTAGAGACTAGTTTTTCGTTCTATAGAGACTTAGATTCCAAAGGTAGTAAGGATGAGTGTATTATACTTGATAATAAAGGTATACATTCCATATTCTCAATTATATCATAACCCTCATTCCTTAATCAGGCTCATTATTTCCAACATTTCTCTTTGTTTCAACTAAGTTTGTTACTCTAGTCTTATGATTTACATATTCATCCAATTTTCTTTACTTTAACTCTTTTGAAGACTCTTCATTTCTATGTACTTATCGAATACTTAAATCTTTTCTTCTATTTTCCTTTTGCTTTGGAGTACATAAAAACATTGTACTCGGTTATATAATCCATTCTTCATGATTGATTCTTACTATCTTGGCCCTTACATACTTTCCTCATATCTTTTCTATATTTCATATTTAGAGTTCATATAATACTAATAATTAAACTTAATCTAAACCTTACGTCATGTTCCTTTATTCCTAATTAATGATTTCTCATATATGTTAAGAAAGATGGATATTTGCTCATTATATTTGGTTCGGCCCAATCTTTAAAAAAGGATTGGGCCGAGTTTTTAATTACACTTAGGAGAACAAACAAGAATTATCGCCCCAAAGTTGGGTCTCAGATATCAGTTCCAACTGATTCTTAGCTATTCTAATCTTTCCCATATGTTTCAACATCTTATTATATATACATTCCCACTATGATGTGGGTCTAATTTATCCAAAGTCTACTCTTATCATATTATTAATAGGAGTCATTAGATCCTAGTAACGCATCCTGTCAGCCGGACCAGGCCGAACCTACAGTCCTGAACCCAAGAGCTACTCAGGATTAACTAACTCCTATTAATCTCAAACATGTGGAAAGAATATCCACTTAGGAAAAACTCATTCAAAAATCATTTCTAGTCTACTTCATACCAAGAATTTAAATAATAAATGAATCACTTCATGATATACAACAATATAAAATAACCATGTATATTCTACAAACTGATAATCTAAATGCACACATATAAGAGCATTTCTATTGATTTCCAATCAAAGAAGCAACATAAAGCAAGACTTTTATCACATTGTATGTTTAATCTCTTACTCCTTTATTACTTTCTAGTCTCCTAACCCTAAGCTTTCTAGGGTTTCTATCTAGCCCATCCTTCCTATGCATACATGGGCAGGGCATTTAGAGAACAATAGACAGAGTAGCTTGATACTGGTCAGCCTAAGTATCCAGATACTTGGCCAGGGTACCCAAATACCCATACTTCCCAGAGCTAAACACACACCACCTCTTAATTGCCACACTTATAACTCTAAATTTCTTAGCCATTCGTCTGCCACTACAAGGTCTGTAATTCCAACAGACTCTGTACCTCCAAACTTTTTAACCAGCTCATAGGATCTCATCAGATCCTTATTGCTCTGGGTAGAAGTTCACCTTTCCATCTTACAATTTTACTTGGTATCAAGGAACATCCTATATATCCTTGATACCTCATCCATATCATCTCCACCACCTGGACCCATCACCTGAGGATCAGGTCCAATGTGGCTCTCAGCTTGGTCCTCATGACCACACCCTCTTCCTGTCATCTACAATAGTATAACTAAACACTTCCTGTTAGAAAATTACAAATAGAAATAAGAAACCTAAGTCCTAATCCTATTGGTCTCTTATCGTCCCCTGACCTTGACTTAGAGTAACTACATACTCAACCTATGCTCTGATACCAAAGCTATTGTGACGCCCCGACCTCTGTGCCATCTCTAATGACCACGAAGACTGGGGAGTCGCCCTTGGTAAACCACTCTTAACTTTTTATTTTCTTGAATACTTAGATTAACTTAAATAAAAACCATAAAACTTGAATAGCATCAAATTATAATAAAACTGTGGAAGAGATTTTCCATTAACCTTACTAAGAATAAAAATAAGTTTACATGACATATTACATTTCTCAAGTAGACTATAAAACACAGCAGATAATTGAAAATTAACTACATATTTCACCACATTCTCTCTCTAATCCACCACATGCCCAGGGACCGAGGGGAAAAGACTAGGAGACCTATGACTAACTACTAACTACCTTCTATGTACTTGGATGATATTATCCTTCAGCCTCCTCATGCTGACACTGATGTGAAAAATGTTTCAGTAGGTTGGTGAGCTACTGGCTCAGTGAATAGAATTTCACCCAACCATCACAGATAACTCATTTATGTTTATAATTTAGAATAATATGCATGAAATACTACATTGAGCAGATCTAAGATTTTTAATTTAAACAACAGAAGATGTCAACATTTCATTATGATAACAATTGATGCAAAGTTGTAGATACAATTATTTAACAGAAAATACTTAAAGAACTACTGTTGTGAAGCTAACTCATATCTTTCTTAGCTCTTTAACTTATAAAAACTCTGTGAAGCTATATGAACATATTTTATCTTATGCCCTGATCATATGCAGTGTACTCCACATATGAAGACTCGTACCGAACTACGATCCCACCGTACAAGACTTAGCCGACACCCCGGGATAGCTAAGTCTGACTGATGTCCTGGTCTGCTATAGGACTCTGGCTCTCTAGCCGCGGCATCCTATGGTGCCATAAACTGGACTCCTCCTGTAGCTGAGTACACAGGCGGAGGGTCTGAGATGCTCTATGGGCCTCAGCTTTGTACGCTCTATGGGTACCTCTGGGTTACCACCGGGACGTCCGATTCATGTTGGGTAACCTATTTTCTCTTAGGAGACTTACTCAAGGGCTTCGTCTCCCCGTACACTCTGTGGGTGCGTTCCGACTCCCGTATACTGGACGCACCGCCAGGGTAGGTCGTCTCACCCCTAGGGTACAGACCTCTCAAAGGGGTTCTACGGTGTCAGGGCCCTAAATCTAATATTTTATTATCCTAGAAAGGCTCTTACTACATTGCATCTCTCTCTTACTTGTTCTGGACCTTGGTATCTTTATGGTACTTCATCTATTTGATTTCAGTTCAAATCACAATACGATATCTTTCTGGAACTGACAGAGCAGTATACTCAAAATCATTGTAAATATTGAGAAATCCTTATATCATGCATGCAGGCATATTTCAAATTCATAAATAACCCAAACTCATATCAATTTGGCACATAGATACTGAATTCATGCAATTGAACATCTTATTGCACTGATAAGAGTAATTTACTTCACATATAATAAATCATCCGTAGTTTTTATCATCTGAAATTTCTCTAAGAACGTGCACATTAACCCTATTCCTGGTTTGTGCATCACATAACTCAATTAAGAGTTACTTACATATCATAACATGAATAATTAGCAATACTTTAGAATCTCTAGTAATATCTTAGAGAATGTGCCAATTCATGTAAAAGTTAATTCACACACATTAACATAACAGTAAGCATGCAACTAGGGTTTATTTGCATATTTTTATGTTATCGTACCTTCTTTGAAATCATGCATTTGATAATTTACAAAATCTATATTACCTGGTTTTATATCCCAAATTGTACCATTTTCAGTCATGTATTACAAATTTCAACATTTACACTAAGCAATTTAGGTTCCGACGAACCATGTAAATTCACTGGTCCAATCCACACTAATCAGATGCTAAATTAAATCATATGAAAGTGTAAAGAAGCAATTTATGAAATAAAAAGTTGGGCGATGCTAAATACTGCCCAACACCTGATAACTGTTGTTATCAGCGAAAAACGCGCAATTTACCAAAAATTTCCAAACACCAGAGTTAAATCATGATAGATGAGTGAAACCCTACTCTTCAACCTTGGACTTATATTGTTCACGGCTTTGTTGCTCACAGCAAACGCACGCCTAGGCCAGGTTGACGGAAGAACTCCTTTGATAGCCAAATTGCAGCTAGGGCTACGGATTCACACTGGGATCTCGAATTTGAAGTTCAAGGGAGCTTTTCCCATACTGCTGGGCGGACCAAAAGGACCCCTTGGTTGCTGCCATATGTAGTAGCTAGATGCAGGTTGGCTGTTTGGCTAAGTGGTGGGCGGATGGTAGAGCTAATGGTTGCTAAGATGAAAAAGGAGAGGAGGAAGGGAGGAGAAGAAGAAGGGAAGAAGAAAAAGAAGCTTGTGTTGCTGAATCGGCCAAAGAGGCCAAGAAATCGTTCGTCGTTCCAGCTGCGATTCGCACTACTACATAAACCGACTAAAGAAAAATGATCACTCGAGGAGATAAAGGAAACAGGAAAGGAAAAAGGGGTTTATAAATCGATAACTTGGAAAATTTGCAGATCAAACCCCAGAAATTGAAAATTCTATAACTTCTGCCTCGTAGGTCCAAATCACACGATTTCTTTTACAACTTTTCAAGCACGAGATCCTCTACCTTATCAAGGAATGAAAACATGCTAATTATACTATTTCACTGGATCAAAGCTCTAATTGCATTGTGATCACTTAACTTAACTTAATCATATTAATTATGCACTAATTGTATCTTATGTACTTAATTCAAGTTAATCAACTTGATGATGCACTAACCACCACATGAGCACTTAACTTATCTCAATTAACTTAATTATGCACTAATCATGATACTTACTAGTTAACTTTGAAACGGGTCATAACACTTACGCCCTCCACATATTCAAAAATATGCATTTCGGGTTAAGCCGCGGGGAACCCATTTCACCATTCAGCAAATTATGACGATGATGGATCTATGGTCAGGGCAACATTTTATGGTTTCTAATGATATATTACGTGCATTACAATATTCTTTTAGCATCAAACATATTATCATTATTAATCACAACAAATGCTACAAAGAAAGGTGTAATACATCTATCACGTACTTTACGAATCTTTAAAACACATTTAGATACTTAGCACTTGGGATCTCAGTCCCTTATCACATTACTAGGAATCATCATCCCTTCACATCATTATCATCATGATTACTGGATCTGGGTATTCAAACCCTTAGATCACCTCACAACATTGTTACCTCTATAACAGGTAACCATTACCTCTAGGTCCTCAGACCAAGGTATTCATTTCACTTGTTGTACAAGTATTTCACATAGCTCACATGGTTTGATCAAGTATCTTGTCACCTCTCACAAGGAAACAACTATACACATGGCTCACAAGGCTCATTAAACATCTTGTCACCTCACACTAGGTAACATGTATACACATGGCTCACAAGGCCATTAAACATCTTGTCACCTCTCACTAGGTAACAACTATACACATGGCTCACAAGGCCATTAAACATCTTGTAACCTCTCACTAGGTAACAACTATACACATGGATCACAAGGCCATTAAACATCTTGTCACCTCTCACTAGGTAACAACTATACACATGGCTTACAAGGTCATTAAACATCTTGTCACCTCTCATTAGGTAACAACTATACACATGGCTCCCAAGGCCATTATTAGGGTTAGGGTTTCCCTTTATAGCTGAATAGGGTTTCAAGTTCATATCATTAATCCAAACCCTAATTCATTGCTCCACACATCTAGGAGCATACATTGAAATGATAAGTATTCAATCATACTTATTTATTCTCGGCATTTATCATCAAATGATTATCAACACAAAGTATGAGTTTCTCTCTCATCCTCATTGGGATGTTGATTACATCATACTTTATTAACTTGGCTTAACCCTTTCTCAAGGTATATTAGCCTACACTTATCAAAGTGCATTCAGTGCATTACATCTTAATGTAACAATTGACATGACACATTTCATGTGTTACTCATCCAAAAATATCAAGGTATATCATCTTTAAGGTGTTGGATGTGATATTTATCATGCATTGGTGTATCACTTCCCTCATCACTTTTAACTTCCTTAAGTTCATCAACTTATCTTGTATTAGAATATTTCCCATCCTAATACTTTATGCACTAACTCATCGCATTTATCCTGTATTTGAATTGTCCAACTATCATCAAGTGATATGGACTCATCTCGAGTTAAGGCATTGTTGATATAGGGTTGACCATTATCAACCATTTTAGTTGTTTCACATATCAAAGTATTAACCACACCCTTGCTTGGTGTTACACTCATCACTCCTAAGAGTGTTTTACCCTCACATTTGCAAGGTGTATCAGGTTGAATCATGTATGTCAAGTTGAACACATGTATTGGGTTAGGTGTATATTGAGCTAGACATCATCATATCCCTCATACCCTTACCCATCAAGGTATCAACCTTACCAATCATATGGTGTATCACCTTCATCATACATGAGTGTAACGTCCTCACCTCTCTTGAAGATATTGGCCACACCATACTCTAGTGTATTGGCCATCACATGTTCTAGGGTATTAGCCACCTTACCACTTTTGTCATCTAGTGTAATGGGTTACCCACCATATTGTTTTAGAGATGTGTGCTCAACACCATATCATCTAATAGATGTATGCTTAACCCAATATTAGTTTATAGGTGTATGCTTTCTACCCATATCACTTTAGAGGTGTATGTGCGCTTACAATATCAGGCAAGTGGTGTATACTTGCTTACCATATCACTTTAGAGGTGTATGTTTGCTTACCATATTGGGCAAGAGGTGTATGCTTGTTTACCATATCACTTTAGAGGTGTATTTGTGCTTACCATATCACTTTATAGGTGTATGTGTGCTTTACACCATATCGGGCAAAGAGGTGTGTGTGCGCTTCATACCATATCGGGCAAAGAGGTGTGTGTGTGCTTCACACCATATCGGGCAAAGAGGTGTGTGTGTGTTTCACATCATATCAGGCAAAGAGGTGTGTGTGTGCTTCACACCATATCGAGCAAAGAGATGTGTGTGTGCTTCACACCATATCAGGCAAAGAGGTGTGTGTGTGCTTCACACCATATCGGGCAAAGAGGTGTGTGTGTGCTTCACACCATATCAGGCAAAGAGGTGTGTGTGTGATTCACATCATATCAGGCAAAGAGGTGTGTGTGTGCTTCACACCATATCGAGCAAAGAGGTGTGTGTGTGCTTCACACCATATCAGGCAAAGAGGTGTGTGTGTGCTTCACACCATATCGGGCAAAGGTGTGTGTGCTTCAACCCGATATCACTTTAGCCTTGATGATGTCATCACCATCAACCTCTAGACTCTTGTTCTTACTATTATAATTCATAGACAACAGTCCCATAAAGATTTTAGAACTCAAAGGATCATCAATTATTCAAGAGAAATTGAAATTGCAAGTAGTTCAACAAGTATGACAAAATTGGAAGTGCAAAGTAATATAATTGGATTCAAGTTATATAACCTGCCTCAAGAAAAACTTCAAAGCTCCACGGTCCAAACATTCACGTTCCTAAGGTTCAAGATGACTTATAAAAAGTCCAAGGCTTGTTCACAACTCCTTCATATACAAGGAATCACCATAGTGAAGAACTTTGTGAAGAAGAAAAGAAAGGAAGATCATAACCCTAGATCCATGCTTCAATCCAAGGTTGAAGATGATCATGGCCTTACTTCATGGTTAAGATTTGAGCTCCTTATTTTTCCTTAGCACCTTGCACGATACCTCACTAATCATTCACGATATGCCCTCACTTGTGGTCGATATCTCGTTCACTTGTGGCCAATATCACTTCACTTGGCCGATATCAACATGCTATGGTCGATACCACTTGCTATGGCCGATACCCAAGCCCTATGCACGATACCACATCACCTATGCACAATACCAAGGCTCTATGCATGATATATAAAATCAAGGAGGTGTTAGGATTTGAAAATTTTCACTAAGGGGTGAAAGGAAGGGTATATATACTTGAGGTTCATGGGAGAGAGTGTACCTTACTACTAGTAGGTGCCACATGGTCATGCATGGATTTACACATGTACTTGGATGCACTCAATCTTTATCTTTCCCTGAAAAATAGAAACTTGAGGATAATTCATGGGATAAGGGTCGGCCCCCTTTGGTTATCTTCTAGGACAAGCCATTTCCACTCACATAATTATTATATTCACAATTAAATGCAACCTTTCCCAAGGAATGTTACAAGCTGATATCCATTGATTTATTGAGGTGATTAGATCATTTTTACAAATTGAAAGAGTTAAAAACACGATATGGGGTTCTCCTATTTTTCTCCTTGGCCGATAGGGACTTCCCATTTAACACTACAAACTCGATACACTCAATTCATGTTCAAATTAGGGTTTCCATTCAACCCCTCTCTTGGTCTTTTCATCACCAAGAATACTACCACTCATAAATGATTCAAACATGGTGTCTCATGCATTATATATCCTATAAATGATACATAGAGTAATTATAAACACTATAGAGGTGGTAATTTGCACTTCTACCCAATATTTTGGGTAAATTACAATTTGTACCAAAATTGGTTCACAAGATACTAGCATTATTCAAATGAGTTCAAACTTGGCATTTAGGCTTTCGACAAGACACCACTTAGTATCATACTCTCTCTTATAATTCTAAAACACTTAGGTTATGTTCAAAATGTGACATATTGCAATATAGCCCCTCATCTTGGGTAAATTGCACTTTGGTCCAAAACAAAGGAACATTGCTCACACAACATTCAATCAGGACCAAACTTGGAACATAAGTGTGTCACATGATAAAAAAACACCTTAGAGGATTATATTAAATTTCTAAGCAACATACTTAGCCAAAACAAATAAGGTTAACTCATAACCCAGGTGTGGGTCATTACATACGTCTTCAAAGGCTTGGAGGTGGAGAGGTCTAAATTGAGATGCATGGTGATAGGAGTGATAATCCCTCCAAAATGAATCAGGGGCCTCTTGTGTACTTGTCTCTTTACTACCATCATGTGTTGTAAAAAGAAGGAGCCCAATTCGAAATTCTCCTCCCCTAGCCTTAGCAAAGACCAGAGGGCATAGAGGTTTGTCTGTTGCACCTTCCCTTATCCCTTATTGGACCTGTCGAATATGGTATTGGTGAGGTAGGGGTCAAGGATGCAAGAAAATGGGTTCTTGATGTTGTTGACAGAGTTCCTATGCTAGTTGATTGTGTTGCCTTGTGGAAAATTTGTAGGAAGACTCCATTCCCAGCCGTAGTCGAAGCCGCTGGGTAGGTAGCAGACGTCCCCCATTTACAACCCATAAATGTCATTGAACTCCTTCAGCATGAGATGGTGGGTGCCTTTAAAGAGATTGAACTTGACCCATCCTTCTTCCCATCCATTCCCGTGCTCCAGAATTCATCATATCTCCAGAGATGGAAGGAACTCACAAGTGATTTCACAATGATCACCCACCTCTGTTGTATTTTGTAGACCCGACGGAGATTGTTAGTGAAGCTTATGGAAGTAGGGAAAGAACGGTCTCCATACCATGTTGGGATTCATTCTCATATCATTAGCTCTTCATATATCTTCTTATGGTTGACACTAAGGTGAGCAATGTGTGTTAGCTTTGGTACCAACATGGTGTTTCCTTCAGCCAAGGAAGAAGTTGATCTCCTGGACACCATCAGTGTGGTACAAGAAAGGGATGGAGAAGAAAGAGCTCGATGAAGTCTCTGAAGACCTAGGAGAACTTTCACTCTTCTTCTTATGAAGAATGAGGTGTAATTGTGATTTGAGCCCAACCAACACCCTTCCTTTTATAGCTATCGGGTTGCCTTTAGGATCTGTGTTAGTAGTATCGATGAAAGTGTTGGTATTACTAACTTCTTCCCCCATGGTCTGCATGAGTTGGTACCAACCGTTGATACCAACATCCTTCATCTGTTGATGTCCATGCGTGTGGATTGTCCCACGTTGGTTGTACCGATGGGTTTTTATAGTACCAACATATGAAAGTGCTTGTCATATCGGTACTACTGACTATTGGATGCGGACAATTGTGATCGCTGATGGCACACCCAAGGATTTTGTACTTCACGATGTCGGTACTAGTGAAAGTTGTTCAATATTACTGAGCTGATTTATTCTCACCCTATTGAATGATGTCGGTACTACCAATAGATGTGTTGTTAGTATTGAGTATTAAACAATTTCAATACTCTTGAGGTGTCTCTTACTATCTCAAACCTGGAGTGTGGCTCATGCATCAGTACTACTGAGTTGATGTTGGTAGTATTGAGCCCTATTCTATCAACTTAGTTCCTCTCCACAAATTTGGTCGTGTCGACCTAGACACTAATACTTCCAAGTGAAATTTTGGTTGTCTCTATTGCGACTATCGGTACTACTGACTTTCATGTCAGTGGTACTCAGTTGTTGTAAACTCGACCCTATTGTCCCTATGATTGGGTCGGTAATATTGATGATGTTGTCGGTAGTACCGACGTTTTCTCTATGTGCACACCACATAAAAATGATCAAGGCACCCTTTTATATATATAACTTATAAAATGAAAAATAAAGATATGAAAACTGCAAAATCTAATGTAAAGACCAAAATCCTAAAGAAGTAAAAGATTGTTGAGCTCCCTCCAAACAAGTTCCCTTATTTTACGTCCTAGGCTTGACGATCAAATCAAGCAATAAGTGAAGCTCGATGAGATTCAACTCTTCTTCTTCCCAAACCACATCTCCGCCAAAGTAGTGCTTTAGCCGCTGGCCATTGATAAGGAATGGTTCATCCCCATTTCTTATCTCGATTTCCACATGGGGAAAAGTCTTAACTACCACAAACAGACCACTCCATATAGAACTCAATTTTCTAGGGTGTAATTTCAACCTAGAATTGAACAGAAGCACCTTCTGTCGTGGAGTGAACACTCTATGTAAGATGTGGCAGTTATGGATATTATTTGTTCTCTCTTTATAGATCCTAGAGATTCCATAGGCATCTATCATGAGCTCATCTAACTCATTGAGTTCCATCATTCTCTTCTTCCCTGAATCATCTAGATTATAATTGAATTTCCTCAGAGTCCATTTGGATTTATGTTCTAACTCTATAGGTAAGTGAAACACTCTCCCATAAACCAATCTAATAGGAGTGGTTCCTATAGATGTTTTATAGGCTGTCCTATATGCCCACAGAGCTTCATTAAGCCACATACTCCAATTTGTCATGTTGGTTGACACAGTCTTCTCTAATATCTTCTTAGTCTCCCTATTAGACATCTCAACCTATCCTAGGGTTTGTGGGTGATATGGAGTACCTACCTTGTGTCTCACTCCATATTTTCTCAACAATGCACCAAAGTTCTTATTGGTGAAGTGAGATTCACCATCACTTATTATCACCCTTATAACTCCAAACCTACAAAATATGTGATCTTTTACAAACATGCACACAACCTGAGCATCATTGGTGCATGTTGGAATTACTTCCACCCACATAGATATATAATCAACGGCAAGAAAGATATGTAAATTGGGGCTAGATGGCACAAAAGGGACCACAAAATCGATTCCCCATAACTCCAAACATCAATTTATTGAAAGATGTTTAAGGTAATCTCATGTCTTTTTGATATATTACATGCACATTAACACGTGTCACAATGAGCATTGGCCAATAAAACCCACTTTCTAATAACTTAGATGTTGTCCTAGAGATAGCGTGGTGTCCCCCAGTAGGTAGGGAATGACAGTGTGCCAAGATACTCTCCATCTCACATTTAGGAACACACTTATCCCTACTCTAAATGAGTAGAATGAGATCATCCCAAATGTAGAACCTCAAAATAATGGAAGAACTTTTTTTCCTAATAACCCCAATCTTTGGTAATTCACCACACACCAAGTACTTCACAATGTTTGCAAACCATGGTTCTTTGCTTTTCATGGCAAAGAGTTGTTCATCTGGAAATTCCTCCACAATTGGTATGTCTATATCCTTTTCATCCACTCTTTCAAGCCTAGACAAATGATATGCGACCAAATTATTTATGCCTTCTTTATTCTTGATTTAAAAATCAAACTCTTACAGTAGAATAATCCACCTAATCGGTCTAGGTTTGGCATCCTTTTCCCGCAATAAATATCGAATTGTTGCCTGATTAGTATGCACACTGACCCTTGCCCCCATCAAATTCTGGCAAAAATTTTCAAAAGAAAAAACTACCAACAATAGTTCTTCTTAGTGGTTGTGTAATTTAATTGGGCACGATTTAGGGTATTAGATGTACAATAAATGATGACAGGGTTCTTGTCTTGGTGTTGGCCTAAAATGGCCCCTACCACATAATCTGATGTGTCTCACATCAGCACAAAAGGTTGGCTCCAATTTGGATCCTGAACAATAGGTGTAGAAACCAACTTCTCCTTCAAAACTAGCTTTGCAACAACGCTCATCGAATTTAAATTCAGCGTCTTTTACCAACAATTCAAAAATTGGTTTTGTAATTTTTGAAAAATATTTTATAAAACATCGATAAAAACCTACATGTCCTAGAAAAACTCCTAACTCCCTTCATCGTGGATGGTGGACGAAGCTTATAAATAACCTCAATTTTAACTGGATCGACCTCCATAACTTTATGGGACACCTTGTGTCCCAAGATTATTCCCTCACTCACCATCATGTGACACTTGTCCTAATCAAAACCAAGTGAGTGTCCTCACATCTTTGTAAGATTTTGTCTAGATTGTCAAGGCAGTCCTCAAATGACTCTCCATACACTAGAAAATCATCCATGAAAACCTCAAAACAACACACTACCATATCAAAAATATGGCAAGTATACATCTCTGGGAAATCATCGATGCATTACATAAACCAGAAGGCATCTGATGGTAAGATAATGTGCCATATAGAAAAGTGAAAGTAGATTTCTCTTGATCAAAAAGATCAATGAAAATTTGATTGTACCCAGAATACCTATCCAGAAAACAAAAATGAGAGCGGTTGGCAAGACACTCAATTATCTTATCAATGAAAGGAAGTGGGAAATGGTCCTTAAGCTTAGAGGAGTTTAAACAATGATAATCAATACAAACTCAACACCCGATCACCAACCTTGTAAAATCAATTCACTTGCAGAGTTTGTTGTGACATGTATCCCCCTTTCTTAGGAACGACTTGAGTAGGAATTACCCAATTAGAGTTAGAGTTATCATAAATTATACCTACTAGAAGAAGTTTGACTACTTATTTCTTGACCACCACAGTCATGATAGGATTGAGATGCCTCTGAGGTTGCACTATGGGCTTAGCTCCATCTTCTATGCAAATCTTGTGTTGGAAAAATCTAGGGGAGATCTCTTTAATATTTGCAATTGACCCAAACATTGCCCAGTGGTTCTTCATCACCACAATCAACTTCTCCTTCTCTAGGATGCTCAAGGAGGCTGAGATAATGACTAGAATATTCTCATTTGTTGCCACAAAGATATACTTCAAATGCAGCGGCAACAACTTCAACTCAAGATCTGGAGGACTCATTAGAGATGGAATCAACGGTGGTGTAGGTGGTCCGAGATCCTCATAATGTCTGGTGTAGTAACACGGCAATGCCTTGAGAAACAAGACACGCTCCTCTAACGAACAACTTCGAATGTAGTCATCCAAAAAATTCATAATGCACGCCTCCAGAGGTAACTCTGTATATGCGTGAACAAGCACAGAGGAAGTTGCTTCTTCAATTGTTGTTGGGCAATCTTCCTCCTCTTCATCATCAGGATATTGACCACCTTGGCTAATGAAATCTCCTTGGTATTCTCTAGAATCTACACTACCAATGTTCATTTATGTACCTGTGTCATCACATGAGCCATGTCTAGGAATGGCTTCCCTAGAAATAATGACACCTTTCCTTGGACCTGCTACAACATGTGACACTATGCCTTTTCCTCGGTCTTTTGTGTAGCTCAGGCATCTTGATTTCAAAGCGGTCTTCTTTGATACCTAGTGTCAGTCTTCCTCTTCCCATCTCTAAGATCATATTTTTTTGGCTTGAAATGGCCTTCCTAATAGTAGTTCATTATCATGATCATCCTACATTTCCATAACCACAAAATCTGTTGGAAACACAAATCCATCCACCTTGACAAGAACATCTTCAAAGATACCATATGGCCTAACCATGATATTGTCAACTAGTTGAATGGTCATGTTGCTCTTTTTGGATTCCTTAAGACAAAAATTCTTGAAGGTAGTAAAGGGCATAAGATTGATACTTACCCCTGAGTTTCATAGAGCCTCCCCAAACATGGTCTTCCTGATGTAACATCATATGTTGAAGCAACCTAGATCTTGCCTTTTTGGGGGTAGTTTTCCCAAAATGAAAGCACTAAGCTCCTTCAATACCACTACCTCTGAATTGTCTATCCTCCTTTTTTATTTATTATATCCTTTAGAAATTTTCTGTAAGAAAGAATCTACTCGATTGCATCAATTATGGGAATGTTGACATCCAATTTTTTGAAAGAATCCAGAAACTTCTGAAATTGTTGGTCAACCCGCTTAGACTTCAAGCTATTTGAAAAGGGAACTGGGTGTCACCAACTTCCTTTGGTGAGGTGGGAAATATGCATCCTTCCTTGTCTTCGTTGATTCATCTATTTCTTCTTTAGTTTCTTTGTCCTAAGTTGTAGTATCTGGTTCAACTGGATCAGTAGTCATTATTGGTCTTGTGTCACATGCATTATCCTTTGCCTCTGGAATTTTCCTCTTTTCATTCATCACTTTCTTCCCGCTGTGAAGCAACACTCCCTTCACCTGATGATTGTTGCAAGGTATGTCAGTATTTCTTGCAAATCCTTATTGAATGAGTTTCCTCAGGGAAGCCACATCTATTGCTATCTGAGAGATCTGATTCTCTATACTACAGATTTGTGCTCCTTGGTTCTACAGTTCCCACTGGGTCTGGCCAATGATCACCTCATTTTGATTGACCATCTTACTTAGCATGTCTTCAATACAGTCTATTTTACTGGGGGGCTGTCCTGTTGTTATGCACCAACCTGTTGTGGCTTGGCTTATTGTGCTTGGGATGGGTCCTATTGACACTTTTTGGGATCTTTCCAAGAAAATGTGGGATCCTTCCTCCAAGATTAGTCATTTCCCCTTTAGTTTTTCTTCCATGCAAACATGCATTATTCTTCCTCTCCTCAATAGGAATTTCCATCCTTCTGATATAGTTTATTGACTATGAGGTCAAGCTTCTCATTCAATCTTGTGATGACTTTAGACTCTCCAACACTTTTCATAGTTGTTGGACGCTCTCTTTCTTCTCCCCATGATTGATTCTTAGCCATAGTCTTCAAAATCTCATGACACCTAGATGACTTGTTCTTGAGGAAGAATCTTGTTCCTATATTGTCGAGTATTGTCCTCTCTCCTTGATGCAACCCATAATAGAAGATCTTTGCTTATCCATAAAGATCGATCCCATGATGAGGAACCTTCCTTAGCATGTTTTTAAACCTCTCCCATACTTCAGAATATGACTCTTCTGCCTGTTGTTTGAAGCTGTAAATCTTTCTGACCAACTCATTTGTTATCTGGTGGTGGGAAATAATTCTCAAAGAAAATGTCTATCATCCCCTCTCATGTTTCTATTTACTTGAGTAGGAGGTTAAGGAACTAGGACTTTGCATTGTCTACCAGAGTAAAAGGGAACGATTTCAAGTAGATGAGTGTGGTTTTAACCCTATCAATTTTAACCATATCACAGCTCTTGATGAAATTTTTGTTATGCGTCATTGGATTCTCTATGTTGTGGACTAGTGGCACCAAGCCCTGGTCTATCTTATAGTTGTCCACATTCATAGTTGCCTTTTTATTGTGCCCAACTAAGTTGTTGCAGATGATGCCTTGATCTTCTCCCAGGTAGTATGTTCTTTCACTTCTATGTCACACATCTTTGTTGGTTCGGGTTGTTCTATTGGAGATGGTGGAGTTTCAGGTGTTGGAGTCTGAATCAACCAAGGTGCAGAGTTATTGTACTCAAGTGCTCTATGTAGGAAATCCTCCTGAAACACACTTTGTGGAGTTGACCCTACGTAATCGATGTTTCTCGTCTGCACCATTAACTAGTACCTGAAAAAATATCAAAATTGACGTGAGAACACGGTAGTAGTGATTGAATACATATTTGGAATTCAATTTAGAGATGGTAAAAGAAAAAGAAAAATTGAGGCCTAGAGTGGCCGGTCACAGCACTCATAGTGTTGGATAAACTGTTTTCCCCGACGACGACGTCAAAAACTTGATGAGTGTATACTACACGTCAAAAATGCAACTGCATGTATCCATGTAATATAGGCCTAAAGAGGCCAGGATATCAAACATGGGGAAAATGTGTGCCCAAAAACTACTAATAATAATGACCCAATCAGCTAGGCCTGAGAAAAAGAGTGATTTAGTTAATTTAATGAACAAATTGCAAGAATTAAAACTAACATTACTTGTTGTCATCACAAGTGGAATGAATTCTTTAGGATTGTGGTTTCACCATAGCTCACATTACAATTAACATCATTTTATTAATATTAATCTCTCTTAACCTTGGAGAAATTGACCTGTAGCAAGAATTTCACACTCTCACAATGTAATTCACTACCTATCCTAATATCAATCCCACTCTCAAAGTAATTGTGTTATTAGTTAGGTATTTTACCAAAATATCTAGGTTATTCTCTTCACATTCACAGGCCCTCTCTCAATGAGTGACAAAAAATCTATCAATTTTCCAACCCTTACTCCCTCTCTCAAAGAAATTAATAGTCTAAAAAACTACCTATGGTGATCAAGAATAGATAATTTGTGATGATCTCATAGAAATATGCCCAGAAATTAAGAGAAACATGTATATTAAATCATAATCGTCAATTACAATGCAACAATGGGATACTCCCAGGTCCTAAGGAATAAAGGGGATTAACCCCGCATGATCTCAGTTTCATTACACATAGAAGAAGAAGAAGAAAGGAATGATGAAAACATCAAGAACAAGGAAAAACCTCTGAAGAAAGATGATATGGATGGCCCTTCTGATGAACATTGTGATTATTGCAAATTGGGCCACCAAAAGTGCATGAACCACCCGGGACATTGCTATCTCCTCTTTTTTCTCTCCTATCCACTCTCCTCTGTCGTATAACTAAAAATGGTGTGATAATTAGGTATGTCCAAACTCCACCTAAATCATAGACGTGACGTAGGGCATCATTAAGTCCCAATGGTCGGATTAACGATGATCTTTAATCTAGCCCGATCCTATCTTGCCAGTACTACCGACACCATTGATTATTTCCAACACATTGTAGCAGTTGGTACTACCAAGTTGACCATCAGTACAACTGAGATTTTCTCTGTATCAACCTTTTGACTTTTCTACGGGAGATGGTACCACCGAACTAACTGTCGGTAGTATTGATTCTTCTCTAAAACGCTCCCTATTGATCTGTCAGTAGTATCGATTCCTCTTTTGGTACTATTGAGTTTTCCTCCAGTTATCCTATTCCTTTTCCTTATATGGCGTACCACCAACAGTCAAGTTGGTAGTACCGAGATGTGTCTTTTCTTGCAAAATCACATAAAATATGATAAAAATGAACATAAGCTCCAAAATAAGGATAGATTGTTTGGAAGAGCAAAAATGACAATTATTTGATGTAATTAAGTGTCATGAGATAATAATGCTAAATAATGCACAAATGATATCTATTATAACCTCAATATTGCTTGTATTGATTAAAATGCAATTTTTCAGAAAAAAGGGATTTCAATGGAAAAATTATATGATTTATTCTCAAAGAATGGATTCTTTTGTAGAATTTCCCTTGTATGCATGATTTCAGGGTTTCTGTTGTTTTGAGACATCTAATAATGATAAAAGGGGAAAAAGGATAAAAGAAAATCCTATAATCAATAAAAGGAAAAAGAAATTAAAGATAATTGTGTGCATATGTGAGAATTGTGAAGAACTATCTTGAAAGTGGAAAAAGATGGCCATTATTGTTTAGTTTTTAGTTGTACATGGTTTCTAATAAAATAATTACCAAAATAAAAAGAAAGAAAGAGAAAATGATGGTTTTTAATGCATAATATGCACCTTTAAGTGGATGACTTGCATATGAAGAAAAGTCCCTCTTATTTTTGGATTTTGGTTCCAAACTCTGCACACTTATAGATTAAGTCATTAAAGACTTACCCTCAAAGTTTGGGATTAAAAGGATGAAGAGACAGAGATATGAATAGTTTACTTTTTCCTAAAGTGGAATGGTTTATAAGGCAACACAATAAATGTCACGTGTTATCAAGAGAAAAAGAATAAAACACAGACCCTTTTGTTGGTACATGCAATGGTGGTTGTTGGATAGTGGATCAAACAACATAAAACCCATCTCCTATCTCCAGCCAATTTAGGAAAACTAGAACAGTATATGTCGATCTTCTCGACTCTCTCCCCCTCTCTCTCTAATCTGTGAATTAAAAGGGAACCTACCCCCATCGGATTTGGGGAATGAATACAAGTTAAATAAACCCTAGGTTACCCTATCTTCATGGAAAATTGGGACTTTCCCCTTTCATCCATTGGAAACAAACTCTATGGATGGCTAGATTGCTAGCCAATCCTATAAATAAGGGGCCTTAGTTGGTTGTGAGGTCATCGCATGAAACAAGAGACCCTTCTGAACTCGATGTTGCCTCCATTTTCCCCATAGAACCACTCCCTCTCTTTAAACTCATGTTCAACATCCTGCCAAGCCCTTCCTTTATCGTTCACCCTGCTTCAGGCATTTGTAGAGCAATTTACACCCGTGGTTGAATCCGCTGGGTTGTGGTGAAGGAACGAGGACCCTCATTGTCCTTTCAGGAGCCTCAAAACCAAGGATCAACACTGGACTTGATTGAGGCAGAGTGTTGCTATGCAATGGAAGGAGCTCGCGAGGTTGAAGAAGGGGGACATGCCAATTCACCTATCTACCCACACGGCACACAAGGACTGAGCCTAAGGACAAGAGGGAGAAAAGAGGAATTCACCTCAGCTCGATGCCTGCTCGCATTGCGTGAGATACACACGCATCCAGAGCAAGTTCGTGGAGTCTTCATCCATGTGGAAAAAGAAAAAGGAGATCAAACTATTGATGTGGCTCTCTGTTATTTGTCCAAAGGTAAATCAATGTGAATAAGACTAATTAATGTAGCGTTATTTGATGGGAACATGTAATATATGGTTTATGATAAGAAAAATGCATAGAATCCAATAAAAATATGATCATGATCAAAATAAGCTTCTAGTTTGAAAAGTGCATAATGATGCTATCTTTAATGGTTTTAATAAATTTAAAAACCTAGGTTTTGAAGATTAATGGATTTAATGATGTTCCCTGACTATTATGAGCAAAATTTAGGTTTTTGACATAAAAGGGATGGATTAGATCCAATTGGATGATAATCATTCTTAATTTTCTTAACTAGGGTTCCTTGAATATAAAAGTGCAATAATGGACTTAGAAACCCTAATTTTGATAATTATGAGTTTTAATAGATTTAAATATGGAAATCAATCAAGAAGGCGTGAAAATGATGTTCTTGAACTTATTTTTGGATAAAGATCCTTAAATTGGATAAATGGAGTAATTAGGCTTTTTATGAGTAGAAAAGTGCTTTTAGGGTTTGTTGACCTAAAAAGGGTAAAATTGGAAAGTAAAACCAAGAAACCCTAAGGAAACCCTAATAAGGCTTAGAAACCCTAGAATGTAACCCCAAGTCAATTAAAGATGTTAGGATGAGATTATAACAATTAGGTTTTATGGATACTTTTCAGGATCAAGTTGCTTGATTTATTGTTTGGCTTGGTTGATTGGACTTCTTGATTGGATTAGCTATCTTGCTTGGATTTGAGACTGCCAAATTAGGTATGTGGTTATTCCTATGACTAATCGTTCTAGTTTCCCAATGATTTTTGAGGTTTTACTAATTTTTGGAAATTAAATGCTTGGATGAAATTTATTTCTTGCAATCTATAAAGTGACGATCGCTATCACAATATTAAGCTTATACCTTGCTTGAACCTGTGTACCAACTCTAGAAATTGAGAATGGAAAGAAATGAATATTCATGGGGATGAATAAATACCAAGCCCTAGATTGGGAAGGTCATATTTAGTCTGGCCCCAGATTGGAAAGACCAACATACACTTGGGCTCTAGATTGAGAAGTCGTTGGCACCTAGGCTCCATATTGAGAAGGTGGCATTTTCATCCACTGTAGGGACAAAACCCTAAGAGAATGTACATCAGAGATTTTGTAAAAATGGTTGAGAAGTTATAAAGAAAATATAAATCTTGACTTTGTAACAAATAATTGGTGCAGTTATGTTGTTACAAGTACATGCAGACATTTTGTTTCCCCTGCATACCAATATAATTCGTTAGACTGACCGACATTTTTTTTGTCTGCATTTTATGGTAATATGTTGTTACGTCTACATGTTTAATAGAAAGAGGATATTCTATAAAAGTTGACATAAAAAATCATTAATTTTTTTATTGAAAGGTATGTGAAAAGAAAAAATATTCGAGGAATTTAGTTAGATAGATAAAATTTTGAAATCATATTCTATTAATAGGGCATGTGAAAAGAAAAAAAAAATTACATCCTGCATTAAGCTTAGTTGTGCTAGAATTTATTAATTATTTTTTATTATTTGTAAAACCATATGATTCTATTTTATATTAACGACTCTAGCTTCTTGGCCTTGCTTAATTGGGGGTTGTTAGGGAGTGGGGTCATTACATTTCGTATCAGATCCTAGTTTCCAATATAATCTCTAATAAGTATTAAATTTTGCAAATTCTTTAGAGCCCAAAGGGTTATTAGAGAATTTTCCAAAGATGGAGGTGTCTAGAAAAGGATAGGATCACGATCTAGGGGCTAATAAGATTTTCCTCTACCTTACAAGGACTCTCGGAATCCCTTTGACTGCCTGGCCAAAATCTGAGGATTTGACTCAAAATAAGGTACCTCTAGGATTTCTTATCTACTTTCATCCCTTGTTTACCCCTTTCACTGGACGAAGTTTGCGTGCTTAAGGTTTTCGCTCTCTCTCCACCTCCTCCTAAGTTTTGGGGTTAAGAGTGTTAGGGATTATGGCATCCTCTACCAAATAATAAAATGGACATAATGATAAAGAGAAAATGTTTGATGGGTTTCTCCCCTGTAATGGTAAACCCTGGATGGACCTAGGACCAGTTTGGGAAACAACCTTAGTAGGAAAAGAGAATCGCAAAAACCTAAGGTAGGTTGTAGACCCTAACCTCAACCCAAAACCTTAATCCTGGGGTATGAGCAAAGTACTAGGTAAATAATAGTGCCACCCAAATAAACAATAAGTAGTGGATAGGTAAAGAGAGAACCCAATAAGTTGGATGCCTTAGTTTGATCATGCATGCAAGTATGTAGATAGGCATGCATGACATACGTGGAGGACTTGAGTATGTATGTGAAACGTTGACAATAAGTTATTGCATGACCCCCAATGTAACTTTTGATTTTAATGAACCGGCCTAGGGTGGGTCATCCCTGAAAAGGAGAAAATATCTTTGAGAGAGATACAACCCTAAATTGGAAGTTTAGTTATAACCAAAAAGCCTAAGCTTTTATAGGTATGAACCCTAACAAAAGTATTTTCCTGCAGATACAAGTGGGAGGTAGACATGCAGCTACGTGGAAGTGAGCGACATCCAAAATGGAAATAGGATTAGTTCTAAGCCAGAAGGGTAATGCCTAATAGATTGGATTATGAGATAGGTACACTGGAGGAAATGAATGAGAAGCTTCGAGTTACATAATGAGATAATTTGATTTATGATTACCTCTGTTTGATTTGAAAATTTGACTATAGTTTTGAATTTGGACATATGATTTGATAATACAAATATGTACACTTCATCATATAAGGTAGGCTAGGTGACAATAAGAGTTGCATCGGTAGGGTCCTTAATCTCATCTACAAAGAGGGGCCTCTAGCACTAGGACCATTTATAGGGTTAACTTCAGGGAGACTGAGACCCAGAAGGACAAGGTTGGGAACCTAGACTCCTAGACATGAGGTATGATGAGAAATATTTATATAATATGTCCTAAACCAGACTACCCCTGAGTGAATGATTTGGGCTATTGTATGGATGATCCCTAGAAGCTTGTTGTACACTAGATGTACTTGAAAGAATCAAACCCTAGAGACAGAGAGGGAGGCTTCTTATACCCATGTGTAGATAATACGAGTACCTACCACCCAGGTGAGGGAAAAAGAGTCCCAAGATCCTGGAGAGTTAACGAATGGTAATATGATGTGAAGCCTCAGACTCATATTGGTAGCCCTTGTGTAGGACTCAAAGGGTTTTTTACGTGGAAGGGAAAGTCGAGAAGAAAATGTCATATCATGTTTTGGTTTGGTACATTTTTTAACATGACTAATGCAAAGGAGGTAAACTTGAGGTTCCTAGACCAAAGAGGGGAAGTGGCGGTATCTGGCGCATATAATTCTCACAAGATTGAGTGAGCTCATAAGGATTAAGAATAGCACCCCCCCTTCAAGTTTGGGATAAAGGAAAACCCCACATGGAGTGTGAAATATGATTTATGAGCAACGCACATAAGTTGGTCTAAAACTAGTCCAACCTTGAGAGATGAGGAATGGATATGACATAATGGAAAACTTAGAAAAGGATTAATACATTCTCATCTTGCTAGCTACATGAATGGGTAGAATGATAGGAGATATGCCTAGATGTGATGATATAAACTTTGGATTCAAGGATGTTTCGTGAACCTTGGTGCTACCAAGCATTAGTTTTATCTTGTCCTGGGAAAGGACCCTTCTTAAAAGAGTGAGTTCTAAAATTAATTTAAGAATTGAGATAACATTAAACGTCACTTAAAATAACTTGAGACATTAAGTGCATGAAGCATAAAAGCACATAGAGTGAATATGATTCTTTAGACCCAAGAATGACCATCTCTAAGGGACAAGAAGAAAAGTCACTATGTAAGTGACATGTAGAATGGGACCAGGCCCAGATGGGTAGGTCGCCATGTTTCCCATGAAGGGTCATAAAGAAAACTATGAGTGCCCAGAGAGATGAAGGAAATTTGGGTGAGAATTTTGATGCATACAATGTGCTTGGATATCATCAAAGGAACCACAAGCAAAATGTGTGATGAAATAAAATAAAGTTATGATAGAACCCTAAGTCATTTGAAAGGTCAAGAAGGGATGAGATCGATAGGAGTAGGAATTGATTATTCCCTGAATGAACAAGACCATAGGGTTGGGAGGTAACAGCTATGTTTTCCCAAGGCCCATGGGTTAAGAGGTTGGAAACCTTCATGTGTTCATGGGGTCTGAGGGGTAAATGTGAGAGCCACTACCTAGATGCTTAAGGATAAGATCACCCCAAAAGTACCGACACCCTAGAGACCTTGAGGAAATGACTAAGGTTCATAAATATGAGTTTTGATAAAACTCAAACATTATGAGAAAACATTTTCCTATATGTGTACATGGAATTAAGGGAATGGTGGTATTCATAGTTTGGATTGGAGAATGATTCAACCTAGATTTGGAAATAAAATGGTGATGTGTAAATGCATCATCTCTACTCTTAGAATGGGATGAACTATGTATTTAGACTATAGGCAAATGCTTATTTCATCTTGTTATAAGTGTGAGAGATGAGACATATGCATGCCATACTAGGAATATAAGTGATATGAGGAATAAATACTTCAATTGGAATTGTTTTGTGATAATTGAGAATTTGGGGTATTACCGCACCCCATGAGAGGATATTGAATGAATGGTTTGTAACCCTAGATTAGTAAGGTCATCGCTAAATAAAAATCCCAAATGAGGATCAAGTGGAATTTGAATTTTATAGTTATAGGATTGAATCTAATAATCAAAATGATATATGCAAGATTTGAAGTACAAAATAACGATACATCAAGCCTGACTTGTTGACCGAGCTTGATCAACCCAATTAGATGACCTAGAGGTAGTTGAGATGAAAGGCTAGATGAAGATACATTGGACACATTTTGAGGGGATGTGAATGGTGGAATGTGATATGAAAGTCACATAGAGTTCCTGAGGTTTCACCCTTAAGGACTTAGAAGTTCATGGTGTACCATAAACCCTACCACCACCAAGATGTTTAAAGACTTACAATGATAATTTAGGTGCCCAAATGAATAGAGACATAGCAACATATGTTGCCATTTGTCTCACGTGCCTGATGGTGAAGTTTGAATACCAGCGACCTCTTGGATTACTACAATCAATTGAGATTCCTGAGTGGAAATAGATCACCATGGACTTTGTGGTGGGTCTCCCCAAGACAACAAAAGGTCACGATGTAGTATGGGTTGTGGTAGATCACCTTACTAAGTCAGCACCTTTTCTCACCTTAATGATCATTGCCAAAGTGATAGACCTATTTGAACTATATATTAGAGAGATAGTTCGACTACATTGTGTTCTGAGTTCAATTATTTCTGATCATGATCCTAAGTTCACTTCTAAGTTGTGGAAGAAGTGCATGAAGAACTCAATACTAGGCTAAAATTTAGCATAGCTTATCACCCCCTGTGAGAACCTGTTACACTAAATGAGATTAATCAAAACAAAAAACATGATTACTCACTAATTAAACACAAACCCAGAAAATAGGGTAAATTAAAATCAATTCAACATAACTATCATGATTTGAAATATTACACAAGATCCCAACAACTTGGTTGTATTCATATTATACCAAGAATCTCTTATAAATGTTTCATGACCTCATCCACCACATATGCATATTACACATGAAACATTTCCACATTTCATTTGAAAAAGCATATAACATGCTATCAAAAACCTGATTGGATTGAAACACCATTTACAAACTTTTTTCCCGAACCTAAGAGTACAAAGACGACTCTAGGACACACTAGACAACTAAATTACAACTTCTAGGGTTCATCACCTTGGATTCTCTTTGATGCTATGGTTTGGCTTCCACTATTGTCGATCACCTAAAAAGATGTGGTAGCCAACAAGGTGAGACATGGTCCCAGTGAGAGATATAACTCTCTCCAATAGATATTGATTACAATAGATTATATAGTATAAAAAATGAACAGTTGGAGTATTTAATAAAAAATTAAGTAGATTGTATAGTTCTAGCATGCTAAACAAGTTAAGAAAATCAACTTAGCAACAAGTATGATGATCAATGTCTATACATGTAATAGATAAATCCATTTCTTTTATCAGATATCTACTCAGGTTTCATGGAATTGCATTTAATAACAATCATCTTCAATAGTCTAACTATCATCATATGCCTTGCAAACAGCACAAGAAATCTAATGGCCTAAGAATCCCGACATCTTGAATATGTCTAGTAGCATAACATGACTATCAATACTAGAATGTTTAATAAAATGAACAAGTCTACATCATGAGTAGAGCTAATATCATAAATACAACTAACTGGATAAGCATGACTAGCAGTTTAAGCATTTGTAATTATAGAGGCATGGCTAGAAGTATTAGACATAGCTAGTATCATAATCTTAACTATCAATTGCCAATATATTTGACAACATAAGCATGTTTACAACATAACCACATCTACAGCATAAGAATATCTATTATCTCTATGTAAGGATAGTAAACAAAGGTTATCATCCAATATGAAGCATTGTATATAACCCTATACAGATATGCTACACAGCTGTATTACATCTTTTGTTACTGCCTTGAGGATTTGATTCATACCACCCAAATCCATCTAACCACAACTAAGTCAAAATTAGTGTCATACAAGATCTATGGAAGAGTCAGACTCCATGATCTCACCAACAACTCTGGGTCAATACGAGAGATAGTGCAGAGACATATCACTCAACTGCCAACAATGACATATAGTCAACTGAAAACAACTAGCCTGCCTTGGTACAGGTCATGACACTAGAAAGCAGCTCACACATGGTGGTTCTATAAGAGGCATCCTGGAGTTATACTACTACCTTTCACATATCACAATATCACAATATCTGAGGCATGACCGCAGCCATCCTCAATTTCTTGATATTAGGGTACCAAGTTGTCTCCTCATACTCAACATTATGTGCTCTGAGTTTCCCATAGGAGTTACTCATTTCACCACCCAGCAAGTTCTGACATTGGAATGCATCTATGGCACGGGGCACTACATGATTAACATTTCACTTGATTAGTTATCTCCAATTGGGTGAATTAAGGTTGCATCAAACAAGTGGACATACAAACCCTAATTCATCTCTAGCAAACATTGCTATATAACAACTTCAAAAGATATATCACATATAAGACGTAATTTCTCATCTTAACATCACAGGGCAGTATTCACCTGCCAATCAAGAGACTATACTTGTCATCACATCATCATCACATGGTACTATTCTCTTGCCATGCACAAGACTACACTTGTCATCATACTATCACAGGATAAAAATCATTAGCACAATATCATAGGGTATCAACCCTTATCAACATAAGTGGATTACACCCCATTCAGGGCCTAATCATGCCCAAAGGTCATTAAGACCATCATATCATTTCCTACAAGTTCATGATTATCCTTCTATGCCTTATAACAAGGCTTGACAAACATCACCACACATGTGATACAAAGGCTCAAAATAATTCTCATTAAAGAACTAAAAGATGTTCAAAGGATAACATTGCAAGAGTATCTTAGCAATTAAGAGAATTCTTTTATTATGTCAACATATAAGAAAGCTAGATACAATTGGCCATCATCACACTTAGAGTGTACAAGTTTAGTATAAGAAATCATAGAACATGAATCTATGATGACCACCAGTTAAACACATTAGAGTTTCAATCAATCATTAAGAAGGTCAATCCATCATTATATTAATAATTCATGAAAAGATAACATGTTTAACCAACATTCTCTACTTGCATCAGGGTTAGGTTTAGCAAGGTAGGTTACATTGAATTTATAGTTCAGCATTCATTCACAAACCTTAACCCATAGCATCCCCGCATAATCTTGGATACACAATGAACATCAACATCATCACATTCCATACCATTATCAAGTATGGATCCACACATAACTCAAGGTTTAACCATTAGGTTATAGTATACTAGAGTTCAACCACAAAAGAGAGTTCTCCATGATTATATTCATCATTCAAGGACTATTCATAACCGCTTACCAGCATTTGGTTATATTAAGGCTAGGTATAACAAGCTATACCTCATTAGGGTTACATATCAACAAAATATGGTCATTATCCATTCTATTCATATGAGGGAAAAGGTAAGACTACCTTATTAAAGGCAACCCTCCATAGGTTCCAACATCATGAAACCATACCAGCATACCACAAGCACCAACTTAGAATCATTGGATTGTTGGGAATGTAAAACAATTGGTTGCTTACATAAGAAAACACCTAAAACAAACCACCTATAAAGTCATTGAATTGTGACCAGAAAGAGTCATCATCTAACCCTAGACCTCCCTTGATTAATAACAAAAAGGGTACCATTAATTGTAGGGATAAAACCCATCATCGAATGTGAGAGTAAAGCCCACTACCAGTTGCATGTTTAAAGCTAACCATCAATGATCAACAAACGGATACTTAAATTGATCACATGGAGAAAACCATAAAATTTAGATTATTAGAACTCACATATAATACTATGGGATTCATTCTAATCCATTGGATGTTAAATCATCCATTCACAACCATTAGATCAAGTTTAATATTTTAAAAATATTGGTTGCTATGTAGGTTTAACCCTTGGATCATGTAAACAAAGAAACCAACCATTTAAGGATTAATTGAAGCAACTTATGATACCTAGTTACACCATCATGTGGTAATCTGAACCACCATCTATTATGACACATTATTCCACCATCATTTGATGTGGTCAATACTACCATCATTGAACACCATCAGATGTTCATCTAAAAATCACCATTGGATCATATCATCTTTAGGGCACTAATAAATCAATCGTTGAGCTTCCAAAAGATTATAGAAGTGACCTAAGGTGTCACCATTCATTTAAAAACATTTTTAATTACCTTCAGTTTCCACAAAGGAAACTCCATCGGTTCTAATATAAGTTCATGCATCGGTTCATGTAAAAAATTGAAAATCAACCTAAAACACTAAGTATATGCCATCATTTGATCGGTACTTAGCACCATTAGTTGGTATGTAAGCAAGGAACAAGTCTTCCTATACCTCAAGAAGGTCTTTCATATGATTTTAGGTTCATATAGAACTGGAAACAAATCAAGGAACACCATAAAATTCGAAATCCTAAGCAAGAATAGCATTTATATGCATAGATCTTTATTTTTAGACCAAGAACATGAGTGATCAAGCTTGTAGTAAGAAATAAAAGTGAAGAGGGTTATAAAACTCACCTCTATAGAGTAGGTCTGATCCCAAACAGCAAGAATATTGAGAAAAGAAGGTAAGAAAGCCCAAGATATAGGTCAGAATTTGGCCAAGTAAGTACTTTTCTCCACAAAGAAGCAAAACCCTAGAAGAAGAAGCAAGAAAGGTAGATTCTTGAGTTCTAGAGAAACTTCTACCATGGAAGAGAAAGGTTCTGACCTGGAGAAAGGTAGGAGGAAGAAGAACATAGAAATAAATGGAGTAAAGAAGGAGATACTTACTAGTTTAGGCCAAGATCACCAAAAGGAAGCTTCAAAAATGCTAAAGTTATTCTTCCTTGGGAAGATTCTCCACCTACTAGAAGGGGAAAGATGAGTTATGAAGAGATAAGAATAGATAAGGGACCAAAGGTTTCATTTGGGTTCTTAAGTATAGGTATATAAAACTTTAGGATAAAGAAAAAGAAAAACTAAAGGTGTCCTAGTAGCTCTCCATGTGTCCATGGCCTTAAACTATTAAGGATATACAAGAGTTGCACAAGAAGATGCTCCACTATTCATGGAGACCTTCTTTTACACCTTTTCTGGTTTTCCAAGCCAAACAAATAAACCCTTGGTTGATAGCTCCTAAAGGTAGCTCATCCATAAAGGGGTAAACCCTAAAATACCCTTGAAGAAAACACCTCCAAACCAAGGTTCAACTAAGCACCCCATGGCTCAAAAGGCCCAAGAATGATCAAAGAACATTCAAGGAGCATAATTAAAGTGATAAATTTCAAATAAACAACTCAATTAGGTAAATTTTATAAAACTCCAAAATGTGCATAAAATTTCATAACTTACACAAATAGTGTCCAAATTGAACCAAATTTGAAACTTAAGCTTGTAACCTGATACCAAAACATATAAAAAGGATAGATTATAGTTATAAGCATTAAGTTGTGATAATTAAGCATGTTCAACCATTTAATCTAGGTTAGGGGTCTCACAACCATAAACTCCTTATAGTGATTTCTCCCCCTAAATCCAAGGTAAACATAGATGGATACTTCTTATGTACCTCATCCTCAATCATTCTCATGGTTACTTTCATCTTATGGTGATGTCACATCATTATCGTAGAATTCGTATTCCTCCTATCTCAACTCTTACATGTGTCACCTTGGTTTAGCATAGGAATTGTTGTGTCGCCTATACGGGTCTAGTAGTACCTTTCAACTTGGAAATATGACTATCATCCTGAGCTATTCTATATATTGTACCACACATCACTTAGAGGACATACTTATTGGATCTTACCAAACATGAAACCTCATGTATCTCTTATCATATGTAACTTTACAAAGTTCCATCTCAATGATCCTTTGATGGTTGTTTTAATTAGCAACTCAATCAATCAGGTCGGTATGCCCTAATTGTCAAAAACTAAAAGGCATATGTTCTTAGAAGATTCTTCAATCATCTCAATAATGGATTGTCCATCTTTCTAGTTGAAGAATCATACACTTGTCTTAAACCATAATCAAATATAACTTCCTGGTTGACCTTGTTAGGGGTAAGGCAACGACACTATCTTCATCTTACCAGGATTCACACAACCCACTTAGTAGATGTACCATAATTACAAGAGGGTACTCTAGTTAACCCCCAACTCACTGTTGCTGAACTTATAACACATAAGTATAGTTTCTTCAAAACTCTTAAGATTTAGCAAAGATGTTAACCATGCTACTAATCATCTCTAAAATACTTTGAGAAGTCATCATTCAAATCTTGTCACAACTTATGAGATATGACCTGATTACTCTATTCCTCCTATTTATTAATTCTATTGATACATTGTTTAGTCTAAATGATATAACCTTAAACTCATCATGGTCATGTAACTTATGTCATCCACTCTAGCTCTTATCCATTGATATTTTGATCCTAGGTATATCTTAAAGGAACACGGTAACACATGTATGTTGATCAACAAACCTTCTATCCGTGATAGTGGTCTTGCCTAACCATCAGCAGATGTACACAAAATTATACAACCACTCTTCTTTTCCCAAACAACACTTTGAGGATCAACATCAACTGTCTCTCTCTATCGAAGAGGAACATCAGACAACTCATATAATAGATATTTTTAACTCATATATAGTTGGTACACTTTGGATACTAGGATTCATGACCTTAGTATCCACTACAAGTGTGGTAAAGAACTCATACCCTAGTTTCATCCACTTTCTCCACACCATAACCAACTAAGAACATATAGGAGGAATCCCCCTAACTATTGGAGGGATTAAAAGTATGCTCATTACAAAACATAAATATTTTGGAACTATAGTCCAAGGCAATCACACATCATATCAAAATATACATCCCATGATTATAGTGAATCCATGCATACTAAATAACATGAGATCCACTTGAAGGAAACGCCTCAAAAAGAAGGAACACAAAGGGAAACACACTTCCCTCATTAGAACAGCATTGTTCAGGGATTACTAACAAAAAGGTAACCAACTCTATTTATTTTTCCCATGAAGATTAAACTTTTAATGTATCATCTTACCTCTTACATCTTGGTTTCCTTACCATTATCATAGGAATTATTAAGATTATCACATCTCACCAGTCTTTTCTCATTAACTCTTCATCATTCATATGTGTGTAGTTTCATGTAATCATGTTTCTCAACCACCTATCAAGGAATATATCATCATATTCAACATTTTCCTCATTAGACAGGGAACATCTTGCTTAATTTTTTTCATATGTCATGAATATTTTACATTAGCACTTCTTACACACATAGGTTGGTCTAAGATTAACTCAAGTTCCACTTTATTCATATGCCATTATTCTCATTCATCTTCTCATATTACACTTATAATAGGAGCTCTCTCCTTATTATGTGAATTTCATATCTTGAACCACTTTATTAGAATAGACTTATCTGTCTTCTTGAATTATATCTTCAAGAACTCCTTGTATGGTGGATGGAATGGCTTAAAACCCATCTCCTACCTCCAGCAAGTTTTGGAAAACTAGAAGAGTATCTTCCAATCTTTTCAACTCCCTCCCTCTATCTTTGATCAGTGGATTAAAAGGGAACTTACCCCATTAGATTTGGGGAATGAATACAAGTTAAACATACCCTAGGTTACCCTACCTTCATGCCAAATTAGGACTTTCCCCTTTCATCCATTGGAGTCGAACTCCATCGATGGTTGGATTGCTAGCCAGTCCTATAATTAAGGTACCTTAGTAGGTTGTGAGACCATCACATGAACCAAAAGACCCTTCCAAACTCGATGGTGCCTCCATTTTTCCCACAGAATTGCTCCCTCTCTCTCAACTTCTATTCAGAAACCTGCCAAGCCTTTCCTTTATCATTCACCCTGCTCTGGGTGTTTGTAGAGCAATTGACGACTGCAGTTGAATCCGTTTGGTCGTGGTGAAGGAACGAGGACCCTCGTCGGCCTCTCAGGTGCCTCAAAACAAAGGGACAACACAAAAGTTGACCACAACTCAGTGCTGCTATGCGAAGGAAGGGGCTCGTGAGGTTGAAGAAGGGGGACATGCCAATTTACCTATCTAATCCCACAACACATGAGGACCAAGCCTAAGGACAAGAGGGTGAAAAGGGGAATTCACCTCATCTTGATGCCCGCACATGTGGAGAGAGATACACACATGTCTAGAGCTAGTTCGTGGAGTCTCTGTCCATGTAGAAAAGGAAAAAGGAGATCAAACTGTTGATGTGGCTCTCTGTTATTCAACCAAAGGTAAATAAATGTGAACAATCATACCTAATTGTAGGGTTATCTGATGGGAACATGTAATATATGTTTTATGATTATAAAAATGTGTAGAATCCAATAAAAATATGTTCAGGATCAAAATATGCTTCTAGTTTGAAAGGTGCATAATGATTCTATCTTTGATGGTTTTAATTAATTTAAAAACCTATTTTTTGAAAAAAAATAATAATGGATCTAATGATGTTCCCTGACTATTATGAGAAAAGTTTAGCCTTTTGACATAAAAGGGATGGATTAGAACCAATTGGATCATATGTGTTCATAATTTGCTTAATTAGTGTTCCATTATTATAAAAGTGCATTAATGGACTTAAAACCCCTAATTTTGATAATTACGAGGTTAATGGATTTAAATAAGGAATCATTTAAGAAGGCATGAAAATGATGTTCTTGAACTAATTTGTGGAGAAGACCCTTAATTTGGATAATCTGAGTAAATAGGGGTTTTACGAGTAGAAAAGTGCTTTTAAGGTTTGTTGACCTAAAAAGGGTTAAATTAGAAAGTAAAACCAAGAAACCCTAAGGAAAAACCTAATAAGGATTAGAAACACTAGAATGGAATCCCACGTCAATTAAAGATGTTTGAATGTGATTATAATGATTAGGTGTTTCAAATGTTTTTTAGGATCAAGTTGCTTGATTTATTGCTTGGCTTGGTTGATGGGACTTCCTGATTAGATTAGCTATATTGATTGGTTTTAAGACTACCAAATCAGTATGTGGTAACTCCTATGACTATGGCTATCACAATATTAAGCTTATAAGTTACTCGAATCTTTATATCAACTCTAGAAATTGAGAATGCTAAGAAATGAATAGTCATGGGAATGACTAAAGACCAGGCCCCAGATTGGGAAGGTTAGACCAGGCCCTAGATTGCGAAGGTCATATTTGGTCCAGGCCCAGATTGGAAAGACCAACATACACTTGGTCTCCAGATTGAGAACGTGTTGGCACCTCGGCTCCAGATTGAGAAGGTGGCCTTTTTGTTCATTGTAGGGACAAAACCCTAAGAGAGTGTACTCCAGAGGTTGTGTAAAAACATTTGAGAAGTTATAAAGGAAACATAAATTTCAATTTTGTAATAAATATTTGTTGTGGTTATGTTGATAAAAGTATATGCAGACATTTTTCCCCCACATACCAGTATAATTCATTATACTAATCGACGTTTTTTTGGTCGACGTTTTAGGGTAATATGTTATTTCTTCTACATGCTTAATGGAAAGAGGATATTCTATAAAAGTTGACGTTGAAAAAGAACAAGACTATATAATGTTTGGAGGAATATAGTTAGACAGTTCTCTACTTGGGTAAAATTCTAAAATCCTTCATTAATCCTAGTTGTGGTAGAATTTTAATTTTTTTTTAATTTGCAAAACCATATGATCATGTTTGGGATAACAACTCTAGCTTCTTAGCCTTCCTTATTTGAGGGTTTTCGGGGAGTGGGGTCATTATAATATCAAAACCAATAATAAGTGTAGAATAATAGACTGTGAGAACGACAATTATTCTGTACATCAAACTCCCCTAAGATTATTACTTGTCCTCGAGAAACACACCCTCAGATCTATTTGAGACAAGTCAGCAAAAGGATATGAAATATGAATTTCCATTCTCAGCTACTCCCACTTGGCTGTCCCAAACCAACCTTTATTGACTAATGAACAATCAACTACTCTCAAGTGACCAAAAATATCCATAAAAGATGTTCACCCTTAGATCAGTGAAACACTATCAGTAGAGAAGTTAATATCATAGTCAATCAGGCATTTTCTTGGTGCACCTTGTGATTCCATATCTACATGGCTATTTTCCTAACTACCAACTAATTTGGAATTCTCTCTCCTAATAAGAATGAATGAGGAGATAAATCACACACACACACACACACACACACATATATATATATATATATATATATATATATACATATATATATATATATTATTCTACCAATTAGAGCAATGAATGGAATGAAGTAGGTGGCTAATGAAGAGTCATAAGTAACAACCAAATAATTTATGCAAAATAAAACACAACGAACTTACTTAAATGAAGATGATGAGAAATGCATGAAACCTAATGTCTACTATTATGGGTGGAATGATGCATGTATTAAAAACCTCATCAAATGGATGAGAGGGAAATAAAGAATAAAATGCATCATGTAAATGTTTCCATTTCTTTGTGAAGTAAAATTCCAACCCAAGTTGAGGGCATCCATTCTCCCTATTTATTTCATAACATCAAAAAAAATATTTCCTTTTTTCATTGGCCCACTATTTAGCATGGTAGAAAGTTATGCTTGGGCTTCAATAACATATCTCATTCATTTTCAAAATAGTAAAAATAACTATTATTTGATGAAATTAATTGGCATAGGCTAATAATGCTAATAATGCACAAATGATATCAAAATGAATAATAAATGCACAAAAATCCTTAACAAACAGCCTATGAGAATGACAATTATTCAGTACATCAGTGATCCTCCTCCAACCGATAGCTCATAACCTAGAAGTCTCTTCCAATAGATCTCACCTGTCAAAAATGAGCCAATACCCTAGACTTTATCCAATAATATCTTAAAAGGTAAACAATAAAGAAACATGCTTCTGAATAATGACATATAATGGAATTATGTATGAGTGTGTTCCTATCATGGATATTCTTGTTCATCTCCTTACAAATTCTCAAGTTATCATAAGCATCCAAGTGGGTCTCATCCAATTCGTTGAGTTGTTATTTTCTCTGAGTCCCGCTTATGTCACGTCTACACTAAATCTCTTAGTTTCCCTAATGGATATATGATCTAATTCCACTCGATAATGGAAACTTCCCCGTATACCATTCTGTATAAATGTATCTCTACAGATGTCATGTAGGTATTATGGTATGCCCATAGTGCATCTTCCAACTGGGTTCTTTGATTTGAGTGGGAAGTGGTTATTGTTCTCCCTAATATAAATATAAAATATATCCATATTGGATAACTTTACCTTCCTTTGTGTTTGGGGATGATATGGTGATCCTACTTTATTTTTCAGCCATATATACCCAACGAAAAAGAAAATTGACTTCTCCAAAAGTGTGAACCACAAATCACACATAATGATTTATGGCACCCCAAAAACTAGATTATATGTGGTTCTTCACAAAATGAAACACAAGTCTAGCATCAATGGTGTGGGTTGGAACAACTTCCACTCACTTAGACATAATGAAATAAAAGTAAGATGTATACATCTTAATTTGGAGAGACAAAAGGGTCCTATTATGTCTATGCTCTGGGAGTCGAGAACCTCTACTCTTAGCATTACTTTCATGGGTGTATAATTCCCATTGAGATATTACATGCACATGATCAAGCCTCACAACTAGGTTTAAACCCGTATGAATTCTTATATTTATTTTGATAGTAGATTCACATTCTAAGATTTTCTTAGCAGTCCTAGAGAAAGTGTGGTACCTCCCAGTGGGAAAAGAATGACAATGAGCGAAGACTCTCTGAACCTCACACTCACAAACACATCTTTAGATAATCCCTTAACCATCAATCTTAAATAAAGTGGAACATCCCATATCTATTAGCACATATTATGGAAAAACTTTTCATTTTTCCAATACGATAAATCATCTAGACACACTCTACAAGCTAAATAATTAATTATGTGGGTTAACCAAACATGCCCCATTGTTGTTTCAAATAAAGTTTGAGGGTTAAAAATTATGTGCGCTTCCAATCACTGGTCATTCACTCTCTTTAGCTGATACAGGTGGTCTTCTACCATATTTTTGGCCCCCCTATCATTGATCTAAATGTAAAAAAAAATTGTAAAAGAATGATCCCTCTCAAAAGGAATCATTTAGCACCCTTGTCATAACAAGTATTTAATTTCAAATTGCATACCACTGCCTAGGTCCCTATAAAATATTATGTAAATTTATTAAAATTGCTAAAAATTGCAAGAAACTATTTTTCAATAGTGTATAGTTCGTTTGTACATCATTGAGTGTGCATTTTGCATATTAAATAATTGAAATTACATGCTTTATGTGTTGCCTCATAACCACTCCAACCGCATAGTCAGACACATCAAGAATGAACTCAAATGGTTGGCTCCAATAAGGAGAAACAACCATGGGGCTTGAACTGGTTTTTTTTCATAGTTTCAATGTATGCAAAGACATATCATTACACACAGACCCCATGTGTTTCTCTATCAAGTCAGATAGGGGTTTAACAATTTTTGAAAAATCTCTAGTGAATTTATCAAAGGAATATACTGTAATGACCTTGACTTAGGTTATGAGTTAACCCTATTTGTTTTGGATAAGTAAGTTGCTTAGAACTTTAATATAATCCTCTAAGGTGTTTTGTTATCATGTGACACACTTATGTTTCAAGTTTGGTCCTGATTGAATGTTGTTTGAGCAATGTTCCTTTGTTTTGGACCAAAGTACAATTTACCCAAGATGAGGGGTTACATTGAAAAATGTCACATGTTGAATGTGCCTTAAGTGTTTTAACATCATAATAGAGAGAATTATGCTAAGTGGTGGCTTGTGGAAAGCCTAAATGCCAAGTTTGAACTTGTTTGAATAATGCTAGTACCTTGTGCACCAATTTTGGTACAAATTGTAAATTACCCTAAATGTAGGGTTGATATGCAAATTACCACCTCTAGAGTGTTCTTACTTCCTCTATGTATCATTTATAGGAGAGATAATGAATGAGAAACCATGTTTGAATCATTTATGAGTGGTAGTATTCTTGGTGATAAAAAGACCAAGAAAGGGGTGGAATGGAAACCCTAATTTGAGCTTGTATTGAGTGTATCAGGTTGTAGTGTTAAATGGGTATAACGACCCTGTCTCTAGGTAACCCCCAATTAAGGGAGACCCAAAGGTCAGAGCCGTTATTCAATTAACAGGATCAAAGGTTCAACAAATAATCAATAATAATTATGAAATTCTACTAACTAATTGGAATTTGGTATAAAATTAAAACTTTACTTACCTTTGAAAACTTTGGAAATCTATCTATCCAGAGCTTGAATTATTCTATCTAATCCTCCTTTCACTTTATTTCTTATTTCTACAATGTGTCACTTTACTATTTGTTCTTTCAATTGTTGTTCCTAAAATGCCGACAAACAAAACGTCGGTCGGTATATCGAAATATACTGGTATGTGGGAACAACCAAAATCTTGCAAATATGGCTAAAAATCTAATTATCACAATCAAGTTAATTAACAAGCCAATTTACACTTTTCAGTATGACATTCTCCACCGCTTTTACCCTAACCCTGGCATACCCACCTTAGGGTTTCCTTTGCCAATGACTTAAGGCCACCTTCTCAATCCCGAGCTTGGTGCCTGGGGGTCACCACTCATGGTGCCCACTAGTCATGCAATATCATAGGACACCTTCTCATTCCCGAGCTTGGTGCCTGGGGTCACCACTCAAGGTGTCCACTGGTCTACCCATCTGGGCCTGACCTTTGGCATCATCCATCAGGGTGGCATGTAGGTGCGATAATACATACTTCTATTATTAATGTGATAATCATAGTGACTTTATAGTTTGCAAGTATGAACATCCAAACTCATAATGTGCATTCAATGCGATTAACCATCCAGAAAATCCTCAGGAAACTAAGGTGGTTATTCATAATTAACCAATTACTTGTTAGGCTGATTTGATATAGAATAATCCAATCAATCAAGACATCCAATCAAGCAAGTACAAGAATCCTGAAATCACATTCAATTCCTTTTATCAAAATCTATCCAAACCATCTTGCTATTTAGGGTTTCTATTCCTTTTTAGGATTTCTACGTCTTTTTAGGGTTTACTTTGCAATTAGGATTTTACTTCCCCTTACTCTTTTAAACCCTAATTTTCTCATCTAACCTTCACAAAAGTTATTAAGGTTCCCTTTTAACAACACATAAACTTAATTTCAGAAACAACACAATTCATCATTAATTAAGTCCATTAAGCCTCTTTTCATTAAAGCTACTATTTGTATCCTTTTAATCCATGACAAAGTCATTATGCTCATTTATCATCAATTCATTGTTCATTATGGTCTAATTCACATATAAACTCTACTTGTCATTAATTCTACATTTATCCATTAGAAAACCCTAATTATTACATTACTGGTATTTATCCACAGTTAGGAACCTTTATATTCAAAATAGCTTATAACCATGAAAACTTAGTTCTATAACTATATTTCCGAATTTAACTCATTAAAACCCATATTTTCCCAAGTTAGGGTTTCTTAAACATAATCATGTGCATAAAACCTTAAAACAAGCATGAAAATACCTTTTTCAAAATTAACTCTCCCTTTTATTCTTAATAGGTTAATATTTCTCAGAATCAGGGTTCCAAACCGAATTAACCCAAAAGAGTCATTAAATCTAAGTTCCATATTAAATTAGGGTTTTACCACAACTAAATACATTAAAGGTGATAACTTGGTGTACTTTTACAATTTCAAGCAATATCAAATTCCAATTATATTTTTATTGGATTCTTCACGTTTTTCTGATCAATTTTCATGTATTACTTTCTATCATCGGAGCTATAGATAATTAATTGCTTAATTGTGAAGAACACACCTTTTTAGGCCAATCACTGGCCGCCACGTCAGCCAAGCGAAACCTTTTTATTTTCACGCTGGTTGGGCTCAAAACATGTCGAAAAGACATCATCGCCCTCTGGTTCCTTTATGATAGTTGGGGGGCAGAGGTGTCTTTTCCCTCATTCTTCTTCTTCCTCGTGCGACTTGCCTCCCACGAGCAGTAGCCCGCCCGGTCAACCAAGTCGTTGACTCTGGGCATCTCTCCTCCTCGGCCACCGGTGATGATCGCCCCACCTCCACATGATCCTGTCACATCTTTTGGCGCCCTCTGTGTCCTCCGAATCGGTCCCCTGCAGGCGGTTGAGTTGATCTAGCAAGCCAGCGTAGCAGTACCTTCACAGAGCAGGAGGGTCTTCTTCGAGAGATCGGTAGCAGAGGGCGAAGAACACAGGGTCTAGTGGACCCTCGCGAGGATCTTCCTGGTCTCGCTGAGGCCTGTACTCCCCCCTTATATAGGCATGGGGTTTAGTTTCTACAGATCATTGGGAAAAGTCCCAATCATTTAGGGAACTGAGAAAATAAAGGTCCTTCTGGTCCGATTTGCTCTCCCAAGATCAAATATTAAATTTCAAAGACTCCTAATTGATAAGGGAGGGTGTATATGTGGATTGATTCCTTGCTTTTCTATTTCCTTTTCTTGTTCCTCACCGAGGTGCAGCCACCGTTAGATCCAGATCTAACGGTTATCGGGCCCTCAGTAAGAATTGAAATAAATCCGATTGTGACATTTAATATAATCCTTCTCACTTTAGGAAAACTTGTAAAATTCATATCTTCCACATTGTTTATCCAATTGAACCCAAATTTTTAGGGAAAGTTGATAATAACTTTATCTACCTCTCTCCCAAAATTAGGATCATTATCTAAAAGAAAACGTGCATTTCTTTTAGGTGCAAGATATCACTCAATTATATATATTTCTCACCTATTTTCTCTTTCTCTTGCTATTAAATTATTATTATGTGTTCATTGAACCTCAAGAAAACCCAAAGGAAAGGATTCCCATATTGGGGAAAATCTATTTGCCTTTATCTTATTTTGAAAGTCAATTTCTCATATTTCCCTTTTATTAATCAATTTCTTTTCCTTTTTAATTCTCTTTTTAAGGATTTCTCTTTATCTCTCCTCTATTTTCCTATTCGAATTCCTTTTAACATTAGGAATCCTTGGGATACGAAAATCCACCAAGGATATCTCAATTATACCTCTTTTCACATATTTTCCACATTTCATCATTGTTTGCAATTTATTTCTTAATAAAGAAATACTTAATTAATCTTTTCTTTTCTTATTGCTTTTCTTTGCAACTTTGGACTCCTTGGAACCCAAGGAACCTATTTGGCACGAAATCCACCTTTAGATTAAGTTCTTTACCTTCTATAGGTTTCCACATCTTTCTTTTCTTGATTTCTTAATTAATTGAATTTCTTGTTATTGGGCCCAATAGCCAATAAAGCCCACAATACAATAATCAAGGCTATTGTAAACGAAATTATTTGTTCATTTATATTTATTATGAGAAATCATATTTCTCACCACATGAACCCAAAACTCGGGGTTGTAACAATGGGAGTCCCTATCGGCCAAGGAGCCAAAGAGGAGACCCCCCATATTGTGTTTTTAACTCTTTGATTTTGCACAAACGAGCTAAGAACCTCAATAAATCAATGGATATCGGCTTGCAACTTTCGTTGGGAAAGGCTGCATTGAATTCTGAATATAATAATAATGTGAGTGGAAGTGGCTTGTCCTAGAAGATAACCAAAGGGGCCGACCCTTATCCCTTGCATTATCCTCAAGTTTTTATTTTGCATGGAAATATTAGGATGGAATGCATGCAAGTACATGTGTCAATCCATGCATGGCCATGTGGCACCTACTAGTAGTAAGGTGATGACACCTCTTACTCTCTCTCCCATGAACCTCAAGGATATACACCCTTCCTTTCATATACTAGTGAATCTTTTTGACCCCTACAACTCTCTCCCTCTTAGATATCATGCATAGTAGCTAAAGGAGGAAGGGGAGCTCGAGAACCAAGATTAAGTTGAGGCCATGGTCATCTTCAACCTTGGTTCAAGCATGGATCTCGATTGTAATTCTTTCCTTTCTTTTCTTCTTCCCCAAGTTCTTATCTATGATGATTCTTTGCTTATAGAGGAGTTGTGAACGAGCCTTGGACTTTTGATAAGTCATCTTCAACCTTAGGAACTTGGAGCTTTGAAGTTGTTCCTAAGGTGGGTTATATAACTTGACCCGATTATGTTATTACTAACCACCTATCTTGCTATACTAGATGGTTTACTTTTAATTCTGAGTTTTTCTTGAATACTTGATGAAACTATGAGTTCTAATAGTTGCCTAGATCTATTATTCATGTACCAGAACAGTTAGTATGAAGGTCTAGATCTTAAAGATGATGGTATCATGATACAAAGTGATATCGGGTTCAAGCACACAAGCAAGTACCTCTAACCCGATATGGTCATGTACATACATCACTAGCACGATATGCTTATGAGTTTATGCATCTTTGCACAACCATGGTAATGAAGTTCACATCTTGAAACACAATATGGTGTCAACCACATACCTTTTGCATGATATGAGGTCAAGAAAAGACCCCATTCATGATATAGTGTCAAGTACACACCTCTAATTGATATGATAAACCCTAATTTTTAGCAACCCGATATGGGTGACACATACATACACCTTATGAACTATATGGTGATGAATATTCACTTCATGCACGATATGGTGATGTGGTACCCCTTGCATGATATGAGGTCATGCATACATCTCTTTGCCTGATATGGTGTGAAGCATACACACACCCCTTTGCCTTATATGGTGTGAAGCACACACACACCTCTTTGCTCGATATGGTGTAAACCACACACACACCTCTTTGCCTGATATGGTGTGAAGCACACACATACCTCTTTGCCCGATATGGTGTGAAGCACGCACACACCTCTTGCCCGATATGGTAGGCACACATACACCTCTAAGGTGATATGGGTAGCAAGCATACACCTCTAAACTGATATTGGGTTAAGCATACACCTCTTGGATGATATGGTGTTGAGCACACATCTCTAAAATGATATTGTGGGTAACCCAATACACTAGATGACAAAAGTGGTAAGGTGGATAATACCCTAGAACATGTGATGGCCAATACACTAATGTATGGTGTGGCCAATATCTTCAAGTGAGGTGAGGATGCTACACCCTTGTAGGGTGAAGGTGATAAACCATATTATTGGTAAGGTTGATACCTTGATAGGTAAGGGTATGAGGGATATGATGATGCCTAGCCCGATATACACCTAATCCAATACATTTGTTCAACTTGACATACATGAGTCAACTCAATAAACTTTGTAAAGGTGAGGGCAATACACTCTTAGGAGTGATGAGTGTAACACTAATTAATGGTATGATTAATACCTTGATAGGTGAAACACCTAAAGTGGTTGATAATGGTCAACCCTATATCAACAATGCCTTAACCCGAGATGAGTCCATATCACTTGATGATAGTTGGGTAATTTAAGTGTGTGACTTATAGCCAATACACAATAGGATAAATGTGATGAGTTAGTGCATAAAGTATTAGGATGAGAAATACCCTAATACAAGATAGGTTGATAAACTTAAGTAAGTTAAAAGTGAGGGAAGTGATATACCAAGGCATGATAAATATCACATCCAGCACCTCAAGGTCGATACACCTTGATGCACCTCAAATCCAATTTACTTGGATGAGTAACACATGAAGTGTGTCATGTCAATTGTTACATTAAGATGTAATGAGTTTAATGCACTTTGATAAGTGTAGGCTAGCATACCTGGAGAATAAGCCAAGTTAATAAAGTATGATGTAATCAATATCCTAGTGATGATGAGATAGAAACTCATTCTTTGTGTTGATAACCATTTAATGATAAATGATGAGAATAAATAAGTATGATTGAATACTTATGATATCAACATATGCTTCTAGATGTGTGGAGCAATGAATTAGGGTTTGGATTGATTATATGAACTTGAAACCCTATTCGGCTATAAAGGGAAACCCTAACCCTAATAATGGGAAGGTTCTATTTCTCTTATTGCATAAGCCTTGTGAAACATGTTAAATACTTGTATAACAAGTATAATGTTTATATGGTCTGATGACCTAAAAGATATTTGTTGCCTAATGAGAGGTGACAAGATTTTTAATGGGCCTTGTGAGCCATGTGAATATTTGTTGCCTAGTGAGAGGTGACAAGATATTTATTGAACCATGTGAGCTATGTGAAATACTTGTACAACAAATGTGTTGAATACCTTGGTCTAAGGACCTAAAGGTAATTGTTACATGTTATAGAGGTAACAATGCTTAGTGATGATCTATGGGTTTGAATACCCAGATCAAGTAATCATGATGATGATGTGAAAGGATGAGAATTCCCAGTATTGTGATAAGGGACTGAGATCTCGAGTGTTATACATTCAAAGTGTTCCAAAGATTGTAAAAGTATTACACCTTTCTTTCTAGCATCTATTATAATTCATGTTTTGAAACTTGGTTGATGCTAAAAGTTACTTAAATATACCTAATTAATTAAGTTAAATCTCATCATGTAGTGCCCTGACCATAGATCCATTCAGTGTCAGAAACTGTTGATGGTGAAATGAGTTTAACTCAAAGAACATATTTTTGAATATGTAGGGGTGAAGGACTAAGTATATCCAAACGTCCCAATGGAGAATTTATGTCATACCTTCCTTATTTATCATGAGATAATATAAATCTCCCGACCAAATAAGAAATTTATGTGTAAATCCTTCTTTATTTCTGTGTGGTATTGGGATTGAAGTATAAAATCTCCCAACCAGGAGAGGAATTGATGTTTAATCTTCCTTATCCTTATAATTCAGGAAAGCTACGTGGTCTTCTCCCAAAGAGAGTACATGCTACGACAATAACTCTATAGTGAAGATGTTGCTATACCCCAACATACTATTTTCAGATGACACGATATGTCCTGCTAGCAGCTAATATGAGATGTCCTGCTAAATCTAAGTGGTCTCGTACTGACCAAGATAGGTGAGGTCTTGACAGTCAGCTCTACCATTGACCTTGTATGGTACCAATTTCAACTTATTAGTGGTCAGTTGGAGCATGAACGGTATACTTCATCTCCTCAGGGTATAAGTGTGATTGTAATATGTAATCATCTGTATAGCGTATTTGCTGAAGGATCGAATATGGAAAGACATTGGTTGATGTACACTCCTTTTATACATCTTAGTTGGATAGATGTTATACATGTTTTTGTTATATTCCTTGTAAAGTGAACAGATGATTTATTGCTCTACCATAGATAGATGCATTATTTTCATAGAAGAGATTACTTTGTTCTTCTTATCCACAGTGATTAACCTTACTTAGTAATATAGAAGAACCTATGCTCAATTTAATATTATTTACCTATGATAATAACATTGTTGGCGGAGAGTTATATCTCTCATTGGGACAATTGTCTCACCCTATGGGATCCACATTTTTTTTGGTGGACGTGCACGAAGGGGTTGAAACCGTACTATAGAGGGAGAACAACAGCAGCAGGGATAGCAATAATAGCTCAGGTTGAGTGTACTGTCTGTCGTGTCTTATAGATAGAAGTCCTATGTGTCGTCTCTGTACTCTCAGGTCCCCAGATTTAGCGCATGATGGTTTTATGAACAATCTGAGATTTTGGCTTGTATGCCTTGAGGTTTTATGTTTCTTCAGTACATGTTTTGACAAAGCAACTATTTTATGTTAATCTCGAGATGAGATGGTATAGTGGATGTACAATGTGAACCCTGATGTATATAAAGTTTTGGTTTTTTCATTAAGAGTTTTCTAGGAAATGGATATCTTTTCAAAGATGGTTTTAAATTTTAGTGATTTTTGTTCATTTATTGTTTATAGTTATTCCACATTATTAGTGACGATTTATCTGTCGGTTTGGTGGTGGTCGTTTCATCTACCATGTCCAAAAAAACTTTTAACTACTTCCACCAAATTGGGTGGAAAAAGTTGTGAAATCACCTCTATCATAACTAAGTCCATCTTGATCCCTCTAATGCACACCTTGTATCCCAATACAATCCTCTCACCCACAATTATATGGAATTTTTCTCAACTCGACACTAGGTGAGCTTCTTCACACTTTTCTTACACATGGTATAGACTCTCTAGAGATCCCTCTAAAAAACAACACATGGACTAACAAGTTTTTCATGAGAACCTCAATGCAATGATCTAGTATATTAGCAAAGAAGACAAGTATACACCTCTAGAATGTGGCTAGTTCATTCGAAACACCAAATGACATTCAAAAATAAGTAAAGGTTTCATTAGGGTAGGTGAAGGTAGTCTTCTCATGGTACTTAGTCTCTATGGCAACTTGGTTATACCTCAAATAACTATCAAGAAAAAAGTGTGAGGGAGCAGTGAGCCACTCCAAAATCTACCTAGTGAAGGGAATTGGATATTGATCCTTTCATGTGGTTGTGCTCAAATGTCAAAAATCAAAGCAACCCCACCACCCAATTACTTAAAAAGTCAAAACTAATTCTTTCGTAAAGTTGGTTGTAATGGTAATCCCCCTATCCTTGAAATACATGCATCCACTCAACATGTATTATAAGATATATAAGAAATAATGTCTACAACAAGGAGTTTCATTACCTCAATCTTAACAACCTTCTTCATGATGTGGGTGAGTTTGCATTGTAGTTGCACAACCAGCTTCACTCCCTCCTCTACTCTCATGTTGGTAAATACTATCGGAGATGCATTTTATGTCTATGATGAAACCAAAAAGCTCCTATCTGTTGGTGGAAGACTCACACAAGCTGCTCCTCTTGTGATTTACATAGATCAATGGATATGATTACATGAAGTGTTTCATTTCCCATAACATAAACAAACTTCTAGTGTTGGGGTAGAGGTTTCCTTTCAAGATCTGAAGAGAACTCTATGAAAGCTTCAATTATATTAGTGGCGTCCCTAGATCCTCTTAATGATGTGTATAAAAAGTAGGTATAGAGATGAAAGTTTCATTGCACACCTTTTTAGATTATCAACTCCTATAATTTCCATTATAATATTTCCTGTCAGGATCATATATCAATGTGTAATTGATGCTTCCACAGCTAGACTGAGTAAAGATGCTAAGAATTCATCTATTGGCTCCACCTAGTGTCATATTTCTCTAGGGATAGAAAGATTATTCACTTGATTTACTTGTTCCATATGTGGTGAGCCTTTGTTCATCTCTATCATCAATCTAGAAACATCTAGAAAGGGTTGCCTTCAAAGTAAAGAAATATCACTTCTATGCTCCACACCAAATCACATGGAAACTCCCCCCCCAGATTCTCTTGTTTTAAAACTTAACCTCTAGCTTTTCATTATATATCCCTAATGTAATACGAACTCTAAAAGTCATCACAATAACATTTGTCATGATCTAGAATGATATGCATGCCAAAAATTGATAATTGTGGTCTTCTTACATTTCCATGACCACAAAATTTATAGGTATGTCCTGAAAAATGATCAACGACTTGATTATAATTTATTATCTAATCGAATGATCATAAAAGTCTTCTTCATCTCTCTCATCCAAAAAATTTTAATCTAAAGAGTGGCATCAACTAATGATTTCCCTAGAATTACACAATGTGACTCTAAATGACAGACTCCAAATAGAAAATGGGATATTAAAACATCTTGGACACTATTGTTTCTAAGGTTGCTTTACTCTATATCATCACACCAACTTCTCCATGCACCATGACCCACATCTAAATTTGTGATTGCCTCTTCTTATTAACTACTTCCATATGAAACATGCCATTGAATAGAATCTTCTCTGCCCCTCTTTTGTTGGGATATTTATATGCATCACAAAGAAAATGTCGAAGAACATATTGAATTGATCATATGCCTTTCCATATTGAGATAATGAGAGAAATGAATTAGCACTGCAATTTTTTGGGGGTGAGATGGAAAATTAGTATCCTTGTAGCTATTTCCCTCCCCTAAGTTGGCATTAATTATACATGTAACCTGTTCTTGCTTCTATAATTGCTCTAATTATACAAGTGGAATAACCTCCACCTCCATTATTGGGATAGAATTGACTGTCATCCACTTATGTAACTCATCTTCTATCGGGGTATTTGAGCCTTCAATAGTTTTTTCACCTCATTAAATGTCTACCTTAGCATGGTAATTGTTATTGGGCAACTTTGTGTTAATAAGAAACCCATGTTGTGTTTTCTTTCTAAGATATGTAGTATAAATGTGAACTGTGATATTTAGGCCTCTAAGCTCGTCATATGGGACCCATGGTTCTGCACTTTGTGATGGAACTAGTCAAAGAATTGGTAAACTTTTTATATACACTTGCTATTATATATTTTGAATTGATCTTCCATCATAATTGCCTCTGTAGTTTTAACCTTGGCCTTGATGCTATCGAGGTGGTTCTTAAAGATGTTGTTGTTGATGTGGATAGCATTGTCAAAGGATCCTACAATAAATTGTTTTGATCCTTCCATGAAAAATTATTATGGTCAAACCATGAATATTGATCATTCCTTCTAATTATCTACCCCATGTATGTACATTTGTACTCTGACGGTTGTTGGGTGGTGTAATTCAAGGCTCCCAACTACTACGTCAAATAACATAATTGTGGTTTCAATTCATCCATCTTGTTCATTTTTAGAGTACTTTTTGTTGTCCCCCTTTTTCATGATCATCACCCCCAACTGATTCTTGGTAATGTTCTTTAGAATCTTCTAGCATCTGTTTGCATAATTATTTAGAAAGAAAGATCATCTCACTGAGTGAAGCATGGACCTCACATTCATGTACATCCTCTGATAGAAGATTTTTTTATAGTTAAAAGTATCAATCATCTGATGAAGGAACCTCCTCAACATTTTTTTTAATCATTCCCATGCTTCAAAAAAGGAATCTTCAGCCTCTTTCTTGAAAACATATAACTTTTCCACAACTTTTGTGATCTTTTAAGGTGGAAAGTACTACGCTATAAATGTAACTATCATTTAGTCCCAATATTCAATCAAGTTTAGATCCAAAATGTTGTACCATCTAATTGTTTTATCCAACAAAAAGTGCTAGAAAAGATTTAGGTAGATGTGTAAAGTGTCAATCTTCAATTGTGTCTGCACACTACACAAAATTATTGATATGTTGCATTGGATCTTCATTAAGATGCCCATAGCTTGATATTTCAACAATGCCACCAAACTAAAGCTATTTTATAGTAGCCTATGTTGATTGTCAAATTTTTTTCTATGCCCTTTTTGTGTTTTGGAAGACCAAGCCTGAACTATATCACATACATATATCTTGTAGATCAACTTCAGCTTCATGATTACCTTCTATGTCCCCCATGTCTATATGAACTACTTTTTCAATTTCACTATGATTGGAATGAGTGTTGAAGAATTTATGCTCCTTGGGATCCACTAAATTCGATGTGGGATGCATATGGTGTAGATTCACCGTCAAGTGTTAAATACATACACTTTGGGCACTAGTACTTGAAATAAATAAAAAATAGATCACATGATATTTAGAAATAGAAGAATTAATAATAGTTCAATAATATTAATAGTGGCCTTGGGTGGCCAGTCTCAACGTTCACAATGCTAGTGGTTCCACTCACAAACTCTTCGGAAAGGGAACCAAAAACTTGATAGGCCAATACCACACATGTATAAACAAGTGTACAATGATCAATCAACAAAGCAACGATTGACTCCTAAGATGTCAAACACAAGGAGTTGGTCCACAAGAAATGATTACTAACTATTATCATCACCGAAACCTATGAAAATTGTAGATTTGGGTTGTTGATTAATTAAGTATATGATTGACTTAGAAAGTAAATAGTAGTTGTTTAAATTTCAACTTCATAATCAAATGGAATTGGATTTTACCACAACAGTTTAATTATTGTTAATGAATCACTCTACTAACAAATGGTCGTTGTAAATTTAGATGAGTGTTCTATAGAAGTGATGTCTCCTTCGTGATCACAATACCATGTTCAACCATGCTAAAATCCTACTTTTGTGGTAATATATGATACTTAAATCAATCAAACAATTTCACAATGATAAACCAACGTTTTTCGTGCTAGGGTACTTACATCTATGAAAAAAAATCTAATAAAAAAAAGTCTTTTACAACTACATAGCTTATCTAGTAGAATCTAAAGAAACAATATATGTGTTAATAGTATCAAAGATTAACATCAATAGTCGTTTTGAGCTACTCCCTTTGTCCTAAGCAAAAGTGGATTAATTCGTCATGATAGACATCGTATTCATGCAACACGAGAAAAGAAAATAGATATGCATGAGAATAATATTAAAAAATATCATTGCATCCCCATGGTAGACACCAACAACAACGCGTAGTTAGAATCTACGCGATTTCTGTCGATTTAAACAATAGCCATATGTGGGTGATAAATCTTGGCATTATCCACTCCTCTCTTTTCTATGGCCGTCAAAACACATTAGAGATCATATAGCCTAATTTTCCCACAAACATAGGTCATAAGTGATCTATTTTCCCATAGTAAATCACAACTGTAGGATTTATTTTGTTAATATATAATAATGCCCGATCAATGTTTCGATACGCCATGCTGATGCATTGATGGAATGAACATCATGTTCTTTTTGTTGATTCCATGCCATCGACAAGTAGATTTATCAACTTGAGAGCCGATGTGTGTCGCTCGTCAGTGTATTCAAGTCGATGCCATCAACACCGTGATCGAGACATCAATATCTAACTTCTCTTTTTAGCAAAATCCACAATTAAAATGAGGTCCGTTAATACTGCGAAATGCATATGAGTATATAGTAGCATGATTAGTTCAAAGTTAGAGAAATTGTTACACACACGTATGCAATCTAGTTTCGTGATATAAAAATGAAAATACAAGGTAATAATGACCACTTTGCAAATAAATCACGCTAATTAACAGATAATTTACATAAATTGTGTGCGCATCACGAAACGGTTCTATGTTAAATTATGTTGCAACTTGTATATTTTGTGTTTTTTTTACGTAAGCCACTAATGGTTTTGCCACTTTACATGACCAAAGTGGGGATAAGCACCTCAGTTTAGTATTTGTTAGCCGTTGCTACATACTGGCTTCGGCCCCAGTTTCATAGCGTGCATATAATGTAGGAGTTAATATTTACTTTTATCCATGTGTTAAATTGAGAATACATTGTTTCTAGTCTAAGCATAACATTTTTCCCGCAGATGGTGTAGTATAATTTTCTAACTTTAGAGTTCCAATCCTTCTCTTTTCGCAACTTCCATACATGTTCTTTTCTTTTCCTATCCACCAAGCTATCTTCATGGCTCCCCTTAATCTCTTATTTCTAGCTTTTCTTGTTCACTAGATGATTAGAGAGAGAAATCGTTTGACTTACTTTTTCTCACCCATAACCGTCAAGCTAGAGGGTAGCTACCCATAACTACTAAGAAAGAGAGTGACATCTAATAACCTTTAAGGTTGACTGTGTAACATACATAATTACCAAGGTAAATAGTAACATAACATCACTACTAAGGTAGAGGCTAATAAATGAAGAGTAAACCTTTGTAACTACCAAAGTAGAAGATAGCCTCCCTTAACTACTAAGATATAGAGTCTCACATCCCTTTGTCTCTAACTTTCAACCAAAAAAATTGGGTAGAAAGACCATACATCCCTTTGTCTCTAAGTTTCCACATCCCAACAACCGTTTCTCTATAAGGGCTTATCTGGTAGGGTGTATCTAGATGACAAAGTGTGTGTTTGATGTACATTTTACATTGCAAACTTATACAACTACACCCAACCAAACTAGCCCTAAAAAGAAGAGTTAAGACAGTATAAAGTTACAAGCGTGAAAGTATACGTACTGAATTGGTTTTTTTTTTGTTTGCTATTTAACACACTTGACAACGATGCACGGAGTGTAGTATTGTATGTTTCCGTGTTTTCAATGGTGTAAAAGCGTAGTTGTCACCGGAGTCCAGATTTGTTGTTCCTTCTTTTAATAGCGTAGTTGTCACCTCTCCTTTTGTAATCAAGTTACGCATGTCCGAATTCTACTCCAATAACATGTGACATCATCTAACACAAGGTGCAGCCTACTTTTTGTTTAATTAGGAACAGCAGATCCTAAGGATTGCCACTATGGACTCTGTAATGTAACTGGTCATAGGTAAGATAGCTTATATATCAACGTAGGATTTATATCGAATGTTACTGATATTGAATATAACAGGAAGATCCATCTATTACCACCAGAACCAGAGATGCAATGACTCTTGGCATTGCCCGTCAGCTGTCTCTCGGTCTCCCCTGTCTATCACGTAGAATGGTTTCTTCTGGGTAGCCATGACCAACGTTTTCCCTCTACGGCACGGCAAGGAACACGTGATGCGTGATTTCCAAGTCTTGAAGCTATAATCCATACAAGTGCATCGCTGCTTCCCACTGTTGTAAAGTCCAGCTACGTACCAAACAAGAAGTGGTGGGCATCGCTACAGCACACCCAACCTATAACATCCTCAAAATTTTAAACTTGTGAATGGGTCCCTATTTAGATCTTTGATTTTTTTTTCAAATTGACATTTGAAGCTCCGATTTAACCTAAATGTGATTATAAGTATCAAGGTGTTAGTAAAATCATGTTTTTAAAAAATTAGTAGATAGTTGCACTTTAGAAACTCAATTGTATATTATTTCACCAATAAAACCTTAATTAGTCAATATGTGACACTTGAGAGTTCAAAGTGAAATTGACCTAAATAAATATTCACAATCAGACCTAATTAAAATTATTTAAGTTTATCTTGATAATAAGTAACTCCCTTTAAAGTATGAGCCACTAATATGCTTTAGATAAGACTAAATTACAGACATGTTTATCCTATATTGGCAAGCATCAGTGGTTGTGACCCTCAAAATAGAAAGCTATGTTGATATTCGAATTAGCTAATGCACCAATTTTCAATATAGTTGGACAATTTTAGATGTTCCGATTCAATTTAGAAAGAAAATGCAATTAACTATCCTAATCGTCATAATATGGACTATGGTTTTACATCGTTTCTTATTAGTCATCTACCATCACGTGGGTCCCTATATGTATGTATGGACATGGGCTCTTTTTGAACCACTAGATCAGGATCTGAGGGTCAGCCCTCATCTCCTACTTCCCGTAGGAGTCTGCATCAAAAGGAATAGGAGTTCTGCTCTCCCTGGACTCCAGTAGTCCACAGTTTCCAACCTCCCCGACTCTTCGTATATATAATACATGCATACTAAACCCTAAAAAAGATGCAATGAACGCAAGATAGCCCTTACCATCCCTTAATGACAACGTATAAACCCAGAAACCAACATGATCTCCCTCTTCCACACAGCTTCCACAGGAGCCCTAAGGCAACCAAACAACTATGGATAGCATGTTAAGACTACGCTACCCTTCAAGCGGATATCCATAGGTCTATAATATCGGTACATGATATCAGACCCATCCATCAATGCCTTGTTCCTGCACTCCCTACCAGTGATGGATCTAAACGGCGCTATTGGTTCTCCATCGCCTCCTCACCATCATCAGCATCCACCGATATCCTTTTGACCCAGGTGTTACAGCTCATACCCTGTCTTAGGAAGCGCTGACGGAGAGACCAAGTCCTCGCCAATAACCCTGCAAACTCTTCGATTAATAGACCTACAACTGTTGACCATGGTGGCAACCTGCCTCAAATCCCTGGCGACCACCACAGATCGATGACAACGAATGCAGAGACGAAGACCATGGGTTTGGTTATCTATTTTTCCCCACTCATGAAGACCTAGGTGGAGATTTCTCCACTCCAACCCACACAGCAGGAGGTGATGCCGGAGGTGATCGTTCACTGGAGATCACAGATGGGACCTCTACAGATCATAGATGGGACGCAGTCCTAGTTCTGGGGAGTTGAGGAAGCGGTTGTGCCACTGGAGAATAAGGATAGGGCACGAGGCCCTGTTGGTTGTCTTTTGGTTGAGGGATTTGGGCCCAGTTCGTGTGCACCTACTGTGAGGCCAAGCCAGCCTAAAAGAAGGAATATAAGTAAGTAAGCAATTAATCAAAATTTCAATTTGTCCAAGTTTGGAAAAGTCATAGTAAATATGTGATTTATCATAAAAATACAAAAAAATAGTTGGATAGGTTTTTCAGTAAGGAACTTGATTTCATTGGTTTGAAATCCTAATTCATGTAAATTAGATCTGATTTTCCTAAAGATGTAGTATTAGGGTTTAAGGTCATCTTAAGATATAATTTGATGTATGTATGATATTTTCAAGTGGTTTAGGAGTTGACCATGACTAAGAAGGCCTAACTTAAGGATGTGCTTTACTCCAGGTAAGCGGGTCATGCCACTATACATATTTACATTGATTGAATTGTATGATATGTATGATTTAGGAATTATGCTTTCAATTTCAAGTTTAATGTTCAAATCATGTTCATCATATAAATTAATTGATGTTTGCCATATCATATGTCTTATGGTTATCATTCTCATTAAGATTAAAGATTATGATTAATGATCAAAGATTAATGGATTTAAAGTTCATGTTTCAAGAGGGAGAAATCCCATCATGTTAAGATTCAAGTTCAAGATTTAATTTAAGTTATGATAATGTTAATGTCAAGATAATTGGAACTGAATCAATTTTTATATGCTTCTCGAACCATGGACATTTATGGTCGTTATGGGCATTCATGCCAATTATGAGCTTTTATAGCCAAATCATGGGCATTCATGCCATTATGGGCTTTCGTAGCATTATGGGCTTTCCTAGCAATCATATGCTCTTAAGTGGGCATCATAGAGAGAGGCATGTATTACTGTTCAATTCCTCATGTTATAAGAATCATGTAATCAATAATGCTTAAGTTAAATTCATGTTATGGTTTTCCCTCAAGTCAAGTATATATGTTTACTTTTTAGTTCTTATAAAATGTATAATGCCGCTTACTGATGTGCATCTTTGTTTTCACATGGTCGTGGGACGAGATGTCCCTAGATCAAGGAGCAAAGGAAATTGAAGTTAGTGCTTCAAAGTATAAGTTTTTAGGACTTAGCTTGGTGGGGTGCCAATCTACACCTTAGAAGATCCAGTATCAAGTTTCCAAAGAAGAATTATGTCATAGATTTGTTCTGCCTTTCATGTAGTAGATGTTAGTTCAATGATGAGATAGTTGATGTTAACAATGTATGAATCAAGATTTTCAATAAATGCAAGGGGTTTCATTTATCTTATTGTTATTGAATATCGTGTTTTGTAATGTTCATCCGAGCCAAGTGACCCATGTTATGGACAACATATAATTTGCTTCCACTGACATATATGCGTTTAGAGGGGCATTACACAACCCCCGTCAGCAGGCAGCAGCTCAATCTACATGTGAATCTACAGGTACAGTAACGCATGAATAAAGGCCACCTACTTAGCATGTCTGATGTTACACTAGATTTTAATCTGAGACGTAAGACAAAGACTCCGATTGCTGATTTGGAGAAGATGAGGAAAGGCATAACAGTAGTGGTCCAGCGTCTAAGGTCCCCTCTCTGGTGCATCTTCCCTAGCTAACATCCAGACAAAAGCATAGGCACTCATACACACACACGTGCAAATAAATTCCCAACACCTCTCCCTCATCAAAGAAAAGCCGAAAGGAAAAGCTAGTGGCTAGGAAGGTCTATGGTCCGGCTTGGGAACTTACTTTGCTCTGTGCATGACCCCAACTGTACTGAAACAATAATAGCTTCCCAAAAAAATATGTATGGGTAGGGCAGTAGTTAATCGGTCCATCCATCCATTGAAGGTTCACTGTTTCACATCAATTTATGTCGGCCTTTAGAAATGGGTCCTCTCTTGTCTTTCTTGCATGTTTCCCATTGACTTTTCTTTATAGAGATTAAAGAGCGATAGGGAAGGAGGGTCTGGGTGATGGTGACTGGATTGAAGTGGAGGAAGGGGCACAATCTTGTAGAGAACATACCGGAAATGGTCCAGAACCAGAACCAGCAGATTTCGTCATTGTGAAGTAAAGAGGAAATGCTGGTATTAAAAGTGATGCCTATGGTTTATCCAGACAAAAGCGTGTATCTTGGTCATTTCTACTGATGGTTGTGGTGGTGGTCAACAGCAAAGTTGATGGGTTGAAGGGTCATGGACACAATGAGACTGTAACGACCCCACCTCTCGGTAACCCCCAATTAAGGGAGACCAAAAGGTCAGAGTCGTTATCCCAATTTTCCGAATCAATGGTTCGACAAGTAATCAATAATAATTACTAAATTCTACCAAAACTATACTGAAAAGTTGGAATAAAATAAAATTGGGCATACCTTTTTTTTTTAATCTTGGATTTCTAAACTACTATCCACAACAGCAGTCTATTCTAACTAATCCTCCTTGCACTTTAATTCATATCTTCACATTGTATCAATTTACTATTTGTCCTTTTCCATTTCATACCTAAAACGCTGACAAACAAAATGTCGGTCAGTATAAATGAATATGCCGATATGTGGGGAAAACAATAATCGTTCAGTTAACTGAAACAACATATTGCAAGCAATTATGGTTTAGCAAGAAAACTTTACACTTTAAACATAACTACTCAATCCATACATACCCTAACCTCTGTGTTGTCCCTGCAGTGGACATGGATGCTACCTCTCATATGGTAGATCCCAACTGACCCCCATGGTCCTACCTAACAGGTAGATCAATACCTAGGGTCAAAGAGTCACATGGCACTACCCATAGGTAGCCCAATCACTAACTCATGATATGCTAAAGAGTCGCATGGCACTACCCATAGGTAGCCCAATCCCTAACTCTTGATATGCTAAAGAGTCGCATGGCACTACCCATAGGTAACCCAATCCCTGACTCATGGTAACCTGATGGTCCTACCTAACAGGTAGACCATTTACTAGGTCATCCTTTTCATCATTAGCAAAGCCACAGAGGAGGACCAGGATCTGAGCTAGTTATGTACACATATTTATGGTGATAGTCATAGTCACTTTATAGTTGCATGAAATAAAAGTCATCCAAGCAGTTATTTTTAGACAACCAATAAAACATTCGGGAATCACCATGAAACTAAAGCAATTTAATCATAAGCGTAACCACATACCTGATTCAGAGAAACTTGATGTCCAAGCAAGAATAATCAAGAACATTCAATCAAGCAATCAACAATATCCTAAAATTAAAGCATAACACCTATGTGTCATTATTTTATTCAAAACATCCTCAAGATTGACTTGGATTCCACCTTAGGATTTCTAGGCCAACTTTAGGGTTTTATTAGGGTTTTAGCCTTCATAAAGCTTTTATCACTTTTAATGCCCCTTTTAGATCACAAACCCTAATTTCAACATCATAGGCACAATTGAATGTCAATTAAATCTAATATGTCTCTTCTACACTAAAACTACCATATTTATCCTTTTAAGTCATGTCAAGATCATTAAGCCCAATTATCATTCTCAATTTCTTTCAAATTGACAACTCATATATCATTATGGTCTAATTCACATATAAACTCTATTTATCACTAATTCCACATTTATCCTCTAGAAAATCCTGATTATCAAATTAAGGGTATTTATCCACAATTTGGAACTTTTATACTTAAAATAGCTTAGAATCATCAAATCTAAGTTCTATTCATGGATTTGAACAATTAAAGCCATTAAGAGCCATAATTACCAATATTAGAGTTTCAAGGCCCATTAAGCATATTCATGTACATGGAACCCTAATAATTCAAACTATGCATAAAGATCATCTTTTTAGATCTAATGTGTCCTTTTTATAATCAACAGGTTAACATCAACTTTAAACATCCAAATAACCCTTCCCAATCCATTAATCATCATAGATTAGGGTTTCTTAAACATTAATTCATTAATGTTGATAATTTCAAATACTTTTTGAATTGCAAGAGGAATTAAGCTCTAAAACTATTTTAATGGATTCCTTGTATTTTTATGAGAAAAATTCATATATTATATGCATCCATTCGAGCTACCATTAATTAGATATGATTTTTACAAAAACTACTTACTTGGACCAATGGCAAGCTGCCACGTCAGCCTTTCCCATGAAAAACTTAGATTTGGCCAAACATAACAAAAGACTGAATTTCCCCCATGTAAGTTATCAGTTATACACACCCCGGAGGGGTAAAAGCGTCCGACATCGCCCATCCGTCTTCAACCTTGGGCAGCCCTAACGCTGCCGCCCTAGCCGCTCTTGGCGTGCCTCCTCCTCCCTTTTTTGGACCCGACGACCACCACGGCTCATTCCTCTTCCTCCGTCGTGCCTTCGCACACCTCTGGATGACTTCAGCCCACGGCCAAGGCAGCTGGTCCAAGCTGGCTGGGCCTGCAACCCGCGGTCGGCCTGGCAGCCATGTTGTCATTCTCGCGTGTGGGCTAAGGCACTGGGATGACGGTCGAGCTCCCCTCTGGCAATGTGGGGCGTTGTGCTTCAAACGTGACGACCTCCCAGCTCCTTTCTGCCTCATGGAAAGAAATACCCACTCATGTTTAGGGTTTGAACGAAAAAGAAGAAGGGGGAGAGAGAGGGATACATGGAACTCTCTTGGGCTCGAGACAAGGGTTCTACCCTTATATAGGGGAGGGTAGAAAAGCCCTAGGATGCCTATCCACGAGATAACAAGTCCTTCTCCCCATAGGACACCTACTTTCCTTCATTAAGAAGTAATCTTCTTTCTCTTAATTATCTTCTTAATAAACCATATTCCTTGGATATTTAAGAATTCAAAAATCATCTCTCTTATCATCTTTTATGCTTGACTTTTAATCCATTGGCACGAATTATACTTTCTTATAGTAGAAAGTACCTCTTTTTGATAATACCAAAAATTCATTAATTATGTATCACATTATCCCCTTAGTTTGTATTATTTGCATTTTCTCTTTCTTCTTATTCATTGGGACTCCTTGGATCCCACGAAATCCAAAGATTTCGAAATTCATTTTTAAGGATACTTATTATCCTTCTAGATGCATCTACATCCATTATTTCTCATTATCTTACTTATTTCTTTATTAAGATATCTCTTTTTAAGGATTTCTCTTTATCTTTCATTTCCTTTTCCTCTTTTCCTATTTCTTTCATTAGAAATCACATATAAATGAAATTTATTCAATTGTGGTCATTAATGCCACTTTCTAGAGATTTCCATGTATTTCTCATAAATACTTTGCTTAATATTCATTATCTTTTATCTTTTTCTATTATTTGGACTTTTCCTCTTTTCTTCTCTTTCATATTCATTATTGGATTAACATAATAGTAGGAATCTCAAAATTCCTATCAAAAGGGAGATTTGCAAAGAAATCCCTTCTTTGAATCAAAGCATACAACCTTTTCAATTAAGTCCATATTCATAAAAACATTATATTTCAATTATGAAAACATATGCAAAATTGAGGTTGTAACATCCTTCCCCTCTTATAGGAATTTTTCCCTCAAAATTCCACCAAACATATAAACAATTCAGGATAAGACTTTTCCATATCCTTCATTGGCTCCCATATTGCTTCATCCTCTCCATGGTACTTCCAAAGAACCTTTATCATCTCATATTCTTTACTCCTGATCTCTCTCTCACCTTGGTATCTCATACCCTTAGGGCATGTTTGGTTTGTGGGAAGGGATTCGAACAGGATAGGGACAAAGATAGCATGGGAAAGTATAGGTGAAAGATGGGATATAGGATATCCTATCTTATGTTTGGATGCAACTAAGGATAGGATTTTCTCGAATGAAATGCTAATTGATTCTATCATTGATTTCAGACGCATGTAGGTGAATGATGCATTTATAAATCTGCATATAGCTTTGGAATTCAGATGCTAAACAATTAAACAAATGCTCTTCCTCCAATTTCTATCGGAGTTTGAAACATCTGAGACAAGCAGCGAACAACTAATTTGCACATACCCACATTGGGTAAGAAAGGGGGCTACGAACAGCACCATGCCCAGCCCATGACTCCCACAAATGTCTGACCAAATCTACGAAGTCGTCGGGAATTCAAGTCCAGCCCAGGAGGTGCCTCCCTCGCGTCGACGTCGACCCGTCATTTAGCAAAAGAGGTAGCCGAGGGAGAGGGTGGCGAGGGAGGCAAGGAGGGTGGCCAGCAGGGGCGGAGGTCACGATGCTGTAGGTCGGGATGGATGCGCGCTCACCGGCAGCAGATGACCATCAGGATGGAAAGGGCCGCCAGGGCGAAGTCTGGAAGATGTCCGTACAAAAGTGTTCGGCTCCAAGGAAAGAACACGCTACCGCCCACTGGGAAGGGGAGAGGACGCACTGCTGGAATGGGGGAAGACTACGTCCGGAAGCGCTGCGTCGACGAGAGGAATTTATGCGGGAGAGGGTTGGGCTGGGAGTCAGGGTTGTTCGTTGGGGTCTCGGGAGTTATCCCAGCGAATACCAAGGGGGGTGCGGAACTGACGAGTCCTGGCTATTCAGGATTCCACTACCGCGCATAACCCATCCTAATGTGATTATTTACAAAACCAAACATAGGATTTAGACTTAATTAGGATTGAGAGTCCTATCCTTCTTTGAGTCCTGCAAAGCAAACGAGCCCTTATAGGTGACTCAGGGTAAGTTAGCCTCCCTTGGGAGATCACTAGGTTCATTTCTCAGCCCATGGCTCGGGTACCTCACATAGTGCTCTAGATCAGACTTGTGGAACACATCATACATCACGTTATCCTGAGGGGTAAGGATACACACAAGCATCTCCACCAATCCATCTCAAATGGACCCATGTATCGGGGACTCAACTTTCTCAGCTATAGCTCAGAGGGGTCGGATTTTCATGTCACATATTCTCCCACAGTGAACTGCATGTCACTCTTCTTTGCATCAGCTCACAACTCATGTCGCCCCTGGGGCCCTCTCATACATCGCATGATCAAAGCGACTTCATCTTCACACACTATGGTCTTTTTCTGACCTTCACAAGGTCCCTTCACCAACATCATCTTAATGAAGCAGTGACCGACACAGCCTCCCTTACAGATCTTCTTACATCCCGATACTGGCTATGGTGGCGATCATCACATCTTACATAGGACAGGAACTATCTCCATGTATCACCCTGAATGAGCACACATGCTCCCATCAGACCCTCTAGTCTGGATCATACTAACTATTAGTTAGGGGTGATAAGTTGTACTAACATAGAGTTCTTCATGTATCTACTTCCACCTCATGGAAGTGAATCTTTAGGTTATACTCAAGAACCTTTGAACTCGCATCATGGTGTAGTTGAACCATCTCTCTTACATGTAGTTCATTTGGATTTGTCCCTTGACAGTACTCTCTCTTTCTCATAGATCATGTCCTCTAGGTAAGGTGATCTACCATAACCCATACTGCATCTTGACCTTCCTCGGTCCATGTGAGACTTACCACAACATCCTCTGCAATGAACTCCCATTCCCTCTCTCTGGGACTCTTAATCCTCTATATCAACTCACTGGGTTACTGGTATTCATCATTCACCTCCTGTCATGCATGGTGACATGCCACATGCAACTTCATCTCAGGCATCCAAAGTACTACTGCCACTTACTATCTTAGTAGTATCAAGGTGTATGGTGAACTTAAAATCATAATCTCCTATATGTCATGATTCCTCAAGGTTGATTCCTCAGAAACCCTAAAATACTCTAGTCGTGGGTTTTATCACCTTCTTTTCCATAGAAGTGCATCTGAGGTTCTACCACCATCCTTCTATCACCACAAGCCCTAGGCTGGCTAACCAAGCAACCACTAACTCGATTAACATATCTCATTATATATGAGTGTTAGCCAAACATATCTCACCACTTAGGGTTCACCTAACTACCTAGACTAGGTAGCTACATCTCAACAAGAGCATCAATTACCACCTTTCATCTTTATGTGTTAGGTAATGTTGAAGACATACACCTCCATGTATTCCACTTATTATCTCTTCTAGGACTATAAGTCTATCTTCATCAAGAAAACTTTGAGTTCATCCTCTTGGTTATCGAACTCAACCTTGTATAATTCATATATTCCACATAGCTCATGATAAAAACATCCTCATAAGATGACTACCTTAGTTCTCTTTATGTTTGTAAACCATCCACATATTGTACACTCTACAAGGGTACATTATTACCTCTATCCTCATACCTCATAGAAACATTTCCACTCACATCATTTTTATCCTTGTTGTATGGCATGCGTACTGTCCTATCTCTCACCCCCATAACATGAGGAAATAAGCATTTGGTGGCCATCCAAACACAAAGTTCTTCCTGTTCTAAGAGTAGAGATGGTACATCCCACATTTCCAGTACACCTTCAAATCTAATTGAAATGTGCAACATATGTCTCTACATCATGATCATCTCGATATCAAAGTTACTTCCATGCAAAACTGGTTTCGACCCCACTTGTGTTATCATGTCATCCTTAGTCATCTCCTCTAGGTCTATAGGGTGCCGACACTTTTGGGGTCATCCCTCTTCCCTTATTCATCAGAGAGTGCCCTCCTCATTTGCCCTTTGGGTCCCATGAGTTCATGAAGGTGATCAATCTCCTAATCCATGGCCCTCAGACAATGAGAGTTGTTACCTCCCGATCTGATGGTCATGTGCAACTAGGGAATTAGGCAACTCCTACTCCCATCAGTCTTATCCCTACCTGACCCTAGGATATACTTAGGATCCAAACATAGCACATATTCAACTTGAAACCTTACCCAAGTCTCCATCATCTCTCTCAGCATTTGTGGTTTGACTTACATCCTTTCATAGGGATCATGGCAGCCTACCTATCTTGGTCAGGCCCCATCCCCATGCACTTAGTGATGATTATCGATGGGTCTATAGGTTCATTCTTATACTATGTACTCTCCACTTAGCTTCTCAAGATCCTATGAGACCTCTTTATGTTACCTCAAACCCAACAAAAGTTGTACATACCCTACAGAAGGGTCCCTCTCCAAGGATGGGAGGAAACTACATCTTGATAGCAACAAGGGTCATAAACATATCTACGTCTAAGGTTTATATCCACATGAGCATGCTTAGCCCTAGCAAGCTACTAAGGCACATAGCTAACAAACAGACCACCTTCTAAACCATACTAGGTCTCCATGGTAGGGCATACTTGTTCTCAATCCTCAATATTGGAACAAGATCATACCTGCCCATGTTACCCACTTATATGTGAGGGGTTCATCAAACATACACCTTAATCCAATGGGTTTCCTTTTCCTCTAAACATGAGGGGTGCCATGCTCCCACGTGTAGGAACTCAAACATCTGTGTGAGCATCAGGTGCACCAGGAACTATGTTTTTCCCCTCTTTAGGTCTAGGAACCCTAGGTTCTCTTTTATGCATCAACCATCTAACCGCATGCTCAGCTTTGCAACTATGAACCAAATATGTACAAGGAATATCATGCACGTCCTATAATCCTTCCACTTGAACAACACCTCAGAGTTGATTCCTCTTCAAGGACAACCAACTAGGTATAGGGCCTCACAACTTGTTACTAAACCTCCTCAAGGTCTAAGGAAGTCTTCTTCCTATCCTTAGAAGATAAGCACCTATATCATATGCAGATAGGTACTAGCAGCCTCATCTTTCTTCTAGGGTTTGGTTCCTCTAAAGGCAACCAAGATACCAAAAGCCTCCAGGGGTCATGCACGAGGCAAGTGCAACCATCCACTTAGGTTGCAACATACCCAACTTCTTAGGGTTCCTCATATCCCAAAGGCTAAGCTTCCAACCTTCTTATTTGGGTCTTTCTCGCAATAGATCTAACCCTACAAACATCCTTGCCACTAGAGGTTCTCTCTCTAAAAGGGTGGATCAAGCTCACATACATACACTTACATGGGGTGAAACCTATGTTCGCTTGAGATTATCTATGGCTCTTTATGCTTATCTCATAATCTATCCAACATGCCCTTCTGGCCTAGGTTTCAACCTACTTCCAGCACTTACTAATGTACCCTAGGTGCATACTAAGCCATGCTCATATCAGCCCATAGGGTTTCTATAAGGTCATCACTAACCTCATCAAGGAAGGAGTTATCCTTCACCCTAACATGCACGACCCTTCCTAGGGTTGGGTCACTAAAGGTACTAGGTCAGCCAACCTCACATGGCTCACACTATCATAGGGATTCAAAACCAACATCATGTCATCCCACACACAAGGTCGACCATGACTTCCATCTCATCATGCCATCTTTCTCTCTAACCACCACTTAGGGTTAGGGTTACCATCATCCTGAGAGGATGTGTCAGGTCTCTACCTTTAATGGAGGTCTCTTCCTCCAAGACCAACTCTCTACTCATCCTCCTGACAAGAGGCTCTATCCTCAAGTCTCTCCTAAGGGCATGACAACACGTCATACAACCAAATCATGCAACTATTCTTTAGTTTACGCTTAAACTATTAAGCTTATGTCCATGACATCTTGTTTGCATGCTTTTTATTAATTTGGTGGAGGATTCCTTAACCTTATCATACATACCCTATCCTGAAGAGGGTGAGGAAGAGAGAGTAAAAAACTTAAACCTTAGAATCTTAACAGAATTAGGGCTGAGAAAGGATGAAAATAGATGAGAGAGTCCTAAAGGTATCTTATTTTGAGTCAAAACCTCAAACATTGGCCAGGCAGTCACACTACATCTGGGATTCCTCATGAATGACTAATGGGACAGAGGAAAATATTGCCAGTCCCCAGACCGTGATCCTTTTCTAAACACCTCTGTCATCAGAAAATCATCTAATAACTCCCTCGAGTTCTACAGAGTTTGTAAAATTTAATAATTACTAAGGGTTAAATGAGGAACCGATGCTCTGATACCAAATGTAATGACCCTGCCTCCCAGTAACCCCCAATTAAGGGAGACCAAAAGGTCAGAGATGTTAGCCCAAATTTTACGGATCAATGATTCGACAAGTAATCAATAATAATTACTAAATTCTACTAAAACTATGCTGAAAAGTTGGAATAAAATAAAACTTTGCGTACCTTTTTTTTAATCTTGGATTTCTAAACTACTATCCACAACAGCAGTCTATTCTAACTAATCCTCCTTGCACTTTAATTCATATCTTCACATTGTATCAATTTACTATTTGTCCTTTTCCATTTTGTACCTAAAACGCTGACAAACAAAACGTCAGTCAACATAAATGAATATGCCGGTATGTGGGGAAAACAATAATCGTTCAATTAACTGAAACAACATATTGCAAGCAATTATGGTTTAGCAAGCAAACTTTACACTTTAAACATAACTACTCAATCCATACATACCCTAACCTATGTGTTGTCCCTGCAGTGGACATGGATGCGACCTCTCATATGGTAGATCCCAACTAACCCCCATGATCCTACCTAATAGGTAGATCAATACTTAGGGTCGAAGTGTCGCATGGCACTACCCATAGGTAGCCCAATCACTAACTCATGATATTCTAAAGAGTCGCATGGCACTACCCATAGGTAGCCCAATCCCTAACTCTTGATATGCTAAAGAGTCGCATGGCACTACCCATAGGTAGCACAATCCCTGACTCATGATAACCTGATGGTCCTACCTAACATGTAGACCATGTACTAGGTCATCCTTTTCATCATTAGCAAAGCCACAGAGGAGGACCAGGATCTGAGCTAGTTATGTACACATATTTATGGTGATAGTCATAGTCATTTTATAGTTGCATGAAATAAAATTCATCCAAGCAGTTATTTTTAGGCAACCGATAAAACATTCGGGAATCACCATGAAACTAAAGCAATTTAACCAAAAGCGTAACCACATACCTAATTTAGAGCAACTTGATGTCCAAGCAAGAACAATCAAGAACATTCAATCAAGCAATCAACGATATCTTGAAATTAAAGTATAACATCCATGTGTCATTGTTTTATTCAAAACATCCTCATGATTGACTTGGATTCCACCTTAGGATTTCTAGGCCAACTTTAGGGTTTTATTAGGGTTTTAGCCTTCACAAATCTTTTATTACTTTTAATGCCCCTTTTAGATCACAAACCCTAATTTCAACATCATAGGCACAATTGAATGTCAAGTAAATCTAATATGTCTATTCTACACTAAAACTACCATCTTTATCCTTTTAAGTCATGTAAAGATCATTAAGCCCAATTATCATCTTTGGTTTCTTTCGAATTGACAACTCATATATCATTATGGTCTAATTCACATATAAACTCTATTTATCACTAATTCCACATTTATCCTCTAGAAAATCCTAATTATCAAATTAAGGGTATTTATCCACAATTAGGAACTTTTATACTTAAAATAGCTTAGAATCATCAAATCTCAGTTCTATTCATGGATTTGAACAAATAAAGCCATTAAGAGTCATAATTACCAAGATTAGGGTTTCAAGGCCCATTAAGCATATTCATGTACATGGAACCCTAAATAAATTAAACTATGCATAAAGATCATCTTTTTAGATCTAATGTGTCCTTTTTATAATCAAGAGGTTAATCTCAACTTTAAACATCAAAATAACCCTTCCCAATCCATTAATCATCATAGTTAGGGTTTCTTAATCATTAATGCATTAAATTTGATAACTTCAATTACTTTTCGAATTTCAAGAGAAATTAAGCTCTAAAACTATTTTTAATGGATTCCTTGCATTTTTCTGAGAAAAATTCATATATTATATGCATCCATCCAAGCAACGATTAATTAGATGTGATTTTTACAAGAACTACTTACTTTGACCAATGGCAGGCTGCCACATCAGCCTTTCCCATGCAAAACGTAGCTTTGGCCAAACATAACCAAAAGACCAAATTACCCCCACATAAGTTATCAGTTATACACACCCTGGAGGGGTAAAAGTGTCCAACAGCGCCCATCCGTCTTCAACCTTGCGCAGCCCTAACGCTGCTGCCCTAGCCTCTCTTGTCGTGGCTCTTCCTCCCTTTTCTGGACCCGACAGCCACCACGACTCGTTCCTCTTCATCTGTCGTGCCTCCGTGCACCTTTGGATGCCCTCAGCCCGCGGCCAAGGCTGCTGGTCCAAGCTGGCTGGGCCTGCAACCCGCGGCCGGCCTGGCAGTCGTACTGCCGTTGCTGCGTGTGGGCTAAGGCGTGGGGATGACGACTGAGCTCCCCTCTGGCAATGCAAGGCGTTGTGCTTCAAACTTGATGACCTCCTGGCTCCTTTCTTCCTCAGGGAAAGCACTGCCCACTCATGGTTAGGGTTTGAACGAAAAAGAATAAGGGGAAGAGAGAGGGATACATGGAACTCTCTTGGGCTCGAGCCAAGGGCTCTACCCTTATATAGGGGAGGGTAGCAAAGCCCTAGGATGCCTATCCATGAGATAACAAGTCCTTCTCCCCATAGGACACCTACTTTCCTTCATTAATAAGTAATCTTCTCTCTCTTAATTATCTTCTTAATAAACCATATTCCTTGGAGATTTAGGAATTCGAAAATCATCTCTCTTATCATCTTTTATGCTTGACTTTTAATTCATTGGCATGAAATTATACTTTCTTATAGTAGAAAGTACCTCTTTTTGATAATACCAAAAATTCATTAATTATGTATCACATTATCCCCTTATTTTGTATTATTTGCATTTTCTCTTTCTTCTTATTCAATGGGACTCCTTAGATCCCAAGAAATCCTAAGATTTCGAAATTCCTTTTTAAGGATACTTATTATCCTTCTAGATGCATCTACATCAATTATTTCTCATTATCTTACTTATTTCTTTATTAAGATATCTCTTTTTAAGGATTTCTCTTTATCTTTCATTTCCTTTTCCTCTTTTCCTATTTCTTTCATTAGAAATCACATAGAAATAGAATTTATTCAATTGTGGTCATTAATGCAACTTTCTAGAGATTTCCATGTATTTCTCATAAATACTTTGTTTAGTATTCATTATCTTTTATCTTTTTCTATTATTTGGACTTTTCCTCTTTTCTTCTCTTTGATATCCATTATTGGATTAACATAATAGTAGGAATTACAAAATTCCTATCAAAAGGGAGATTTGCAAAGAAATCCCTTCTTTGAAGCAAAGCATACAACCTTTTCAATTAAGTCCATATTCATAAAAACTTTACATTTCAATTATGAAAACATATGCCAAATTGAGATTGTAACAGAGACGAGGTTGCAGGAAGGATTTATAAGAAGTTGGAAAAGAGAGAGGGGAAATAGCAGGAAACCCCACAAGAAGTCTATGGTGTGATTAATTGTTGTGAGGACCACTTTGTTTCTCTACACATTGAGGTGGGGAAGAAGAGCAGGAAAGGGTAGTGGATGTTGAGAGGATCGATAAACACTGCAAAAATTCCACAGCATGGGAGTCACTAAAAGAATAGGAGGGTGTGGTATTCGGTAAGACTTTTCCATACATCAAAAATGAATTGTATATAAGCCCCTATCATGTATGCACTGACCCGGTAATGAACACAAGTTCAAACATAAGAGGGGCATGTTGATTGCACTGGTATTGTATGTGTCTGCATATTTACATATGACGATCGCAGTGGTGGTGAGTACCGATGTTGATTGCCTTCAATTATCATCTTCTGTAGCCAGGTCCGTTGATGTACACAAATTGACTACTGGGATGAAACATTGAGCCCCAAAGGAAACTACTAAATTCATGTCTCTCTGGACCAACTCAGGGATAATTCTCCACTCTTTCCTGTGCAAGTTACCAACAAGATGAAGTTTAATGGATGGTAAATAAAATGTTAAGTAATGAAACATCTTCAATAGAGAGAGAAGATCCAGTATTGAGGGGTCCTATGTTTGGACGTGTTGAACTAGATTCTAACTTTCCATATGAGCTATTTTTTTGGAGGACGGATGGATTAGGGGCCATTTTAGGGATGGAAGATGTATGTTTTTCGCGTCAGGATTTAGTAAGACGTCTAACACCCATGTATAAGATTTCTTCTTTCACTCTCTCTCACCTTCCCTCTCCGTCCATCCAATTATCCTCTCTTTGTCTAGCTCCCACTCCCTCTCTCCTAACCTTAGCCACTCCCGCTCATACTTTAGTTTCTAATCATGCTCTTTGCCTCCGACTCTCTCAAACCTAGCCTCTCCTGCTCCCACTCCCCCGCTTCCTCTCCTACTCATTGATCCAAGCCGTCAATGTTGATAGGTCATTATTTGTCATTGTCATCGTGAGCATCTCCTGCTCCCCTCTCTCTCCCGTCCAAATCAGCCATTTTAGTATTTGTTGTCATCATCATTAGCATCTCCCGCTCCCCTCTCCCATCTATCTAGATTGGATGTTTGTTCCCTCATTGAGCATCTTCCTCCCCATCTCAGACCCAAATCCAACAAGAAAGCTAGTAACTAGATCTCAGGCATAAAAGGAGGCTCTTTTAGGATCTGTCCTCATCATGTTCGCTTCTCTCGCCACTACAGTGAAAAGGAGATTCTTTTAGGATCTACCATCGTCCAGTTCGCTTCTCCCGGCATTCTTCTATTGAAAAGATTCATTTTTTTCTTTTTCATTATCTGATTTATATTTATGTATTGATTTCATTATTTCTTAAGAAGTTGCCTTTTTTTCCTAAATGGGAGAATATTTTATTATTAGGTCTCACCCGCGGAAGTGTATGAGTATTAAATTCATGGACCTTCCTGTTGATTTCTCACTTGACATGAAGTTGCCATAATTTGAGTATTCACATGATTCAAACACGATTGATGTTAGTTATATTTCTAAATGAGTGATTTTTAATATCATAGTATATCATTTTCTCCATATGATAACCACTTCCCTTGTTTGTATAATTAGAAGAAAGTATATCATGTGTGTCAATGAATTGATGAATGAGATGGGCATGACTTTAAAGGAACTTCAACAAGGATCACTAGCTAGTGAACTTCAATAAGGATCATTCGGCTCTATGCCATAAACATGAGTCATATCTAACAACAAAGTTTTGTCACTAGTATATCCTTTTGTCATAGATCTCAATGAGAAGGGTTCTTAAGAAACAGGTTGGCAAGGAATATCATAGGAAGATGAGATGGGTTCTCAAGAATAGGAATGATAAGGAATATATTAGGAAGATCCATCGATTAATGATTAGTACAATTGCACATAGAATCCTAAAAATGATACTTTTGAAGATCAACTCTATCATGATTACTCACAAAATTGTGAAAATGTTGGTTTTGAATATCGACAACATTGTGATTTCTTACAGAAAGACACAACTCCTTATTATGTTGACATTCTTGATATGGAGTCAAAAGATGTTTCGAGGTCCCAACTAGATCTAAATCAGACATGTACTACTTCTAAGATAAATGAAGAGGAGATATTCAAATTAATTTCTATAATGGTTAGTTTTCTCTAAAAAGATCACCACTTATAAGATCATTCTGTTGTATTGCTAATGTCCATTAGATATTTCACATCTAATATGTTCTATGGTCTATTCTTTTTGGCTTTTTTGTTCCATTATTACTATACATATGTTCTACAATTGATTTGTTTGTGTTCTATTTTACATGGTGGCCCGTTCCAATATTTCTTAAGAAGCCGTCTATTTTTACTACATTTCATTTTTATGACATCAGTTCATGGTATCCAATAATAGAAGTCACATAATGCAGTATGCCTCCGTTAGCATCCTCCTTGTCTTTTAAGAATAAAGGTGTCAGTATAACATTTAATTACAACTCAATTGCCTCCATCATACAAAAGATTTTGTTCTTGTAGGTTGAGCAAAGTATGTTGCCTGATGCTTACTAAGTTGCATTATGCATGATATCGTGATGAGTTTGCCTAATCTCAATTGCCTCCATTTTTATTCCCTTCACATATGTTTCGCTAGCCTGAGGTAGTGTTTCATCATCAATATTTCTGAAGTAGTGTACTATCTTTACCAGTTGTCATGTTCTATTATTTCTTTCTCATGTGTTCCATTATTTTTTAGGTAATGTTTGAATATTTCTAAGGTAGTGTTCTATTTTTACGTGCTGGATTTATCATTCCATTATTCCTATACCTGTGTTTGACTATTTATTTGTTTGTATTTTATTTTTACGTGGTGTTTTGTTCCAATATTTCTTCAGAAGCCGCATTCCATTTTTACTTCATTCCATTTTTACTTCAGCAGTTGATAGTGTCTAGTAATAGAAATCACATAATATAGTATGCATCCATTAACATGCTCCTCATCTTGTAAGAACAAAGATATTGACACGGCATTTAAGTACAAGTCAATTGCCTCCAACATTCAAAAGTTTTTGTTCTTGTAGGCTGACTAGAGTACGTTGCCTGATGATCACTGTGTTGCATTATGAATGACATTGTGACAAATTTACCTAATCTCAATTGCCTCCATTTTTGTTCTCTTCACATATGTTCCAGTATATTGTGGTAGTGTTCCATCATTAATATTTCTTAGGTAGTGTTTCGCTTTTACCTACTGGTGTGTTTTGGGATTAAGAGAGAAATATTTCTCCCCCCTCTCCCATGCCCGTGGCGGAGGCCGAACGCCTGGGAGGGTGGTAAATCAAGGCGGAAACTAGGATTCCTACTAGTGTGTTTTGTTGTTTCTTTCGCATGTGTTCCAATATTTCTAAGGTAGTGTTTCACTTTACCAACTGGATTTTTTTGTTACATTATTCCTATACCTATGATCCACTATTAATTTGTATGTGTTCCAGTTTTACATGGTGGCTTGTTCCAGTATTTCTTTAGAAGTATTTCATTTTTACTTCATTCCGTTTTTACTTCATCAATTTATAGTATCCAGTAAAAAAATCACACCTAAGGTAATCCATTGTTAATTACCAACATCTTCCATTATTCCTTCAACGTTTATTGTATTCTGCTATTATTTTGTTCTATACCTTTATTTTGTTTCATATCTTGTTCATCTTATTTTAAACATCATCTCAGATGAACTTGATAAGGCAAAATACTGGAAAAACTTTGAATTTTGCTCTCATGATGAAGTGCATGTGTTCTATAATAGATATGCTCACCCGAAAGGGTTTGCCACTAGAATTAATTGGATGAAGAAATGTAGAGGGGAAAACATGGTTCTACAAAATATTCAATATGCTAAATATGTTTGCAATAAATAAGGATTGCAAAAGGGATGTTAAACAGAACTGATTCTAAATCTGCAAAAGAACTAATTCAATATTGAACTAGAATGGAGAGGTGTCGTAGAGAAAAATAGATCAGGTGTCAAGCACAAATTAACATTAATCTTGATTGTGAGCTTAATATGCGGAAGATAACTAGTTGGAAATTTGAACATAACTATGAACTTCACCCGCAACAATTTTTGCACCTCCTTAGATCCAACCACTTTGTTTTATGTGTGTAAGGAATTGTAACAAAGATCAAGGAAGATGTTGGTATTATGTTAAGGAATTTGTATGATGCAATGCCATTGGTCGCTGATAGAGGAGAGTGTGTTGGATTATTTTTCTAGATCTAAAGAACCACTTGAGGTGGATGAAAGAAAAGACAATCAGAGATGGTGAAGCCACTTCTTTTCAAGAGTATTCCTGTAAGAATCATACTCCCACCCATCATACTGCTACAACATCGAGGTCGATAACGAGGAGAAAATTGCAAATATATTTTGGCTGACGGGAGGATGAAGCTTGATTATTGTTTATTTGGTGACTTCATTTCTATTAATGTAACTTTTTAGACAAACAAGAGTTATCGACCATTAGATATAACCTTATCAACTTGGTGAACTACTCTTTTGAAAACTAATGCATTTCTACTACTCTTAAACTGGTGCAGTGCTACTTTAAAATTAGTGCACTTCTACTACTCTAAAATGAATTCACTACTCTACAACTGGTGCACTACTACTTTAAAATTGTTGCACTACTCTAAAATTGATGCAGTGCACTAGTAACAATGCTCAAAATGGGTGCCTTACTACTCTAAAAACTAGGTACAACTTGTAACATCCCACTCTTGCTATGCAATTTTTTTTAAAATTATTTTGCTCTCTACATGCTCTTTTGCTAATAAGATAATTTTTTAGGACCTTCATGCATTTTACCCATGATAATTTTTCAATTTATTTTATTATGCCCAATTTATCTATTATCCCTGTTTTATGTAAAGAAAATCTTTTCATATGAATCTATGCTCTTTTTGTTTAAGAAAAATGAGGATAAATGCTTTATGTCCAATTCTCTCTCTCTCTTATGGTAATTAGTGATTTACTTGTTTCATTATTTTCTTAATGGCCTCCATATTGTTAATTGAAATCAAATAATGTTGAATGCACGTTTTCATGTTTTGCAACCCTCATTTGAGAAATTAATGACTTTATATGCACTATTTATATTCATTTAAGTGCACATGATGACTTTTGTTACATTAGGCCTCAAATGTGTACAAGCACGAAATCCAATGGCATGGGAATGTTCTAGACCTTCTAACATGCCTATGGTTCAAATTTGAATGCATATGACCCATGTTTGACCCCTTATATGAATTGGGGAAGTTTTCCATATGGTTTGGTTAAGAATTTAATTCAAATACATTCAATGCACGGAATTTCTCTAGGATTCCAGTTTTATTCAGTGTCACGCATTACTTTTCTATTTCTGATTGGCGCACATAACAGCAACCGTTGGATCAAGATCCAACGGCACTCGTCTTTTCTTCTTCCTCTGCTTTTCTCGCGAGCTGAGGCCATTTCATAGGCCGTTTTTCTCCAACCCGGTTCTCACTCCACCATGCATCATTGCTCGCGATTCTTTCACCAAGTAAACGGCGAGATCAATCCGATCTGTTTGATCCCTAACTTGTGCGCTCTCGTTCCCTATAGAAGAAACGCCCAAAGTAGGGCTCGCTGCCATTTTTCACAGGCACCCCCCCATTCCCTCACGTCTCCATTTAGGCAACCCTAAAGCATCACCGGTCCAGTATCGCTTCTCCTCCTCCTTTAATTTCACCACTATCACTCCAACTCACCCAAACCTGCTCGACCTTCCTTCTTCGGCGATTGAAGCTTCTCCCTGGCTTCTCCGACTCCTCCGACCAAATTGCTCTTGTGGTGAGCATCTGCGACACCTAATATGCGTTTTGGCTTTCTCAGTTTGCCTTGAGGTCACCCCAATCGGTGGGTCCTATAGTCATGCTTTCCATGGCTCGCCGGCGCCCAAGCTCCAGGTCACCCCATTGGTTCCCCGACCACAAAAATACTGGTTGTGACTCCGCCATCCCTCCACGGACTTCTTACGACCATCATCTCGCCTTTTCGAGCATGCTTTCACCGGTCTTGAACTGCCGCCCGCTGCCCCTGTTTCCCCGGTTTTTCTCTGCTCTTACCCACGGCGGCTGTCCCAGGTGCCTTTGCTTCAGGCGGCGTTAACCGCACCCCGTTTTGGCTCCGCATGGTGCCCTGGTTCTTTTTTGATTTGTAAATCATCGCCAACAGGTCGGATGTGAGGTCTGGCTCCTTAGCTTTTGACCCCTGCTCTAGCCATGGCCTTGACAACAAAGAGCAGTCTGGAGCTCCTATGCACATCAAGGCTCGATCTTAGGCTCAATGGCCTCACCTTGGTGTCGTGAGTTCAGTGGAGATCTCAAATACCGTGTGTACTTTCTGCCTTCTCAGGTTCTGATCGGAGATGAACCTCCTGGTGCTGCTCTCGCCATGGAGCAAGCAGGGAGCAATCCAGGTCACAAAATGACCTAGATACCCCTATCAACCTTTTTGGTGTTTTTCACCCGCGAGGGTATTCTCAGGTTTTCATACCCTGTTCCTTGATCATTGAGGCAAGCCTCATAGCCGATTTGGCTAAGCCTTATTGGGCCAAATAAGAAAGCTGGACCACTGATTCCAGAATTGGATATATATTTATCTATGTGGCTTAATCTCGATTTGTGATTGGTCAATTCCATAGAAATTCATAATAAATCGCCTCTTTATCAGAAATTACAAAAAAATATGTTTTGGAAAGGATTTTCGATGAGGAACTCAATTTTATTATTTTCATCGACTGTTTTTGTTGTTTTAACATCTCAATTCTTATATGAACGAATTAGGGTTTCAAGGCTATGAATTCATGTACATATAATGTTTTAATCTAATTTTAGGTGTTTAAGGGGATCCAACCAGTCAAACAAGGTTTGACTTAAGTGATTTAGCTCAAGGTAAGTGGGACATGCCTTTGGCATAGTAAATTTTATTTATTGAATGATTATGATATGTTTATGCTCTTTATACTCAAGTCATATGTTTTCCTCAATGTATATGATTATTTGATGTTGATTGTTATAATCTAAGTCTAAGAGTAGAAATCACATTAATATTATGATTTATGATTAAGATACATGAAACCAAGATTAAGAGGGAAGAGATTCCTATCCATGCTTAAGAGGGAGAAATCCCAATTATGCTCAAGAGGGAGTAATCCCATTAAGACCAAGTCTAAGTCATTTAGAAGATAATTAAGTCTAAGAAAGATCATGGTTAATGGAAATTGATTTAGATTTATATGCACCTTGTTATGGGCTTTCTGAGCATTATGGGCTTTCCGAGCAATTATGGGCTTTCCGAGCATTATGGGCTCCTTATGGGGCATTAAGAGAGGAGCATATACTTCTAGTCAATTTCTTCATGTAAAAGATTCTAAGAAATGATTAATGTTAATGCATGTTCATGTTTATGTTAAATCACTTGATTTTTTTTATTTTTTATGCTTTATAACATGCCAATGCCGCTTACTCACCATGTTTGTTTTTCCTTTGCATGGCTGGGGACGAGATGTCCGTAGAAGTTGGAGCTAAGGAGAAGGAATCGTCTTGAGAATACTAAGGACTCAAAGACCTAAGGAGTTGTTTCCTGGTGGGTCGTCCATCTATGGAGATCCTATCTTTTTCATGATTATCTAATTTATGTTTAGTATACCTTTAGAAGCATGATGTAGCTTTCTTTCCAAGAACTCATGTATGAATATATGTTTCTATGAATGCCAAGTGTTGTTTATTTCTTGATATGAGATCATGCATGTGATAATCCCTCCCCGATATGCCAAGTACCCCACATTATGGATAATGTTGGGGATTAGGCTGTGCTTCCGCTGGTTATGTAAGAAACCCTAGGGAGGGGTGTTACATTAATGGTATCAGAGCAAGGAATAGACGGCCACTAAGGCAACACTAGAGATTCATATTATGTTCTAATATCATGTTATGTTTACCCTTTCAGATTGCCCCTAAGAAGAAGGAGAAGGTTGGTGAGTCAAGGCACTCACAAGGATCCTCTAGTGGTGATAAGACTAAAGACATGAACCACGTCCCTCCACCAGTCACCCTAGATGCCCTAGTAGCAGCCTTGACCAATGCCCTCCAACATAGAGCTCCACCTAGAGTACATGAGATCTCCCTCATAGATTTCCTGAATATTAGACATGATGCTTTCCATGGTGAAGATGAAGTTGATGTGGTGACCAAGGCTGAGGAATGGCTTAGCAACATGGAGCATTGCTTTAGAGACTTAGAGTGTCCCCCACGTAGTAGGGTTAGATTCGCCACCCATATGCTCAAGGGTGCAGCCCGTACTTGGTGGGAAAACCTCTTAGCCTCTAGGGAAGATGATGACCCTTCTTACACTTGGGGTAAGTTTGTAGAAGTCTTCAATGACCATTATGTATCCAAAGCCATGTTAGAAAGGAAGGAGGATGAGTTTGTTAACCTTAAGCAGGTGGGTGACATGACTGTCATTGAGTATGCCATGAAGTTTCGTAAGCTCCAAAAGTATGGTCTTGAGTACACTGAGCAAAAGAGAGCTAAGAAGTTCATTAGAGGGCTTAAACCCGATCTAAGTTATGCCTTGTCTGGTAGAGGTCATAGGACCATGCAATCAGCCCTAGATGCAGCCCTAGAGTTGGAAGATCACCCTGGGAGGAACCATAAGAAGGAGGTACCCCAAAACAATCGTCACCACCAACCCCCTCCACCCTCCAACCACAAGAGGAAAGCCCTTGAGCCTTCTCTAGAGAATGGGAGAATCCCATGCCCTACATGTAAGAGAAATCATGGTGGTCCTTGTAGTTTTGGGACTTCTATTTGCTACTATCGTGGTGAGGAAGGACATATCAAGCCTAATTGTCCTAAGCTTGCAAAGAAGGATCCCAACCATAACCAAGCTAAGAACCCTAATCCTCCACCCAAGGTTAAACCAAGGCTCTTCACCATGCAAATGTCAGATGGAGAAGAGCAAAATGATCAAGGTAAGGGTAGTTAAGTAATTTATGTTGAATCATAATGCTTTTTTTATGTATGCTTCTTTTATAATGAAAATTTGTATGTAAAATTTGCAAGTTTATGTGAAACCCTTAAGGTGGGTAGAAACTCTAGGAAATTTCGAGGATGAAATTTATTTAAGGTGGGTAGAATTGTAACATCCCACTCTTGCTATGCAATTTTTTTAAAATTATTTTGCTCTCTACATGCTCTTTTGCTAATAAGATAATTTTTGAGGACCTTCATGCATTTTACCCATGATAATTTTTCAATTTATTTTATTATGCCCAATTTATCTATTATCCCTGTTTTATGTAAAGAAAATCTTTTCATATGAATCTATGCTCTTTTTGTTTAAGAAAAATTAGGATAAATGCTTTATGTCCAATTCTCTCTCTTATGGTAATTAGTGATTTACTTGTTTGATTATTTGCTTAATGGCCTCCATATTGTTAATTGAAATCAAATAATGATGAATGCACATTTTCATGTTTTGCAACCCTCATTTGAGAAATTAATGACTTTATATGCACTATTTATATTCATTTAAGTGCACATGATGACTTTTATTACATTAGGCCTCAAATGTGTACAAGCACGAAATCCAATGGCATGGGAATGTTCTAGACCTTCTAACTCGTCTATGGTTCAAATTTGAATGCATATGACCCATGTTTGACCCCTTATATGAATTGGGGAAGCTTTCCATATGGTTTGATTAAAAATGTAATTCAAATACATTCAATGCACGGAATTTCTCTAAGATTCCAGTTTTATTCAGTGTCACGCATTACGTTTCTGTTTCTGATTGGCACGCGTAACAGCAGTCGTTGGATCAGAATCCAATGGCACTCGTCTTTTCTTCTTCCTCCGCTTTTCTCGCGAGCTGAGGCCGTTTCACAGGCCATTATTCTCCAACCCGGTTCTCACTCCACCATGCATCATTGCTCGCAATTCTTTCACCAAGTAAACGGCGAGATCAATCCGATCTGTTTGAGCCCTAACTTGTGCGCTCTCGTGCCCTATAGAAGAAACGCCCAAAGTAGGGCTCGCTACCATTTTTCATAGGCACCCCCCCGTTCCCTCACGCCTCCATTTAGGCAACCCTAAAGCATCACCGGTCCAGTATCGCTTCTCCTCCTCCTTAATTTCACCACTATCAATCCAACTCACCCAAACCTGCTCGACCTTCCTTCTCCAGCGACCGAAGCTTCTCCCTGGCTTCTACGACTCCTCCGACCAAATTGCTCTTGCGGTGAGCATCTGCGGCACCTAATCTGTGTTTTGGCTTTCTCAGTTTGTCTTGAGGTCACCCCAATCGGCGGGTCCTATAGTCATGCTTTCCATGGCTCGCCGGTGCCCAAGCTCCAGGTCACCCCAGTGGTTCCCCAACCACAGAAATACTGGTTGTGACTCCGCCATCCCTCCATGGACTTCTTCCAACCATCATCTCGCCTTTTCGAGCATGCTTTCACCGATCTTGAACCGCCGCCCGCCGCCCATGTTTCCCCAGTCTTTCTCTGCTCTTACCCACGGCGGCTGTCCCAGGTGACTTTGCTTCAGGCAGCGTTAACCGCACCCTATTTTGGCTCTGCATGGTGCCCTAGTTCTTTTTTGATTTGTAAATCGTCGCCAACAGGTCAGATGCGAGGTCTGGCTCCTTAGCTTTTGACCCCTTCTCTAGCCATGGCCTTGACTACAAAGAGCAGTCTGGAGCTCCTGTGCACATCAAGGCTCGATCTTAGGCTCAATGGCCTCGCCTTGGTGTCGTGAGTTCAGTTGAGATCCCAAATACCGCGTGTACTTTCTGCCTTCTCAGGTTCTGATCGGAGATTAACCTCCCGGTGCTGCTCTAGCCATGGAGCAAGCAGGGAGCAATCCAGGTCACGAAATGACCTAGATACCCCTGTCAACCTTTTTGGTGTTTTTCACCCGCGAGGGTATTCTCGGGTTTTCATACCCTGTTCCTTGATCGTTGAGGCAAGCCTCATTGCCGATTTGGCTGAGCCTTATTGGGACAAATAAGAAAGTTGGCCCACTAATTCCATAATTGGATATATATTTATCTACGTCGCTTTATCTCGATTTGTGATTGGTCAATTCCTTAGAAATTCATAATAAATCGCCTGTTTATCAGAAAATTACAAAAAAATATGTTTTGGAAAGGATTTTCAATGAGGAACTCAATTTTATTATTTCATCGACTGTTTTTGCTGTTTTAACATCTCAATTCTTATATGAACGAATTAGGGTTTCAAAGCTATGAATTCATGTACATATAATGTTTTAATCTAATTTCAGGTGTTTAAGGGGATCCAACCAGTCAAACAAGGTTTGACTTAAGTGATTTAGCTCAAGGTAAGCGGGCCATGCCTTTGGCATAGTAAATTTGATTTATTGAATGATTATGATATGTTTATGCTCTTTATACAAAAGTCATATGTTTTTCCTCAATGTATATGATTATTGGATGTTGATTGTTATAATCTAAGTCTAAGAGTAGAAATCACATTAAGATTATGATTTATGATTAAGATACATGAAACCAAGATTAAGAGGGACGAAATTCCTATCCATGCTTAAGATGAAGAAATCCCAATTATGCTCAAGAGGGAGTAATCCCATTAATACCAAGTCTAAGTCATTTAGAAGATAATTAAGTCTAAGAAAGATCATGGTTAATGGAAATTGATTTAGATTTATATGCACCTTGTTATGGGCTTTCCAAGCATTATGGGCTTTCCGAGCAATTATGGGCTTTCCGAGCATTATGGGCTCCTTATGGGGCATTAAGAGAGGAGCATATACTTCTAGTCAATTTCTTCATGTAAAAGATTCTAAGAAATGATTAATGTTAATGCATGTTCATGTTTATGTTAAATCACTTTATATTTTTTTTTATTTTTTATGCTTTATAACATGCCAATGCCGCTTACTCACCATTTTTGTTTTTCCTTTGCATGGCTGGGGACGAGATGTTCGTAGAAGTTGGAGCTAAGGAGAAGGAATCATCTTGAGAATACTAAGGACTCAAAGACCTAAGGAGTTGTTTCCTGGTGGGACGTCCATCTATGGAGATCCTATCTTTTTCATGATTATCTAATTTATGTTTAGTATACCTTTAGAAGCATGATGTAGCTTTCTTTCCAAGAACTCATGTATGAATCTATGTTTCTATGATTGCCAAGTGTTGTTTATTTCTTGATATGAGATCATGCATGTGATAATACCTCCCTGATATGCCAAGTACCCCACATTATGGATAATGTTGGGGATTAGGCTGTACTTCTGCTGGTTACGTAAGAAACCCTAGGGAGGGGCGTTGCATAACTACTCTAAAACTAGTGCACAGATACTCTAAAATTGGTCCATGACTAATAAAATTGGTGAACTTCTACTATAAAATTGGTGCACTACTATTCTATCAATACTCCCACACATCTATTATATACTAAAATAACATGCTATCTGTTGAGCAGCATTATTTGTTGATTTTAACCACCACCTCTAGGGTTTAACTTTTGGGGCTTCCCTTCTCTATAATGAAACTAATGAATACTTTGAATGGTTACTCAAGTATTTTCTTAAATGCATGTAATAAAAGGCATCTTAAAGCATTTTCAATGATCAAGGAGATGCAATGGTTGTGGCTATTAAAAATGATCTCCCTAATATGTTCCAAGAACTATGTATGTGGCATATATTGACAAATGCTCAGAAGAACCTAGATCAACTGTTTAATCCTAATTTGTTTAGCCATCTCACTTTCCTCATGTATGATACTTAAGACAAAAATGAACTCAATTTTTCTTGAAGAACGATGATTGTAGAATGCTTTTGTGATGGTCCTCATCATTGGATTGAGAGAATAAATGCTTATCAACTGCAATTGTCGTTGGCTTGGGTAAAATAACATTTTACTACTAGAATGAAAACAACCCAACTCGATGAATCATGCAACAGTGTTATGAAGCTCTTACTTCAACTAAATCACAATCTTCCTCAATTCTTCACACACTTTAACAGGATGGTGGTAAGTAGGAGGAGTAGGATTGAACAAAAGTTTCAAACCACTAATAAAGTGACAATAATTAGTTTTTTCTACAACCCAATTGCAAAAGAGGTCGATGAGGTGTAACACCTAGTGTGTTTATAATCTTTAAAGTAGAGTTCAAAAAATAGATGGAGTAGGTATTTAACATGTTTACATACAATATAATGGAGGTAAGAAGACATATAGTATTTTTAAGAGTGACAGTGATAATACAACCAATTGAGGTTCAAATATTCATGTTGTATGTATGATAGCACGACCATGCTTTGTAGACACATCCTTAGAGTTTGGATATTCTCATATATTTTTTAGAGTAGAATTTAGATACAATTCCCCCACACTATATAGCTAGGCATTGGGCAAAGAGTGCTAAAAGTAGAATTAGTATCATTGACTCTAGTTTAGATGTCAATAACCCAGATTAATACGAGAACGCTATCAACATATATCGTTAAAGATGGATCAGTCAGCAAATTTATTTGCATGGATGATGTTGCATACCAGATGGTAGATAGTAAGATTAATTTTCTGTGCTCTAAGGCACAATTACTCATGTGCAATAGTGCTCGACAAGATGATGAACTTTGAGATTGATCTAGAGTTTAAGATGTAGGACCACTCCTCGAAGTGGGTATAGAGGCAAGTCGACAAAGGTTCATGCATACCCAACTAAAAACCAATCATCATCATCTGAATCACTCTCATAATCCATAGAAGTTTTCTTCCTCTTTTTCTCAATAGCTTGCTTCTGCTTTTTATCCCCAACCTTTTTCCTTCTAAATTCATCCAACAATGCTACAACTTTCTTCTTCTTCTCCTACTCATGGGTAGCTACCCTCCATTTCCCTTCTCCTTGGAAGGTTTCTTCTTCTTCTTCTCCTACTCATCAACTACTTTCTCATTAGCTAATCTTTTCCTCTCCCCCTTGGATTCTTTCTAAACAGTACAAGGTAACAAGATGGTGTAGTTGTCAATCAATATTGGCATGCAAATAAATGAATATGAGAACAATAGTGAACAAGCAATGGAACCGTTGGAACATATACGAAGCATATCAAGAAACTTACATTTAACACTTCCTTGACAATGCCCTCCTCCTCCATAGGTGCATTCTCCTCGGCACCTTCCTTCACTTTCCCAAGTGCTTTCTCCTCAACCTCGGGATCTTTCTCCTCCTCCTTTAAAACGTTCTCCTCCTTTTCCACCAATTTCTCCTCCACCACTTAAGGTCCTTTATCCTCCTCCTCAGCTGATTTCCCCTCCACCATCATATGTGCTTCTCATCTACAACTCCTTTCTTATCCTACTCGCCTTCTTTCTAATCAAAACAAGATAATAAAAATGATGTAGTTTTCAATCATTACTCGCACGCATGTAAATGAATACGGGAGTGGCTGTGAAAAAATAATAGAATAGCTGGAACAAATATAAATGTCTACTGGAAAATTTACATTTAATGTTTCCTAGAAAATGCCCTCCTCCTCCGTAGGTTCATTCTCCTTAGCAATTTTCTTCTCTTTGTTAGTTGCTTTCTCCTCATACTTTAGAGCTTTCTCCTCCATCATAGAAGATGTTTTAACCTCCTCCACAACTGATTTCTCCTCTACTATCGTATGTTCTTTCTCATCACCAGCTCTCTTTTTCTCCTCCTTGGTCACTTTCAAAACAATTTTTTTACTTCATTTCATATTTAATACATCAATTCATAGTATCCACTAACATAAGTCGCATAATGCATTATGCCTCTATTAGCATCATTATCGACTTGTAAGAACAAAGGTCTCAGTATGACATTTAAGTACAACACAATTGCCTCCAGATATAAAAGCTATTGTTCTTATAGGTTGAGCAAAGTATGTGCTTGATGCTTACGAAGTTGCATTCTGCATGATATCGTGATGAGTTTGCCTGATCTCAATTGCCTCCATTTTTATTCCCTTAACATAGGTTCCTCTAGCCTGGGGTGGTGTTTCATCATCGATTACTTTTTAGGTAGTGTATTTTTGTTACCTACTGCATGTTCCATTATTCCTTTCACCTGAGTTCCAATATTTTTGAGGTAGTGTTCTAATATTTCTAAGGTAGTGTTCTAATTTTACGTGATGAATTTTTTGTTCCATTATTCCTATACCTATGTTTGACTATTGATTTGTTTGTATTCTATTTTTAGATGGCTCTTGTTCCAATGCTTCTTCAGAAGATGCATTCTATTTTTACTTCATTCCATTTTTACTTCATCAGTTGACAGTGTCCAGTAATAGAAATCACATAATGTAGTATGCCTCCATTAGCATGCTCCTCATCTTGTAAGAACAAAGCTGTCGGTACCACATTTAAGTACAACTGAATTGCCTCCCACATTCAAAAGTTTTTATTCTTGCATGCTAACTATAGCATGTTTCCTGGTGCATATTGGGTTGCATTATGAACGATATTGTGATGAATTTACCTATTTTAATTGCCTCCATTTTTATTCTCTTCATATATCTTCCAATATATTGAGGTAGTGTTCCATCATTAATATTTCTTAGGTAGAGTTCCATTGTTACCTACTAGCGTGTTTCACTGTTTCTTTCACATGTGTTCCAATATTTTTGAGGTATTGTTTCACTTTTACCAACTTGATTTTTGTTCTATTATTCCTATATTTATGCTCCACTATTGATTCATTTTTACATGGTGCCTTGTTCCAGTATTTCTTTGGAAGTGTTTTATTTTTACTTCATTTTGTTTTTACTTCATGGGTTAACAGTATCCAGTAAAAGAGGTCACATCTAAGGTGTTCCATTATTAATTACTAATGTGTTAAATTATTCCTTTAATGTTTATTGTGTTCCAATATTATTTTACTCTATATCTTTATTGTGATCCATATCTTGTTTATCTTATTCTTAAACATCATCTTAGATGAACTTGATAAGCTAGAATATTGGAAGAACTTTGACAGTTTCTCTCATGATGAATTGCATGCGTTCTATAATATATATGCTCGCCATAAAGGTTTTGCCACTAGAATTGGTTGGAAGAAGAAATGTAGAGGCAAAAACATGGATCAAGAACAGATTCAAAATGCTAAATATGTCTACACTAAATAAGGATTTCAAAAGGGAAGTATGTTAAATAGCACTGGTTCTAAATATGTAAAAGAATTAATAGAATCTTGAACTAGAACCAAAACGTGTCGAAGAGAAGAATAGATGATGGAGCTTCCACTTACGTGGAATTGCATGCACCAACTAAAAATCCTAAAGGTAGTAAGCCTTTAGGTTTAGCCTTGCATATACTAGATAAAGAACTCCACCCACGTATGCTAAGATATGTGGAAGTCTTATCGTAGTATAGTTAAGGGTCGAATCCTCATGACAACGGTCTTGTTGCAAGAAACAAGATAGAAAATGGTAGAATTTCACATAATCACTTACTAGTAGGCACTTAGATCGAAAGTTCGGTTTTTTTATTTCAGCTAAGAACATGTAAAGTAAAGAAAGCAAGTAATTCTAAGGAGTTAAACTATGATAAAAGTCACTAGGATGTGATCAGTTTTTCACCGCCACTACACATGGATCAACACATGCAAAGCAAAACATAACCTGCAAAAAGAGTCTAGTCAGTTAGTATCCTAGTAGACTTAGCTTCCTTTCGGAGAGCTAACTACGAGAAGTGCGGGGATGTTGCAACGCCAGCCATTCCCGAACAAATTGTCATTTACTTTGCATCATTCCCCTCGCAAAGTGTATTCCTCAACTTACCAAGGTTGCACTTTCATACGTCAACTGATTCCATTTCATAGTATGAAAGTGCAACGTATGATAGTGAGTTTACTCCACTTCTTGAGATACACTTATAGATACCGAACCAGGTGCATGGTGGATACATGCACCAAGAACCAACATACAAATGAGTTTCGAATCTAATAGTACAAACGTAGACAATTCATACTAAAAGATAAAGGATAATACAAGTTGGAGATCAAGCAACATGCATTCATTAAACGTTTGATGTCGAATTGAAAAGATAAGATCTCTATATTACAAGTTATGGATTACATTTACATGATATGAAAACATGGGTAGCGGGGCTACTCCCCGCACCCTAGTGAAGGAGACTACTCGCTCATGATTAGGACAAAGAAGGAGGCAAGAAGAGGGAGAGAGAGCATCATCCCCACAAAGGAGAGAGGAAAGTCAACCCCTTGGAGAGAGAGCAACGATCCACCAGTCTTCAAAGGTTGCACGATGATGAGGTATCCCCTTCCCACCTTCTTTGGTGAAGAAGGAGAAAGCAGCTTCAATATGGAGTATGGGTCTCAGACCAGAAGCCCCAGGGCGGAGGATGGAAGTCGCGAGAGATCTGGAGTGATTGATGCATCCTTTGGGTGTCTGAAACTTCGTTTTTCTTTTTTTTCTTTTTTTGGAGGACCCTTGGGGTCTTATTTATAGGCCTTAAGTGAAGTCCAAACGGTTTGGAGACCGTTTGGACCTCAAGACCGTTTGGGACCTCAAGACCGTTTGGACCTTGAGACCGTTTGGCTTCATGCGGTCTTGAGACCGTTTGAACTCCATGCGGTCTTGGGATCGGTTGGCTTCATGCGGTCTTGAGACCGTTTGAACTCCATGCGGTCTCGAGGCCGGTTGGCTTCATGCGGTCTTGGGACCGGTTGGCTTCATGCGGTCTTGGGACCGTTTGACTCCATGCGGTCTCGGGACCGGTTGGCTTCATGTGGTCTTGGGACCGTTTGACTCCATGCGGTCTCGAGACCGATTGGCTTCATGCGGTCTTGGGACCATTTGAATCCATGCGGTCTTGAGGTTGAGTTGATATTTTGTGATTTTTTTGTGCTTTTTCTGCATATATAGAAAGGAAAAGTTAGTCTGATAGTATATTTACAAAAAAGGGTAAATTTAGGATTATGTATAGTTTTAACTTAGAAAGAGTATGGAAAACTAAAGAAAAGGACTAAGATAATCGTCCAAAATGGGAGGTTATCACCCCCCCTAACTTAGAGTCTAGCTTGTCCTCAAGTTAGATAGAGCTGAGACATGTAATGGCGAGGCAATTTTATTTAGTTAGGATTTCCATACTCTTGTTTCAATTCTTAACCTGAGTTCCCCTAAGGTCATATCAAGTCTTATTGCTTGCCTTGACTCTTTCAGATTTCGAGAGTTGCTCGGGTCTCGGGTTATTTCCGTATCTCGTAGTTCGCATTGGGACCACCTTTATTTTATACATGTTGTTGACTCTAATCAACTTTATACCTCTCTGAAAGACCTACTGGAAGCTAGAGAGGGTATGAGGGTTGGCTAAAGGCTTGAAGTGTAGCTCCCCCTTCAAGTGGGGGAGGGGTTGTCTATGCTTTTAGGATCTCACTATCGGGCACGACACATCTGCCTTTGTGAGGGCAGCTGAATGTACCGGTCGGGTGAGTCCTTTATGATCCTTTCATATATTTAGATACCTTAGGGTTTCACTATCGGGCACGACACATCTGCCTTTGTGAGGGCAGCGGAATGTGTCGGCCGGGTGAAACCTTCATCAGTTCTTTATATAGATCCTTATTCATGGCACAACTCTCATAATTTTATTCGTCTCTCTGGCTTTTATTCGATAACTCGCAGGCTTGGGTTTTGGGGTTTTGCTAGGAAAATTATTTTGGGCGGCCAAGCCTCTTTTATTTTGAAGAGAGGAAAGCTGTTCTTAGGGTTTTTCAACATGCACTTATTTGGTTTGTGGTCCACTTGCAGAACTTCTTGAATTTGAAGTTGCCTGATTCCCCTCTCATCCTTGAGAGCTTGGCTTATTTCTGCCTTGATTTTGACATGTGGAGAGTCAGATAAAGAATTGAAGCAAAAGCATGAAAATCAATAGTGGAGTGACATTTATTAAATCGCCATTAAATGTCTAAGTGCTATTTACTTTTGGGGACTAACATGATTCTAGAGTTAAATGAGGGTGATTCTACTCGAAAAGGGTTAATTAAAAAAAAGTTAAAAAGGGAAAATGTATAAATAGAGAAAAGAAAAGAAGGAAGAGGGATGTAAAAATGATACCTCATCCTTGTCTAATGTACCCCCCTAACTTATCACTCACTCTGTCCTCAGAGTGTCAAAGTGATAGGTTGAGGAGTAATTAGGACAAGGGCTGCAGGCTAAGGTAAATCTGCATTTTCCCCCGGGGAATGAAGTAGGTTGGATGCGAACTGTCCTCGTAGAGCGTGGTAATCCACGTCAGTCATTTCCTCTACTGGTCTTTGGAGAATGATGATGGTGTACATCCAGTAGAGGATGTGGAAGCCGCAGTCGTTCGATTGTCAGATTTGCTGGGGGCATTTGTGGCAGAAGGAAGGGTGGTGGAAATGCTCTTTGTCGTACGCCCTTGTATACTTACTCAGAAAATCTATTAACTTGTCAGCGCACTCCTTTGCCACTACTTCTGTTGGCGTCTTCGGTGTCACGACGGAGTTTCTCTATCGTGCGTTGTATTGGCTATCGGAACTATTATATATTGTGGTTGTTCCTTCTGGGAGATTTGTTTCCAGGAGCATCCAGTGCTCATGATAGAGGAAAGGTAACATGATGAACGTCGGCGTTGTGTGTTGTAGATAGGATATCAGCGCGTCAGTTGTGCCGAAGTTCTTGAGCTTTAGAAGATCATCTTTCATATATGGGGATGCCATGTATGTTGTTGGGTTGTTTTGGCCAAGTAGAAACTGATAGGCGGCCATTAAACTTACAGAGAGCGATCCGCTGATTTGTAAAGTCTCTCGTAGTGTGTCTGCCATTACAAGAATGTCTCGAGACATGAATACGAGCTCATCTTTGTCGGTTGAGAGCCACGCCATAATGAGACGCAACTCGAGGTTGGAGAGACCTTTGCAAGCATCACGATCAAAATCAGGAAAGGTTGGTTCGATGGCAGACAGAGGATCGATATTGCTTGTAGCTTGCTCGGTATCGGCGACTGCCATATTGGTCTTTTCTGACTCCTTCAGAGTTTGTCGGAAGGGTCACCACTGCGGTCGCTGGATAGCTGAGAAGAGGTAGCGAGGAACGTCATCTGGTGCCATAGTTGGGTCCTTGAAGAACCGCCTATCACATATGAGCTCCATCGCATAACGTCCACGTAAGGAATGAAAATCTTCAGCAACCAGATCGTTAAATGGGATTTCCCGGTTCAGCGCTTGGATGTGACGTATGATGCAGAAAGTGCAATCCCCAGATCCCTCGGTGGCTCGGACTTGAGGGTTTATGATATTGAACCAAGGTTGGCTCCAATCTCGGCGAAGAGATGGGCGGGCAGCCCAGATTAATTTAAGCAGCCGGAAGGGTATACACCTTGCTTCTCCTATTGCTTCACCGATGAAGTTTATTGTACTGGCTGGTAGCTCGGCGCCACAGAAATTATACACCTTGGCATCCCGAGCCTCGGTATCCACGATCATAAAAAGCCAGTGGTCCGAAACTTGGAAAGGCACGGTCAGATAACGTGCCCGACATGCTAAACCAGCACGCAGCCGCTCGATCGACTTTGCTCTTATGTCTTTGTATAAAAGGCCAATAGACAGAGCGGGTGAGGCATTAAATACCGGCTGTTGCCGCTTAGAACTTCTGTACATTTCTATACTATTGGTGAGGAGGACACGGAAGATTGCCATAGGCATCGTGGCCCGAGGTCGGAGGATGCTGCGGAAGTCTTCACGTGTCATCTTACGCCTAGTTTTTTGATTATGATAATTATGTCTTCCCCCGCCTTTGCATCGTCCACTATAGTGTTCAGTATAAAAATATCCTGAGCATCTAAAGTGGAGATGGCCGCCATATCCAGGTCATGCATTTTGTGCGACAGAGGTGGTGGCGGGGGAAGTTCTTGTGGAGGGGGAGAAGCAGGTTGTTCTAAGGCATGTTCATGGCTTGGTAGATCATCGTCCGAGTCGGAGGCAGAATCGAGGTCTTCATCGGTGTCTAAACTTACTCGTTCTGCCTCGCCCTCGTCATAGGGAGAAGGTGTGGAGAGAGGTGGGGCAGTTGTTTTTGGTGGGCTGGTGCTGGTTCCTAGTATACACTGGTGGAACACAGCGTAAGCCGCGTCTTTAGCAGCTTCCCCGACGGACCCCAGCGCGGAATAATCAAAGAATTGGTCCCCGTATGACATGTTGATATTATCGTTGTGTGGGGACTTGGGGTGATTGTCACTGTCGTGGTGACCTTTATTGGAACCTCTGTGAGAAGGTTCTGCTGCATTTCCAGGGTCCTCTCAGTCATCATGTTTATCACCAGAGGAGGTGTTATCTTTGTTTGAATCGGCAGATGAGTCGGAGTCATCTTCTTAGTCATCATCGCCATCCTTGTCATCCACTACCTTGTCTGCTTGTTTTTTACTCGCGGACGTTTTGCACCGCCGATGGGTGGCTTGTAACTCATCGAAAGCCACTTGCAGATGCTCGTGTGTTTCAAGCAGTGCATCATGGGATTCTTTGAGGTCGGTATATCTGCCTTCAGTGGAGAGGAGACGTGATGTAAGATTTGTAACTTGAGCACGTAGCTACTGGATTTCATCCTTACTGGACTCCTCTTGGCGATGTTGTAGATGTGTGAGTGTGCTGTTGATGGTGTCCAACAGCGTGCTCAGATCTACTTGTTGTTGCTGGAGCTCGCGGAGAGTCTCTGGCCTGAGTCTGCATGGAGATCTCATCGACTTGCTTTGTCGTTGCTTCTTGCTGACGTCTTGCTCCAAGGACCAGGTCCGGCAAGGTGTTGTAGTGACTTTTGATGTGCTCAACTTGCTTAGCCACCTCATCTTGTCGTTGCTGGAAGCCTTGGAGGATGGTAGGAGAGGCTCGGTGTTGTTCATCGATCGTGGCCACCTGTCATGATAAACCCTGCACACAAGAAAAAATAGAATTTAATATATTAGAAGGATCGGTGATGAGGTTTCAGAAAGCGTCGAATTGACGGCCGAATTCCTCACCAATATTGGCAAAAGGGACCCCAGGAGCGGAAGGGTGGGATGGCTGGGGTCGGCGTGGGATGGTGTTAGTGTCTTGCAGAAAAGACACTGATGATGCCCCGAGCTGCGTAGTGACTGTGGATGTAGTCACCAGTGGTGTCGGGGTGGTGGCGGATGTGAAAAGTGGTGGAATTTTTGGTGAAAGCGGTGGCAGAGATAGTGATGGGGTGGAAACTGCGGAGGTGAAAGGGAAGGTGGTAAAGTCGTGCATAGGGGTGGAGAAAGGAGAGCCCGAAGGGAAAAGGGGTGATGAAGAGGATGTGAATGGTTGCGTGGATGTGATGGGGAAGAAAGGAGTGGTGGATGTTGGAATGGTGGAAGGTGGAGTGGTGGTAGTGGTTAGCTGCTCGTGTAGACTCTGAATGAAAGAGTCGATTGAGGAGGAGGTTAAGATTTCTTCATGGAGCTTCTCGGCCTTAGGATTTGGCTTAGATGTTGGTGTCCCCGATAGCTGTTGGGCCTGCGACTGCCTTCTAGCATGTCATTTGACAGGTATTTTTGTTGGTCGAGCTGTCGGGGCTATGATGCTCAGCTCCGTTTGTCCCGTTGTAGCTTTCTTTTTGGTTGTTTTAACCGAAGCTAGTAGTTGTGAAAGCTCCTCATCAGAGAAGAGGAGATGTTTGGTGTCGTAATTTGCTAGCTCCGGAAGTGGGATGAGTGTTCTGGATGACTTAACCATAGGGCAGAAGACATAGTGTAGTTTCCCATCCTTTTCCTTGATGATGAAGGAGTTCTTCAGAGTTTGTTCAATGGTAAGGATGTCGCCCTTTAGTTGCGTGCAGTGGGGTAGAGGTCTGTCCATCTTGAGGTATTTGATAATAGATGTGACATGCCCCCCCCATGCAGATTTCTTTCCCCAGGCTGGAGGTTGATAGTTTATGGATCAGTTGTCATCTGATATTGACCGGCCTTTCATTAAGAATAGACCAGAGAATGAAAAGATCTGAAATTATAACATTTCCCCCCTCTGTCCTGGGGAAGAGTACGCCAGCGAGAATTTTGTGCAGGGTGCGCACAAAGCCAGAGTGTATATTTGACGCTTTGCACGTCTTCGCGTCATAGGTGGGGATCCCGGTTAGAGATTTCCAGAATTTGTGTCTGTTGAACTCTGAATGTTCGGTCCCCACCTCCATGGCTTTCCGCAGCTGGTCCTAGTAGTCAATGAAGATTGTGTTCAGCATATTTTCCGTTATGACAACCTTGCTGCCGAAGATTTGGGTGACGAGCCTTCTGTCACCCCCGTTCCGTGATCTATCCATGATGTCGACGGGCTCTTTGGTCAGAAAAGTGAAGAATTTTGTAGTGGGTTCGGAGTAGGATACTTCAGGTACTAGACACAACCTGGCGAGGTTGGCTTTGTATAGAACATCGAAGGTGCGGTCGTATATCCCCATCCTACGCAGTATGCTGGAGCACACATACTTGGTGGCTTTTAGTGTTTTGTCAGTGGGAAGGTTGGTTTGGATGAAGAGGTTTTCTAGTGGTGGTGTAGTGGTGGTGATGGGAATGAAAGTGGGGGTGGTAACAGGGATGGTGGTGGTAGTAGCAGGAATGGTGGTGGTAGTGGTGGTAGTAGCAGGAATGGTGGTGGTAGTGGTGGTAGTAGCAGGGATGGTGGTGGTAGGTTTTGCAAAGGGTTGATCCATGGCAGAGGCAGGTCGAACTTGTTTCCTTGCCCGTTTCTTGGAGGGCTGCCCAGATGCAGTCTCCAAGACCTTGTGTTTCCCCTTTTGTTCTTTAGTAGGGGATTCCTCCTCGGAGTTAGGATTGTACTCTGAGCCTTCATCATCAGAAGAAGAGATCTCAACTTCTTCTTCAGGTGCCTCAGCTAGGCACTTCTCGAGGCGATCAAGCTCGCACAGGACGTCCATTATTTTGATATTTGGAGGTGCCTTCCCGGTCCTGTTGAAGTCAACTCTTATCTTTTGGAGCCGAGCTTGTTTTTCCAGCAGTTCCTCTCGTTTCCAGATTTCAGGGTCTTTGAACCCGATGACGTTCTTTGCTGGTGATGCCATAGCTGTAGAATGAGAAATCAAGAGTTAGAATAACATGTTTAGAAAGATTTGATTTTATTAATATTTATGTATTTTTGTATTTTTATGGAAATTAGATGAATGTGCAAGGTCAAACGGTTTCAGGACCGTTTGGTTCCAAACGATTTCAAGACTGTTTTGGTTCCAAACGATTTCAAGACCGTTTTGGTTCCAAACAGTTTCAAGTCCCAAATGGTTTCAAGGACCGTTTAGAGAACGAAGCGTCGTGTGGCCATCGGCGAAGGCGAAGATGAAGGTAAAATGGTGTAGCGACGGCGGATGTGTTGGTGACGACGGCAAAAGTGGCGGTGATCATCGGCGATAAGGGCGATGGTGAAAACGATGATAAAAACGACGGTGAATCCGGTGGTGAAAACAACGATTAAGACAGCGATGAAAATGGTGGTGGCTCTGGTGATGGAGACGGTGGGGAAGACGGCGATGGTGGATAGAGCCGATGGTGGCGCCGGCGTTAGAGAAGGAGTCTGGCAGCAATGTTGCATCAACGAAGGTGACGCTCTTACCTTGCTGCGGGGAGAGCGACGGAGACGAGGTTGACGGGGGTGCGATCGCGCGGGAGCAAGGGAAGCGAGAGCAATAGAACAGAAACACGAGGGAGTTCGAGAGTCGAAGAGAGAAAAACGAAGGGGGTAGGGCTTATATTTATAGGGAAAGATTAGCGACCGTTTGCATTCCTAACGGTTTCGATGCCGTTTGGCTCCAAACGGTTTTAAGACCGTTTGGCTCCAAACGGTTTCAAGACCGTTTGGAGTCCGAACGGTTTCAAGACCGCTTGGCTCCAAACGGTTTGAAGACTGTTTGGCTCCAAACGGTTTGAAGACCGTTTGGCTCCAAACGGTTTCAAGACCGTTTGGAAGGGCAAAGGTAGAAAAGATTTTATATTTTTATGTTTGTTTTTATTTATATATTTTTATGTTGTTTGTTTTTGTTTATTTTTTTGTTGGTTTTGGTTATCTAAATTTTTTGTGTATTTTCATAGGATAAAACTAGTAAAATAAAAGAACAGAAAATAAAGAGAAAGGTTGAAATCTTGGGTAGCCTCCCAAGTAGCGCCTTGGTTTAACGTCGCTGGCTCGACGAAGCTGTAATGATGTTATGCTGCTGGCATAGCATCTTTGATTTCGATAGTCTGTCGTGGCATTTTGTCTTTCAGAGTGTAATATCTTTTTAGACGGTGATCGTTGACCATTCTTTCTCCTCCGTTGTTGTTGATAATAATGGCTGCTCCAGTTGGGTAGATATGCTTTATAGTGAAAGGCTTGGACCATTTTGTCCTAAGTTTTCCGAGAAACAACTTGAGCTTGGAGTTAAAGAGGAGAACTTTGTCACCAATGGCAGTATCTTTTCTCTTAAGGTGACCATTGTGCCACATTTTTGTCTGCTCCTTATATATTCTAGCGCTCTGATAGGCCGTCATGTGGAGCTCCTCTAGCTCCTGCAACTAGAGTTGTCTATTCTCTCCTGCACTTTTGAGATCGAAGTTTAATTGTTTGATGGCCCACCAAGCTTTATGTTCCATCTCTACTGGCAGATGACAGGACTTCTCGTACACCAAGTGGAATGGGGTTGTTCCGATAGGTGTTTTATATGCATTTTGGTATGCCCAAAGGGCATCAGGAAGTTTGGTGGACCAATCAGTGTGGTTTTTGTTCACCATTTTTTCAAGGATTGCCTTTAATTATCTATTAGATACCTCCACCTGACCACTAGTTTGTGGATGGTAAGGTGTGGCAACTTTGTGATTGACTCCATATCTTTTCAGTAAGGCCTCAAAACTTCGTTCCAAGAAATGGGTCCCGCTATCCGATATGACAGTTCTCAGAACTCCAAATCTTGGGAAAATAATATCTTTGAACAATTTGATAACAGGCTTGGAATCGCTGGACACTGTGGGTACAGCTTCGACCCACTTAGAGACGTAGTCCACCGCGACCAAGATGTAAGAGAAGCCATAGGATGAGGGGAAAGGGCCCATGAAATCTACCCCCCATACATCAAAAAGCTCAATTTCCTGCCACATGGTGAGTGGCATTTCATCTCTTTTTGATATATTGCCAGAAAATTGGCATTTGTTACAGGCTTTCACAAAATCGTAAGAATCCTTTGATATGGTGGGCCAGAAGAACCCAGATTGTAAAACTTTTATGGCAGTTTTCTTGGCACTCATATGCCCCCCCGTCGGTCCGGAATGGCAATGTTCTAGGACCGGGGTTATTTCTTCTTCTGGCAGGCAACGACGGAAAAGTCCGTCGGTGCAAAGGTGGAACAAGTAGGGTTCGTCCCAGTAATAATGTTTTATGTCGTGAAGGAACTTCCTTTTATCCTGGTAGGAAGCATATGGGTGGATAATCCCTGTGGCTAGATAATTAATGATATCAGCATACCAAGGGAAACCATGAGTGGCCTTCATAAGCTGATCATCAGGAAGAGAATCTCGGATAGGGATTTTATCTTTTTCTTCAACCTCGATCCTGCTGAGGTGATCGGCCACAACATTCTCCACGCCACTTTTATCTTTGATCTCCAAGTCGAATTCCTGAAGCATTAACACCCAGTGGATAAGCCTGAGGTTTGGCATCCTGTTTTTGAATCAGGTATCGGATGGCAGAATGGTCGGTATAGACGATAACTTTAGAGCCAATCAGATAAGAGAGGAATTTTTCAAACGCGTAGATGATAGCCAGAAACTCTTTCTCCGTGGTGGTGTAGTTTTTCTGCGCTTCATCTAGCGTTTTAGATGCGTAGTAGATAACATAGGGTTTCTTATCAATCAGCTGTCCTAGAACGGCCCCTATGGCATAATCACTTGCGTCGCACATGATTTCGAAGGGCTGTGACTAATCTGGAGCTCTTAAAATAGGTGCGGAGATTAACGCATCCTTAAGGGTAGAGAAACTTTTCATACACTCCTGATTGAATATGAACTCAGCATCTTTGGTCAGGAGTTGGGTCATGGGTTTGGCAATCTTTGAGAAATCTTTGATGAATCTCCTATAGAATCCTACATGACCCAGGAAAGCTCGAACTCCTCTTACGTCCTTTGGAGGTGACAGCTTTGAGATAACATCGATCTTTGCTTTATCAACATCTATTCCCCTATCACTTACCCTGTGTCCGAGGACGACACCTTCTGTTACCATGAAATGACATTTCTCCCAATTCAAGATAAGGTTCGTTTCCTCACAGCGTTGCAGAACTTGTCCAAGATTTATAAAACAGTTGTTGAAAGAATCTCCGTACACTGAGAAATCATCCATAAACACTTCCATGATGGATTCTATTAAACCGGCGAAGATAGCAGACATACATCGTTGGAAAGTGGTGGGTGTGTTACATAACCCGAACGGCATTCTTCTAAATGCATATGTCCCAAAAGGACATGTGAAGGTGGTTTTTTCCTGGTCCTCTGGGTGTATGGGTATTTGGTAAAACCCAGAGTAACCGTCGAGGTAACAAAAATATTTTTGGTGATCTAGGCATTCCAGGACTTCATCAAGGAAAGGTAGAGGGTAGTGGTCTTTCCTTGTGGCTTTGTTCAACTTTCTATAATAAATACACATTCGCCATCCAGTAACAGTCCTGGTAGGCACTAGCTCATTTTTGTCATTGAGCACTACAGTAGTGCCCCCTTTTTTTGGAACAACCTAAATGGGGCTGACCCACTGGGAGTCAGAAATAGGATAGATCATGCCGGCTTTGAGTAATTTAAGGACCTCCAGACGAACTACCTCCTTTAGATTAGGATTCAGTTTTCTTTGATGTTCTCGAGAGGGCTTGAATTCGTCAACCATAGGAAGTCTATGCATACAGAGGGCTGGATTTATGCCCGTTAGGTCAGTTATATTAAATCCTATGACCTTTTTATGCTTCCTCAGCTCGTTCAGAAGCTTTTCTTCTTGATCTCTTGTAAGGGTGGAGCTGATGATGACTGGGCATATTTTTCTTCATCTAAGAAAACATGTTTGAGCCCTGTAGGTAAAGTCTTCAATTCAGGGGCTTTCGGTGGCTCAGCTGCTTCTATAACAGTAACGGCTTTAAGTTCTTCAAAAGTGGCCTTTGGCGCTTCTTTGGCCTTTTCTAGATGTTGGAGGCACTGTTGAACTAATTCATTCGCGGAAATTCAACCTCCAGATTGATTAGAACATTTTCAAGTTCGTCAACTGGCTCGGAGATTTCCAACTGTGACATTTGTTGAATAGCATCAAGGAGGAAAACCTCCTCTTGGATGTTGGGGCCTTTCATACTATTAAGGACTCGGAACTGAATTGCTTCTTTTCTGAGCCTAAGAATGATGGTACCAGCTTCAACGTCAATCAGCGCTCTGGCAGTAGCGAGGAATGGTCTGCCAAAAATGATTGGATACCTCAGGTCTTCTTTCATATCCATGACAACGAAGTCACATAGTACGTAAGCATCCTTGTCTATCCTTACCAGGATATCTTCAATGATCCCCAAAGGTGCGGTTATAGTGGAATCAGCTAATTGGATAGTCATTGTTGTAGGCAGCAATTCAGTGAAACCCAGACGTTTGCACATTGAATAAGGCATAATAGATATGATGGCCCCAAGGTCAGCTAATCCTTTTTTAGCAGATGTGTTGCCAATGCAACATTGGATTCCGAAGGAACCTGGGTCCTTCTTCTTTTTTGGCATTTTGTTTAAGATGATGTCAGAGGTGGTCTGAGCAAGCTTAACAGTTTCTTGCTCCTCGGTGATGTACTTTCTTGATAATAAGGTCTTGAGGTATTTTTCCCAGGCTGGCACCTCGGAAAGAGCATCAAGGAGCGGGATGTCAATGTACAGTTTCTTCATCACCTCCTTGAACTTTTGAAACCTGGTGTCCATCTTCGTTTCGCGCAATCTACCTAGATACGGGATTCTAGGTTTAAATTGTGAGACTTCAGGTTCTGCGGACACTTGTTCTTTATTTTTGCCATTTGTGCCTTCTGTGGGTTTTTCCATTCCTTGTTGCAGTCTTTCACTCGTCTTAAATACCGGTGTGTCATCATTATCAAGATTGATCTTGGTAGTCTCATGAAGAATGCGTCTAGATCTGGTGGTGACGACAATCAACTGCTCATGTCTATTTTGTCCGTTCTTAGCATTTGATTCATGGTGCCCAGTAAACGTACCTGCTGGGGGCTTTAATTGTGCAGCGATCTGAGCAAGCTGAGCTTCAACTGCTTTCTGCTGAGCCTGTTGGTTAGCAAGCATAGTTTGCTGCGATTGTAACATCTTCCTGATCAAGGATATTTCATCTTCCGGTTGGGCAGGAGCATTTTTCGGAGGAATTGGTTGCTAGGTTTGTTGAGATTGTTGGGGTGGTAACGCCGGCTGAGGTTGCTGAGTATGCAGCTGTGGATGGAGCGGAGGATGAATGTACTGGTAGTAGGCTGATTGGTTCCTAGGGTAGTTAGCCCTAGGGAAGTTGCTCCTGGAATTCCTTTGATTTTGGTCGAAATTGTTTGGGAATCCAGGTGGTAGCCTACTAGCAGATCCCCCCTGTGTCTGATGTTGTGGATTCACAGTTCCAAAAGGGTTCCCATATTGGAATCCAGGATGATTCCTCGATTGATTGGGATTGTAGTAGACTTGTCCCGGAATAGTGTGAATGGAGTTGACTTGTTCTGGAATCTGATCTTCAGCTTGATTAGTAATAGGTTCATATGGTTGTGGTGGTGGATGCAGATCCATCATCACATTATACAGCATACCGCAAGATAGAGTCAGATGGTCAGAAGCATGACAAGCCTCACAGGATCCTGTGACGGCTTTGACTTGTTGAACTAGCGGAGTTTTCTTTTTATCAATCTCTCCAAGAGAAGTCTCGAGAGCTTGATGTTTATGAACAATTGTTTTCAAGGCCTCAGCTATTGCCTTCATTTCTATAGATTCTTCAGCTTTGAAAACCTTGAGGACACCTTTACCGGCTGACCGTCCCCAGTTGGACTGGTTTTCAGCTCCGAGTGTAACAATCTTCCATGCGTCCTCATAATTCTTCATCATGAAGTTTCCTCCAGATGAGGAATCTAAAAACTGTTGAATAACATCGCTCACTCCCCGGTAGAAAGTTTCTATCAGTTGATTCTGGGAGATTCCATGATGGGGGCATTTGTGCAGAAGTTCTTTAAATCTTTCCCATGCCTCAGCAAGGGTTTCTCCAGGCAGCTGAGAGAAGTGATTGATTTGCCCTCTGATTTCATAGGTCAGTGAGGGGGGAAAGAACTTCTCTAAGAACTTTTCCTCTAGGGGGGGCCAGGTGGTTATTATGGGCTCTCTGTCCAGTGAGTTGTACCAACTCAGGGCCCTCCCAGACAAGGTGAAATGGAACAGATGGAGCATTATCGCATCAAAAGTGACACTAGCTTGTGGAACTAGGCGGCACAGCGCCTTAAACCTTTTCAGATGATCCATGCAATCATCTCCTGAACCTCCGGAGAAAGAGATGCCTTGCATAATCTGGATCCACTGGGTCCGAATCTCGAAGTTTGGAATATTGATAATCGAAGGCCAGACCGGGTGGTTATCCTCATAGTTCTTTGGGACAGCGTAGTCCCTCGGTTGTTTGTTCCTTAACTCTAGCTGAGCAGCTTGGGTTGCTGCCTCAGTCTCAGCTCTTATGCGGGCTCGCTCCTCTGCACGTATCTCCACTTGGATTTGGGCACGAGTGTCTGCGATAAGTTGTTCCCGTTGAGCGGCGATGGCAGCATTTACTCTCTCCATCACCAAAGCAGCTTGGTGTTGTTCGTCAGCCATTTGTCTAGCTCGTTGGCGATTGAGACGGATTCGACAGTGGAAACTTCTCTCTACCTCGGAGTCGTACCCCGGATCAGGGGAGAATCCGCGATTATGCGATGATCGCATGCACGTTTTCTACCTGAGTAGAGAAAAGAGAGTACCCTTAGATAATGACAAAGATATGATAATTTCAAGAAGATATAGAGTTATGATTAAAAAGAAAGTGTAAAATCCTAACCAACTAGGAAGGTACTAAATGAAATTAAAACGTTCCGTTGTCCCCGGCAACGGCGCCAATTTTTGATGGAGCTTCCACTTACGTGGAATTGCGTGCACCAACTAAAAATCCTAAAGGTAGTAAGCCTTTAGGTTTAGCCTTGCATAAACTAGATAAAGAACTCCACCCACGTATGCTTAGATACATGGAAGTCTTATCATAGTTTAGTTAAGGGTCGAATCCTCAGGACAACGGTCTTGTTGCAAGCAACAAGATAGAAAATGGTAGAATTTCACTTAATCACTTACTAGTAGACACTTAGATCGAAAGTTGGGTTTTGTTATTTAAGCTAATAACATGTAAAGTAAAGAAAGCAAGTAATTCTAAGGAGTTAAACTATGATAAAAGTCACTAGGATGTGATCGGTTTTTCACCGCCACTACACATGGATCAACACATGCAAAGCAAAACATAACCTGCAAAAAGAATCTAGTCAGTTAGTATCCTTGTAGACTTAGCTTCCTTTCGGAGAGCTAACTACAAGAAGTGTGGGGATGTTGCAACGCCAACCATTCTTGAACAAATGGTCACTTACTTTGCATCATTCCCCTCGCAAAGTGTGTTCCTCGACTTACCAAGGTTGCACTTTCATACGTCAACTGATTCCATTTCATAGTATGAAAGTGCAACGTATGATAGTGAGTTTACTCCACTTCTTGAGATACACTTCTAGATACTGAAACAGGTGCATGGTGGATACATGCACCAAGAACCAACATACAAATGAGTTTTGAATCTAATAGTACAAACGTAGACAATTCATACTAAAAGATAAAGGATAACACAAGTTGGAGATCAAGCAACATGCATTCATTAAATGTTTGATGTCAAACTGAAAAGATAAGATCTCTATATTACAAGTTATGGATTACATTTACATGATATGAAAACATGGGTAGCGGGGCTACTCCCCGCACCCTAGTGAAGGAGACTACTCGCTCATGATTAGGACAAAGAAGGAGGCAAGAAGAGAGAGAGAGAGAGAGAGAGAGAGCATCATCCCCACAAAGGAGAGAGGAAAGTCAACCCCTTGGAGAGAGAGCAACGATCCACCAGTCTTCAAAGGTTTCATGATGATGAGGTCTCCCCTTCCCACCTTCTTTGGCGAAAAAGGAGAAAGCAGCTTCAAGATGGAGTATGGGTCTCAGACCGGCAGCCCCAGGGCAGAGGATGGAAGTTGCGAGAGCTCTGGAGTGATTGAGGCAGCCTTTGGGCGTCTGAAACTTCCTTTTTTTTGGAGGACCCTTGGGGTCTTATTTATAGGCCTTAAGTGAAGTCCAAACGGTTTGGAGACCGTTTGGACCTCAAGACCGTTTGGGACCTCAAGACCGTTTGGACCTTGAGACCGTTTGGCTTCATGCGGTCTTGAGACCGTTTGAACTCCATGCGGTCTCGGGACCGGTTGGCTTCATGCGGTCTTGAGACCGTTTGAACTCCATGAGGTCACGAGGCAAGTTGGTTTGATGCGGTCTTGGGACCAGTTGGCTTCATGCGGTCTTGGGACCGTTTGACTCCATGTGGTCTCGGGACCGGTTGGCTTCATGCGGTCTTGGGACCGTTTGACTCCATGCGGTCTCGAGAACGATTGGCTTCATGCGGTCTTGGCACCATTTGAATCCATGCGGTCTTGAGGTTGAGTTGATCTTTTGTGATTTTTTTGTGCTTTTTCTGCATATATAGAAAGGAAAAGTTAGTCTGATAGTATATTTACAAAAAAGGGTAAATTTAGGATTATGTATAGTTTTAACTTAGAAAGAGTATGGAAAACTAAAGAAAAGGACTAAGATAATCGTCCAAAATGGGAGGTTATCAATAGATCAGGTGCCAAGCACAAATTAATATTAATCTTGATTATGAGCTTCATATTTGTAAGATAACTTGTTGCAAAGTAGAACATATGCACTTCACCTGTAACAATTTGCACACCTCCTTTGAATCACTTTGTTTTAGAAGTATAAGGATTTGTAACAGAGATCTAGGAAGATGTTGGTATTATGTTAAGGAATTTGTATGATGCAATGTCATTGGCCACTGATGGAGGAGAGTGTGTTGGATTTATTTTTCTAGATCTAAAGAACCACTTGAGGAGGATGAGAAAAAAGACTATCAGAGCTGGTGAAGCCACTGCTTTGCAAGAGTATTCTTGTAATGAAGCATACTACAACCCATCATATTACTACAACATTGAGGTTGATAATAAGGAGAGAATTGCAAGCATATTTTGGCTGACAGGAGGATGAAGCCTGATTATTGTTTATTTGGTGACGTCATTTCTATTAAAACAACTTTTTAGACAGACAAGAGTTATTGACCATTAGGTATTACCTTATCAAACTAGTGCACTGCTCTTTCGAAAACGGATGCATTTCTACTATTCTTAAACTGGTGTAATACTACTTTAAAATCATTACACTTCTAATACTCTAAAACGAATGCACTACTCTAAAACCGATGCACTACTACTTTAAAATTGGTGCACTACTCTAAAATTGATGTACGACTACTCTAAAATGGGTGCATTAGTAACAATGTTCAAAATGGGTGCACTACTACTCTAAAGACTAGGTACAACTACTTTAAAAATAGTGCACTTCTATTCTACAATTGGTCCACAACTAATAAAACCAATATACTTCTACTATAAAACTGGTGCACTACTATTCTATCCATACTCCCACACATATATTATATACTAAACTAGCATGTTATCTGTTGTGCAACATTATTTGTTGATTTTAACCATCACCTCTAGTGTTAAATTTATGGGGCTTCCCTTCTCTATAATGAGACTATTGAATCCTTTGAATAGTTATTCAAGGCTTTTCTTAAATGCATGTTAGAAAAAGGTGCTTGAAAACTATTTTTACTGATCAAGGTGATGCAATGGTTGTGGCTATTAAAAATGATCTCCCTAATATGTTCCAAGCACTATGTATGTGGCATATATTGAAAATTGTTGAGAAGAACCTATCTCAACTATTTAATCCTAATTTGGTTAGCCATCTTACTTTCCTCATGTATAATACTTAAGACGAAAATGAACTCAATTTTTCTTGGAGAAAGATGATTGAAGAATATTTCTTGATGGTCCTCATCATTGGATTGAGAGAATATATGCTTATCAAATGCAATGGTCGTCAGCTTGGGTAAAAGAACATTTTACTACTGAAATGAAAACAACCCAGCTCAATGAATCATGCAATGGTGTTATGTGGCTCATCCTACAACCAAATCACAATCTTTCTCAATTCTTTATGCACTTTAACAGGATGGTGGTAAGCAGGAGGAGTAGAAAAGAATAAGAGTTTTTAGCCACTAACAAAGTGATGACAAATAGTTTTTCCTACAACCCAATTGCAAAAAAAGTAGATGAGGTGTAAAACCTAATATGTTTACAATCTTCAAAGTGGAGTTCAAAAAATTGATAGGGCATGTATTGAACATCTTCACAAACAATATAATGGAGGTAAGAAGGTGTATAGTATTTCCAAGATTTACAATGATAATACAACCAATTGAGATGAAGTTTGAATGTTCATGTCATATGTATGATAGCACGGCCATACTTTGTAGACACATCCTTAAAGTTTGGATGTTCTCAAATTTTTTGAGAGTAGAATTTACATACAATTTCCCCACACTACATATCTTGGCGTTGGGCAAAGAGTGCTAAAAGTGGAATTAGTATCACTGACTCTAGTTTAGATGTCAATAAATCACCTGAATAGAGGAACGCTATCAACATATATCACTAAAGATGGATCAGTCGGAAACTTTGATTTTCATGGATGATGTTGCTTACCAGATGGTAGATAGTGAGATTAATTTTCTATGCTCTAATGAACAATTACTCATGTGCAACAATGCTCAACATGATGATGTATTTTGAGATTGCTCTACAGTTTAAGATGTATGACCACTCCTCAAAGTGGGTATAGAGGCAAGTCGACAAAGGTTCATGCATGCCCAACTAAAAATCAATCATCATCATCTGAATCACTCTCATAATCCATAGAATCTTTCTTCCTATTTTTCTCAACATCTTGCTTCCTCTTTTCATCCTCAACCTTTTTCCTTTTAAATTCAGCCAACACTTCTACAACTATCTTCTTCTTCTTCTTATCCTCAGTAGCTTTCTTCTTTTTCTCTTGCTCCTAGGTAGCCATCCTCCATTGCCCTTTTCCTAGGCAACTTTCTTCTTCTCCTGCTCATCGACTGCTATCTCATCAGCAAATCTTTTCCTCTCCCCCTGACTTCTTTCTAAATAGTACAAGGGAACAAAAATGGTACAGTTGTCAATTAATATTGGCATGCAAATAAATGAATATGAGAGTGAACAAGTAATGGAACAGTTGGAACATATACAAAGCATATCTGGAAACTTACATTTAACACTTCCTTGACAATCCCCTCCTCCTCCATAGGTGCATTCTCCTCAACAACTTCATTTACTTTCTCAAGTGCTTTCTCCTCCACCTTGGGATCTTTCTCCTCCTCCTTCAAAACTTTCCCCTCCTTTTCTGGAAAATTCTCCTCCACCATTGAAGGTGCTTTATCCTCCTCCTCAATTGATTTCTCTTCCACCACCATATGTGCTTCTCATCAACAACTCTTTTCTTCTCCTACTTTGCTAATTTTTAAAATATATATATATATATATATATATATATAAATAGTGTAGTTTTCATTCAATACTAGCACACATGTAAATGAATACGGGAGCAACGGTGAAAAAATAATAGAATAGCTAGAACAAATATAATTTCTACCAAAAAATAACATTTAATGTTTCCTTGAAAATGTCCTCCTCCTCCACAGGTGCATTCTCCTCAATAGTATTCTTCTCTTTATCAATTTCTTTCTCCTCCTCCTCTGGAGCTTTCTCTTCCACCACAGAAATGCTTTATCCTCCTCTACAATTGATTTCTACTCCACCACTGTATGTGCTTTCTCATCACCAACTTTCTTCTTCTCCTCCTTGGTCACTTTATGAATAAAATTTTATACTTCATTTCATTTCTACTACATTAGCTCAAAGTATCCAATAACAGAAGTCACATAATGCAGTATGCCTCTGTTAGCATCCTCCTCGACTTGTAGGAACAAAGGTTTCGGTACAAATTTAAGTTTTACTCAATTACCTCCACCATACAAAAGCTTTTGTTCTTGTAGGTTGAGTAAACTATGTTGCTTGATGCTTACTAAGTTGCATTATGCATGATAACCTGTAATCTTAATTGCCTCCATTTTTATTCCCTTCACATATATTTTGCTAGCCTAAGGCAGTGTTTCATCATCAATATTTCTAAGGTAGTGTATTGTTGTTACTTCTTGGAATGTTCCATTATTCCTTTCATCCGTGTTCCAATATTTTTAGGTAGTGTTCCAATATTTCTAAGGTAGTGTTCTACTTTTACGTGATGGATTTTTTGTTCCATTATTCCTATACTTGTGTGTGACTATTGATTTGTTTATGTTCTATTTTTGCATGGTGTCATGTTCTAGTATTTCTTTAGAAGTTGCATTCTATTTTTACTTCATTCTATTTTTACTTCATCAGTTGATAGTGTCCCGTAATAGAAATCACATAATGCAATATGCCTCCATTAACATGCTCCTCACCTTGTAAAAACAAAGGTGTCGGCATGACATTTAAGTACAACTCAGTTGACTCCAACATTCAAAAGTTTTTGTTCTTATAGGCTGACTAAGAGTACATTGCCCGATGCTTATTGTGTTGCATTATGATTGATATTATGATGAATTTACTTAATCTCAATTTCCTCCATTTTTATTTAGTTTATATATGTTCTGGTATACTGAGGTAGAGTTCCATCATTAATATTTCTGAGGTAGTGTTATGTTGTCACCTACTAGCGTGTTTCATTATTTCTTTCACATGTGTTCTGATAAATCTGAGGTAGTGTTTCACTTTGACCAACTAGAATTTTTGTTCCTTTATTCCTATACCTATGCTCCACTATTAATTTGTATGTGTTCCATTTTTATATGGTGGCTTGTTCTAGCATTTCTTTGAAGGTGTTTCATTTTTATTTCATTCCATTTTTGCTTCATCAGTACATAGTATCCAGTAAAAGAAATCACATATAAGGTGTTTCATTGTTAATTACTGATGTATTCCATTATTCCTTTAATATTGATTATGTTCCACTATTATTTTGTTCTATACCTTTATTGTGTTCTATATCTTATTTATCTTATTCTTAAACATCATCTTGGATGAACTTGACAAGCTAGAATACTGGAACAACTTTGAGTTATGCTTTCATGATGAAGTGCATGCGTTCTATAATAGATATGTTCAACAGAAAGTTTTTGTTACTAGGTTTGGTTAGAAGAATAAATGTAGAGGAAAAACATAGATCAAGAAAAGATTCAATATGCTAAATATGTATGCAATAAATAAGGATTTCAAAAGGGAAGTATGTCAAATAGCACTGGTTCTAAATCTGCAAAAGAAATAATAGAATCTTGGACTGGAACTGAGAGGCATTAAAGAGAAGAACAAATCAGGTGCCAGGCACAACTTAATATTAATCTTAATTAATTTGTACAATTATATTTCTACGCTTTATTTAACTTGTCTAATGTAACTAAAAGAAAGAGACTAATTTTCTCAATTAATCAAGTGTAATCCTTATCAAGTAGTACCCTATGACCGTAGAGCTATCTCTATGTCAAAACTTGGTGGATAGTAAAATGATTTCCTTGTAGAAATCTAGTGTTGTGAGAAGGAGCTTGGAGTTGAATATTATTGAGTATATGCAGGTACATGGAGGGTTTTTCCCTATCATCCTGACTTCAAGGTGTTTGAGAACGACTACAGTTGTGTCTCAGTTTATATATGATCAAGGGTGTTTGTCATTGTAACTCAGATTGGAGGGATGTATACTCTAGTTTTTGGTGTAGTTTCCAGAGAAACCAAGATATACCATGTTTTTAGTATGTTGGATTGTTGTGCCACTACAATTTGTCACTCATACTAATTGAAGGAAAGAGATATTTAGGAGTGTAGAAATCCTAAAATCTTATATGGGGATGATTGCAACCTCTCAGTAGTTAGTTGATAGTTTGAGTGGTATACCTCAAACTATCCAGAGTTTAATAAAACATGTAACTTAGTCATTTAGTATATGGCAGACTATATCAACGAATAACATTGGATGTTACTATTTTTCTCTCATTATTTTCAAGTTTTGTTACACTGATGGATTCAAGATAATTGTAGGGATCTCCCAAAGAACTGTAAGCAATGTTATCTTTATTGCATTCAAGATGATTATACCATGAGAAGATTGTTGTTCTATATTAAATGTCTTATATTATTGTCATTAATATGCCTTCAACTAATTTATAGAGATTTATGGATGATTTGAAATTAATTTGAACACTAAATTTCTATCTGTTATTTCTAGTCCATCTTAAAATCTATCTATGAATGGTTATATCTTGGTGGGAGTAATCCTCTCACTGGGACTCTTTTAGAGTCTCATTTAGTTCTTCCATAACGGTATTAGGTATGATATCATAGTGAAAAGGGTGTGGTTATCAAGATGTAACAAGATATAACATAGCTGAGACTAATTTGTCCTTGTACTCTCACTATCCTGAGTAATGGGTGGTTAGTTTATCTTGGATATGATGGTTTCTTTCATTGATGTTTATTTATGATTATTAGTTATAACTTGGGTTAGACATCTTCTATTGTTGTCTTCATAGATATGGTTCATCTTGTAAACTTATTTGTTGCATTTAATGAAGAAATTTCTGTTTCTCTTTCTATCTTTACTAATCTTGAGATGATTTAAATGAGAAATATTATGCTTTTACATGACATTGTTTGTTTTGTGCAGACTGTTTGTAATCAGATCTTTATGTCGATAGTTATATTCAGAATTTTTCAACTCAATTTTTATGGTTGTTAGTTTTAAGTTGGGTTCTTGTGTAGGGACTTTTACTAATAATCACTTAGGGTTGATCATGGGATGGGCCCTTACATAGTCAAAGGATTAGCATTCAATCATTTCAGTAAACCAAACCATCCAATATGGTTTTGGATCATGTATAGATGGATTTTCATTACCTTACAAGAAAAGATTGGTGTCTAACAACACATCATTGCTACCCAAGAAATTGGAATAAGTTGAGAGCTAGGAAGTGTTACCATGAGCATATAATCCCTTTGTTAATCCAAATAGAAACTGAGGTGTTAAGTTGTCATCATCTTAACATTCAATCTATGTTCTTTGAACAAGAGAAAACTATTGATATTTTGTGAGCTCAATATCATATATCGAGTTGCATGAGCATGGGCATGCATTTCATACCTTTTCGTATCAAGTGGTCAGTATATTTCTCCAATGGAGGGGAAAATTCCATCTACATCACTCATAGTTATCCACAAGTGTCACAATGGACCCAATCACCATGAATATGGCAACCCTTTATTCAGACTCACATTGGGCTAGAGTTAAACTACACATAACAACATGTGATTATTATAGTGACTTTGGGTCTAAGATCACGATCACCACTTCCAAATTGAGATATGGCTTGACTGTCATTGCATGGCTTCCATGTGTCAATCTCAAAGTGAATATGTCTAATACAACTTATTCTCTAACAAGCACCTATATATCAAACTCGATATCCAATATCATGACTAAAGAGACATAATCATCACTCATCATACACACTAGTCTTATGTATTATTGTTGTGAGAGCATGTTACACTAAATTAGATTACTCAAAACATAAAACACAATCAATCACTAATTAATTACATACCCAAAAATATGGGTAAATAAAAACCGATTTCAACATCAACACCCGCTGAAAAACATTTGCATAAGATCCCAATGTATTTCTTGTATCCATACTATGCCAAGAATTTGATACAAATTGGTTTATCGCCTTAGCCATAACATATATACACAGAATAAAAATATTCATATATGCCACACAAACAAGCATTAATATGATAACAAAAGTTTGATTCGTTTGAAACACCATATACAAACTTTTTCTCACCCGGACCTGAGAGTACAAGGACGACTCTGGGACACACTCGACATCTAATCAACTTTATCAAAGATTCATTACTATATCTCCTCTTTGCTGCCACATGTTTGTTTTTGTCACTTCCGATTACCTAAAAAAATGTGGCGAACCACAAGGGTGAGACCCATGTCCCAGCAAGAGATATAACCTCCAATAATATTTATTGATTATAACATTTTTAAGTAATTAAATAGTTAAGCAGTTTAATCAGAGATAACAAATAAGATCAGCAATATTGATGATTAAAAAAATACATAAAGGAGTATATAATAACTATCATCATTACCCAGACTATCATCTTTTATATTGTTGACAATATAAGCAATTCAGTAGCATATGCAGTTCTAGCATCATGAGCAAGTCTAGTAACATGAGCATCTCTAATTGGTTGAACATATCAACATCATAAGAAGAGATAACAACATAAGCACAACTACCTGGATAAGCATAATTAGCAGTATATGCATCTCTAGTTACAAAGGCATGGATAGCATGCTAAACATAACTAACAACATGAGATAGCTAGCATCATGATTATAATCAGCAGTAGCAGTATATTTATCAACATAAGCATGGATATTGTTTGTATGCATCTACAATCTTAAGCATATCCACAACATAAGTATATCTACTATCTCTTAATTGCACTAAGCATCATCTTTATGTAAAGATAACAAACAAGGGTTATCATCCAATGTGAAATGTTGTGTATAACCCTAAACAAATATGCCACATGGCTATCTTACATCTTTTATTATGCCCTGAGAAACTTTGAGGATACCACTCAAAATCCAACTGACCACTGCTAAGTCGAAATCAGTGCCATACAAGATCTAGGTAGAGTCAGACTCCTAAGATATTCTCTGCCCCCGGTCAGTACGGGCCTGCCACAGTGACACATAAGGTCAAGCTGCTAACAGCTTAGTCCGTCCTTGGTACAGGTCACGAAACTAGTGAAAGGAGGTGGGTACGCATACCCTACCATCTGAGGTACAACTGTAGTTGTCCTCCAATCTTGTCACATATATAATCACCGAGACATGACCACAGCCATTCTCAATCAAATCAGATGCATGAGGCATGACCATAGCCAACCTCCACAATCTGCATTGTGGATGACAAGGATATATCATCAACTTGCCACCCTCACATACTCAACGTTATGTGCTCTGAGTTTCCCTTAGGAATACTCGTTTCACCATCTGGGAAATTCTGACATTCAAATGGATCTATGGCACAGGGCGCTACATGATTAGAGTTTTACTTGATTCGTTATGCCAATTGGGTGAATTAAGGATGCATCAAACAAGTGGACATACAAACCCTAATTCACTTCTAACAAGCATATAAATATCACAACTTCAAAAGATATAAATGTGTGAAACATAATTTCTCATCTCATCATTACATGGTACTATTCACTTGCCATTCATGAGACCACACTAGTCATCATACTACTACAAGATATAAATCCTTTCCTCAATGTCACAGGGTATCAACCCTTATCAACATAAGAGGATTACACCTCATTCAGGGCTCAACCATACCCAAAGGTCATTAAGACCATCATACTATTCCCTGTAAGATCATCATTATCTTACCATGCCTTATAACAAGGCTCAACAACATCACTTACATATAGTACACCAGATCAGCACAATATTACACTAATGAGCTAGGATATATTCATAAACAATCATAGTAGGATTATATTAATATTAAGAACATTCCTTTATTACATCAACATGCAAGGAATCTAGATATGATTAACTCTCATCATAATCATTATGCACATATTTAGCATAAGAAAGTATCAACCATGTGGCTATGATAACCACCAATTAACATATCAAGGTTATGAACATAGTAAGGAGGTTATTCCACCATCATTCCATCATATAAGAATGTTAAACATGAATACTCACATTTATCTATTTGCATTAGAGTTAGGTTCACAAGATAAATTATATTAATGTTACTAATCAGCACTTATACCCAAACCCTAACTCACGACATCCCCATTAGATCATGGATGCATATTGTGAAGCATCACCATCACATTCCATACTATTCTCAAGTATGAGCCCACACATAAATCAAGTTGTAACCATCAGGTGATAGCATACTAGGTCTTCAACAACAATAAGAGAGTACTCCATGATTGTATTAATCATTCAAGGATATTCTTACCCAATTACCATCATTTAGTTATATTAAAGCTAGGTATAGCAAGATATACCTCATTAGGGTTACATATCAACACAATATGATTATCATACCTTCTATTCATATGAGTGAATAGGTAAGACTACCTTATTAATGGTAACCCTCCCTTTGTTCCATCATCATTCAACCCATATCACCATACTACAATGTCACCCAGAACCATTAGATGTTTAAAAGGTAAGACCATTGATTGCTTACATAACACCTGGGATAAACCACCTATGAAGTCCTTGATTTGTTCTCTAGAAAGAGTCACCATCTAACCCTAGACATCCCTTGATTAACAACATAAAAAGTTCCATTGAGAGTAGGGTAAAACCCACAATCGACTGTTCATTTAAAACAAGCCATCCATTGTCAACAATTAAGCTCCTTAAGTTGGTCATATAAAGGAAACCATCTAAATCACAATATTAGGACCAACATATTACATTATTCATTATTCCACTTTATTGGAGGAATAAACAGTAGATCTTGACCATTGGATCAAGTTCATATATTAAAACCATCATTTACAGTATAGGTCCGACCATTGCATCAAATGACCCAAGAAACCATTAGTCTAAGGCTTAATTGATGATACAACTACAATGCTTGACTCAACATTGGTTTTATAGACATGATCCACCATCATTAGTGACCATTAAATCCCCATAGTTTGTTATATCAGAACTATATTCATTAATCAACATCAAATATTAAGCTAATGTCATCATTGATTGGTAACATCAGTAAGGTACTTAATGGTTGATCATTAAAATTCTAATTGGTCCAAAACCTGACCTAAGGGGGTGACCATAGGTTGTCACCATCATTTTACACCCTTGATCATGACCATTGGTTGTTATGAAGACAACACCATAGGGTTTTTGCAATGGTACCATCATCGGGTCATGGTTTATAGAAGAAATTAGATTTAAACCCTAAAATTGATCATTGTTTGATAGGTGCTTAGCACCATAGGTTGTCAAAACAACCTGATCCAAGTCATATTATTCCTTAGGAATAACATACACATGATCAAAGGTTCATCTAGAACTGAAATCAGAATAGGAAACATTATAAAAATTGAAATCCAAGTCAAGCGTAGCTTTTTAGTGCATAAATCGTCATTTTCAAGAAAGAACATGAGCTAGTAAGCTTATGGTAAGCAATAAACGTGGAGCAAGTTATAAAACTTTCCACTAATGAGAAGATCAAATCTCACACAGAATAAATCTCGACCAGGTAGGGTAGAAAATCCAAGAATAAGCTATGAATTCATCCATCTAGCACCTTTCTTCATCAAATGAGAAAACCCTAAACATAAGGAGCAAGAAAGGTAGGGTTTTAGAGCTTTAGAGCAAATTCTACCATGTAACAGTAAGGTTCCGAGCTGTAGGAAGGTCTAAGGAAGGAGAAGAGAAAGAAAAACGAAGAAGTAAGGAAGAAAACAACTTGCCTTGGTCGAATTCCCTAGAAGATGACCTTGGAAACCCTAGGTAGGGCTAGATGGAGCCCTAGGAGACCTTCTTCTCCAAAAAGGGGTTGTCTTCTACCTTAGAGAAGTTAGTTCTACAACAACAATAGAGTGAATTCTTTGATCCAGGTTAGAGGAAAGAGAAATAAAGCATAGTTTCGTATTTGGGCAAGGAAGAGGCAAATATAGCCCATGGATAAGGATAGAAGCAAGCATGATGTGTAAAAGTAGCCTCCCCATGTGTTTATGGCCTTAAACTATTGAGAATATACAAGAATGCACACAAGCAGCTCCCCCACCGTCCCTATTAACCTGATTTGATTTCTTTTGTCGAAATTCCCAACCAATCACATAATTCATTAGTTGATAGCTACTAAAAGTAGTTCATCCGTGAAGGGGTAAACCCTAAAATACCCTTGATGAAAACACCTTCAAACCATGGCTCAACTAGGAGACCCATGGCTCAAAAATCTCAATAATGATAATATAAAATCTAAATAACATAATGTATGTGACAAACTGTAAATAAAACTCCTCAATTGGGTAAATTTCATAAAAGTCCAAAATGTACAGAAAATTGCATAACTTGCTCAAACAGTGTCCAAATTGGACCAAATTTGAAACTTAAGCTTGTCTTATGATTTAAAAACATATAAAAAGGTTATATTAGGTATATAAGCATTAAATTATAGTAATTAAGCTCATTCAAAACATTAAGCAAGTTCAGGGGCCTTACAACTATAAACCCCTAACAGGGATTTTGCCCCCAAAATCAAAGGTAAACAAAGATGGATACTTCCTTTGTACCTCACACTATTACCTTCACATGGTTACTTTCATATCATGGTGATGTCATATCATTCATACATATATCCTCTTGGTTCAGCACAAAAAACCCCACCTAAGAAGACATTCTCAATATGGAATGTAGAAACTTGTTGTGTCTTCTATACAACTTTAATAGTAATGTTCAACTTTAAATTATAACTATCATCCTAAAATTATATCTATTGTATCAACACATTACTCAAAATTCATACTTGCTAGCTTTTTACCAATCATGGCATGTGTCCCATACCATTCCTTGAAGCATAAAAAAAGGCGATGTATCCATCCTTTTTTTAGATACACTGACACTGGAACACTTGTCAGTTCTTTTTCAACATCAAAAAAAATGTTGACACTGGCACCTATCATTCCATACAAGGAAACATCATTCTTAGTCAACTTTGTTAGGGGTGAAACAACAACACTATCTTCACCTTACTAGGATTTACACAGCCTACTTAGAAGACATATTGTGATCCCATAAAGAAATTTAATCAACCCCATCTCACTCTTGTTCAACTTGTTCTCATAGCTATTGTTTATTCGGAAACCCTAAGGTTTTTGAAGAAATATTGATCATATTTTTGACCATATTTGAAATACTTTGGCATGTCATCATTCAAAGCTTGATATAACTTGTATGACATGACTAGAACACTTTGTTCCTCCTATACATAAATTCTATTTGTACATTGGTTAGTCTAAAGGACATAACTCTAAACTCATCATGGTCATGTGAATTATGTCATCCAATCTAACTCTTATGCATAGATATTTGATCATAGGTTTATCTTAAAGGAACACAATATCACATATCTATTAACCAAGAAACCATCTATCCTTGATAGTGGTCTTGCCCAACTATCACTGAACCATACACAACATTATAGAATCACTTCTTTTTTTTCCTTCCAAACAACATTTATCGGGTCATCATCAAATCTCTCTCCCTCTCTCTCTACAGAAGAGGAATACTTGGAATGTTCATTTAATAAACATCTCCAACCTTCACATATTTCTCATATTATTAATACATCTTGGATCCTAGGATTCATTACCTTGGTATCCACCTCATGTGCTATAAGCAACTCACATCCTTGTATCATCTACTTTTACCAACATAACAAATATCAAGACATACAAGAGGAGTTTTCCTAATTATTGGAAGGCTCTAAAGCAAAATCATCACAAACTTTATGATCTTGGAACCATAGTCCAAACAACCTTATGCTATAATAAGATATACACCCTCATGTTTAAAATGAATCCACACATACCAAGTGGCAATGATCCACTTGAAAGTTGTTCCCTAGACAGGAAAGAAAACACACTTTCCACATCATAGCAACATTGTTCAATGGTCACTAGCAAAAAGGTAACCAATTCTATTTTCATTATGCAGGTTACAACTTCTTATGTATCATTTTACCTTTTTCATTTTGGGTTCCTTGCCATTAGCATAGGAATCATCATGATTAACATATCTCATTACTTCTTCTTTGATGACTATTTATCACACTTGGGTATGTTATCTTATTTTATTATATTTTTCAACCACTTATCAACAGGTAAATACTCATATTCCACATTTGCTTCATTAAATCGGGATCATCTCCCTTAATTTCTTTCACATGCCATGTTTATTTTTCATTAACACTTTCTTACACACATAGGTTGGTCTAAGATTAACTCAGGTTCCACCTTATTCCTTTGTCATTGTTCTCATTTATCTTCTCATTATATACTTATCATTGGAGTTCTCTCCATCTTATGTGGATTTCATACATTGAATCACTTTATAAGCATAGACTTATCTGTCTTTTACTTTATTTCTTCTTGAATCACATCTTCAAGAACTCCTCTTTTCCTTATTTGTATTCAGATTAAGATTTCATGGTGTTGTATCTTTCTCTTATAGTTACCAAACATTCAAGTTTTGATAGATTATGATGCAATTCCCATTTCTTTAAGATAGGTGGTACGACCCCACCTCCTGATAACCCCCAATTAAGGGAGACTGAGAGGTCGAAGCCGCACCCATAACTTCCGGATCAGAGGTTCGGCAATTAACCAAAAATAATTATCAAATTTTAACATACTATACTGAAAGTTGTAAGAAAAATAAATTTTTGCATACCTTTTTTTGAAAACATGGATCTCTAAACTTCTATCCACTTAAGGTTTCTACTCTAACTAATCCTCCTTGTATTTTACTTCATGTATTTCACAATATGACGATTTACTGTTTGTCCTTTTGACTTGTACCTAAAACGCCGACAAACAAAACTTCGGTCAGCCGAAGTTGGTATGTGGGGGAAACAATAATCATGTAAATACATTAACAATGTAATCATTCAATTAATCATTTAACAACCAAGATTACATTTTAGATATAACTCCGTGATCCAAGAGTACCCTATCCTCTATATTGTCCCCATTAAACCCCTCATGATTCACCTATAAGTGAACCAATTTCTAGGGTTGAGTCACATGGCACTACTCGTAAGTAGCCCACTCCTTAACTCATGGCAGGCTAACGAGTCTCATGGCACTACATGTAGGTAGCCCAGTTTCTAACTCTCGGTAACCTAGACCTTGCTCTAGGATTACCCCTTTTTTTCTTAGCCTTTTCAAAGCAATAGAGGCGGACCCGGATCTAGTCAGTTATATACGCACATTTATAGTGATAATCATAGTCACTTTATAGTTGCATGAAATAAATAAACATCCAACAGTTATTTTCAAGCAACCGATTAAAACTTCGGGAATCGTCGAGAAACTAGAGTGATTATTCATAAGCATAACCACATACCTGAGCCAGAGCAACTTGATGTCCAAGCATTAATTTTCAATACAATCAAACAAGCACTCAACAATATCCTGAAAATAATGCATAACATCCAAGTGTAATTATTTTATTCAAAATATTCTCAGGATTGACTTGGATTCCACCTTATGATTTCTAGGCTGACTTTAGGGTTTTATTAGGGTTTTATCCTTCACTATGCATTAACCACTTGTAATGCTCTATTAGTCCACAAACCCTACTTTCAACGTCATAAGCATAATCAAAAGTCAAATAAGACTAATCTATTGCTTTTATACTAAAACTACCATCTTTTCCCTTTAAGTCGTGTCAAGATCATTAAGGTCAATTATTATGTTTAGGTTTCTTTGAATTTTCAACTCAACAAAGAACTATAGCTTGATACTCAAAGGAATCCTAATTACAACAATTCTCATCGTTTATGTTAGCAAACCCTAACTTATCATTAAATACACTAGAAAACCCAATTTATCCACATTAATGGTCTTTTATACTCAAATTGGATTTAGAACAACATAACTCTATCTTATTCATGGATTTGCACAATTAAAACCATTAAAAGACATATTCTCCTAAATTAGGGTTTCTAAGCCCATTAATGCAAACTTAGGTATATGAAACCCTTAACTAAGACAATTATGTACAAAGATCATTCTTTTATGTATAAATAATCCATTTCATTATCATCAAGTTAATATTTGCTCAAAATAATCAGAGATCATTATTATATTCAACTATCATCAGTTCTAAGGGGTTTTCATTAATTAAACCATTAAAGATGATAACTTTATACACTTTTTGAATTGAAATTAGAATCAGGCTTCACTTATATTTTTATTGCATTCCTTGAGTTCTCCTGATCAAAATTCATATATAACTTATCCAAAACCGAGCTACCGGTAATTAGTTATGAATTTTGTAAGGAAATATACCTTTCAGCCAATCATGGCTCGACACGTCAGCGAAACTAGTTCTTTTAATCGGCCGACTTTGCAAGGGGTAAAAGACCGCCCTGCCCCTCCCTTTGTGCACACGGGTCAGGGGCAGACGCGTCTTTTGACTCTATTATCCCCTACCTCACGATGCAGGGCTCCGCGGCGGATGCTGTGACGATGGTCGTCGTTCTGCTGCCAGCTTAGGTTGCTCTCGTCCTCCCGAGCCCCACACAGGGTCTAGAAGGACCGCTCCCTCCTCTCCGGAGTTGAGGAGAGCATCCGGTCAACGACTGGCGATCAAAGGTGGCTTGGGTCTGATTTCCACGCCCGCCGGTCTGTACAGAGGAAGGAGGACCTTCAGACCCATGGGAGACCCTTCTCCAAGCACCTTCACCCGCGGTTTAGGTAAAGGAGACTTGCAGGAAGTTATACGTGATCATTCCAGGTTCTGGAGTCAATGAAAACCCCATGCACGAACATGCTTCTTCATGAAGGTGAAGGAGTTGCGTCCCTATGGGCACCTCTGGTTCCGCGTGGTTTGCCACCCCAGGAGGGGTTCTGGGTATGTTTCACGCCCCTCCTTCGATGACCCTTATGCCCTCTTGCACACATCTTGAATGTGAGGGAAAGAAAGCGGATCGGCTAACAAGGTCTAGGGTTTAGAAAGAAGAAGGAGAAGGAGAAGAAAAAAGGTTTCTTGGGTTTATCTTCAACTCGGCCAAAGGCCCTTCCCCTCATATATGGGAGGGTAACCACGCCCCAAGACCTCACTCAAGAGGGAAACAAGTCCTTCTCATAAAAGGAAAACAATTCTCCTTAGTTAAGAAGCAAATCATCTCTCTCTCTTCATTATTTCTTTAATATCCCCTTTTCCTTTATCTATTAGGATTTCGAAATTCCTTTCCATTATTTCATTTAGTTTTGCTTTTTAATTCATTGGCCACGAACATACATTTTCCTTAAGTAGGAAAAACTCCTTTTTAATAAAACCACATAATTCCATTAATTATGTATTCTATTATCCTTTTATTTTGCAATTTTGGCATTCTCTCTTTCTTTCCTCTTTATTGGGACTCCTTGGATCCCAAGACACTCCATTATTTCAAAATTCTTTTCATTGGATACTTATTATCCTTCTAGATGCGTCTTTATTCATTATTTCACATTATCTTGTTTATTTCTCATTAAAATATCTCTTTTTGAGGATTTCTCTTTATTTCTCTTTTATTTTCCTCATTGGCATTCCTTTTAATATTAGCAACCTCATGGATACGAAATCTCCCCAAAAAATCTCATTTATGCCTCTTTCCACTCATTTTCCACATTTTATCATTGTTTTCAATTTATTTCTTAATAAAGAAATACTTAATTAATCTTTTCTTTTCTTATTACTTTCTTTTTGCAACCTTGGACTCCTTGGTACCCAAGGAACCCAAGAGGCACGAAATCCTCTTTGGATTTGCCTTCTAGAGGTTTCCACATTATTCTTTTCTCAAATATTCAATTATTCATTACCAATTGAATTTTCTTTGTTATTTGGGCCCAATAGCCAATAAAGCCCACAACACAGACATCAAGGCTATTGTAAACAAAATCCATGTATTCAAAACAAATTATACCATTCTTTTTTCAATTAACCTTAATATGAGAAATTGCATTTCTCACCAATTGAACCCAAAAATTGGGGTTGTAACATCCTTCCCCTCTTATAGGAATTTTGTCCTCAAAATTTAAAGAAGCAAACAAACAATTCAGGACAAGATTTTTCCATGTCCATCATTGGCCCCTATGTGGCTTTACCCTACCCATGGCACTTCCAAAGAACCTTTATCATCACTTATTCTTTTCTGTGAGTTCTTTCACTCTGGCGTCTATAAACTGCACAGGTGACTCAGGTCATTTCAGCCTCCCTTGGGGCTCACTAAGTTCATTGCTCAGCACATGGTCGGGGTACCTCACATAGTGCTCTAAATCGGACACATGGAACTCATCACACATTACTTTATCCCAAGGGGTAAGTTAAATCTTAACCTTCTCCACCAAACCATATCAAAAGAACCCATGCATCGGGGACTCGGCTCTCTTAGCTATAACTTAGAGGGGTCGGATTTTCACATGTTCTTCCATAGTAACTTGTATGTCAGTCTACTTTGCATCTGCTCGTGACTCTCATCATCTCTAGGCTTCTTTCAGCCCTTGCACAATCAAAGTGACTTCATCTGCACGCACGGTGGTCCCTTTTCTAACCATCATGTGGTCCTTTTCTAACCATCATGTGGTCCTTTTCTAACCATCATGTGGCCCTTTCACCAACATCACCTTACTGAAGTGGTGACCGACACAACCTCCCCTTACATAGCTTCTTATAAAACCTGATACTGGCTATGGTGGTCATTGTCACATCTTTCATAGGACAAGAACTGCTCTAGATATCACCCTGAACGAGCACACATGCCCTCATCAGACCCTTTAGTATGGATCATACTAACCATAGTTAGGGGTGATAAACTATACTAACATTGAGTTCTTCATGTACCTACTTCCACTTTATGGAAGTGAACCTCTAGGTCAAACTCAAGATCCTTTGAACTCACATCGTGGTGTAGTTGGACCATCTCTCTCATGAATAGTTCAACCAGATCTGTCCCTTAACAGAACTCTTTCTTTCTCATGTCATCTAGGTAAGGCGACCTACCATAACCCATATTACATTTTGACCTTCCTTGGCCCTGGGAAGACCTATCACAACATCCATAGTGTTGAGCTCCCATTCCCTCGTAGGGACTCTTTTATCCTCTATATCGATACACTGGGTTACTGGGGTTCGTCCTTTACCTCCTGGCTTGCATGGCCATAAACCACATGCAACTTCATCTTAAGCATCCAAAGTTCTATTGGCATTTTCCACGGTGTATGGTGATCTTCAATCATGATTTCCTGTATGTCATGATTCTTTCAAGATTGATTCCTCCGAAACCCTAAACCACTCTAGTCAGGGTTTCATCACCTTCTCTTCCAAAGAAGTGCATCTGAGGTTCTACCACCATCCTTCCATTACATCAAGGACTAGACTGGCTAACCAAACAACCCTAAACATTTCAATGTATCTTGTTACATCTGAGTGTTATCCAAACACCTCTCCTTTTCAAACTTAGGGTTAGCCAAACAACTTCTCCTAGCTTCTAGTCAAACAAGTCAGATGTATCTCAACCAGAGCATCCATTACCACTTCACATCCTTAGGTATTAGGTAACGTTGAAGACATACACTTCCATGTATTCCACTTATCATCTCGTCTCAAACTCTAAGTCTAAATTCATTGAGAACACTTTTGAGCTCATTTTCCTGGTAATCAAACTCAACCTTGTATAACTTGTAAGTTCTACGTAGCTCATGATAAAAACATCCTCGTAAGGTGACTACCTCATTCCTCTTAGTGTTTGCGAACCATCCATGTATCATTCACTTTACCAAGGTAGGTTATCTTCTCTATCCCCATTTCTCGTGGCAACGTTCTAACCTACATCATCTCTTATCCTTGGTGTGTGGCATGCGTAATGTCCTATCTCTCACTCTCATAACAAGAGGAAATAAGCATTTGGCTGCAGTCCAAATACAGAATTCTTCCTGTTCCAAGAGTAGAGATCGTACATCCCACCTTGCTAGTACACTTTTAAATCTAAGTTGCAACGTTTCACATATGTCTCTACATCACAGACATCATGATATCAAACTAGTCTTGAACCTACTGAGGTTTATACACATCCCGTGGTCATCTCCTCTAGGTCTATAGGGTGCCGGCACTTTTGGGGTCATCCCTCTTCCCTCATGCATTAAGAGAGTGCCCTACTCATCTGCCCTTTGGGTCCCATGAGTTCATGAAGGTGATCAATCTCCTAACCCATTGTCCTCAGACAATGATAGTTGTTACCTCCCGACCCTATGGTAATGTGCAACTGGGGAATTAGGAAACTCCTACTTTCATCGGTCTTATTTCTACCTGACCCTAGGATAGACTTAGGACTCACCATTATAGTACATGTTCACTTAGAACCTTACCCAAGTCTTCATCATCTCTCTTTCTGCATTCATGGGCTGGCTTTCATCCTTTCATAGGAATCATGGAAACCTGCCTACCTTGGTCAAGCCCCATACCGGTTACCTCCATGGTAACACATTCATATGCAATTAGAGATGGATATCTATGGGTCTACAGGTTCATTCTCATACCATGTACTTTTCACTTAGCTTCTCAAGATCCTATGAGACCTCCTTAGGTTACCTTAAACCAACAAAATTGGTATACACCCTACCCAAGGGTCCCTCTCCCAGGACGGGAGGAAAACTATCTCTTGACAACAAGGTCACAAAAGCTTTTAGGTCTAGGGTGTACATCCACATGAGCCTACATAACCCTACCGAGCTATTAAGGCACAAGAAGATCACCTACTAAACCATGCTAGGTCATACTTGTCCTCTTTCCTCAATGTTGGATCAAGATCATACCTTTCTTTATCACCAACCTAGCTGTGAGGGGTTCATCAAACACACCTTAAACTTAAGGGGCTTCCCTTTTCCTCTATACATAAGGAGTACCATGCTCGCTTCTATAGGAACTCAACTTCTCATCATGAGCATTAGGTACACCACTTCCCCTCTTAGGCCTAGGAACCCTAGGTTCATTTTTAGGTGTCCAACTGCATGCTCTATCTCTTAACTATGAACCAAGCATGCAAAAGGCATGACATGCACTCCTTGTCATCCTTCAACTCGAGCAACACTTAAAGTTGGGTCCTTCTTAAGGACAACCAACAAGGTACAAGGCCTCATAACCCGTTACTAAACCTTTCTAGGTCTAAGGAACTCTTCTTCCTACCTCAGAAGGTAAACACCTATACCGTAGGCACATAGGTACCAGAATCTTCATCTTCTCTCTCTAAGGTTTGGTCCCTCTAAAGGCAACCAAGATATCATCAACATACAGGGATCGATCATGAGGCAACCACCATCATCCATTGTTCCTCCTATCTCAGGGTTTCATCCTACTGTCAGCACTATGACGTGCCCTAGGTTCCAGCTATACCCTACTTGCACAAGCCCATAGGATTTATATGGTCCTTCATTAACATCATCATCTAAGGATCTATCCTTTACCCTAACATGCACGACCCTTCCCATGGTTGGGTTGCCAAAGGTGCTAGGTCACCCATGGATCATATGACATCCCAAAGGCATGTCCTTTGAAACACCTGGTCCAACTCATCTCTCTCTAACCTTCCCTTAGGGTTAGGGTTAGCATCATCCTCAGAGGATGTGCCAGGTCTCTACTTGCAATGGAGATCTCTATCTCCAAGACTAACTTATCCTCCTGACAAGAAGGTCTAGCCTCAGGTCTCTTCTGAGGACATGACAACTTATGTCATACGACCTAAGCATGTATCTATTCTTTAGGTTGCGCTTCATCTATTAAGCTTATGTCCATGACATCTTATTTACATGCCTTTCATTAATTTGGTGGAGGATTCCTTAAACCTTATTAACCTTACCCATACCTCCAGAGGGTGAGGAGAGGAAAGAAAACCCTAATCCTTTAGGTCCTTATCAGAATTTTGTGGTGAGAAGGGATGAATAATATGAGAAGTCCTAAAGGTATCTTATTTTGATTCATACCCTAAGACTTTGGCCAGGCAGTCACACGGATCCGGGAGTCCTCGTATTACGACTAGCAGTGCAGAGGAAAATATTGCTAGCCCCCGGTCGTGATCCTTTTCTAGACACCTCCATCTTTCGGATAATCCTCTAATAACTCCCTTGGGTTCTATGGAGTTTGTAAAATTTAATAATTATTAATGGTTACATGAGGAACCTAGGCTCTGATACCAAATGTTACGACCCCACCTCCTGATAACCCCCAATTAAGGGAGACCAAGAGGTCGAAGCTGCACCCATAACTTTCGGATCAAAGGTTCGGCAATTAACCAAAAATAATTATCAAATTTTAACATACTATACTGAAAGTTGTAAGAAAAATAAATTTTTGCATACCTTTTTTTGAAAACTTGGATCTCTAAACTTCTATCCACTTACAGTTTCTACTCTAACTAATCCTCCTTGTATTTTACTTCATGTATTTCACAATATGACGATTTACTGTTTGTCCTTTTGACTTGTACCTAAAACGTCGACAAACAAAACGTCGGTCAGCCGAAGTTGGTATGTGCGGGAAACAATAATCATGTAAATACATTAACAATGTAATCATTCAATTAATCATTTAACAACTAAGATTACATTTTAGATATAACTCCATGATCCAGGAGTACCCTATCCTCTATATTGTCCCCATTAAACCCCTCATGATCCACCTATAAGTGAACCAATTTCTAGGGTTGAGTCACATGGCACTACTTGTAAGTAACCCACTCCTTAACTCATGGCAGGCTAACGAGTCTCATGGCACTACACGTAGGTAGCCCAGTTTCTAACTCTCGGTAACCTTGACCTTGCTCTAGGATTACCCCTTTTTTCTTAGCCTTTTCAAAGCAATAGAGGCGGACCCAGATCTAGTCAGTTATATACGCACATTTATAGTGATAATCATAGTCACTTTATAGTTGCATGAAATAAATAAACATCCAACAGTTATTTTCAAGAAACCGATTAGAACTTCAAGAATTGACGTGAAACTAGAGAGATTATTCATAAGTGTAACCACATACCTGAGCCAGAGCAACTTGATGTCCAAGCATTAATTTTCAATACAATCAAACAAGCAGTCAACAATATCCTGAAAATAATGCATAACATCCAAGTGTCATTATTTTATTCAAAATATTCTCAGGATTGACTTGGATTCCACCTTATGATTTCTAGGCTAACTTTAGGGTTTTCTTAGGGTTTTAGCCTTCACTATGCATTAACCACTTGTAATGCTCTATTAGTCCACAAACCCTAATTTCAACATCATAAGCATAATCGAAAGTCAAATAAGACTAATCTATTGCTTTTATACTAAAACTACCATCTTTACCCTTTAAGTCGTGTCAAGATCATTAAGGTCAATTATTATGTTCAGGTTTCTTTGAATTTAAAACTCAACAAAGAACTATAGTTTGATTCTCAAAGGAATCCTAATTACTACAATTCTCATCGTTTATGTTAGAAAACCCTAACTTATCATTAAATACACTAGAAAACCCAATTTATCCACATTAATGGTCTTTTGTACTCAAATTGGATTTAGAACAACAGAACTCTATCATATTCATGGATTTGCACAATTAAAACCATTAAAAGACATATTCTCCTAAATTAGGGTTTCTAAGCCCATTAATGCAAACTTAGGTATATGAAACCCTTAACTAAGACAATTATGTACAAAGATCATTCTTTTAGATATAAATAATCCATTTCATTGTCATCAAGTTAATATTTGCTCAAAATAATCAGAGAACATCATTATATTCAACTATCATCAGTTCTAAGGGGTTTTCATTAATTAAACCATTAAAGATGATAACTTTATACACTTTTTGAATTGAAATTAGAATCATGCTTCACTTATATTTTTATTACATTCCTTGAGTTCTCCTGATCAAAATTCATATATAACTTATCCAAAACCGAGTTACTAGTAATTAGTTATGAATTCGTAAGGAAATATACCTTTCAACCAATGATGGCTCGACACGTCAGCGAAACTAGTTCTTTTAATCGGCCAACTTTGCAAAGGGTAAAAGACCGCCCTGCCCGTCCCTTTGTGCACACGTGTCTGGGGCAGACGCATCTTTTGACTCTATTATCCCCTACCTCACGATGCAGGGCTCCACGGCGGATGCTGTGACGATGGCCGCCGTTCCGCTTCCAGCTTAGGTTGCTCTCGTCCTCCCGAGCCCCACGCAGGGTCTAGAAGGAATGCTCCCTCCTCTTCGGAGTTGAGGAGAGCATCCAGTCAATGACTGGCGATCAAAGGTGGCTTGGGTCTGATTTCCATGCCCGCCGGTCTGTACAGAGGAAGGAGGACCTTCAGACCCATGGTAGACCCTTCTCCAAGCACCTTCACCTGCGGTTTAGGTAAAGGAGACTTGCAGGAAGCTATACGTGATCATTCCAGGTTCTGGAGTCGATGAAAACCCCATGCATGAACCTGCTTCTTCGTGAAGGTGAAGGAGTTGCGTCCCTATGGGCACCTCTGGTTCCACATGGTTTGCCACCCCAGGAGGGGTTCTGGGTATGTTTCACGCCCCTCCTTCGACGACCCTTATGCCCTCTTGCGCACATCTTGAATGTGAGGGAAAGAAAGCGGATCGGCTAACAAGGTCTAGGGTTTAGAAAGAAGAAGGAGAAGGAGAAGAGAAAAGGTTGCTTGGGTTTATCTTCAACTTGGCCAAAGGCCCTTCCCCTCATATAGGGGAGGGTAACCACGCCCCAAGACCTCACTCAAGAGGGAAAAAAGTCCTTCTCATAAAAGGAAAACAATTATCCTTAGTTAAGAAGCAAATCATCTCTCTCTCTCTCTTCATTATTTCTTTAATATCCCCTTTTCCTTTATCTATTAGGATTTCGAAATTCCTTTCCATTATTTCCTTTAGTTTTGCTTTTTAATTCATTGGCCACGAACATACATTTTCCTTAAGTAGGAAAAACTCTTTTTTAATAAAACTACATAATTCCATTAATTATGTATTCTATTATCCTTTTATTTTGCAATTTTGGCATTCTCTCTTTCTTTCCTCTTTATTGGGACTCCTTGGATCCCAAGACACTCCATTATTTTGAAATTCTTTTCATTGGATACTTATTATCCTTCTAGATGCGTCTTTATTCATTATTTCACATTATCTTGTTTATTTCTCATTAAAATATCTCTTTTTGAGGATTTCTCTTTATTTCTCTTTTATTTTCCTCATTGGAATTCCTTTTAATATTAGCAACCTCATGGATACGAAATTTCCCCAAGAAATCTCATTTATGCCTCTTTCCACTCATTTTCCACATTTTATCATTGTTTTCAATTTATTTCTTAATAAAGAAATACTTAATTAATCTTTTCTTTTCTTATTACTTTCTTTTTGCAACCTTGGACTCCTTGGTACCCAAGGAACCGAAGAGGCACGAAATCCTCTTTGGATTTGCCTTCTAGAGGTTTCCACATTATTCTTTTCTCAAATATTCAATTATTCATTACCAATTGAATTTTCTTTGTTATTTGGGCCCAATAGCCAATAAAGCCCACAAGACAGACATCAAGGCTATTGTAAACAAAATCCATGTATTCAAAACAAATTATACCATTCTTTGTTTAATTATCCTTAATATGAGAAATTGCATTTCTCACCAATTGAACCCAAAAATTGGGGTTGTAACAATAGGATTGAGATATTCACACCATGATTTGTTATTCATTATGCTCTTTAGATTGTCTCAAAATGACTAATTGATCAGAGTAATCAGAAATATAACAATCTAATAGTTCTATACTTACCTTTTCTTCAATAATTGAATACCTGGCCAGGGCACCCAAATACTGAGATTAGGTAGTATGCACCATATTTTTATGTCATATTCCTAACTTAGACATCATCCTAGTCCTAAGTCCTAGTGTCCATGTAGACTTAGTGAACCTAAAGCTCTAATACCAACTTGTGAGAACATGTTATACTAAATGAGATTACTCAAAATATAAAACACAATCAATCACTAATTAATCACATACCCAAAAATATGGGTAAATTAAAATTGATTTCAACATCAACACCCGCTCAAAAACATTTGCATAAGAGCCCAACATATTTCTTATATCCATACTATCCCAAGAATTTGATACAAATTGGTCTATCGCCTTAGCAACAACATATATACACAGAAGAACAATATTCATATATGACACACAAACAAGCATTAATATGCTAACAAAAGTCTGATTCGTTTGAAACACCATATACAAATGTTTTCTCTCCCGGACCTGAGAGTACAAGGATGACTCTAGGACACACTAGACATCTAATCAACTTTATCAAAGATTCATTACTAAAGCTCCTCTTTTCTGTCACATGTTTGTTTTTATCACTTCCGATTACCTAAAAAAAATGTGGTGAACCACAAGGGTAAGACCCATGTCCCAGCAAGAGATGCAACCTCCAACAACGTTTATTGATTACAACATTTTTAAGCAATTAAACAGTTAAGTAGTTTAATCAGAGATAACAAATAAGATCAGCAATATTGATGATTAAAAAATACATAAATGAGTAGATAATAACTATCATCATCAGCCAGACTATCATTCTTTATCTTGTTGACAATATAAGCAATTCAGTAGCATATGCAGTTCTAGCATCATGAGAAAGTATAGTAACATAGCATAGCTAACAACATGAGCATGTCTAATTGGTTGAACATATCAACATCATAAGAAAAGCTAACAACATATGCACAACTACATGGATAAGCATAATTAGCAGTATATGCATCTCTAGTTACAAAGGCATGGCTAGCATACTAAACATAACTAACAACATGAGATAGCTAGCATCATGATTATAATCAATAGCAGCAGTATAGTTATCAACATAAGATGTATGCTTCTACAATCTTAAGCATATCCACAACATAAGTATGTCTACTATCTCTTAATTGCACTAAGCATCATCTTTATGTAAAGATAACAAACAAGGGTTATCATCCAATGTGAAATGTTGTATATAACCCTAAACAAATATGCTACACGGATATCTTACATCTTTTATTATGCCCTGAGGAATTTGAGGATACCACTCAAAATCCAACTGATCCTGCTAAGTCGAAATTAGTGCCATACAAGATCTAGGAAGATTCGGACTCCTAAGATCTTCTCCGCCCTGAGTCAGTACGGGTCTGCCACAGCGGCACATAAGGTCAAGCTGCTAACAGCCTAGTCTGTCCTTGGTACAAGTCACGACACTAGTGAAAGGAGGTGGGTACGCATACCCTACCATCCGAGGTACAACCACAATTTTCCTCCAATCTTGTCACATATATAATCACCGAGACATGATCGTATCCATTCTCAATCACATCAGATGTATGAGGCGTGACCATAGCCAACCTCCACAATCTACATTGTGGATGACAAGGATATATCCTCAACTTTCCACCCCCACATACTCAACAGTATGCGGTTCGAGTTTCCCTTAGGAATACTCGTTTCACCATCTGGAAAATTCTGACATTCAGATGGATGTATGGCACAGGGCGCTATATGATTAGAGTTTTACTTGATTAGTTATGCCAATTGGGTGAATTAAGGATGCATCAAACAAGTGGACATACAAACCTTAATTCACTTCTAACAAGCATATAAATATCACAACTTCAAAAGATATAAAATGTGTGAAACATAATTTCTCATCTCATCATCATATGATACTATTCACTTGCCATTCATGAGACCACACTAGTCATCATACTACCACAAGATATAAATGATTTCCACTATGTCACAGGGTATCAACCCTTATCAACACAAGAGGATTACACCTCATTTAGGGCTCAACCATGCCTAAAGGTCATTAAAACCATCATACTATTCCCTGCAAGATCATCATTATCTTTCCATGCCTTATAACAAGGCTCAACAACATCACTTACATATAATACACCAGATCATCACAATATTGCATTAATGAGCTAGGAGTTATTCATAAACAATCATAGCAGGGTTATATTAACATTAAGAACATTCATTTATTACATCAATATGCAAGGAATCTAGATATGATTAACTCTCATCATATTCATTATGCGTATGTTTAGCATTAGAAAGTATCAACCATGTGGCTATGATAACTACCAATTAACATATCAAGGTTATGATAATAGTAAGGAGGTTATTCCACCATCATTCTATCATATAAGAATGTTAAACATGAATACTCATATTTATCTATTTGCATTAGAGTTAGATTCATAAGATAAATTATATTAATGTTACTAATCAGCACTTATACCCAAACCCTAACTCATGGCATCCCCATTGGATCATGGATGCATAAGGTGAAGCATCACCATCACATTCCATACTATTCTCAAGTATGAGCCCACACATAAATCAAGGTATAACCATCAAGTTATAGCATACTAGGACTTCAACAACAATAAGAGAGTACTCCATGATTGTATTAATCATTTAAGGACTATTCTTACCCAATTACCATCATTTAGTTATATTAAAGCTGAGAATAGAAAGCTATACCTCATTAGGGTTACATATCAACACAATATGATTATCATCCCTTCTATTCATATGAGTGAATAGGTAAGACTACCTTATTAAGGGTAACCCTCCCTTTGTTCCATCATCATTCAACCCATATCACCATACCACAATGTCACCCAGAACCATTAGATGTTTAAAAGGTACGATCATTGATTGTTTAGATAAGTAAACACCTTGGATAAACCACCTATGAAGTCCTTGATTTGTGCTCTAGAAAGAGTCACCATATAACCCCAGACATCGCTTGATTAACAACACAAAAAGTTCCATTGAGAGTAGGGTAAAACCCACAATCGATTGTTCATTTAAAACAAGCCATCCATTGTCAACAATTAAGCTCCTGAAGTTGATCATATAAAGGAAACCATCTAAATCACATTATTAGTACCAACGTATTACATTAGCCATTATTCCACTTTATTGGAGGAATAAATAGTAGATCTTAACCATTGGGTCAAGTTCATATATTAAAATCATCAATTACAGTATAAGTCCGACCATTGCATCAAATGACCCAAGAAACCATTAGTCTAAGGCTTAATTGATGATACAACTACAATGTTTAACTCAACATAGGTTTTAGAGACCTGATCCACCATCATTAGTGGTCATTAAATCACCATAGGTTGTTAGATCAACACTATATTCATTAATCAACATCAAATTTTAAGCTAATTTCGTCATTTATTGATAACATCAGTAGGGTACTTAATGGTTGATCATTAAACTTCTAATTGGTCCAAAACCTGACCTAAGGGGGTGACCATAGGTTTTCACCATCATTTGACACCCTTGATCACAACCATCAGTTGTTATGAAGACAACACCATAGGTTTGTTGCAATGGTACCATCATCGGGTCATGGTTTGTAGAAGAAATCGTCTTTAAACCCTAAAATTGATCATTGTTTGATAGGTGCTTAGCACCACACCTGATCCAAGTCATATTATACCTTAGGAATAACATACACATGATCAAAGGTTCATCTAGAACTAAAATTAGAATAGGGAACATTATAAAAATCAAAATCCAAGTCAAGCATAACCTTTTAGTGCATAAATCATCATTTTGAAGCAAGAACATGAGCTAGTAAGCTTATGGTAAGCAATAAACGTAGAGAAAGTTATAAAACTTTCCTCTAATGAGAAGACAAAACCCAACATAGAAGAAATCTCAAGCAGTTAGGGTAGAAAATCCAAGAATAAGCTATGAATTTGTCCATCTAGCACATTTCTTCATCAAATGAGCAAACCCTAAACATAAGGAGCAAGAAAGGTAGGGTTTTAGAGCTTTAGAGAAATAACTACCATGGAACAACAAGGTTTTGACCTGGAGGAAGTTCTAAGGAAGGAGAAGAGTAAGAAAAATGAAGAAGGAAGGAAGAAAACAACTTGCCTTGGTTAAATTCCCTAGAAGATGACCTTGGAAACCCTAGGTAGGGCTTGATGGAGCCCTAGGAGACCTTCTTCCCCAAAAAGGGGTTGTCTTCTACCTTAGAGCAGTTGGTTCCACAATAATACATAGTGAATTCACTGCTCCAGGTTAGAGGAAAGATAAAGCAAGCATAGTTTCGTATTTGGGCAAGGAAGAGGCAAATATAGCCCATGGATAAGGATAGAAGGAAGCATGAGGTGTAAAAGTAGCTTCCCCATGTGTTTATGGCCTTAAACTATTGAGAATATACAAGCACGCACACAAATAGCTCCCCCGCCATCCCTATTAACCTGCTTAGATGTCCTTTGTTAAAATTCCCAACCAATCACATAATTCATTAGTTGATAGCTACTAAAAGTAGCTCATCCGTGAAGGGGTAAACCTTAAAATACCCTTGATGAAAATACCTTCAAACCATGTCTCAACTAGGAGCCCCATGGATAAAAAATCTCAAGAATGATAATATAAAATCTAAGGAACATAATGTATGTGACAAAATGCAAAGAAAACCCCTCAATTGGATAAATTGCATAAAAGTCCAAAATGTACAGAAAATTACATAACTTGCTCAAATAGTGTCCAAATTGGACCAAATTTGAAAATTAAGCTTGTCTTATGATTTCAAAACATATCAAAAGTTTATATTAGGGTTCGAAGCATTCAATTATGGTAATTAAGTTCATTCAACACATTAAGCAAGTTCAGGGGCCTTACAATTATTGTCCTATAATATTCACTAATAATTGACTAGAGACATAACAACAATGGATATACTTAAATATACATATGATCTCATGCTTAGGTCCAAACATATGTCATCAAGTCAAAAAATTCTTAGGTCATTATTACATTTATTCATTATCTCAATACTAAAAAACAAAATAGGTGTATTTGTAATTTATAAATAATAAATCATATAAAATGCATCTCTATAATAATTATCACATGATGGCTCTTATGGCATACAAACAACACTACTTATATTGGGTGCATCTTGTTCGAAAGGAACACAGTGTCCTTGTTAGAGTTTGAGATGCTGATAGCTACTAAGGTCGGGCATGTATGTCGCTTGTGTGGCATGTCGAGTCATAGATTGGGAAGCTCGAGTGAGATTCTAGATGTAGGCACACCCGTGCACTTTTAGGTGGACAACTAGCCTTTGTGTAGAAAGTTCAAATCTTTTGTTCATGAGTATCTTTGTTGGTGATGAAAGTAGAATTTGTTCCACATGAACGAAGCTTCGTGGTACCTGCGATAAAATTATTTTTGATTAGTCCAAGTGATCGTAAATAACTAGTTACATTACTTATTCAATTACAAGCCTAATATAGTCGAAACATAAAACTTAGATCAAACAAAGCATTTGATTGGGGCATAAAAAGCGGTACGAATGCATCTATGAGATAACATATGCAGGGGCATTTATTATTATTTAGTAAAAGAAAATATATGATGCCGGCAAGGACGCCTCTTCTTATCATATATATTTTATTAGCATTGGTGTTTGCGTTATGTATATGACGTTTATTATTGAATTATGTTTCCAACTATGCTATGCATCATGCCTCCCACCAAAGTAACTAGAAACACCCACACACGCACACACAGACAACCCCCCCCCCCCCCCCCACACACACACACACAATAAGGTATTAATATCCTCGAGACTAACATGGTGTAAAAGTGGTACAAATTAGCAAACCACCGTTGGAGATGGCTTGTATTTTTATTAAAATGTAACCATTATTTTTACGGCAGTCGGGTTTGATGATCATGTTTTGAACTTTTGAATCGATGAGGTGTTTTGTTTTTTTATCTGTACAAAATAACGAAATATTTCCTTATCTTTATATTTTATATACAAGATTATACAACTCTACAGTAAATTTTTGACACCTTCCATTACTAAAAAGTAGTTAAATATATTTAAAGAATATATATATAATCTAGGGTAACAATTAAAATAACATGTATTTGTATCATTAGAAGTGTCACTCCTTATAGTCTTTTAGTTAGTAGTAACCAATTTGTGATGTGATATTTTTCGTTAATACTCATAAAACGTCATCACATGTTTGTTTTGATGTATAAGTAAATAGATATATAGAGTAAAACTTGATGCGTGATGACTGAATTAAATGATGCATCGCCAACATATTTAAATAATTATCAGTTTTTTTAGCAACCCTTTGACGCGCAGGATTTATCATCTTTCAGTTTCAGGCCACTGTAGCCCCGGATGGATCGGGGGTGGTGGTGAAAACAAACAAATCGGTGACATCCATTTGTCCATTGACACTGACGATGGTAACAAGCACCCATCTCTATCCATATAAGAAAAGGAGACTTCCTCTTGATAAGAGGCACAAAGAAATCCATATAAGAAAAGGAGACTTCCTCTTGATAAGAGGGTGATTTGGTAAAGAAAAAATTAAAATAGCTTCACCCTTTTCCTCTTTATACCGATCTTAATGAATCCATTGTACATGAATGAAAGAAAAAACAAAACGAATCGGGAAAGGCTAGGCAGTCAGCACGCCGACAGCCGCGCCGCATCCGTACGGCTTGATTTCTATTCACTGCCCATAGTCTCGGAAGACCTCATCAGAGTGAGAGGGAGGGAAAGACTGGGACTGTGTGGAAGCCCTCCCGGTCCCTGAATGCGGGGATGCCAACGCCTGGTCGGTGACCGGTTCGGGACCTCCGGTCAACATTATTGTTTGCCCCTCATGCACCCTCTTCCTAGGAAAGGTTGATATGCAAGCTGCCATTCTTCCGGCCATCGCAGACAGGGCACACGTCGGCCGAGGGCTCGCACAACTGGCACAAGCAGAGATGGCGGCACGGGAGGACAAGCACGCAACCGTTCGCCGCCCCGCATGATTTGCAAGGCGTGAAGCGGATCCCGGCGGCTGTTGGTGACGACGTCGGTGGTTTTTTCGCTACAGCAGATACCGCCGGTTTCGACGCATCCGCGAACCGTCCTGGACAGGGGATACCGGCCGCAGAAGATGCGGCAGCCACTGTGACGGCTTCCTCCTCACTGTCGCCGTATCCTTCTATCTGTGAATCCGCGCACTTTGTAACGCAGTTATCTTCCGGATCTCTATTAAGCTTCTGCAGTACCGCCTGCTCTAGGCTATGGCGCAGGCTGGCGATGACGACCTCACTGTTCCGGGCAACATTGCACAACGCCTGGCTCTCCGCAGCGGCCTGCCGTAGCCGCTCCTGAAGCTCCGCGTTCCTCTTCTCCATGGCTTCCACCTCGGCCTGCTTCTCCGCGATCCGACCCTGCGCGTGCTGCGCCACGGCGGACAACAAAGCGCGGCACTGCCGCTTTCTAGAGTCGTCGAGGGCCGAGCGGAGCTTGTCGGCGTTGAGGCGGACGAGGTCGTCAACCTCGAGCCCTTGTTGGTTTAGCAAGGAGATCAGGCTGGTGGGTGAGGACAGGCCGGCAGAGGTGGTAGCGGTTACGTTGTACTGCGTCGTCGTGGGCCTGCCACTTGTGGATGTCAATATGGACCGGTTGAGGCGGCTGTTCTCGACGGGCACGTCGGACTGTATCTTGCATACTTGTGTCTGGTTCTGAAGGAGGATCTGCTTCTGCAACATCAGCTGCTGCTGGTACATAAACATAGCGCTGCTCGCCGCGGTTGCCTGCAAGAGAGGCTCGTCCTCCCTGGCGCGTTTCCTAGATCCGGAGATATTGCAGGTGAGTTCACTGATCGGTTCGCTGAACACGGGTGGAGGCGGAACTAACGTCTGATGGAACAGTGTTGCGGGGAGGGCCGATGCGGTCTGGAACTGGGAGTAATGGACGTCCATGTGTGTAGGCTTCCGTGGAGAGTAGTTGATGAAGAAGATACACCTGAGAACGGAATGCGGTGGTGGTGGAACGCGTGACCGGAGATTCGGTGGTAACCTCTTGGTTGAGATTGAGAGAGGCAGAAACCGCAGAGGAGTGAGGATTGGGTATATATACGAGTTTTTTTGTGGAGGAGGGGCAGTCGTGGTCCCCCCGTTCAGGGCGGCAGGAAAGAAGTTGGTCTAGTGCGGGGAGCTCGTGGTTGGGCGTGGCCGGGGTGATGAACACCGCGGGTCCGCTCTCTCTTTCTTTCCTCTCTCTGTCTTCAACCAAAAAGATAGTAATTATTTATTTCTCTTTCTAGATGTCGCTTTATCAATAATGATCCAAATAGTAGCTGACCAGCAGTAGTAGCAGCTCAAGTAGGAAATAGGCAGGGAGACGAGGAACAAGGCCAAAAGGGGCCGTGGTGGCGGGGCGTTGGGAGGAGAGAGAAAGTGGAGAGGAAACTCCCCCGTTAAGGCACACACAAGGAAAGCTGTCTGTGAGAAGGACTATAGCCTAGAAACTGAAAGGGCACGGGGTGATTGTTGGTTTTCGGAGAGAGGGTCGTATTAAACAGAGAGAGGAAAAATGAACGGAAGTAATTAATTATTCTGTCGAAACAGTGCAGTCGTCTGTGTAGTTATTGATGATGGAGTTAGCCGTGCCGTGGTTAACTAATTAATAATAAACAACGCCGTAGGCTGTTTTCTACTTCTATGCTACACCAATATTTAATTTCAATCTGAGTATCACCGAGACTCCTACTTAGGGCTGGCAATAGTATAAAAACATAATATCTATTGATAGTTTTGTTATTTTACAGTTGCACAAACATCTTTGGATGAAAATTTTGCTTAAAAAACTGACTATAAATTACCTGCAATATTTTTTATGTAAGACGTTCTATCATGCAGTGGTTAGTACTTCTCACTTTAAATCCATAACCGTTCAGCTTGAATTTTGTACCTAGATCCATAAGTTTTACCATTTAAAAAAGGATCCACAACTTACCACAAATTTCTCTTTATTGTAAAAACAATTCAATTAAGTGTGTATATTTAAACTTTTGTAGTCACATGCACAATTTGGGAGTTTATCAATATTAATGCATATTGCGGTTGGTTCCAATATGAAATATGAGTTATAAGGTCCCTAAACTTGCTTAATGAGTTGAATAAGCTTAATTATCATAATCAAATTCTTATAACTGTAATCTAACTTTGTGATATGCTTTGAAATCATAAGACAAGCTTAACTTTCAAATTTGGTCCAATTTGGACACCGGTTGAGCAAGTTATACAATTTTATGCACATTTTGGACTTTTTTGCAATTTACCCAATTGAGAGGTTTTCTTTGCAATTTATCACTTGCATTATGTTCCTTGGATATTCTCTCATAATTCTTTAGCTCGTTGAGACACGGGGATCATATTTAAACCTTAGTTTGAAGGTGTTTTCTCCAAGGGTATTTTAGGGTTTAACCCTTCATGGATGAGCTACCTTTAGTAGCTATCAACTAATGAATTATTTGATTGGTTGGGAAATTCGACAAAGGAAAGCTAAGCAGGTCTATATAGATGGTGGGGGAGCTGCTTGTGTGTGTGCTTGTATATTCTTAATAAATTAAGGCCATGGACACTTGGATAGATACTAGAACTTCAACTTTTTCTTGTTCTTTATCTTAAAGTTTCATATACTTATCTCCAAGTACCAAAACGAGTCATTTTCTCTCCACCACTTCCCTCCTTCTCCCAACCTCGTTCTCCCTCTATGTTGTTGTGAATTTTTTTGTCCAAGGAAGAAGAAAGTGGGGACCTTCTTGGAAAAAGGATCTAGGGTTGCAATTGACTTCCTTTTAGGGTTTAAAAAGCTTCCTTCTAGTGATCTTGACCTAAAAGAGTAAAAATCCCCTTCTTTCCTCCGTTTATTTCTTTGTTATCCTTCCTCCTACCTTTCTTCAGGTCGAAACCTTGTTGTTCCATGGTAGAAATTGCTCTAAAGATCTAAAATCCTACCTTTCTTGCTCCTTATGCTTAGGGTTTGCTCATTTGATGAATAAAGGTGCTAGATGGACGAGTTCACAACTTATGATTGGATTTTCTACCCTACCTGCTCATGTTTTCTTATGTGTGGGAGTTTATCTTCTCATTAGAGGCAAGTTTTATAACTTGCTCCACGTTTATTGCTTACCATAAGCTTGCTAGCTCATGTTCTTGCTTGAAAATGATGATCCATGCACTAAAAATCTATGCTTGACTTGGATTTCGATTTTTATAATGTTCCCTATTATGATTTTAGTTCTAGATGAACCTGTGATCATGTGTATGTTATTCCTAAGGTATAATATGACTTGGATCAGGTTGGTTTGACAACCTATGGTGCTAAGCACCTATCAACCAATGGTCAATTTTAGGGTTTAAAGCTGATTTCTTCTATAAACCCATGACCCGATGATGGTACCAATGCAACAACCCTATGGTGTTGTCTTCATGACAACTGGTGGTCGGGATAAAAGGTGTCAGGTGATGGTGACAACCTATAGTCACTCCCTTAGGTCAGATTTTGGATTAATTAGAAATTTAATGATCAAACATTAAGCACCCTACTGATGTTATCAATCAATGATGACATTAGCTTAATATTTGATGCTGATTAATGAATAGTGTTGATCTAACAACCTATGGTGACTTAATGGTCACTAATGATGGTGGATCAGATCTCCAAAACCTATGGTGAGTTAATCATATAGTTGTAGCATCAATTAAGCCTTAAACCAATGATTTCTTGGGTCACTTGATGCAATGGTCGGACATATTTTGTAATTGATGGTTTTAACATATGAACTTGACCCAATGGTCAAGATCTAATGTTTATTCCTCCAATAAAGTGGAATGATTGCTAATGTAATATGTTGGTCCTAATAATGTGATTTATATGGTTTCCTTTATATGATCAACTTAAGGAGATTACTTGTTGACAATGGATGGCATGTTTTAAATGAACAGTCGATTATGGGTTTTACCCTACTCTCAATGGAACTTTTTGTGTTGTTAATCAAGGGATGTCTAGGGTTAAATGGTGACTCTTTCTAGAGCACAAATCAAGGACTTCATAGGTGGTTTATCCAAAGTGTTGACTTATGTAAACAACCAATGGTCTTACCTTTTAAACATCCAATGGTTCTGGGTGACATTGTGGTATGGTGATATTGGTTGAATGATGATGGAACAAATGGAGAGTTACCCTTAATAAGGTAGTCTTACCTATTCACTCATATGAATAGAAGGGATGATAATCATATTGTGTTGATATGTAACCCTAATGAGGTATAGCTTGTTATACCTAGTTTTAATATAACTAAATGATGGTAATCGGGTATGAATAGTCCTTGAATGACTAATGCAATCATGGGGTACTCTCTTATTGTTGTTGAAACCCTAGTATACTATAACCTGAGGGTTACATCTTGATTTATGTGTCAGTTCATACTTGAGATAGTATGGAATGTGATGGTGATGTTTCACCTTATGCATCCGTTATCCGATGGGGATGTCGTGAGTTAGGGTTTGGGTATAAGTGTTGATTTGTAACATTGATATAATTCATCATGTTGAACCTAACTCTAATGCAAATAGATAAAGATGAGTATTCATGTTTAACATTCTTATATGATGGAATGATGGTGGAATAACCTCCTTAATATGATCATAACCTTCATATGTTAATTGATGGTTACCATAGCACATGGTTGATACTTTCTTATGCTAAACATGTGCATTATGAATATGATTAGGGTTAATCATATCTAGATTCCTCGCATGTTGATGTGATAAAGGAATGTTCTTAATGTAAATATAACCCTGTTATGATTTTTTATGAATGTCTCCTAGCTTATTAATGCAATATTGTGTTGATACAGTGTATTATATGTAAGTGATGTTGTTGAGCCTTGTTATAAGGAATGCAAAGATAATGATGATCTTGCAGGGAATAGTATGATGGTCTTAATGACCTTTGGGCTTGGTTGAGCCCTAAATGAGGTGTCATCCTCTTGTGTTGATAAGGGTTGATACCCTGTGATATTGTGAAAAGGATTTATATCTTGTGATAGTATGATGACTAGTGTGATCTCATGAATGGAAAGTGAATAGTACATGTGATGATGAGATGAGAAATTATGTTTCACACATTTTATATCTTTTGTAGTTGTGATATTTATATGCTTACTAGAAGTGAATTAGGGTTTGTTTGTCCACTTATTTGATGCAGCCTTAATTCACCCAATTGGCATAACAAATCAAGTGCAACTCTAATCATGTAGTGCCCTGTGACGTAGAGCCATCTCCAATGTCAGAACTTGCTGGATGGTGAAACGAGTATTCCTAAGGGAAACTCGAAGCACATATTGTTGAGTATATGGGGGTGGCTGGTTGAGGATATATCCTTGTCATCCACAATGTAGATTGTGGATGTTGGCTATGGTCATGCCTCATACATCTAATGCGATTGAGAATGACTGCGGTCGTGTCTCAATGATTATAACATGATGTGATTAGAGGACAACTGCGGTTGTACCTCAGTGATTGTGTTTGAATACAATAGATGCTAGCATCGTGACCTGTACTAAGGTGGGCTAGTTACATGACTATATGTCGTTGTGGTGGTAGCTTTGACTGATATGTCACTGCCTTTTTACTCATACTGACCGAGGGGAAGAGATCTTAGGATACCAACCTCCTAGATCTTGTACGAAACCAAATAGCCCTTCACAAGGGTCGGTTGGACTTTGAATGGTACAATTCAAATTCCCCAGGGTGTAATAAAAGATGTAATACAGCTGTGTAGCATATTTTTTTAGGGTTATACACAATGTTTCACATTGGATGATAACCCTTATTTGTTATCTTTACATAAAGATGATGCTTAGTGCAATTAAGGGATAGTATATATACTTATGTTGTGGATATGCTTAAGATTGTAGATGCGTACATACAATATCCATGCTTATGTTGATAACTATATTGCTACTACTGATTATAATCATAATGCTAGATATCTCATGTTGTTAGTTATGCTTAGAATGCTAGCCATGGCTTTGTTACTAGAGATGCATATACTGCTAATCATGCTTATGCAGATAGTTGTTCTTATGTTGTTAGCTCTTCTTATGATGTTAATATGTTCTACCTATTAGACATGCTAATGTTGTTAGCTATGCTTATGTGGCTAGACTTATTCATAATGATAGAGATTCTATGTTACTAGACTTGCTCATGATGCTAGATATGCATATGCTATTCAATTTCTTATACAGTCAACAAGATAAAGGGTGATAGTCTGGCTAATGATGATAATTATTATCTGCTCCTTTATGTATTATGTCAATCATCCCTATTATTGAGCCTATTTGTTATATCTGATTAAACTACTTAACTATTTAATTACTTAAAAATGTTGTAATCAATAAACGTTGTTCGAGGTTATATCTCTTGTTGGGATAAGGGTCTCACCCTAGTGGTTCGCCACATTTTTGTAGTAATCGGAAGTGACAAAAACAAACATGGGGCAGCAAAGAGGAGCTATAGTAATGAATCTTTGAGAAAGTTGATTAGATGTCTAGTGTGTCCTAGATTCATCTCTATACTCTTAGGTCCGGGCAGGAATAGTTTGTGTATGGTGTTTCAAACAAATCAAAATTTTGTTAGCATGTTAATGTTTGTTGTGTGGCATATACAAATATTGTTCTCCTGTGTATATATGTTGTAGCTAAGGCGATATAACAATTTGTATCAAATTCTTGTCATAATATGTAAATAAGAAAGATGTTGGACTCCTATGTAAATATTTCTAAGTGGGTGTTGACGTTGAAATTAGTTTTAATTTACCCATATTTTTGGGTATGTGGTTAATTGGTGATTGATTGTATTTTATGTTTTGAGTAATCTTGTTTAATGTAATGGGTTATCACAAGTTGATATCAGAGCTTTAGGTTCACTGAGTCTACAGGGACACTAGGACTTAGGACTAGGATGATGTCAAAATTAGGAATATGACATAAACATATGGTGCATACTGCCTAATCTCAGTATTTGGGTGCCTTGGCCAGGTATTCAATTATTGAAGAATGGTAAGTATGGAACTCTTAGATTGTTATCTTTCTGATTACTCTGATTACATAGTCATTTTGAGACAATCTAAAGAGCATAATAAATAAGAAATCATGGTGTGAAAATCTCAATCCTACCTTAAAGAAGATGAGAATTGTATCATAATCTATCAAAACTTGAATGTTTGGTAGATAAAGAGAAAGACATAACGCCATGAAATCTAAATCTAAATACAAATAAGCAAAAGAGGAGTTCTTGAAGATGTGATTCAAGAAGATAATAAAGTAAAAGACGGATAAGGCTAATTCAAGGTATGAAATCCACATAAGATGGAGAGAACTCCAATGATAAGTATAAAATGAGAAGATAAAGGAATAAGGTGGAACCTGAGTTAATATCAGACCAACCTATGTGTGTAAGAAAGTGTTAATATAAAATAAGCGTGGAGTTTGAAAGAAATTAAGGGAGATGATCCCAATTTAATGAAGAAAATATGGAATATGATGATTTACCTGTCGATAAGTGGTTGAAAAACATAATAAAATAAGAGAACATACCAAGTGTGATAAATAGTCATCAAGGAAGGAGTAATATGGTCAAAAATATGATCAATATTTCTTCAAAAACCTTAGGGTTTCTGAAGCAGCAATAGCTATGAGGAAAGTTGAACAAGTGTGAGATGGGGTTGATTAAATTTCTTTATGGGATCACGATATGTCTTCTAAGTAGGTTGTGTAAATCCTAGTAAGGTGAAGATAGTGTTGTTGTTTCACCCTTAACAAGGTTGACTAGGAATTATGTTTCCTTGTATGGAATGACAAGTGCCAGTGTCAACATTTCTTTTGATGCTGAAAAAGAACAGACAAGTGTTCCATTGTCAGTGTATCTAGAAAAAAAGGGATGGATACATCGCCTTTTATGCTTCAAGGAATGGTATGGGACACATGCCATGATTGGTAAAAAGCTAGCAAGTATTACTTTTGAGTAATGTGTTGATATAATAGATATAATTTTAGGATGATATCTAGAATTTAAAGTTGAACATTACTACTAGAGTTGTACAGATGACGCAACAAGTTTCTACATTCCATATTGAGAATCTCTTCTTAGGTGGGGGTTTTTGTGCTGACCCAAGATGAGATATGTATGAATGATGTGACATCACCATGATGTGTAAGTAACCATGTGAAGGTAATAGGATTAGGTGCAAAGGAAGTACCCATCTTTGTTTACATTGGATTTCGGGGGTGAAATCCCTATTAGGGGTTTATAGTTATAAGGCCCTTAAACTTTCTTAATGAGTTTAATAAGCTTAATTGTCATAATTGAATTCTTATAACCCTAATCTAACCTTATGATATGATTTGAAATCATAAGACAAGCTAAAGTTTCAAATTTGGTCCAATTTGGACACTGGTTGAGCAAGTTATGAAATTTTATGCACATTTTGGACTTTTCTACAATTTACCCAATTGAGAGGTTTTCTGTTACACCCCGATCTCACAATTACCATAAATCATGATATTAGGATATAAATTGAGGATTTAACATAATAAAAGGATCACCCTTAACTTTTCTTCTTTTTCAAACTCTTTGTTTTCTCGCATTGAACCACATAAACTAACTTTACAAAAGAATTAAACCTTGATTACTCTAATATGATCTCAACATTAATGATACACATCCATACATTCATTCTGTTTCTCACACTTCCATGTACATATTACATGATAATCAAATTCATTCTCTCTTATTAAGGAAACGAAGATACAAACATCATTTACAACTCTCTCACATCTATACAAGGACCTAGAGTGATAGGGATTGACTGAACTTAACTATACTCAGACTTAACTCTTATGGTAGATCTAATCTGATGCAATGATATCTTCAAGTCCATGTGATATCCCTAAAAATTGTGAGTAGAGGGGTGAGCCTACTCGCTTAGTGAATGAGTACTTCAAAGAAACAGTCTAAAGCACTGATATAATTACATATATACTTTTGAGCAACTGATATCAATTATAACAGCAGTAAGCTTTAAAGAGATTGATCATTGACAATCATAAATATGGCGGGATACTCTAGATATCAACAAGATCAAATCAATATATGAGCGTGCTTGATTAATTTCAAAGAGAACTAATAATTCAGAAACATACAAAGAATAATTGCTGGGAAACTATACTCGAATCTTTCTTAGCCTTTATTACTTATAAGAAACTCTTTAAACTTATATTATCATATTTTATCTTATGCCCTGATCATATGTAGTGTACTCTACATATGAAGACTCGTAGTGAACTATGATCTCACCATACAAGACTTAGCTGACACCCCGGGATTTCTAAGCCTGACAATGTCACTGATCTGCAACAGGAAAATGGCTCTCTGGCCTCGGCACACCTTTTATGGCACTCCTCCTCTAACCTGAGTACACATGCAGAGAGTCAATCCACCTATTGGCTTTACTGTACTCTAGTGCCACCAGGATCTCTGGTTGATGTTGGACACTACATTCTGTATTTTAAGGAGACTTCCACTAGGGATTCTCCCCCGTACCACCTATTAGTACATTCCGACCCCCGTATAATGGACACTTCTAGGGTTAGGTCGTTTCATCCCTACAACGCAGACCTCTCATAGGGAATGTATGGTGTTTAGGGATCTTAAGTATATTATTTTATTATTCATGGAAAGCTCTTACTATATTGTATCTTTTTCCTTACTTATACTTGACTCTGATATCTCTATGGTACCGTGTGTATTTATTTAAAGTTTATAACAAAACATGTATATCATTCTAAACTTGGCAGAGAAATATACTCAAAACACTGTAATATATTGAGAAATCAACATTTTATACCTATAGGCAGACTTAAATTCTTAAATAACAGAATACATGTCCACTTGATACTGTATACACTAGAATCATGCAATTGAACTTCTTAATACACTGATAAGAGTTAATTACTTTACATACGAGTAATTGTCATTTACACCTATAAATTATTTATACTTTCTTGGAAAACATGCACCTCAACACAAATCTTGAGTTGTGCATCACATTACATATCTTAGTTTAGCTCTGTAAACCATTCGTTTCATAGACCATCTGATAACATTTACCACAACTGAACCATTAAACATCACTACATCTCATACTGAGAACATTGATATCAAAATACTTGATTCATTGAACATCCTATCCTTATGGTTTCATTTACCCCATTCACTTATCACATGGCTCTCATAAGGATTTCATGCGACATAAACATTCACTGAATAATGACTACTATCAACAAATCATATAAAATCAATATATGTATAAAACCTTGGAACTAAGTTGAATTTGGGTTTCCATGCCATTCATTGAGATAACATGCATCAATAATAAAATTGAATAAATAAAGTCTATCATGTCAAGAAAATCTGTTCAAATGGATTTCACGATATCTATTTGCAAATATCGAACTTTTCTCGCATCTAGGGTTTCACCCTCTTTACTGAGATATCAAACAAACACTATTCACATTAAATGAAATCCAATATAGTATCTGACATATATTTACTATGAATTTAGATAAACAATCATTCATAACCAAGGGAATCCAGATAAACAAATTTCTCTATTTAATTATACAACAATTTCAGTCATAGACAAATTCCCTATATTTCAGTTTACTGTTATAACCTCTGTGAATACTTAGGGAATTCTCATTAGGATGTATTGTATACATTTCTAATATGATTTTATCATCTAAAATTCATCCAAATAGAGGAATAATTCATTTCATATCATTTTGCGACAACTTAGATCAAACACACAATTCAGGGTTTGTAGTCGCATACTAAGCAATTAAAGATTATGGATGATTTAACCAATTTTCATGCAATATACTATTTAAAGGAAGTTCCCACTCACCCTAAGGTGTGAGAACACCTTAAAAATGCAGTTCATCCCTGAAAATCTCAATCTCATATCAAAACCCTAGCAATCGCCACTTTCTTCTTCCTTTCAACTCAGAAACCCTAGAATTGAAGATTAGGAGAGAAGGAGTGAGAAAAGGACTTGATTTGATATGATTTCAAATCCAATCAGGGGAGGGACGGAATCTTGACATATGGGAGAAGATTCACCATGAAACTATATCCAAAGAAGCTAAACTTACATGATTTCATCATTCCTCGGACCGCAAAACCCTAGGTCAGCATCTCCATCGCTTTCTCCTCTCAAACCCTAACTCTCCCTCTCTTTCTAGGATTTCATTTATCTGGATTGAATCATGAATTATGAGAGCTCCTTGTGTGTTAAGTTGACCATATAGAGCAATTGAGCTGATTGGGTCAATTGCACATTGACCCCTCACTATACTTTCTCTTATTTCAACTGAATTTTCTGTCATAAAAATATTACTGTAATTCGTCTACTGATAAGGTCTAAACGCATCCAAAATTATGAAAATTTTACATGTTTTTTATGAATGAGTTTTAGATCTCCAAATAAAATTTTAGATCATTTGGAGTTCCCAATAAATAATTAAAAATAAAACACTACACTGTTAAAAGCACTCTGTCCGCATTTTGGTCGAAGTATAGTTCAATCGAGAACCACATGCAAAGAGCACTCAAATATTCTGAAATTTTTCTCCAATATGCATGATTTAGTTATCCATATCATATCCATAATTCAATAAAATAAAAAATTTGTAGAAAATATGAAAAATCATTTACCACACTTTTATCCTGATCAAATTCCATATTCATGTACTATCAAAACCCTAATTTTTGCCGATTAGGGTTTACATTTCTCAAACCCTAATTCTTCAAAATAAAATCATAGTTATAGTTTCTTCTTAGGTTTGAAACATCACAATTGATCTACTATCATTAATCAATTCTAAACGATGTTCAATCTAATCAAGCATGTAATCATTTAGGTAAACCCTAGTTTACTAATTAAGCACAAATGTGATCATTACAATTCTCACCCCCTTAAAAAGGTTCATCCCCGAAATATAAATATGCAAACAAAATATATTCAAATTTTATTTTAAGCTTCTGAAATCTTACATGTCATTACATTCTTGTATTTTATACTTGAATGTAGTTTTCAACGTTAAATCCTTTATTTCTTTTATAATCACAACATGTTAAAACAGTTCTCAATGATAACAAACAAATTCTCTATGCCACAATCAATCATAGGATAGAGAGAGAAATAGCCATTTCAATATTTTCATACTCTTGAGGTGTTACCTCAAGATCGATAATCTGATCCAACTATCTCAATTCATATGGCTCAATATGTACTATTGTTATGTATTACCTCTAAGTCACAAAAGAGAGTTCACCATGTTGTTTTGAATTTTACTATTGTGCTACTCAAATAGGAAAACAATCTTGAGTTGGAAGACTAGATTTAACAACAATTGTATAATAGTACTCACGGCATCCCCATTGTATCATGGATGCATAAGGTGAAGCATTACCATCACATTCCATATTATTCTCAAGTATGAACCCACTCATAATTCAAGGTGTAACCATCGGGTTATAGCATACTAGGGTTTCAACAATAGTAACAAAGTACTCCATAATTGTATTAGTCATTCAAGGACAATTCATACCCAATTACCATCACTTAGTTATATTAAAGCTAGGTATAACAAGCTATACCACATTAGGGTTACATATCAATACAATATGGTTATCATCCCTTCTATTCATATGAGTGAGTAGGTAAGACTATCTTATTCAGGGTAACCCTTCATTTGTTCCATCATGATTCAACCCATATCACCATACTACAATTGTACAATACTAAGATGGAGTACTGGTATGAATGACTACACTATCAGACACCTTTAATTAACATATTTCTTGCACATGTACAACTAAAATCATATGTAAAACAAATTTACATCCCTTAATATACCTTCAACAAATTATACTTCTAAAAACAAATTCACATATTACTAAAAGCCATTGTTTTCTCTTATCTCTCTCCTCATTCACTACTACTTACTTTTTGCTACTTATCCTTCTCATTTTAATCATGTAGATTAAACATTCCTAAAATTGAAACATACAAGGTACAAATAGATTATTCATCATTCTTGCTATCACTACAAGAATTTATCTCATATCACACTTCAATCATATTGTATTTCTCCTTTTGTTCAAAACACACTTGTTACATTTCAAATTTATATCTTACTATTTACTCTGAATCATTTCCATATTGTTTATCTACCTTTTAGATTAGCTATCTTTAAACCATGGATTACTATTAGTGTAAGGACCCTGAACTTCATTTTGGGCTTACCCTATTTGTTTTGCCTAAACCTTGTGCTTAGTTGCTTACTAATCATCTTTAGTGATGATTAGGGTTTGCTTGTGCTTTGTTGAGAGTTGGAGGTGCTACTTGCAAAATAACCTAAGATAGGGTTGGAGAGCAAGTTTTTCACCTTGAGAGACGCCTTTCTCTCTCTTTGTTTCCTCTAGGGTTGAGAGGAAGGTTTGGGTTCGTGCCTTGTGTTGCCTTGGGCTTGGTTGAGCTCTTTTGGGCCTTGTTTTTCCTTGTTTGGGCCTTGCCTTGCTTGGTTGAGCCCTGTATCGGGCAAGGTAGCTTGTGTCAGCCTTGGTGTGTGTCGGCCATGCCTTGTATCGGCTTAGAGGTGTAGTATGTCAGCCTTTGACCTTGTTTGACCTCCTTGCCTTGGTTGTGTCACCCCAGCTTGGACATGTGGCCGAACCTTGGATGAGTGGTGGCATGCCATATGCATGAGGTTTGCAAGGTGGCAAGACATTGGACATGTGTCCCTAAGAAGGGTGACACCTTGCCTTGATTCCCCTTTGGTCCTCATCTATATATGCCTTGCCTTTCTCTTCCTTAGGAAACTTTTAGCTCTTTGTTGCTCCTCTCTTCCTTGGTGCACGATACACCTTCCCTTTGGTGAGTATGGTGGCCAATACATCTTGGTGGAGAAAGTTGGTGACTGATCCTCTTCTTGAAGTCTTCTTCTTCTTCTTACTCTAGCTTGGTGGCCGAACCCTAGGTGGGTCTTGTTCTTTGGTGGCCGAAAGTGGCGTTCTTGGAGCTAGGAGCTAGAAGCTTGGAGCATTGGAGCTTGAGGAGTTTGCTTAAGGCAGGTTACATAACTTCTAACCCAAGCTATACTACCTTCTCTATGTTGCATGATTCTTTTATGTTGATAATCGGCCATGCATGTTATGTTACTTGCTCCAGTACATGTTATTGATCTTATGGATATAGTGAGCATGATGTTGTTGATGGTTTATATACCTTTGGATCTAGTTGGCCGAACCATAGTTTAGGGTTTCTTTTGGGGCAATACCCCTTTCTCTCCTTGGTCTTTGAGAAGTGAGTTTGAGCTCTAGTGATGTGGGCAATACCCCTCTCTCGTATAAGTTGAGAGGTGAGCCTATATTCTAGTAGCTTGGACAACACCCTCCTCTCACCATGGATTTGAGAGGTGAGCTCTTAGATATGTGATGACCTAAGTTAAGGTTGATCCTTGTGGTTGCCCGATTTGTGATAGAGGTTGTGCAAAACCCATCTCTCTTAGTTATTGAGAGGTGAGCCGATCTTCTTGATCATTTAGGGTTTGGTGCCCTTGTACTTGAGGTTGAAGATGACCATGTTGGGTTGTGCCTTGCATGATATGACCTTGGAGTAGTGCTGCCTGATAGTCTTGTCTTGGGTTGTACCTTCGGTCGATATGCCTAGTTGGAGCTTGGGAAATACACCTTGATGTGTGCTCTGCACGACACACCTTGTGATAACTCTTGACCTTGATGATGACCTTCGGCGATATGCCTTAACCTTATAGATGTTGCTTCTTGGACGATAGAGTGACTAAGTGGATATATCTGGATGAGAGCCTTGGGTGATACAGGTTAGGATGGTCTCTTGAACGGTATGGGTTGAGTGGTGCACCTTAGTGAGTATCTTAGTGGTGACCGATATGATGTGTTTGATCTTGTTGGGCGATGAGCCTTCTCGGGGTGCCCTAGTATCGGTTGTTGTCTTGAGCTTGGTGGGTGCTACAAGGCTGAGCTTGGGCGCCATGCTGCTGGCCGATACTAGTGTTGAACGTTAGGGAAGTTGCTGCACGTTACAAACCCTAACTATAGTTGGACGATAGGCTCTCTTGTAATACCTTAGTGGTCATCTTGCCCATGGATGACACGATGCCTTGGCCATCATGAGGGTCCTCTGTACGACATGGTTTGGGTGTCATGACCTTGATCGTTATGGCCTTGAGCATTATGAGGTTGGTGGTTGCCTGACATGTAACCCTAACCCTAACCCTAACCCTAGCTCGTGTGCACGAGAGGCCTTTAGCCGACAGCCCCTGCTGATGATGCACAATTCATCCTTGGATCTGGTTGCCCGACACCATGAGAGCTAGTGGGTTCTTGTTGCATGATAGGTGAAGTGACGGGGTTGGCCGTTATGGTGGTGAGCTTGCTTAGGGTTGGGAAACCCTAGCCGATACATCCTTTGGTGAGGGTTGGCGCTGCTCGCCATACCGATAGTGAGGGTTGCAGGAGCTTTGGTGAGGGTTCTGATAACATGGAATGTATATACTTGATAATTCTCTGTTAATAATGGTAATACAAGTGATATGATGTAATCACCTTGAATCCTGTATATATGATAATGGGTTAAGATGATAGGTTGTGAACCAAGAAGCTTGGAAGCATATGATGTTGCTTCACATAATGATGTGGCTCATGATTATGATCACATGTATGGAACATTATATATGCTTATGTTTGATGATAAAACTATGCTTTCTACAAGCTTATGTGTAATATACTCATGGATGTTGCTTTATACTTAATAGCATGATAATCCTGTTAATCCATGATGACTTCAATTATCTCTATGGATGTGTATACTAACCATGTAAGTATTTCATGTAGATTCATAGCCGGGTAAGAGCTATGAGATGTATGTGCTTAAATTGCACCCTGTGGTGATGAGACAACAAGTTGATAGGTCTGAGGACCTGATATAAGGCTGAGTGCCTAGTTGAGGTGTTATCCTCTGATGATGAGATAAGGGATGCATTCCCAGAATGCTGCTGCATGATTATGATGCCTTGAGAGACAATGGTTGATATAATGAGGGATTGAGGTGCCAGGACAGTATGATGATGACAATAATGATGTAATTCTATGAGGTTATGTTTATAACTTTGGTTGCCTCAACAATTGGCTTAAAATATACTAATTAATTACAGATGAACATATCATGTAGCTTGCCCTCGCCATAGACCCATGATTGTCAGTATTTGGTGATGGTGAAATAGGTTTATCCCACGGGATTACCTGGAGCGCATATTGTTGAATATGCGAGGTTTTCCCTTAGCCTAAAATAGGAGGATTTGAGTGCAGTTGTGGTTACAGACTCAGGATATATGGAGCATGGTGAACAAACCCATGGCTCAGGATATGTGATGATGAGCATGATGCGTTCATGGCTTAGATGTATATATATGGGTAGCTTGCGGAGCTGACCCAGAGGCTGAGGCCCTATAAGCATAAGACTGTGGTCTTGCTTGATGATTCGTGTACTGACCACGAGAAGGTGAGGTCAAGGAGTCTGGATCTCCTTAAACCTTGTATGGCACCGGATTGGGCTTCGCAGCCAATGGTTGGATTTGAGCAGGGAAGGCTCACTTCCTCAGGGCTTAGTAAAATGTAATCCAGCCAAATAGTATACCTTGCTTAGAGAAAAACACGGAACATTGATTGAGGCCTTGTACTTATATAGCTGATCTAGTTATATCTTGCAGATACATGTATGATCCTTATATTTTGTGATACGTTCTTATAAAGCTTATCGTGTCAATCATGTTCCATAAAGAAATGCTTGGTTATATGCCTCCCGGATATCTTGGTAAGATTGATGGTAATAATAGCCTTAGTCAGTATGTTGCTCTTGTTATGTGCTTTATCAGTTAACTAATGTTGTTTCCTTAACCTTCTGAGGTTTTATAGCTTTGGCGGGGAGTTATGTTTCTTGCTGGGACTGTGTGTCTCACCCCGCTAGTTTACACCCTTTTTAGGTGATCACTCTAGACGTGGTGGTAGTTGTGAGGTTGCGGACGAGCAGCAAGAAGAGCAGTAGAAGGCAAGAGATGGACACGCTGCTATTTTGGTGGTTTTGTTGTAGAGTCCTAGAGTCATCCCTGTACTCTCAGGTCCTCGAAGGTGTTCGACGATGTTTCACGACGATTAGCGGTTGTAATTGTGGTTTATCCTGCTGCTGGCCGTATGTGGCCCGTTATGTATATATAAATAGGTGATGAACTCTGGTGCTGACACTAGCTGGCTCTGATAAGCGGTGAACATATATCAAAGCCTGTAAATATTTTTATAAAATGCTTTCAGATGCAAAAGTTCCCTTGATTATGCTTTCCGCAATCAGTTTTAATTAACCCGTGTTTTCAATAAGATGAGGTTCTGCACATTTTCGTGTGTCATCTCGTTGTCTGGGTGATGGCGGGGTGTCACAGTTGGTTTGGTATCAGAGCTCTAGGTTCGCTGAGTCTACAGGGATCTAGGACTAGGTTGTGTCTGTTCTTGTGAGTCTTCTAGATTTTCTTACAATAACCTTCTACTCTCAGCGAAAGATAAAGCTTAAAGTTGTCTTGAAACCATAAAGAACATGTTGCTGAGAGTAGCGATGATGCATCAGTTGATGGAGCAAGAGGGCAGGCACATGAAGATTGGGTGCCTGAGGTCCCCCAAATTGACCCATCCATTCTTGAAAACCCTGCCTACCAACAGCTTATGGGGTAGTTGATGGCTATGATGAATCACATGGTGGAAAGAGTGCCAGTGCCTCAGCCAAGGGCACATGCTCCCCATGGTGAAACATAGGGTATTAGGAAGACCTTTGAGCGGCTTCTCCGAGTCGGAGCTTCGAATTATGTTGGAATGGCTAATCCAATAGATGCAAATATGTGGCTGACAGGTCTTGAGAAGGCCTTCCGGATCCTCGACATCCCTGAAGCAGAAAAAATCAAGTACGCTGTCTACCTTCTGAAGGGTAGTGCTGGCCACTGGTGGGCCATCGAGGAGGAGAAGCGACCCGGTGAGGAGATCGATTGGGAGGTTTTCCAGCAAGAGTTCGTCAGCAGATACTTCCTGAAAACGTATCTAGATGAAAAGATCAACCAGTTTGAGTGTCTATGCCAAGGGACAATGAGCATCATTGAGTATGAAGCCAAGTTCATAGACTTGCTGAGGTTTTGTCCTCACATGACGACGACAAATGATGAGCGGATCAGGCAGTTTGAGAAAGGTTTGAGTGCTGAGTTGTCGACTCCTGCTGCTGCTTTAGAGAATAGGGAGCGGGTTGCCATGTTCATGGAGTTCGTCCACATGATTGAATGATCTGTCAGGGAGAAAAGGGAGTCCATGACCAGGAAAAGGCATGCTCAGTTCTAGGGACAGAGATTTGGTGGCTTCAAGAAGCCAAGGTTTTAAGCACCTTCCGTAATGCATAGTTCTCATACACCATCTCAATGGTCTCCAAGTAAGGGAAGAGGTTATGTTTCTTTGCCATCGAAGGCACATAGTACAACTTCTGTGGCAGTGACAGGGCCATCTAGGTTGCATACAGAAGACATGTCATGGTATCACTGTGGACAGACTGGGCACTTGAGGTCAAATTTCCTGAGAAAAGATGTTGAAGCAACACAACAGCCGAGGTAGAATCAACAAGGGTCAGACAGACAATAGTCCAGTGGTAGCAGAGGGCGAGGACGCAGTCAAGCGTCACAAGTAGGATCGTCTGCTCAAGGAAGCAGAGAACGTGGACAACAAGCAACGGCTTGATTCTATGCTATGAGTCAACCGGAGGCGATAGTCAACCCGTGAGTGGTGACAAGTCAGATGGAGTTATTTCATTCTGATTTGTCTTCTTCTTACTTTATATCTGTTTTGGTTGACCCGAGTGCTACACACTCTTTTATCGCACATAGTCTGCTTGCTAGCTGTCCTTTACCTGTTAGTTGTAAGAAAGATAGCTTGTTGTTAGAAACCCCTCTTGATGGTTCCTCGATGCTTCGAGAGGAGTGTCCATCTTGTGTCTTATCTTTTTTGGGACACAGTATACAAGTGGATCTTATACCACTTGAGATGCATGGATTCAATGTGATCCTTGGGATGGATCCCTTAGAGAAGTATAAGGTTGTGTTGGACTGTGGTTCCAAGCAAACAGTGTTTGATGACGGTAGGGAAAAGTGGATCTTCCAAGGAGATAGGAAGATTCTTCCGACATGTCTAGTGTTAGCGATGGTGGTAGAGAAATTGATGCGGCAAGTTTATAAGGCATTCTTAGCTCATGTTGTGGATACCAAGGCGAAAGGTCCTAGCCTTGAAGAGGTGACAGTTGTTCGAGAATTTGCGGATGTGTTTCCTAATGAGTTCCCTGGTGTTCCCCCACCCCGAGAGATTGGTTTTGAGATCAATCTAGTACCAGGAACATAGCCAGTTGCACAAACACCATATAGGATGGCTCTAACGGAGATGGTAGAGTTGAAGAAGCAGTTATAAGAGTTGTTGGAGAAAGGTTTCATCCGACCGAGCACGTCACCTTGGGGTGCTCCAGTGCTATTTGTTAAGAAGAAGGACGGGTTGATGCAGTTATGTATAGATTACCGGCAGTTGAACAAAGTCACGATCAAGAATAAGTACCCATTGTTGAGGATAGATGATCTGTTCGATCAGTTGCAAGGTGCTACAGTGTTCTCAAAGATCGATCTATGGTCTGGATATCATTAGTTGAGGATTAAGGTGGATGACATACCAAATTCAGCGTTTAGGACGAGGTATGGTCACTTCGAGTTTGTGGTTATGCCGTTTGGGCTAACCAATACACCTACTGCTTTCAAGGATCTGATGAACTGAGTGTTCTGTCCGTTTCTAGATCAGTTTTTTGTAGTCTTCATAGATGACATCTTGATCTATAGTTGGGATAGTCAAGAGCATGAACAACATCTTCGACAAGCTTTGACTCTTCTTCGCCAACATCAGTTATATGCCAAGTTCAGTAAGTGTGAGTTTTGGTTGAAAGAAGTGACTTTCTTGGGTCATGTGATATATGCAGAAGGAGTCAGAGTGGACCCTAAGAAGGTGGAGTCAGTTGTAGATTGGGAGCAACCAAAGACGCCGATGGAAGTTCGTAGTTTTTTGGGTTTGGCATGATACTACCAGAGGTTTATCAAGGACTTCAGTGCAATCGTGTTGCCGATGACAAAGTTGACCAGGAAGGATATACCTTTTGTCTGGGATGATCATTGTCAGTAGGCTTTCTAAAGTTTGAAGGAGAAGCTGACTAGTGCTTCAGTGTTGGTGCTGCCAGAGCCTGGGAAGGGCTATGTTGTTTTCTACGATGCTTCCAAAAAAGGCTTAGGTTGTGTGCTGATGTAGGAGGATCATGTTGTTTCTTTTGCTTCACGACAGCTTAAGAAACATGAGGAGAACTACTCGACACATGATTTTGAGTTGGCAACGGTGGTTCATGCGTTAAAGATTTGGAGACACTATCTTTATGGGGAAGTGTGTCAAATCTTTACAGATCATAAAAACCTGAAGTACATCTTTTCACAGAGTGAGCTGAACATGTGACAACATCGTTGGATGGAGCTAATCAATGATTATGATTGCACCATTGAGTATCATCCTGGTAAGGCAAACATGGTATCTGATGCGCTTAGCCGAAAGTTATCTTCTCTTCCTATGAAGAAGACACAGTTGTGTTCCTTGGTATGCCATAGGCGGGATATGTTTGTCTCCTTGCGGCAGATGAATGTATAGTTGGAAGTTTCCTAGTTGGCAGGACTATTGGCACAGATGCAAGTCAAGCCTACGCTGAGACAGAAGATCAAAGACGCACAACAGACAGATGATACAGTGCAGTTGATTAGGTCAGAGCTTGGCAGCAAAAAGTGTGATGGGTTCCATGAGTCTGAGGATGGACTAGTTTGCTATCATGGTAGGATGGTGGTCCCCGATGTTGATAATATAAGAAAGCTAGTGCTCAAGGAAGCACACACATCGATGTATGCTATGCATCCAGGAGTCACCAAGATGTATCATAATCTGAAAGACATGTATTGGTGGTCTGGCTTGAAGAAGGATGTAGCCGAGTTTGTGGCTAAGTGTACAGTATGTCAGCAAGTTAAAGCTGAGCATCAGAAGCCAGCAGGTCATTGCAACCCATGCCGATACCACAGTGGAAATGAGATCATAGAACCATGGATTTCGTAGTTGGTCTACCAAAGACAACTATGAATCATGATTCCATTTGGGTAATGGTGGACAGGCTGACAAAATCTTCTCATTTCATACCTATAAAGATGACATATACAACAGAGAAACTTGCACATGTGTATGTAGATGAGATAGTGTGTTTGCACGGTGTACCAGCAACAATAGTCTCCGACAGAGATCCCCAGTTCATGAGTCATTTCTGGGAATAGTTGCACAAAGCATTGGGAACACAATTGAGATTCAGCACCGCCTTCCACTCGCAGACAGATGGACAGTCGGAAAGGACTATTCAGACTTTGGAGGATCTTCTCCGAGCATGTGTTTTGCAGTTCCTAGGTAGTTGGGATGTGCATCTCAGTCTAATAGAGTTTTCTTACAATAATAGTTACCAACAGAGCATTGACATGGCTCCTTATGAGGCTCTATATGCAAGGAAGTGTAGATCCCCTTTATGCTGGTATGAGTTTGGTGAGTATCAGTTTTTGGGTCCTGAGTTAGTGTAGTAGACAACAGAAAAGATCAGAGTGATACGACAATAATTGAAGGTGGCATAGGAAAGACAGAAGTCTTATGCAGACAATCGCCGAAGAACTTTAGAGTTCTAAGTGGGAGACAAAGTGTATCTCAAGGTCTCACCTTGGAAAGGCGTGCTAAGGTTTGGCCGGAAAGGAAAACTGGAACCCAGGTATATGTGGCCATACCTAGTAATAGCACATGTTGGCAAGGTAGCTTACAAGTTAGAGCTGCTGCCAGAGTTGCACAGGTTACATCCGGTATTCCATGTCAGCATGTTGAAGAAAAGTCATCCAGACACAGGAACAATGATACAGCTAGTTGAGGTTGAGCTTGATGAAGATGTGACCTATGAGGAAGGTCCAGTGGCAATCCTTGACAGAAGAGTAAAGAAGCTGGAAAGGAAAGACCTAGTTCTTGTGAAAGTTCTTTGGCATCATCATGGTGTTGAGGAAGCCACATGGGAGCTTGAGGAAGAGATGAGGAGGAAGTATCCCTCTCTTTTCTCTTCGGATTTTGGGGATGAAATCCCTTTGTAGAGGTTTATGGCTTGTAAGGACCCTGACCTTCATTTTGGGCTTACCCTGTTTATTTTGCCTAAACCTTGTGCTTAGTTGCTTGCTAATCATCTTTAGTGATGATTAGGGTTTTCTTATGCTTTGTTGAGAGTTGGAGGTGCTACTTACAAAATAACCTAAGATAGGGTTGGAGAGAAAGTTTGTCACCTTGAGAGACGTCTTTCTCTCTCTTTGCTTCCTCTAGGATTGAGAGGAGGGTTTGGGTTCGTGTCTTGTGTTGCCTTGGGCTTGGTTGAGCTCTTTTGGGCCTTATTTTTCCTTGTTTGGGCCTTGCCTTGCTTGTTTGAGCCCTGTATTGGGCAAGGTAGCTTGTGTCTTCCTTGGTGTGTGTCGGACATGCCTTGTATCGACCTAGAGGTGTAGTGTGTCGGCCTTTGACCTTGTTTGACCTCCTTGCCTTGGTTGTGTCACCCCAACTTGTACATGTGGCCGAACCTTGGATGAGTGGTGGCATGGCATGTGCATGAGGTTTTTAAGGTGGCAAAACATTAGACATGTGTCCCTAAAAGGGGCGACACCTTACCTTGATTCCCCTTTGGTCCTCATCTATATATGCCTTGCCTTTCTCTTCCTTAGAAACCCTTTATCTCTTTGTTGCTCCTCTCTTCCTTGGTGCACGATACACCTTCCCTTTGGTGAGTTTGGTGGCCGATACATCTTGGTGGAGCAAGTTGGTGGTCGATCCTCTTCTTGAAGTCTTCTTCTTCTTCCTCTAGCTTGGTGGCCGAACCCTAGGTGGGTCTTGTTCTTTGGTGGCTGAAAGTGGTGTTCTTGGATCTAGGAGCTCGAAGCTTGGAGCTTTGGAGCTTGAGGAGTTTGCTTAAGGCAGGTTACATAACTTCTAACCCTAACTATACTACCTTCTCTATGTTGCATGATTCTTATATGTTGATAATCGGCCATGTATGTTATGTTTCTTTCTCCAGTACATGTTGATGATCTTATGGATATAGTGAGCATGATGTTGTTGATGTTGTTGATGGTTTATATACCTTTGGATCTAGTTGACCGAACAATAGTTTAGGGTTTCTTTTGGGGAAATACCCCTTTATCTCCTTGGTCTTTGAGAAGTGAGTTTGAGCTCTAGTGATGTAGGCAGTACCCCTCTCTCATATAAGTTGAGAGGTGAGCCTATATTCTAGTAGCTTGGACAACACCCTCCTCTCACCATGGATTTGAGAGGTGAGCTCTTGGATATGTGATGACCTAAGTTAAGGTTGATCCTTGTGGTTGCCCAATTTGTGATAGAGGTTGTGCAAAACCCCTCTCTCTTGGTTGTTGAGAGGTGAGCCGATCTTCTTGATCATTTAGGGTTTGGTGCCCTTGTGTTTGAGGTTGAAGATGACCATGTTGGGTTGTGCCTTTCACGATATGACCTTGGAGTAGTGCTTCCTGATAGTTTTGTCTTGGGTTGTACCTTTGGAGGATATGCCTAGTTGGAGCTTGGGTGATACACCTTGATGTGTGCTCTGCACGACACTCATTGTGATAACTCTTGACCTTGATGATGACCTTGGGCAATATGCCTTGACCTTATAGATGTTGCTTCTTGGACGATAGAGTGCCTAAGTGGATATCCCTAGATGAGAGCCTTGGGTGATACAGGTTAGGATGGTCTCTTGAATGGTATGGGTTGAGTGCACCTTAGTGAGTATCTTAGTGGTGACCGATATGATGTGTTTGATCTTGTTGGGCGATGAGCCTTCTCGGGGTTCCCTGGTATCGGTTGTTGTCTTGAGCTTGGTGGGCGCTACAAGGGTGAGCTTGGGTGCCATGCTACTGGCCGATACCAATGTTGAATGTTAGGGAAGTTGTTGCCCATTATAAACCCTAACTCTAGTTGGACGATAGGCTCTCTTGTAATACCTTAGTGGTCATCTTGCCCATGGACGACATGGTTTTGGCGTCATGACCTTGATCGTTATGGCCTTGAGCGTTATGAGGTTGGTGGTTGCCCGACATGTAACCCAAACTCTAACCCTAGCTCGTGTGCACGAGAGGCCTTTAGCTGACAGCCCCTGCTGATGATGCACAATTCATCCTTGGATCTGGTTGCCCGACACCATGAGAGTTGGTGGGTTCTTGTTGCATGATAGGCGAAGTGATGGGGTTGGCCGTTATGGTGGTGATCTTACTTAGGGTTGGGAAACCCTAGCCGATACACCCTTTGGTGAGGGTTTGCGTTGCTCACCATATCGATAGTGAGGGTTGCAGGAGCTTTGGTGAGGGTTCTGATAACCCGGAATGTATATAGTTGATAATTCTCTGTTAATAATGGTAATAAAAGTGATATGATGTAATCACCTTGAATCCCGTATATATGATAATGGGTTAAGATGATAGGTTGTGAACCAGGAAGCTTGGAAGCATATGATGTTGCTTCACATAATGATGTGGCTCATGATTATGATCACATGTATGGAGCATGATATATGCTTATGATTAATGATAAAACTATGCTTCTTTATACTTGATAGCATGATAATCCTGTTAATCCATCATGACTTCAGTTATCTCTATGGATGTGTATACTAACCTTGTAAGTTTTTCATGTGGATTCATAGTCGGGTAAGAGCTATGAGATATATGCTTAAATAGCACCCTGTGGTGATGAGACAACAAGTTGATAGGTTTGAGGATCTGATATAAGGCTGAGTGCCTGGTTGAGGTGTTATCCTCTAATGATGAGATAAGGGATGCATTCCCAGAATATTGATGCATGATTATGATGCCTTGAGAGGCAATGGTTGATATAATGAGGGATTGAGGTCCCAGGACAATATGATGATGACAATAATGATGTAATTCTAAGAGGTTATCTTTATAACTTTGGTTGCCTCAACAATTGGGTTAAAATATACTAATTAATTATAGATGAACATATCATGTAGTTTGACCTGGCCATAGATTCATCATCGTCAGTATTTGGTGATGGTGAAATAGGTTTATCCCGTGGGATTACCTGGAGCGCATATTGTTGAATATGTGAGGTTTTCTACTAGCCTAAAATAGGAGGATTTGAGTGCAGCTGTGGTTGCAGACTCAGGATATATGGAGCATGGTGAACAAACCCATGGCTCAAGATATGTGATGATGAGCATGATGCGTTCATGGCTCAGATGTATATATATGGGTAGCTTGCAGAGCTGACCCAGAGGTTGAGGCCCTATAAGCATAAGACTGTGGTCTTGCTTGATGATTCGTGTACTGACCACGAGAAGGTGAGGTCATGGAGTCCGGATCTCCTTAGACCTTCTATGGAACCAGATTGGGCTTCGCAGCCAATGGCTGGATTTGAGCAGGGAAGGCTCACTTCCTCAGGGCTTAGTAAAATGTAATCCAGCCGAATAGTATACCTTTCTTAGAGGAAAACACGAAACATTGATTGAGGCCTTGTACTTATATATCTTGAAAAACCACTAGAGGGGGGTGAATAGGGTTTTATGAAATTTTAATAATAATTCAACCAAATCAAGCAACCACAAAAATATTGGACAAGGGGACAAGGATTTAGAGTGGTTCCAACCTTAGCAAATACTAAGGCAGTCAATCCACTACTTGGTTGCTTACCCAACCGAGATTTTGAAAGTACTTAATTTTATTACCTCGCAAGGATGTTACATAAAATTACAACACTTTCACCAAACCCTTCGGACAACCTTCACCTAGAAGTAGTCTCACCAACCTCGAAGTAGCCTTCCTTGAAGTAACCTCAAGCTCCCCCTTGAAGTAGCCTTCCTCTTGAAGTAGCTTCCCGTTGAGACAACCTTCTTGAAGTAGTCCAAAGTCCACCTTCTCCACCGAGAAGACCCTTCTCCACCTGAGAAGTCAAACCCTCTCCAATCCATAGCCTCCAACCCTAGGATTAGGAAGGAGAGTACAAAGGATATAAAAGAACAAGAAGGAAAAACAAAAATTACAATACCGTTGTAGAACAAGGCTTGATTTCTTATATCAAGCGTTTTGATCTCCTAACCAATGTATATAGAAGTGGTAGTACAATGGGTAGGAGATGCTAGCCTATAGGACACGAATTTGGAGCAATGGGAATGAATAGCCAATGTTGGAATTGATCAACTTCCTCACTAGAATGAATATCCAATTGCAAGTATATGCTCAAGTGTTGCACAAGTGTGTTTTGGGTGTCCTAATGCTTGTCCTATTTATAGGAATGGTCTATGAATGCTTAAGGACGTTCTAGACACTTTCTAGGGGGTTCGAAGTGCTCAACTAGCCATTAGGTATCCATTAGTTACTTTAACAATGGCTAGTTAATTAACTCTGAAAAGTGCAGACAGAACTCTTCTCGGTCGACAAATTGTCGATCGAGAGTCCTTCTCGATCGAGGATTTTTCGACCGAGGGACGTTCTGGAGCAAGTGTTTACAACATTCTGATCCAACTCCCAATTACTTTGTCTGCTGTGTCTAATGACTACCTGGGTCATTCTCGGTCGAAGAGTTTGTCGACCGAGAATGACTCTGTTTCAATGTTTTAAACTAAGTACTAAGTGTGTGTATGAGTGTGCAGTTGTGAAACTATTGTAGGGGATGACCTATCTAAGTGTTGTGATTGACTAGGGAAGATCTAAACCCTTGATTTACATGATATCTAAGTACTTGTAAATTATATACTTGTACAAGTTTTTACATTTGATTACAATCATGAAATAAAGCATTTTTGAGCGTATAGATCTTCCAAGTTGTGTCATCCACTTTGTTCCTACAATACTCAAGTAGCACATTAGATCCACAAGAATGAAATTTTTAGCATCATCGTAACAAAGGGATTATAATAATGTCCAATTTAGCCAACAATATCCCCCTTTTTGAAGATGACAAACATTTCCTAAATATAAAATAAGGAAATATAAATCATATGAGTTTCATACCTGAAGTTTACCTTTTGTAGCCATTCTCTTATTTTGCAAGTGTGTACTGGCCCGAGTTTTATGAAACTCATTTTATTTTATGTTTTCGGTTTATATTATTTCTCCCCCTTTGTCATTTCAAAAAGATATCCAAGAAAATCATTTTGTATGACTTTTATTTATCCCCCTTAATTTTATGCTATGCTCTCCCTAACTAAGATATTCCGTTTTAAAAATAGGGATTAATATAAATGTAAACCATTTATTGTCGAATTTAGCCACAATTTGTTTCTCAATCATTTGCAAAGTATGTTAAGCCTTGAAATGATATGAGATCCTTTTAGATCTATGGCATATGCATTTTGATTTCTCATCCATTTTACACGTGATGTTAAGCCCTGAAAATGATATGAGATTCCCTTAAGCTCAATATGGATACATATTGATTTCTCATCCATTTTGCAAGGGATGTTAAGCCCTGAAAATGACATGAGAACCTTTTAAGCTTATAGTAGAGTACATGAAAAGTATCTCTAACCAAATGCACAGGATGTTAAGCCCTGATTTGTTTAGAGAATTCCATTAAGAAAAAGATATATCACATTCATGAAATTTATATTCCTTTATTTTCATAACCAAAATTAAAAATACTAAGGTCATAACATGTTTCATGACGTTCTCAAAATTTTGTAAGCTTCTTAATCTTATAATCAAGATAGTTTGTGTGAGCTCCCCCTTAATCTTATAGTCAATATAATTTAAGGATTCTAAGGCCACAATCAATATTAGATCATAATAAGTATACCTTTTATGATAGTTATGCACTAAAATTATGGTTTCAATATGATAAACACATTTTGAATCAAGATACTAAGATTAAGTGCAGTAAAATGATGTACAAATAAGCATTTTGTCAAGCTTATTTTAGGTCAACCTTGACTTCGACCATAGAGCCCCTTGGTCAAACTTGATTTTAACCAAGAGGCAATTTCTGCAGATTTTCAAATTAAAATGTATTTGTGCCATGAAATTTTACTATTTATGCAAAATGGCATCTTCATATGAGTTGAATCACAATGATCAAGAATAATATCCATTCATGGTTTGTATATATGGATCAAAGATTATTTTAGACAAACCAATGAAACACAATGATCATGGCACAATAATTATGATAGAACAGTAACCTGCTCGGTCAACTATTTCCCGACCGATAATGTTCTCGGTCGAACAGTTTCTCGACCGAGAATGTTTCTGTACTGTTTCAGTACTATTTTCAGTAATTATTTCCAAGTAAAACATAAACTGTTTTTAATTCAATTATATAGTTTGAAAATTCAGTTTAGTTGAGATAAAACATATAAATATCAAAGTATCATTTAGGTTAAATATCAACTAATCATATTCAAATCTTTAGATTTTGGGAACCCAAATCAAGACAAATTTTTTAAAGATGTGTTTCTGCAGGTTTATTTTAAAATGTGTATTTTCAAGCTGGAAATTGTAATTACTTGAATAAATTTGTTATCTCATTATGTTAAGTTGAGATAGACATAAAGATATACAACTTAGAGTCTTAGGTCATATCTCAACTTAAGTTAATTCATTTAGTTTGGGGTTTTTGGAAACCATACTAACTCAACATCCTTTTTCTTATAAGGACATGAGAAGGAATAATGTCCAAGGCATAAACAATAATGGCAACATATAGAATCTACCTCATGTCTCTTTCTATGATTTTGTTCTAGATTATTCTTGGGTACGTATGTATATTTTCCTCTAGGTACATACATAGATTGACTCTCTAGTACTTGTGTCCTTCTCCAACTACGTTTTTGATAAGATTTTCCTTTAGGCTTATAACCTAGTCCTCTCCTTCCAATTTGACGATAAGGATCATTTAAGATTTTATCGAGGATATCATTGTTACTCAAACTACTAATTTTTTGTTGCAACTTAACAATCTCATCCATTCTCTTCTTGATATCTAACTTTGCTTGATCTAGATTATATGATAAAGAATCTCTTTCTTTCACAATAATATCATAATCTAGATGTGTACACAAAATAGATTGTCTTTGAAGATCATTTACTTGAGTTTGCAAGTTCATCTTTTCTAGGGAAAGAAGATTGCAATTTGCTTCTACTGATTGCAGTTTAATATCATGATCTTCAATAGCCTTTTTGAGATCTTCATTTTCAGATGTGAGAGCAAGAAGTTTGGCATTTAACTCATCATTTACTTTATTTGATTTCTTTAATTTCTTCTTGCACTCAATATATTTTTCATGTGTTTCTTGAAAACTAGCAATTAAATCTTCTTCAGGTAAATCAAAAAGGCTTACCTCTTCTTCTTCTTCTTCTTCACTTATTGTAGCAATAAGGCATTCTTTATGCTCATCTTCCTTCTTGGACATCCATGGGCAGCTAGGTGTTGTGTGGCTTGTTCCTAAGCACCAATTGCAACTTGTTGAAGATTGTTCCATGCTTTTCCTTTGCTTGCGGTTGTAGACACCACCACCCTTCATTCTTCAAGACTCGATTAGAGATCCTTGAAGCCTGCTCTGATATCAATTGAAAAACCACTAGAGGGGGGGGGTGAATAGGGTTTTATGAAATTTTAATAATAATTCAACCAAAACAATCAACCACAAAAATATTGGACAAGGGGACAAGGATTTAGAGTGGTTCCAACCTTAGCAAATACTAAGGCAGTCAATCCACTACCTGGTTGCTTACCCAACTGGGATTTTGAAAGTATTTAATTTTATTACCTCGCAAGGATGTTACATAAAATTACAACACTTTCACCAAACCCTTCGGACATCCTTCACCTAGAAGTAGTCTCACCAACCTCGAAGCAGCCTTCCTTGAAGTAACCTCAAGCTCCCCCTTGAAGTAGCCTTCCTCTTGAAGTAGCTTCCCGTTGAGACAGCCTTCTTGAAGTAGTCCAAAGTCTACCTTCTCCACCGAGAAGACCCTTCTCCACCTGAGAAGTCAAACCCTCTCCAATCCGCATCCTCCAACCCTAGGAGTAGCAAGGAGAGTACAAAGGATATAAAAGAATAAGAAGGAAAAACAGAAATTACAATACCGTTGTAGCACAAGGCTTGATTTCCTATATCAAGCGTTTTGATCTCCTAACCAATGTATATAGAAGTGGTAGTGCAGTGGGTAGGAGATGCTAGCCTATAGGATACGAATTTGGAGCAATGGGAATGAATAGCCAATGTTGGAATTGCTCAATTTTCTTACTAGAATGAATAGCCAATTGCAAGTATATGCTCAAGTGTTGCACAAGTGTGTTTTGGGTGTCCTAAGGCTTGTCCTATTTATAGGAGTGACCTATGAATGCTTAAGGACATTCTAGACCTTTCTAGGGGGTTCTAAGTGCTCAACTAGCCGTTAGGTATCCATTAGTTGCTTTAACAATGACTAGTTAATTAACTCTGAAAAGTGCAGACAGAACTCTTCTCAGTCGACAAATTGTCGATCGAGAGTCCTTCTCGGTCGAGGATTTGTCGACCGAGGGATGTTCTGGAGCAAGTATTTACAACATTCTGGTCCAACTCCCAACTACTTTGTCTACTGTGTCTAACGGCTACCTGGGTCATTCTCGATCGAAGAGTTTGTCGACCGAGAGTGTCTCGGTCGAGAAGTTTGTCGACCGAGAATGACTCTGTTTCAATGTTTTACACTAAGTAGTAAGTGTGTGTATGAGTGTGCAGTTGTGACACTATTGTAGGGGATGACCTATCTAAGTGTTGTGATTGACTAGGGAAGATCTAAATGCTTGATTTACATGATATCTAAGTACTTGTACATTATATACTTGTACAAGTTTTTACATTTGATTACAATCATGAAATAAAGCATTTTTGAGCATATATATCTTCCAAGTTGTGTCATCCACTTTGTTCTTGCAATACTCAAGTAGAACGTTAGATCCACAAGAATGAAATGTTTGTCATCATCGAAACAAAGGGATTATAATAATGTCCAATTTAGCCAACATATATGATCTAGTTATATCTTGTAGATACGTGTATGATCCTTATATTTTGTGATAAGTTCTTATAAAGCTTATCTTGTCAATCATGTTCCATAAACAAATGCTTAGTTATATGCTTCCCGGATATATTGGTAAGATTGATGGTAATAATAGCCTTACTCAGTATGCTGCTCTTGTTATATGATGTATCAGTTAACTACTGTTGTTGCCTTAACCTTTTGAGGTTTTATAGTTTCGGCGGGGAGTTATGTTTCTCGCTGGGACTGTGTGTCTCACCCCACTGGTTTACACCCTTTTTAGGTGATCGCTCTAGATGTGGTGGTGGTCGTGAGGTTGCGGCCGAGAAGCAAGAAGAGAACTAGAAGGCAAGAGATGGACACACTGTTGTTTTGGTGGTTTTGTTGTAGAGTCCTAGATTCATCCATTTACTGTCAGGTCCTCAGAGGTGTTCGACGACGTTTCACAATGATTAGCGGTTGTAATTTTGGTTTATCCTGTTGCTAGCCGTATGTGGCCCGTTATGTATATATAAATAGGTGATGAACTCTAGTGCTGACAGTACATCTGGCTCTAATAAGCAGTGAACATATATCAAAGCCTGTAAATATTTTTATAACATACTTTCAGATGCAAAAGTTCCCTTGAGTTTGCTTTCTGCAATCAGTTTTAATTAACCCGTGTTTTCAGTAAGTGAGGTTCTGCACATTTTCGCGTGTCATCTCATTGTCTGGGTGATGGCGTGGTGTCACAGTTAGTGCTAGTGTTACGACCCCACCTCCCAATAACCCCCAATTAAGGGAGACCGAGAGGTCGAAGCCGTACACATAATTTTTGGATCAAAGGTTCGACATTTAACCAAGAACAATTATTAAATTTTTAACAAACTATACTAGAAAGCTGTAAGAAAATAAACTTTTGCATACCTTTTGAAAATTTGGATCTCTAAACTTCTATCCACATATGAATTTCTACTCTAACTAATCCTCCTTGTATTTCAATTCATGTATTTCTCAATGTGACGATTTACTGTTTGTCCTTTTGGCTTTGTACCTAAAACGCCGACAAACAAAATGTCGGTCAACTGAAGCTGGTATGTGGGGGAAACAATAATCATGCAATTATTTATAACAATGTATAGTAGCTAATTACCATTTAACAAACAATTTTATGTTTTAAATATAATTGTGCGATCCATGCATTCCCTATCCTCTGCGTTGTCCCTGCAGTGGACCTGGATGCTACTTTCCTTATAGTAGATCCCCATTAAACCCCTCATGGTCCCACCTATAGGTGAATCCGTTTCTAGGGTTGAGTCACATGGCACTACCCGTAAGTAGCCCACTCCTTAACTCATGGCATGCTAAAGGGTCTCATGGCACTACACTTGGTAGCCCAATTTCTAACCCACGATAACCTAGACCTTACTCTAGGTTACCCCCTTTTTAGCCTTTACAAGCCAAAGAGGTGGATTCGGATCTAAGCTAGTTATATATGTATTCATAGTGATAATCATAGTCACTTTATAGTTGCATGAAATAAAAGGCATCCAACAGTTAATTTCAAGCAACCGATAAAACATTCGGAAATTGTTGTGATACTAAAGCGATTATTCATAAGCGTAACCACATACCTATGATTGCAGATTTGAGACAGAATTAACCAGAACAGAGAAATCCCAATCAAGCAACTAATTATGCACATAATCCAGAAATAAATATACCAAATTCCTTTTATTAATATTTATCCAACATCATCATATTCCTTAGGATTTCTATTCCAATTTTAGGGTTTCCTTGGAAATTAGGGTTTTTGCCTCCACTTTTAATATAAAGAACCCTAATTATCAAAACTACATAAAACCCTTAATTTCTTATTTTAATACTCTTAATGGGCTTAGGATCCTCATTAAGAAATTTATCTCCTAAATCTAAAATAAATATGGTTTTTCTTTTCTTTTATCCCAAATTAGGGTTTCCATATATATTATCATTTACTTATGGATTAAAACCCTAAATTAGGTAACATTGCATACAAAACAGATGAAAACTCTATATTACTAATCAACAGGTTAAAACTTATCAATTTAACCTATTAATCTTCAAAGATGCATCCTTTATATTAGGTAACATTGCATATAAAACAGATGAAAACTCTATATTACTAATCAACAGGTTAAAACTTATCAATTTAACCTATTAATCTTCAAAGATGCATCCTTTATATACAATTAGGGTTTCTAATTACTTTTTAATACACTTTTCTACCAAATTAAAGTACTTTTGCAAAACGAGATAGAACTAGGTTCTCAAACCAATTTTAATGTGTTCGTCGTATTTTTCTAAGAAACTTTGATATATTATATGTTCCAATCCGATCTATAAATCTCTTGTTATAATTATTTCAAGTTTTAACAAAAATGGACCAATGAAACATTGCCACGTCGACATCATATGACTTACCGAATATTTGGCCTAGAATTTGGCAAAAAGACCATGCGACCCTCGGCTCTTGTGCGTGCATGCAGTGGCAAAGGAGTCTCTTGACTCTAATCTTCCCCTACCTTGGCTCCGACGTGATCTTAGGTCTGCGCGTGTGTTGCTCGATGCTGCGACCCATTACCGTCATGCCCGTGGCTGCTATAGGTTTCTGTCCCCTTCGGTCCTGCTTCTACCATTGGTCCCACTACTCACCTTACTCCTACGGAAGATCTCCCACCTACTCACGCCGCAGGTGCAGCGGTCTTGGCCGTCGTTGCATACGCACCTCCCTGCCGGCCTGGATCTTGAGTACGTCGCCTTCAGAGGCAACATGGCAGCGTCCTCCGTCCGCCCAACACCTCTGTCCAACGATATTGATCAAATCCTCCCTCCCTGGATCCGTAGGGCACCCTCGTGCTTAGGCTCACTGCTTCCGAACAGCAGGTCGACTCCATGTCTTCAAACCTCCTTCGCGCCCATGAGCAGGGAAGAAGGAGAGTGCGTCCTACAGAGGCCACCCAGGATGTGCAAGCCCATGGCTTCAGGCCGCCTCCAAAGATTGCCACCGATCCACCATGTCTAAGAGTATGTAGCAGATCGTGGAAGAAGGTCGACGGAAACCAGGGTCCATCTATGGAGTCTCATGTCTCCCTAGATGTGAGAGTTCTCAGCTCTCTATATATATACATTGAATCCTTGTACTGGTCCTACCTTTTCGGTCCTATTTCCTCTTTTACTCACTTTCCATATCTTTTTCCATGGATTAGATTATATATCTTAGCCAACATATTTTCTCAGCTTGGTCCCTCCTTTCCTATTCATGTTTAGGGCAAAAACTCATGGAAGAGTGTGCAGGTGGTTACAGGATGATATTCAATCTATTATCACCTATGTTAAAACCAAAAACCATGATCTAATTCCAAAAGCCAAGAAGGATTACATGATTATTTGGCATCTAATACAATTACTTCCTTCCTCTATTATCTAAATGACTTGATACCAACTAGGTAGGATTATATTCCTTCTTTCATCTTTTCTTTCTTATGGTTAATACATGGCACACATGGAAAAGTAGGGCAAGATATTAAATAGGTTGCCACATAGATGCGTACTTGTCCTCCAAGTATTTCTTTAATTATCTATTAACCATACATTTTATTAAAAGATTTCTTTTCAAGGATTTCTCTTCATCTTTCATTTCCCTTTTCCTCTTTTCCTACTTCTTTTATTAGGAATCATATGTAAACAAATTTTACTTCAATTGTGACCATTAATGCTACTTTCTAGAGGTTTCTATGTATTTCGTATAAGTACTTTACTTAATATCCATTATCTTTTTCCATTATTTGGTCTTTTCCTCTTTTCTTCTCTTTTATAACCATTAATGGATTAATATATTAATAGGAACTACGAAATTCCTATCAAAAGGAAAATTTGCAAGGAAATCCATATTTTGAAACAAAGCATGCAACCTTTTCAGTTAAGTCCAAATTCACAAAATCATTACATTCCAATTATGAAAACATATGCAAATTTGGGGTTGTAACATCCTTCCCCTCTTATAAGAATTTTGTCCTCAAAATTCCATCAAGCAAACAAACAATTCAGGATAAGATTTTTCTATGTCCATCATTGACCCCTATGCGGCTTTTCCCTATCCATGGTGCTTCCAAAGAACCTTTATCATCACATACTCTTTTCTTTGAGTTATTTCACCTTGGCATCTATAAACCTCAAGGTGACTCATGTCATTTCAGCCTCCCTTGGGGCTCAGTAGGTTCATTGCTCAGCACATGGCCTAGGTACCTCACATAGTGCTCTAAATTGGACACATGGAACTCATCACACATGACTCTATCCTGAGGGTTAAGGGCAAACTTTAACTTTCTCCACCAAACCATGTCAAAAGAACCCATGCATCGAGGACTCAACTCTCGTAGCTATAACTTAGAGGGGTCGGATTTTCATGTTACATATTCCCCCACAGTGAACTGCATGTCAGTCTACTTTGCATCAACATACAACTCATGTCATCTCTGGCTCCTTTCAGCCATTGCATGATCAAAGCGACTTCATCTACATACACTGTGGTCCTTTCATGACCTTCGTGAGGTCCCTTCACCAACATCATCTTAACAAAGTGGTTCCCGACACATCCTCCCTTGCAGAGCTTCTTTACGTCCCGATACTTGGCTATCGTGGTTATCATCACATCTTACAGAAGACAAGAACTATCTCCATATATCACCCTGAACGAGCACACATGCTCTCATCGGACCCTCAAGTCTGGATCATACTAACCATTAGTTAGGGGTGATAAGTGGTACTAACATCGAATTCTTCATGTACCTCCTTTCACCTTATAGAAATGAACCTTTAGGTCATACTTAAGAACTTTTAAACTCACATCATGGTGTAGTTGAACCATCTCTCTCATGTGTAGTTCAACCACATCTGTCCCTTGATAGAACTCTTTATTTCTCATGTCATCTAGGTAAGGCGATCCTCCGTAACCCATATTGCATCATGACCTTCCTTGGTCAAGGAGAGACTTTCTACATCATCCATAGTGATGAACTCCCATTCCCTCTCGGGGACTCTTGATTCCTTATATCAATACACTAGGTTACTGGTATTCGTCCTTCACCTCTTGGATTGCATGGCAACATACCACATGCAACTTCATATTAAACATCCCAAGTACTACTATCACTTACTATCTTTGTAGTATCACAGTGTTTGGTGATCTTAAAACCATGATCTCATATATGTAATGATTCCTCAAGCTTGATACCTCGGAAACCCTAAACCACTCTCATCAGGGTTTCATCACCTTCCTTTCCAAAGAAGTGCATCTGAGGTTCTACAACCATCCTTTCATTACATCAAGGACTAGGCTGGCTAACCAAACAACCATTTACTTGATTAACCGCTATTGATACATCTGAGTGTTAGCCAAACTTATCTCTTTTTCTCAACTTAAGGTTAGCCTAACAACCTCAACTTCTTCTAGCTTCCAACTAAACTAGGCAGCTATATCTCAACCAGAGCATTCATTACCACTTCTTATCCTTAGGTATTAGGTAATGTTGAAGACATACACCTCCATGTATCCCACTTATTATCTCATCTCAACTCTAAGTCTACCTTCCTCAAGAAAACTCTGAGTTTATCATCATGATGATCAAACTCAACCTGGTATAACTTGCAAGTTCCACATCGCTCATGATAAAACATTCTCAAAATATGACTACCTCATATCTCTTAGTGTTGGTAAACCATCCATGTATCGTTCACTCTACCAGGGTATGTTATCCTCTCTATCCTCATACCTCATAGCAACGTTCCAACTCACATCATCTTTTATCCTTGGTGTATGGCATGCGTATTGTCCTATCTCTCACTCCCATAACAAGAGGAAATAAGCATTTGGCTACTATCCAAATACAGAGTTCTTCTTGTTCCAAGAGTAGAGATGGTACATCCCACCTTGCCAGCACACATTTAAATCTAAGTTGAAATGTGCCACACATGTCTCTACATCACAATCATCTTGTTATTGAAGTTACTTCCATGGAGAACTGGTCTCGTACCTATTTGGGTCCACACCCATTCCTTGGTCATCTCCTCTAGGTCTATAGGGTGCCAACACTTTAGGGGTCATCCCTCTTCCCTTATGCATCCAGAGAGTGCCCTACTCATCTGCCCTTTGGGTCCCATGAGTTCCTGAAGGTGATCAATGTCGTAGCCCATGGCCCTCAGACAATGATAGCTGTTACCTCCCGACCCTATGGTCATGTGCAACTAAGGAATTAGGCAACTCCTACTTCCATCGGTCTTATCCCTACTTGATCCTAGGATAGACTTAGGATTCTCTTATAGTACATGTTCAACTTAGAACCTTACCCAAGCCTTCATCATCTCTCTTTCTGCATCAAAGGGCTGACTTTTATCCTTTCATAGGGGTCATGGTGACCTACCTACCTTGGGCAGGCCCCATACCGGTTACTTCCATGGTAACACATTCACATGCACTTAGAGATGGATATCTATGGGTCTACAGGTTCATTCTCATACCATGTACTTTTCACTTAGCTTCTCAAGATCATATGAGACCTCTTTAGGTTACCAACAAAACTGGTATACACCCTACAAAAGGGTCCCTCTCCCAGGATGGAAGGAAACTACTCCTTGACAACAAGCTCACAAACGCCTTTAGGTCTAGGGTTTAAATTCACATGCTTAACCCTAGCAATCTACTAAGGCACAAGCAGATCACCTACTAAACCATGCTAGGTCACACTTGTTCTCATCCTCAATATTAGACCAACTTAGTTGTGAGGGGTTCATAAAACATACCTTTAACTTAAGGGGTTTCCTTTTTCCTCTACACATGAGGAGTACCATGCTCGAATTATAGAGACTCAAATCTCATCACGAGCATCAGGTGCACTACTTCCCCTCTTAGGTCTAGGAACCCGAGGTTCACTTTTAGGTATCCAACTGCATGCCCAACCTCTTAACCATGAACCAGACATGTCCCAGGTATGTCATGTACTCCCATGATCCTTTTATATGAGAAACACCTTAGGGTTGACTCCTCCTCAAGGACAACCAACTAAGTATAAAGCCTCACAAATGGTTACTTAAACCTCCTCAGGGTCAAAGGCACTCTTTGTCTCATCACAGCAGGCAATCACTTATACCATAGGCACATGGGTACCAGAAGCATCATCCTCTCTCTAGGGTTTAGTTAAAAGCAACCAATATATCATCAGCCTCCAGGGGTCAAGCATAAGGCAACCACTATCATCCACTTAGGTTGCATCATCCTCAACTCCCCACTGTTCCTCAAATCACGGAGTCTAGGCTTCCAACATTTTTGCTTGGGTCCTGCTTTCTCTCTCCAGAGCTAACTCCACATCCAGCCTTACTACTAAAGGTCCTCTCTCCATGAAGGCTCAAGCTCACAAGAATACCTCTACGTGGGTGAAGTCTATGCTCAACTTATATTTGCTCAAGGTTATACTTAGTTCTTTATGCTTATTTCATAAGCTATCCATCGTGCCCTTCTGGACAGGGTCTCAACCTACTGTCATACCACTGACGTACTCTGGGTGCATGTTATCCCCTACTTGCATAAGCCCATAGGGTTTCTATAGGTTCTTCATTAACCTCAGGAATGAAGTAGCTATCCTTCACTCTATCATGCACGCCCCTTTCCAGGGTTGGGTCACCCAAAGGTACTAGGTCATCTAACCTCTCATGGCTCATATGGCATCCTAAAGGCATGCCCATCCAAACACCTGGTCATCTAACTCATCATGTCATCTCACCTCTTAGGGTTAGGGTTAGCATCATCCTCAGAGGGTATGCCAGTTCTCTACTTATAATGGAGATCTCTGCCTCCATGACCAACTCTCTCTACTCATCCTGCTAACAAAAAGGTCTAGCCTCAGGTCTCTCCTGAGAGCAATGACAACTTGTGTCATACGACTTCAAGCACATATCTATTCTTTAGTTTACGCTTAATCTATTAAGCTTATGTCCATGACATCTTATTTACATGCTTTTCATTAATTTGGTGGAGGATTCCTTAAACCTTATCAACCTTACCCATACCTCGAGAGGGTGAGGAAAAGAGAGAAAACCCTAACTCTTAAAATCCTTAATAGAATATGTGATGAGAAGGGATGAATAAGATGAGAAAGTCCTAAAGGTATCTTCTTTTGATTCATACCCTAAAACTTTGGCCAGGCAGTCACACGAATATGAGAGTCCTCGTATTCTGACTAGCGGTGCGGAGGAAAATATTGCCAGCCCCCGGTCGTGATCCTTTTCTAGACACCTCCATCTTTCGGATAATCCTCTAATAACTCCCTTGGGTTCTATGGAGTTTATAAAATTTAATAATTATTAATGGTTAAGTGAGGAACCTAAGCTCTGATACCAAATGTTACGACCCCACCTCCCGATAACCACCAATTAAGGGAGACCGAGAGGTCGAAGCCGCACACATAATTTCCGGATCAAAGGTTCGACATTTAACCAAGAACAATTATTAAATTCTTAACAAACTATACTGGAAAGCTGTAAGAAAATAAACTTTTGCATACCTTTTGAAAATTTGGATCTCTAAACTTGTATCCACACATGAATTTCTACTCTAACTAATCCTCCTTGTATTTCAATTCATGTATTTCTCAATGTGACGATTTACTGCTTGTCCTTTTGGCTTTGTACCTAAAACGCCGACAAACAAAACGTCGATCATCTGAAGCTGGTATGTGGGGGAAACAATAATCGCACAATTATTTATAACAATGTATTGTATCCAATTACCATTTAACAAACAATTTTACGTTTTAAATATAACTGTGTGATCCATGCATTCCCTATCCTCTGCGCTGTCCCTGTAGTGGACCTAGATGCTACTTTCCTTATAGTGGATCCCCATCAAACCCCTCATGGTCCCACCTATAGGTGAACCAGTTTCTAGGGTTGAGTCACATGGCACTACCCATAATTAGCCCACTCCTTAAGTCATGGCATGCTAAAGGGTCTCATGGCACTACACTTGGTAGCCCAATTTCTAATCCACGATAACCTAGACCTTACTCTAGGTTACCCCCTTTTTAGCCTTTACAAGCCACAAAGGTGGATTCAGATCTAAGCCAATTATATATGTATTCATAGTGATAATCATAGTCACTTTATAGTTGCATGAAATAAAAGGCATCCAATAGTTAATTTCAAGCAACCGATAAAACATTCAGAAATTGCCGTGAAACTAAAGTGATTATTCATAAGCATAACCACATACCTCTGATTGTAGATTTGAGAAAGAATTAACCAGAACAGAGAAATCCCAATCAAGCAGCCAATTATGCACAAAATCCTGAAATAAATATACCAATTTCCTTTTATTAATATTTATCCAACATCATCATATTCCTTAGGATTTCTATTCCAATTTTAGGGTTTCCTTGGAAATTAGGGTTTTTGCCTCCACTTTTAATATTACGAACCCTAATTTATCAAAACTATATAAAACCCTTAATTTCTTATTTTAATACTCTTAACGGGCTTAGGATCCTCATTAATCAATTTATCTCCTAAATTTGAAATAAATATGGTTTTTCTCTTCTTTTATCCCAAATTAGGGTTTCCATATATATTATCATTTATTTATGGATTAAAACCCTAAATTAGGCAACATTGCATACAAAATAGATGAAAACTCTATATTACTAATCAACAGGTTAAAACTTATCAATTTAACCTATTAATCTTCAAAGATGCATCCTTTATATACAATTAGGGTTTCTAATTACTTTTTAATACACTTTTCTACCAAATTAAAGTACTTTTGCAAAACGAGATAGAACTAGGTTCTCAAACCAATTTTAGTGTGTTCGTCGTATTTTTCAAAGCAACTTTGATATATTATATGTTCCAATCCAATCTATAAATCTCTTGTTATAATTATTTCAAGTTTTAACAAAAATGGACCAATGAAACATTGCCACGTCGACATCATATGACTTACCGAATATTTGGTCCAGAATTTGGCAAAAAGACCATGCGGCCCTCGACTCTTGTTCATGCGTGTAGGGGCAAAGGAGTCTTTTGGCTCTAATCTTCCCCTACCTTGGCTCTGACGTGATCTCAGGTCTGCGCGTGTGTTGCTTGATGCCGCGACCCATTACCATCATGCCCGTGGCTGCTGTAGGTTTCCGTCCCCTTCGGTCCTACTTCTACCATCGGTCCCACTACTCCCCTTCCTCTTACGGAAACTCTCCCACCTACTCACGCTGCAGGTCCAGCGGTCTTGGCCTCTGTTGCATACGCACCTCCCCGCCGGCCTGGATATCTTTACGTCCCCTTCGGTCCTATTTCCTCTTTTACTCACTTTCCATATCTTTTGCCATGGATTAGATTACATATCTTGGCCAACGTATTTTCTCAGCGTGGTCCCTCCTTTCCTATTCCTGTTTAAGGAAAAAACTCACAGAAGAGTGTGCAGGCGGTTACATGAAGATATTCAATCTATTATCACCTATGTTAAAACCAAAAACCATGATCTAATTCTAAAAGACAAGAAGGATCACGTGATTATTTGGCATCTAATACAATTACTTCCTTCCTCTATTATCTAAATGAATTGATACCAAGTAGGTAGGATTATATTCCTTCTTTCATCTTTTCTTTCTTATGGTTAATACAAGGCACACATGGAAAAGTAGGGCAAGATATTATATAGGCTTCCACATAGATGCGTACTTGTCCTCCAATTATTTCTTTAATTATCTATTAACCATACATTTTATTAAAAGATTTCTTTTCAAGGATTTCTCTTCATGTTTCATTTCCTTTTTCCTCTTTTCCTATTTCTTTTATTAGGAATCATATGTAAACAAATTTTACTTCAATTGTGACCATTAATGCTACTTTCTAGATGTTTCTATGTATTTCCTATAAGTACTTTACTTAATATCCATTATCTTTTATCTTTTTCCATTATTTGGTCTTTTCCTCTTTTCTTCTCTTTTATATCCATTAATGGATTAATATATTAATAGGAACCACAAAATTCCTATCAAAAGGAAAATTTGTAAGGAAATCCATATTTTGAAACAAAGCATGCAACCTTTTTAGTTAAGTCCAAATTCACAAAATCATTACATTCCGATTATGAAAACATATGCAAATTTGGGGTTGTAACAACTAGTTTACTTCTCATAGTGCAAATCTCATGATCTTGTTTTATAGAGATGCTAGTATTCAAGGTCAAATCACTAGTGACATCCCTTGAACTACTACAACTCTAAACATTCTAGGGTTTGGTCCTTATCAGTAGCATGCCGTTATTGTGATGTGACTTTGCTCCCTTAATTTGAAATTCAAACTTTGGATCTCACAAGTTTTACTAAAGTCTTCTTTATCTTATCGATTGAATTTCCTTTCTCTTACTTGACCATTCAGATAGATTACATTCTCAATTACCCTGCTAGGGTTTCATCATCATATTGTGTGTCATTATTACATTCACTAGATGTCTCTACCACGGTGGTTATGCATCATATATGATTCATTTTCTTATCACTTCATTCCCACATTGCTCTCATTAAAGAAGATATGAAAGAGAATATGATTTTGAGACTTAGAATTCTTATCTTCAAACATTCATTAATACATTTCTCATATGTAGGTTTAATTAATTATCAACAAGGATACTTGACTAATTAGCACTTTCTTGAATCTCACAACCTCTTTCTTTTATAATTTATATTACTCTGTTATGTTTCAAACCCTTAATTACTCTCCATAATCCTCTTACCATATACTACTATTCCACATGTCATCTTTACCTTTTAGTTTTCTCTTATGATTATGTTGCTTCTTTCATGTGTATGATCATGTATACCATGTTGCATATATTTCTTTTTTTTATCCTTCTACTAATGTGAAGTTGAAATTCTAAATCAATAATCTCTCTACTAGTTTCACCTCATGTTTAATACATTAAATATCCTTCATTTTAAATCAAATGGCTCATACATGGGTGAAAAATAGTATCTCTTTTAATCAAGTTTTTCCCTCCTGAATATAGTCTACCTTTGTATGACTTATTCATTGGTTAAGCTACACTTTTGTTCTTCTTTTAGAAACTAGTTTGTTGTTCTATACAAACTTGGAAATACAAAGGTAGTAAGGATGAATGTATTAAACTTTATAATAAAGGTATACATTCCATACTCTCAATTATATCATGTAACCCTCATTCCTTAATCAAGCTCATTATTTCCAACATTTTTATTTGTTTCATACAAGTTTCTTATCCTAGTTTTATGATTTACAAGCTCATCTAGCTCTCTTCACTTTAACTCTTCTCAAGACTCTTCAATTCTATGTACTTATCATATACTTAACTCTTTTCTTCTATTTTCCCTTTGCTTTGGAGTACATTAAAACATTGTACTCGATTATATAATCCATTCCTCATGATTGATTCTTACTATCTTGGCCCTTACATACCTTTCTCATATCTTTTTCCATATTTCATATTTAGAGTTCATATAATACTAATAATTAAACTTAATATGAACCTTATGTTGTGCTCCTTTATTCCCAATTAAGGGTTTCTCATATGAGGCCCCCAAGTTGGATCTCAAATATCAGTTCCAACTGATTCTTAGTTATCCCAGCCTTTCCCTTATACTTCAAAATCTTAGAGTATATACATTCATACTAGAATTTGGATCTAATCTATCCAGAATTTACTCTTGTTATGTTACTAATAGGAGTCATTAGATCCCAGTAATGCATCCTGCCAGCCGGACTAGGCCAGACCTGTAGTCCTGAAGCCAAGAGCTACTTAGGATTACTCAACTCCTATTCATCTCAAATGTGTAGAAGAAAACTTATCCACTTAAGAAAACTCATTCAAAGATCATTTCTAGTCTACTTGATACAAAGAATGTAATCATAAAATGCTACAACTGCATAGTGTACAAAAAATATTAAAGACCCATATATATTTCAAAATACTGAATATCTAAATTCAAACATATAAGAGCTTTTCTATTCATCTCCAATAAAACAACAATATGAAATGAAAGTTCTATCTCATTTTATATTTATGCTCTTAATTCATGTTACTTATCTTGTTTCTAACCCTAATATTTCTAGGGTTCCTCTCTAGACCATTCTTCCACTGTATACCTGGCCATGGTATACATGAAAGAAGAGACAAAGTATATTGATACTGGTTGATCCAAGTACTTAGATACCGGGCCAGGATATCCAAATACTCAAATCCCCAGAGCTAACATCATAACATCTCCTATCTTCCACACTTATGACTCTAACTTACTAACTTAATGGCCCCTGACAACTCATCCTAAGCTCTGATACCAAGTTGTTACACCCCGATCTCACAATTACCATAAATCATGAGATTAGGACATAAATTGAGGATTTAATATAACACAAAGATCACCCTTAACTTTTTCTTCTTTTTCAAACTCTTTGTTTTCTCGCATTGAACCACATAAAATAACTTTACAAGAGAATTAAACCTTGATTACTCTAATATGATCTCAACATTAATGATACACATCCATACATTCATTCTGTTTCTCACACTTCCATGTACATATGGCATGAGAATCAAATGCATTCTCTCTTATTAAGGAAATGAAGATACAAACATCATTTACAACTCTCTCACATCTATACAAGGACATAGAGTGATAGGGACCGACTGAACTTAACTATACTCAGACTTAACTCTTGTGGCAGATCTACTCTTATGCAATGATATCTTCAAGTCCATGTGTCCCTAAAAATTGTGAGTAGAGGGGTGAGCCTACTCGCTCAGTGAATGAGTATTTCAAAGATATAGTCTAAAGTACTGGTATAATTACAGATATACTTTTGAGCAACTGATATCAATTATAACAGTAGTAAGCTTTAAAGAGATTGATTATTGACAATCATAAATATGGCAGGATACTCTAGATATCAACAAGAGCAAATCAATATATGAGCATGCTTGATTAATTTCAAAGAGAACTAATAATTCAAAAACATACAAAGAATAATTGCTGGGAAACTATACTCGAATCTTTCTTAGCCTTTCTTACTTATAAGAAACTCTTTAAACTTATATTATCATATTTTATCTTATACCCTGATCATATGCAGTGTACTCTACATATGAAGACTCGTAGTGAACTACGATCTCACAGTACAAGACTTAGCTGACACCCCGGGATTGCTAAGCCTGACAACATCACTGGTCTACAATAGGAAAATGACTCTCTGGCCTTGGCACACCTATTATGTCGTAAAAATTGGACTCGTCCTCTAACCTGAGTACACAGGTGGAGAGTCAAGCTACCTATTGGCTTTACTGTACTCTAGTGCCACTAGGATATCTGGTTGATATTGGACACTACATTCTATATTTTAAGGAGACTTCCACTAGGGCTTCATCCCCCATACCACCAGTTAGTACGTTCCGACCCCCGTATACTGGACACTTATAGGGTTACATCATTTCATCCCTATGGCGCAAACCTCTCATAGGGAATCTACGATGTTCAAGGCTCTTAAGTCTATTATTTTATTATTCATGGAAAACTCTTACTATATTGTATCGTTTCCCTTACTTATACTTGACTCTAGTATCTCTATGGTACTGTGTTTATTTATTTAAAGTTTATAACACAACATGTATATCATTCTAAACTTGGCAGAGCAATATACTCAAAGCACTATAATATACTGAGAAATCAACATTTTATACCTACATGCAGACTAAAATTCTTAAATAATAGAATACATGTCCACTTGATACTTTATACACTAGAATCATGCAATTGAACTTCTTAATACACTGATAAGAGTTAATTACTTGACATACGAGTAATCATCATTTGCACCTGTAAATTATTTGTACTTTCTTGAAAAACGTGCACCTCAACCCAAATCTTGAGTTGTGCATCACATTACATATCTTAGTTTAGCTCTATAAACCATTCGTTTCATAGACCATCTGATAACATTTACCACAACTGAACTGTTAAACATCACCACATCTCATACTGAGAACATTGATATCAAAATACTTGATTCATTGAACATCATATCCTTAGGGTTTCATTTACCCCATTCACTTATCACATGACTCTCATAAGGATTTCATGCGACATAAACGTTCACTGAATAATGATTGCTATCAACAAATCATATAAAATCAATATATGTATGAAACCTTGGAATTGAACTGAATTTGGGTTTCCATGCCATTCACTGAGATAACATGCATCAATAATAAAATTGAATAAATAAAGTCTATCATGTCAAGAAAATCCATTCAAATAGATTTCACGATATCTATTCGCAAATATCCAACTTTCCTCGCATCTAGGGTTTCACCCTCTTTACTGAGATATAAAACAAACACTATGCACCTTAAATGAAATCCAAGATAGTATCTGACATATATGTACTATGAATTTAGATAAACAATCATACATAACCAAGGGAATCCAGATAAACAAATTTCTCTATTTAATTATACAGCAATTTCAGTCATAGACAAATTCCCTATATTTCAGTTTACTCTTATAACCTCTGCGAATACTTAGGGAATTCTCATTTGGATGTATTGTATACATTTATAATATGATTTTATCATCTGAAATTCATCCAAACACAGGAAGAATCAGTTTCATATCATTTTGCAACAACATAGATCAAACACACAATTCAGGGTTTGTAGTCGCATACTAAGAAATTAAAGATTATGGATGATTTAACCAATTTTCATGCAATATACTATTTAAAGAAAGTTCCCACTCACCCTAAGGTGTGAGAACACCTTAAAAATGCAGTTCATACTTGAAAATCTTGATCTCATATCAAAACCCTAGTAATCGCCACTTTCTTCTTCCTTTCAACTCAGAAACACTAGAATTGAAGATTAGGAGACAAAGAGTGAGAAAAGGACTTGATTTGATATGATTTCGAATCCAATCAGGGGAGGGATGAAATCTTGACATCTGAGAGAAGATTCACCATTAAACTATATCCAAAGAAGCTAAACTTATATGATTTCATCATTCCTTGGACTGCAAAACCCTAGGTCAGCATCTCCATCACTTTCTCCTCCCAAACCCTAACTCTCCCTCTCTCTCTATGATTTAATTTATATGGAATGAATCACAAATTATGAGAGCTCCTTGTGTGTTAGGTTGACCATATAGAGCAATTGATCTGCTTGGGTCAATTGCACATTGACCCCTCATTATACTTTCTCTTATTTCAGCTAAATTTTCTGTCATAAAAATATTAATGTAATTCGTCTACTGATAAGGTCTAAGATGATCCAAAAATTATGAAAATTTTACATTATGTTTATAATTGTGTTTCAGATCTCCAGGTAAAAGTTTAGATCATTTGGAGTTATCTATAAATAAATATAAATAAAAAACTATAGTGCTAAAAAGCACTCTCTCAACATTTTAGTCGAAGTATAGTTCGACTGAGAACCACATTCAAAGAACACTCAAATATTCTGAAATTTTTCTCCAATATGAATGATTGAGTTATCCATATCATATCCAAAATTAAATTAAATAAAAAATTTGTAAAAAATATGAAAAATCATTTACCACACTTCTATCCTGATCAAATTCCATATTCATGTACTATCAAAACCCTAATTTTTGCCAATTAGGGTTTACATTTCTCAAACCCTAATTCTTCAAACTAAAATTGTAGTTATAGTTTCTTCTTAGGTTTGAAACATCACAATTGATCTACTATCATTAATCAAGTCTAAACGATGTTCAATCGAATCAAGCATGTAATCATTCAGGTAAACCCTAGTTTGCCAATTAAGCACAAATGTGATCATTACATTTTCTTTGTAATTTATCACTTGCATTATGTTCCTTGGATATTTCTCATTATTCTTGAGGTTTTTGAGACATGGGGCATCTATTTAAACCTTGGTTTGAAGGAGTTTTCTCCAAGGGTATTTTAGGGTTTACCCCTTCATGGATGAGCTACCTTTAGTAGCTATCAACTAATGAATTATTTGATTGGCTGGGAAATTTGACAAAGGAAATCTAAGAAGGAATATATAGATGGTAGGGGAGATTCTTATGTGTGTGCTTGTATATTCTTAATAAATTCAAGCCATGGACACTTGGATAGATACTAGAACTTCAACCTTTTCATTTTCTTTATCTTAAAGTTTCATATACTTACCCCCAAGCACCAAAATGAGTCATTTTCTCTCCACCACTTCCCTCCTTCTCCCAACCTCATTCTCCCTCTATGCTTCTATGAGTTTTCCTGTCTAAGGAAGAAGAAAGTGGGGACCTTCTTGGAAAAAGGATCAAGGGTTACAATTGAATTCCTTTTAGGGTTTAAAAAGCTTCCTTCTAGTGATCTTGACCTAAAAGAGTAAGAATCTCCTTATTTCCTCCATTTATTTCTTTTTTATCCTTCCTCCTACCTTTCTCTAGGTTAAAACTTTGCTATTCCATGGTAGAAATTGCTCTAAAGCTCTAAAACCCTACCTTTCTTGCTACTTATGCATAGGGTTTGCTTGTTTGATGAAGAAAGGTGCTAGATGGATGAGTTCACAGCTTATGATTGGATTTTCTACCCTACCTGCTCATGTTTTCTTATGTGTGGGAGTTTATCTTCTCATTAGATGCAAGTTTTATAACTTTCTCTACGTTTATTGCTTATCATAAGCTTGCTAGCTCATGTTCTTGCTTGAAAATGATGATCGATGCACTAAAAAGCAATGCTTGACTTGGATTTCAATTTTTATAATGCTTCCTAATCTGATTTCGATTCTAGATGAACCTGTGATCATGTGTACGTTATTGCTAAGGTATAATATGACTTGGATCAGGTTGGTTTGACAACCTATGGTGCTAAGCACCTATCAACCAATGGTCAATTTTAGGGTTTAAAGCTAATTTCTTCTATAAACCCATGACCCGATGATGGTACCATTGCAACAACCCTATGGTGTTGTCTTCATGACAACTGGTGGTCGGGATCAAAGTTTTCAGATGATTGTGACAACCTATGGTCACCCCCTTAGGTCATGTTTTGTATCAATTAGAAGTTTAATGATCAACCATTAAGTACCCTACTGATGTTATCAATCAATGATGACATTAGCTTAATATTTGATATTGATTAATGAATAGTGCTGATCTAACAACCTATAGTGAATTAATGGTCACTAATGATGGTGGATTAGATCTCCGAAACCTATGGTGAGTTTATCATATAATTGTAGAATCAATTAAGCCTTAGACCAATGGTTTCTTGGGTCACTTGATGTAATGGTCAGAGCTATACTGTAATTGATGGTTTTAACATATGAACTTGACCCAATCATCAAGATCTAATGTTTATTCCTCCAATAAAGTGGAATGATGGATAATGTAATACGTTGGTCCTAATAATATGATTTAGATGGTTTCCTTTATATGATCAACTTAAAGAACTTACTTGTTGACAATGGATGGCTTATTTTAAATGAACAGTCGATTGTGGGTTTTACCCTACTCTCAATATAATTTTTGTGTTGTTAATCATGGGATGTATAGGGTTAAATGGTGACTCTTTCTAGAGTTCATAGGTGGTTTATCCAAGGTGTTTACTTATGTAAACAACCAATGGTCTTACCTTTTAAACATCCAATGGTTCTGGGTGACATTGTGGTATGGTGATGTTGGTTGAATGATAATAGAACAAATGGAGGGTTACCCTTAATAAGGTAGTCTTACCTATTCACCCATATAAAAAGAAGGGATGATAGTCATATTGTGTTGATATGTAACCCTAATGAGGTATAGCTTATTATACATAGATTTAATATAACTAAATGATGGTAATTGGGTATGAATAGTCCTTGAATGACTAATGCAATCATGGGGTACTCTCTTATTATTATTGAAACCCTAGTATGCTATAACCCGATGGTTAGATCTTGATTTATGTGTGGGTTAATACTTGAGAATAGTATGGAATGTGATGGTGATGTTTCACCTTATGCATCCATGATCCAATGGGGATGCCATGAGTTAGGGTTTGGGTATAAGTGTTGATTAGTAATATTGATATAATTAATCATGTTGAACCTAACTCTAATGCAAATAGATAAAGATGAGTATTCATGTTTAACATTCTTATATGATGGAATGATGGTGGAATAACCTCCTTAATATGATCATAACCTTAATATGTTAGTTGGTGGTTATCATAGCCACATGGTTGATACTTTTTTATGCTAAACATGTGCATTATGAATATGATTAGGGTTAATCATATCTAGATTCCTTGGATGTTGATGTGATAAAGGAATGTTCTTGATGTAAATATAACCCTGCTATGATTGTTTATGAATATCTCCCAACTTATTAATGCAATATTGTGCTGATATGGTGTATTATATGTAAGTGATGTTGTTGAGCCTTGTTATAAGGCATGCAAAGATAAGGATGATCTTGTAGGGAATAGTATAATGGTCTTAATGACCTTTGGGCATGGTTGAACCCTAAATGAGGTGTAATCCTCTTGTGTTGATTAGGGTTGATATCTTGTGATATTGTGAAAAGGATTTATATCTTGTGATAGTATGATGACTAGTGTGGTCTCATGAATGGCAAGTTAATAGTACCATGTGATGATGAGATGAGAAATTATGTTTCACACATTTTATATATTTTGTAATTGTGATATTTATATGCTTGCTAGAAGTGAATTAGCATTTGCATGTCCACTTATTTGATGCAACCTTAATTCACCCAATTGGCATAACTAATCAAGTGCAACTCTAATCATGTAGTGCCCTGTGCTATAGAGCCATCTTCAGTGTCAGAACTGGCTAGATGGTGAAATGAGTATTTCTAAGGGAAACCCAGAGAGCATATTGTTGATTATGTGGGGGTGGTAGGTTGAGGATATGTCCTTGTCATCCACAATGCAGATTGTGGAGGTTGGCTATGGTCATGCCTCATTTATCTGATGTGATTGAGAACAGCTACGGTCGTGTCTCAGTGATTATAACGTGATGTGGTTAGAGGACAACTACGGTTGTACCTCAGTGATTATGTTTGAATACCCTAGATGCTAGCACCATGACCTATGCCAAGGTGGGCTAGTTACAAGACTATATGTCATTGTGGTGGCAGCTTTGACTGATATGTGACTTCCTTTTTACTCATACTGACTGAGGGGAAGAGATCTTAGGATACCGACACTCTTAGATCGTGTACGGAACCGAATAGCCCTTTGCAAGGGTCGGTTGGACTTTGAATGGTATTGTTCAAATTCCCCAGGGCGTAATAAAAGATGTAATACAGTCGTGTAGCATATTTGTTTAGGGTTATACACAATGTTTCACATTGGATGATAACCCTTGTTTGTTATCTTTACATAAAGTTGATGCTTAGTGCAATTAATAGATAGTAGATATATTTATGTTGTGGATATGCTTAAGATTGTAGATGCGTACATAAGGTGTCATGATTATGTTGATAACTATACTGCTACTACTGATTATAATCATGATGCTAGATATCTCATGTTGTTAGTTATGTTTAGCATGCTATCCATGGCTTTGTTACTAGAGATACATATACTGCTAATCATGCTTATGCAGATAGTTGTGCTTATGTTGTTAGCTCTTCTTATGATGTTAATATGTTCGACCTATTAGACATGATAATGTTGTTAACTATGCTTATGTGGCTAGACTTATTCATAATGATAGAGATTCTATGTTACTAGACTTGCTCATGATGCTAGATATGCATATGCTACTGAATTGCTTATACTATCAACAAGTTAAAGGGTGATAGTCTGGCTAATGATGATAATTATTATCTGCTCCTTTATGTATTCTGTCAATCATCCTTGCTATTGAGCATATTTGTTATATCTGATTATACTGCTTAACTATTTAATTACTTAAAAATGTTGTAATCAATAAACGTTGTTGGAGGTTATATCTCTTGCTGGGACATGATTCTCACCCTTGTGGTTTGCTATATTTTTTTTAGGTAATCGGAAGTGACGAAAACAAACATGTAGCAGCAAAGAGGAGCTATAGTAATGAATCTTTGAGAAAGTTGATTAGATGTCTAGTGTGTCTTAGAGTCGTCTCTGTACTCTCAGGTACGGGCAGGAAAAGTTTGTATATGGTGTTTCAAACGAATCAAAAATTTGTTAGTATGTTAATATTTATTGTGTGGCATATATAAATATTGTTCTCCTGTGTATATATGTTGTGGCTAAGGCGATTGAACAATTTGTATCAAATTTTTGTCATAGTATGGATAAAAGAAAGATTTTGGGCTCCTATATAAATGTTTTTTAGTGGGTGCTGACGTTGAAATTGGTTTTAATTTACCCATATTTTTGGGTATGTGGTTAATTGGTGATTGATTGTGTTTTATATTTTTAGTAATCTCGTTTAGTGTAATGAGTTCTCACATCACTAGTTTGCATGAAATTTGGCAATGGATTTCACATAATTTAGTGTTGTTCTTTAGAACAAAAAATCTAACTAGACCACAACATGGATTGATTATATTTTTGATGAATATTAAAATAAATTAGGATTCAATACTTGTCAATTTTATTCCAGATATCCAGACCAACTCACTCCAATTTTTATAGGGATTTCAAGATCCACTCGAAATTTGCTTCTCAATCCTGACATTGATTTTCTATAATAGGGAAACTAGAAATAGAATGAGTTTCCGAACAATATTCTATCTTGACCAACACTCTATCCGCATAAATTGATTTATTTTTATTTCATGTGAACAATATTGTAAAACATAAAATAAAATAGAATTTTGTTTTATTTTAGCAATAATGTGTTTTTGTTGGTAAACAAAGTGTTATGCATGTGATATTTTGTTTCTCATTTCCATTACTTCCCTGGTATCTCCCCAATGTTTTCCTCCTCACCTTACTCCTCTATTGTTTTCTCTCTTAAAAAATGTGGAAGATGACCCACTTTCTCTTCTCCCTCTCCCTTGTTCTCTATTTTTCCCTCTACGTACAACACACTTAGGGATGTCCCACATCCTTCTCTCAATTATCTCTCTTTTCTCTCCTCTCTCTCTCTACTTACTCTACCTACAAGACATGATCTATGTAATAACTTATCGCGACCATTGGTTGTTGCAGTGGCCTTTTTTCTCTCCACACCTCAACTGGCTCCCAAAACAAATGTAGATATGCTATATCGCACTCCCCTTTCTACATGCATATTATTCTTTGTTTTGTGTAGGTTTCAACCTAGGTCCAAAGATCCCCATATTTGTGCATAACCTAATGTAAACATCCCCTTCATGTCCAGATCCTAACTTTTAGTAAATTCCTAAAGTATATTGACATGAAGTGAGTGAGGTTATATTCCTTCAACTACAAAAATATCAAATTGAATCAAAAAATTTGGTTTGAAACCAACAAAATTTAAAACAAGCTTCATCATACTTAATTTGAAGAAATTTAATTAATTATAGTTTTTTAGATGTTCCAATAAGTGTAATTGATATAAGACCCAATTTAGAATTTTCTAGACAGATTGTATGTTCACGTTATGTTTCTCTATTGATAGTTGACAATTTAGGTTCCAAATGCACATTTTAATTGTTAGTTATACAAGATCAACTTAAACGTCATCTTTAACTCCCTATTCTATTTTTATCGATGACTTTACTCTTTTAGTTTATTGACTTCCTCTGGGCCATGCTTTGAAATATAGCACTATCATTGGATAAAAAAAGGTTCTCCAAATGATTTATCATTTTATATCATGTCAAAAAAGAATAGAAGGTATGTTGATGGGGAAATTTGAGTAAACGTTTTGCTAAATGTTCGTTTTAGTGTACGTCCTTGATGTAGTTTTCTAGTTCGATGCTAAATATATATAGTATATTAACTATCATGCACGTTTGGTAATCTAATCCCACGTATCCCACTAACTATCCTTGGAGTGAAGAACCAATATAGTTTTTATGATGAAAATGAGACGATGCGACGAGAATATATCAGTCACCCTACACATGCATACTTTATCTCTTTCAATATAGTTTTATAAGTTAGATCACATTAAACTATGGACTTGAAAGATGCTTAACTAAAAAATAGCCCTATAAAAAGTCAACAAAAGCTAATCTCCATATATTCATGACGACATATGAGAGGTAACGAATTAATAAAATATTTATCGATATTCTTACATACTCGAAACTTCCTCCATTGTATCTTTCAAGAGTGTTTTTGGACAAACTTTCTATGACACATCCAACTCAAGGGAACTAGTGTTGGTCGTATTGCAATGTGATTGTTAATACTCTATACCATCAAACACATCATAAATTGAAAAGCGGAAATGAACTTGAAAGATGTGAAAGATGGAATGCAAAAGGCTAAATAATAGTAAACAAAAAAGAATTTCAATTTGTCTTCAGTTGTTGTTAAGTTTTTGAATGAGAAAATATGATGAGTTCGACGGAACAACAAGAGAGAAGCAAACGATCACACAACCAGAGAACACAAGATTTACATGGTTCGGTCGGAATGACCTATTTCACGGGAGGGGACGAGATTTTTACTGTCACTTTGCGCCCCACGATTATTTGCTCGTTATACCTTAACATGGTGCTTGCTCATCAAAGATTATTTGTCGTTATACTTTCATGTCACTTTGCGCCCCACGATTATCATTGTTATGATATTATTTACCTCTCTATTAAAAAAACAATATGTTAATACTGGTGAGTTTTTGAAAAAAAGAGAGGAGATGTTACCATGTGATTGGTTGTCTTATATAAAGACTATAGAACCGATCCTATAACCCATGTTTGATTCGAGAATGAGATTCAGGTTAGTCGATAGATTTAGATTATTTCATCAGGATTCAAACCAATTTTTGTTTGTACACAATCACATTGCAATCACTCATTAAATTGGATTGACATCATAACTTGTACTTTTCAATCTAATATATAAAATAAAATAACAGAGTAAAATCCAGACTGAGATCCCGAAAGAATACTCATAATAAGACTGACTTGGTATGGATTAAAGGATTACGAAATCCAAAACACACCACGTCACTCTAATTTTTGTCAAACAAAACAAGACAGAGTCCTGATTTGATTAATCGGGATTAGCGTCTACGTGGCACAAAAAGACAGCTTAGAATTCAAGGCCAAACGGGGACATAATTTTTTTTTAATTTCTTATCTTAGAGTGTGTGAGATGGACGGGCACTCGTAATAAATATTTGAGTAACGGACGCCGTGAAAATGAATCGTCAGGGCAAGGGGAAGCGGAGTGACGCTCAGAAACAAGACTGCGGCCCTGCGGGTGGTGTTGGGAGGTGGACTGCGACTGGATCCGTCGGGATGGTGGACCTTGTGATGGTTGAAGTTACTGCACTGCGCAGGGCCTCGGTTGCGTTTTCCCTGTGTACTCGCGACGAAAACAGATGCCGGAAGGTGACGAGAGGATGGCAGGTGGGTTGGGTAGGACAATGGAGAGGCACCGGGTCTACTGCATGCATGTGCATGGGTTGGCAATTCAGACAACTGACAATCCCTGCCGGACAAATTAATTTGTGCCCGTTCCACATCAAATAAGCCTTCCCTGCATCTTTTGTTTTGTAGCGCCGGTCCAAGTTGGTGATGGGTTGAGTAGCATATTCTGGTTTCAATCGTAGCGGATGAATTTCAAAACCGACGCCTCCAATTTAGATGCGGCGGTGAATCTGAGCGGGTTGGGCTTAGTAAGGTTCATTTTTACTGCACGCACTTGTTGGTGCTTCTTTGCTAGGCAATGGCAGACTACGTCATCAAAGAACAAACAGATAGATACGAAAAGAAGACGACCGTCGGCTTAGTCAGAGTGGCAGTACTCCGCTGATGACCGTAGTTTCAGACTCAATAACTACAAGCCCCTCGGCAGTACTAGACATCTCTGTCATCGGGTACTATTCACCCGCCCGTAGTACAAGACATCTCTGCTCACGACCCTATGGCCCTGTTTGGAAACGGACTGGGATTTCGTAGTCTGGACTGGATTAGACAGGGTTAGTCTGGATTCAGTTTGATTCTGTTTGACAACCCAGTCTGATTCTGTTTGACAACCCAGTCTGATTCTGGTCAGCTGGTCTGATTTGAGTCTGATTGCAGTCTGATTCTGTTTGGCTACTAGACTGGATTCAGTCTGATTTTGTTTGGCAATGTAGTCAGTATCTGCTGATTCTGTCTTGATGTTGTAGAACTGTTTTAACAAGAATAATGAATGTGTAGTTGTGCTGCCGCTTAAGAAGAAGTTGGCTAAAGTGTATTATATACTAAATAACAAATACATAATATAATTAATGTATTTAAATTAAATAGTAGCAAACGTGCGTAGCATGTCTGTAGCAGAACGTAATACCACATAAATAAAAAGATAATATTATATTGGTTCCCGGGCAAATACATATGTAACACATAAAAGTCACGCCATGCCTCCATCCAAGCCCGTGTAGTATATACTCCATTAACACATCTCCCCAACTCATATTGGTTTCTCATAATACCTTTGAGAACCATATCAAGCTCCGTACACCACATAAAAGAAGGCGTTCTTCAAGGCGCAGCCATATTACAGATTTTGTAAATAATATATATTATACGTAAGGGTGTATTGCACAATTAAGGGAATATAAAATGCATATTCAGTGCTAACTAACATTTATCAACATCACGATGAAAAAATATACACCAACATTATGATAAATAACAAAAGCCTGTTAATGACGGATGAATTCAGAAAGATTTAATGTTAAAAACATCGAATGGTTGACAATGTAAATCGACACACCAAACTAAATGTAGCTCTCTGCCATTAAACGTTATGGCGTCACCGTGGGTGAAGGAATGTCTAAAAGAAGATTGGTGCTTCTTTGCTAGGCAATGGTAGACTACGTCATCAATGAACAAACAGATAGATACGAAAAGAAGACGACCGTCGGCTTAGTCAGAGTGGCAGTACTCCGCTGATGACCGTAGTTTCAGACTCAATAACTACAAGCCCCTCGGCAGTACTAGACATCTCTGTCATCGGGTACTATTCACCCTCCCGTAGTACAAGACATCTCTGCTCACGACCCTATGGCCCTGTTTGGAAACGGACTGGGATTTCGTAGTCTGGACTGGATTAGACAAGGTTAGTCTGGATTCAATCTGATTCTGTTTGGCAACCCAGTCTGATTCTGTTTGACAACCCAGTCTGATTCTGGTCAGCTGGTCTGATTTGAGTCTGATTGCAGTCTGATTCTGTTTGGCTACTAGACTGGATTCAGTCTGATTTTGTTTGGCAATGTAGTCAGTATCTGCTGATTCTGTCTTGATGTTGTAGAACTGTTTTAACAAGAATAATGAATGTGTAGTTGTGCTGCCGCTTAAGAAGAAGTTGGCCAAAGTGTATTATATACTAAATAACAAATACATAATATAATTAATGTATTTAAATTAAATAGTAGCAAACGTGCGTAGCATGTCTGTAGCAGAACGTAATACCACATAAATAAAAAGATAATATTATATTGGTTCCCGGGCAAATACATATGTAACATACAAACTGAAACGAGAGGTCTGCCCTGGACCTAGACAAAGCTACACAATCCAATAAGTTGGTGAGCAAGCAGCCAACTTCATGCCTCGTCGGACTCGTCGGCCAACTTCATGGCCTCGTCGTACTCGTCCCACGACACAAGACAGGCTTCGTCCAACAACTGATTTTTGTCCTTTTTGCTGGCGTCTTTTGGCCACTCGAACAGCAACGGCAGATGGTGAATAGGATGAGTAACACCCTCGACTTGTTTGTGTCCCTCATTTGGGCCCTCATTGCGTGTAGGCTCGCAATATTTTTTTTTACAAACAAAGTTTTGTTCTACATATTTTTTAATCTTCGACGGAGACATCAATAGTTTTTCAAATTTTGTCTTTGCCTTTGCCCGTGACCGCGATGATGACATCTATAGTTAATAAATAAATATAAGTATTAGCAAATATCAATAATAGTAAGATAACTGTGACAATATTGAACAGTAAGATAACTGTGACAATATTGAATACAAATAAATGCTCCAAACAAACTTAGCTACAAACAAGTAAGAACGTGATGTATGCATTCAATACATAACAATAAAGCTCCAACCAAACTTAGCTACATACAAATAAATGTTGCGAAGTAAACACAAACAACTACAACGTCGTGGAAATATATTACAGGTTAATGTGTTACTTTCGCCGTCTATCGTTATTGTTTGATTCACTCATCGGTGTTAATAAGGTATTCAGCAACCCCAGGTGGGTAAATGCGACGAGTCGTCATGAAGTTGCGTTGCATGACCAATGGCGGGGGAGGAAATACATCTCCCAAAATAAAAAGATTGTCTCTTATGAACTCTCTCCTTATGTGTTGCCATCTCATCTGCAACTCAGTCAAAGATATGTAAGGCCCCTCAGTTATGTTTCGGAAGTCACGCCATGCCTCCATCCAAGCCCGTGTAGTATATACTCCATTAACACATCTCCCCAACTCATATTGGTTTCTCATAATACCTCTGAGAACCATATCAAGCTCCGTACACCACATAAAAGAAGGCGTTCTTCAAGGCGCAGCCATATTACAAATTCTGTAAGTAATATATTTTATACGTAAGGGTGTATTACACAATTAAGGGAATATAAAATGCATATTCAGTGCTAACTAACATTTATCAACATCACGATGAAAAAACATACACCAACATTATGATAAATAACAAAAGCATGTTAATGTCGGATGAATTCAGAAAGATTTAATGTTAAAAACATCGAATGGTTGACAATGTAAATCGACACACCAAACTAAATATAGCTCTCTGCCATTAAACGTAATGGCGTCACCGTGGGTGAAGGAATGTCTAAAAGAAGACTATATTCTTCCTCCAGACTGGCAACGTAGCGTTGTAGACCCTCATGCTCATACTTTTTTTGGGTGTATATATCATCGTAGTTGTGATGAATTTCAACAAAGTCCTTCATGTTCATTGCCTGGCCCCACACTGACTTGCACTCGACAGTTAGTAACATAATCTCAGCTTTCAAAGAATCAATTGTTGGGGGGAGATTGACTGCCCAACGGAAGTATCTGCACTGATCTTTTCCCTACAATGTATTATCAAGTTTAATGAATGACAAAGAATGTGCATCATACATAACGACAACCTATTATGTATGTATTTACTAGTGCACCTCACGAGAAGGACATATGTAATACATTTCACCCGACCTTTCACTCAGAATGCCAAAATCATACAACCATACATCCTCTGTGTTTAGCCGTAAGGCTGCATCTAACCCACAATCACACCTCGGAACTTCAGATGGATCCATTGACATCTAAAACATAATTGAGGTAATTGAGGTATTTGAGGATTAGTAAAAATAATGTCGGATTCTGAACATAGATTTCAAATACATCTATTGTATCTAAAACAATCTAAAACATGCTTGTTCTACATCTATGATGTATTGTATCCGTCCTCGTTTAAAGAGTCATTACTGCTCGTGATGTGAAGTCGTTGGCGAAGATATTGGCACCTCTCACGTAGAGTGGAAATATCTTGTTGGACCCTATCGGTGTCTGCTCTTGTCGAACTGACAAAGTCACATTGTTCAGACCATAGCTTGCGTTCGTTGCGTGCATATGCAAGTTGTGATAGCATTGCATCCCTAACTGCAGTAAGCGTGGCCACTGTGGGTTGAACATGCTGTGCGAGCAACCTCATTTTACATGTGTTGGGCAACAGACCCCTACCACATGTAAAATACGGTATGTGGGGGTTGTTGTCTTCAAAACGTCCATTCCCGCATCTGCGACATCCATATACACATGTACAGTGCATTGAAGGCCGCATGTACAACAAGGCATTCCATTCTCCATTTGAAGACAACCTGCCCAAACACAAATTGACGATTCAGATTACAGAACAAAAAATAGTTCGTGAAACAAACAGTTAAAACAGTTGAAACGTACAGTGCATTGAAGGGCTGCATGTACACACGTTATCATACAAGTTAAAACAGTTTCACAAGTTCAACGCTAGAGGTCAACGAGTTTCCCAAAGGAGATTAGAAATGGTTTCACGTAAAACATCATCCTCCCTTGAATCGGCCGGAGTTGTTTGTTGGAGGGAACTCAGGTCAACCCCAGAAGGGGGAACGACAGACGTTGAACTATCATCTACGCGTTCATCCATGATAGTGTCGCCATCTTGTTGGCGTCGGATATAATTGTGGAGGATACAACAAGCCATTACCAGGCGACACTGTGAATGAATAGGATATGTCGCCCCCTTTTTAAGATAGGCAAACCGTCTCTTTAGCACCCCGAACGCTCTTTCAACAACATTGCGTAGTTGAGCGTGGCGGTGGTTGAAGATCTCCTTCTTGCTGGTGTAGGGGTGTCTGTTTCCTCGGTACTCAGAAATATGGTAAGCTGTATTGCGATAGGGTGCTAGAAATTGATGAGTGTTGGCATACCCTGCATCAACTAGGTAAAACTTTCCCGGGGGAACTTTATACCCGCCAGTGGTCGTTGCTGATTATAGGACCCGTTGGTCAGCAGCCGACCCCTCCCACCCAGTTAGGACAAATGTAAACTCCATGGAGAAGTCTACTACAGCCATGACATTCAGAGAGACATTTCCTTTTCTGTCTCAGTAGCGATTTTGCTTGTCTCGGTTGACCAAGACTGGGATGTGTGTTCCGTCAATTGCCCCGATGGCATTCTATAACACCAAAGTAGGTTGCAAACATAAACAATATTTGAAAAATAGTATAAATTTGTACGGGCTAACTATTACCTTGAAGTAAGGGTAGCACCTTGAGGTTTCCAATATACGAGAATGTGTTGTTGTGCAAGTCGATGCGGTTTGCATGACAATATAGTCATGGGTCAACACACATACAACGTCCAACACTTCGTTGAACTTTCTACTTATGGTCTCACCAGAGTGAATGTAGTCCTCCGCCAAAGCACGATTTGTATGGCCATGACCAAGCATCTGTAGAAAGTAGCATACAGCCTCAACTGAAGTGACGCCTCTAGTACTTCGTAACAAGCCACAACTCTCAAGCTTGTCCACAAGGGCCATTATAGTATGTGGTCGCATTCGGTATAGGTCATAAGCCCTTTCTTCATGACCGGTTAATATTTCTAAGACCTTTATGTGGCCACTCCTTACGCTAACTGACCTAGGTATTGTGGGTGGTATGTCGGCATCAACGGAAATGTCGTCTATGATGGAGTTCGCAATCGACTCAGCAATTGCATCTGCAATTTGATTTGCTGGACCAGACAAGGTATCTAAAATGTGTGTGAGGAGGTCAGGTGATTGTGTTTCGTCACTGGTAGACATGATGCCTGCAAGTGAAATGATATCAACAACATAATAAGTTCTTGAACATAATATAAACCAGTTGACATGTGAAACAACGGCTTGAAAGCTACAAACAAATTACATTGTACGGTAAAGAAATTATTACAACAATGAAGCAAATTTAAATGTCTGGAAGTAATTATTACAACAGTTATGCTAATATAAATTGATGGTAAGCAAACATAATGGAAAAAGGTAGTTCCCACTTATGATCCCGAAGGGCCAGCATCATTGGATGGAGTATACCACATCGAAGGAATGCTCGATGTGTTGTTGAAGTTTGGTGGTGGGGTGTGCGACACAAATGGTTGTTGAGATGGCATAAAAAAGGATGGCATTGAAGGTATTGTTGTTGCATTGCCAACTTGGGACCTTTCCCAAAGGTCTTGTAACCATATTGTTATCTTTTGAGGGGTGTGTTGAAGGATGAGGTAGATGTTGCGGTTTTTTGAGTCCTTTATGGCGTTCACAAGTGTTGTAAAAACAGTAGTGGGGGCATCGGGGAAAGTGTCATTGAAATGTTGTAAAATGGTTGCAAACTCTGCTTTTTCAAAGGCTCTGGTTGCCACACCCGTGCCTAATTTGTGAACCTTTGCGTACACCTGTGTGAATTCAGATAACACTTCATTAGAAATCGCACATCGCTCCTGCGGCATTGATGGTCGCTTCCTGCACCTATGGGCAGGAGGAGTCCTCCCCCCAACACTCGAGGTATCCGTTCCGCCTCCCTCGGTGTCACCCTCGCTTTGCATCCCAGATGAGCGTATGTTCGGTTCCCCTAATGCGGTTTCTGTGTGCATGGGTGTAGAAGACGCATCTAAGTCAACAGTAACATCATCCCCGGAGGCAACGTCATAAGGGATTTGTGTGTCCGTGGAAGACATAGCATGGTGTCCTCTAGCAATGTTCCTCCCCGCCATCATCTCGATGTCGTAGTAGTGTGGAAAGGGGCGCCTAAGCAACCTAGCAAGGTCCTTATTTGCCTGAGTATTAAAAAAACAATTGTATTACGAATGTAAGTGTCGATGTATGACGTTACTTTGTTGGGGTTAAGGGTGTCATTAATGTACATACCGCAATGCTCTGCCTCCACTCAGGGGTGTCAGGTAGTGTGGGCATGTGCCTTGTGTCATCCCATCCAACGCCACTCTTGTTGGTCACCAGCTTCAAAGCGGCATAGTCCTTCCTCAGTTTTTTCCACCGAGTTTTGAACTGGTCTAACTTACCTACGTCCTTCCCCATCCTATTATGCACATCAGAAGTTACCTCCCTCCAAGAGTCCTTAGTAAAATGGCCATCAATACACCTTCCTAAGTCATATTGTCTCCGCAATGCTGTTACTAGAGCGACATCAGACTCTCTTGACCAGACAATTCGGTGCTTTGGGTCTACGTAAGACATACTTGTGTAGGTGCTGCAGTATATAATGACAATCAGCGGTGTTTACAATGATAAGAATACATGTCCTTAAAATTTTTTAGGATACACAATAAACACACAACCAGACTGCATAGACACAAATACATATTCGAAATAAAAGTCTAACAATCATATATAGGGAGCTCAATCAGCAACTGAGCAAGATCATAGTTGAACCATAAACGCAAGCAAACAACTGGAAAAATTAAATAACAAATATATATAGGTAGCAGCACAGGTGGTCTGTTGTATAGGGTTACTAGCAGAAGACACGTGCTAAGCATTTGTATAGACAAATATTCAACTACATGTATATATAGGTAGCACCACAATTACTCTGTTGTGAATTAGTACAATTCTATTTAAAATAATCAACTAGATGTGAATTAGTACAATTTAACAAAGAAGATATAAAACATAGACTAATGTGTTTAATTAAATGACAGTAAAACATAATGAGCTGTGGGTTTCACCTAACCACATATCTCATGGTAAAATACCACACAATAAACAAAATATTAATTTGTATAGTGAAATAACTTTTCCAGGCATCACTGTGTAGATACAGGGAGTAACCTAACCTAGACCTCACACTGATTTAGTTAAACAGGTTTTAAATCTGCTGTTGTTTCCCCTATTAACCTAACCACTACCATATGATAGAGTAACATTTATTAGATATAACATTTAATTCATTAAAAGCTCATCAGAAGCATGAAATAACAATGACTGCTCCCGCATGACAAATCAAACATAGTACCTGCTCATGGTGAGCTAATGTAGGCAAAAATTAGGTTCATCCATGGTATATATTGTAGGATTCATAATCGATACTCAAAAAGCAACATAGAGAGGAAAGTTGACTGTAAAATCAATGAAAGATGAAATCCATAGCTGAAATCAATGAATGATCTTTCCCAGAATACCAATTTCTATATCCAATTTCATAAATCAATGAATGAAATCCATAGCTGACATCAAAATACAGAACATTAAAACAGAACAAAAAACAGAACATTCATAAATATGGAAAACATATATGTGCAACACATTAACGATGCCCAATCATGTTAGAAAAACAAAGACAAAGTCACAGAAACCAGTAACCAGCAGAGGATGCACAGAAACCAGAAACCAGCAGAGGATGAATCGACCATTACTACCCAATCATGTTGGAAAAACAAAGACAAAGTCACACAAACCAGAAACCAGAGGATGAAAAACAAATGACAGAAAACGAAATGTAGGACAACACTACTCTATGGTCTACTAACACATATCGATATCCTCAAAATAACCTAGCCAGGAAAAATCTGGAAAATCAGGCATGCTAGTTGCTTTTATTTGCTTTACTACTATAACTTAGCACACAGACACACATAATAGCGGTAAATTGATGCATTTCTAGAGAAAAGTAGTAGTTAGAAGTAGAATAAATCAGTGTCATACACAACGACTCAAATGTTTGCAGGTATTGTCGGCTCATTTGCCACTTAATCGATACACATGCCTGATTGTTGTACTTCTGCCCTAATCGACCTCACAAACAAAGCACCGTGTACCCTAATTCGTGACCAACCTGAGCAGAAGGGGGCGAGAACGACGATAGAGTGCAGAATCGTAGGTCTGGGCAGGGCCACCTGAGTACGATTGAGGAGCACGATTTAGCAACAACGGACGACAACCAGCTTCTGTGAACAACTCCTCCAAAAGGCATATGTGGAAGTGTACAACCTCGCAGCAGAAGGAGAGGAATAAGAAGGCACACGGACACTTGCTAGGGTTTCTTGTTGCCTTGGGAGAGCTAGGGTTTCTTCTGTGCGTCGACAAGACAATTCAATGTCAGAGCAGGTAGTAGAGAAGAGCAGGGCAGGGCATGGGTACCTTGCTTTTGAGGGAGCTAGCCGCCCAGGTAGACCGGCGGTGGCAGGCGGCATCATTGATGCTCCATGCAGACGCTCCACCCGACGACCGGTGCACTCCATCTGCGACCTCAAGCAGCTTTCGCTTTTACTTCTCACAGACAAACAGTGTGAAGATGCGCCGAGAGGAGAAGGTTAGGGCGAGAGATCAGAGAGAAGGTTGGCGAGAGGGAGAGGGAGGCTTGCGAGGGATCAGGGAGGGTTGTCGGGCCAAACCGGATTGGAAATCCCAATCCTGCCTCAATGGGGATTGACTTAAACCAGATAATGGGATTCCGTTATCCCAAAACGGGGATCAAAATAGATTGGTAGCCAAACGTATTTCTTGACCAAGCCGGACCGGATTGGGCCGCCGTGGAGCAAAACGACAAGCCCTAATCCCGGTCCAGTCCGTTTCCAAACAGGGGCTATGGGTCATATATATATATATTTATATATATATATATATATATATATATATATATATATATATATATATATATATATATATATATATATATATATATATATATAGTCAGGCTAGAATACACTCGAGTGTATCTGGAGCGGAATACACTCAAGTAGTTTTTCATGATGCAATATTTTTTTTGAAAATCTAATCCGTTGATCTTCTTAAACATCTCATGAACAACTCATACGCAAAATTTGAGCACATTTAGATATGTATAGCTCATGTTATGAAGACCTTAAAAATTATGCATTTCAAATTAGATTCGCGCGTCGATTTTGTTGCCCTCGGATGAGCGACTTACACTCATCCAAATGGGCTCAAAATTTATATGTAGCCTATTTATAGTATGATGGTGAAGATCAATGGTTTACATTTTGCAAAAAATAGTCTTGATATGCAAACACACTTGAGTGTATTCGTGCGATCCGTACACTCGAGTGTATTCTAGCCTGACTCTCTCTCTCTCTCTCTCTCTCTATATATATATATATATATATATATATATTGAGTCAGGTTAGAATACACTCGAGTGTATCTAGAGCAGAATACACTCAAGTAGTTTTTCATGATGTAATATTTTTTTTGAAAATCTAAACCGTTGATCTTCTTAAACATATCGTGAACAACTCATATGCAAAATTTGAGCACATTTGAATATGTATATCTCATGTTATGAAGACCGTAAAAAATATACATTTCAAATTAGTTTCGCATGTCGATTTTGTTGCCCTTGGATGAGTGACTTACACTCATCCAAATGAGCTCAAAATTTGTATGTAGCCTAGTTATAGTATGACAGTGAAGATCAATGGTTTACATTTTGCAAAAAATAGTCTTGATATACAAACACACTTGAGTATATTCGTGCGATCCGTACACTCGAGTGTATTCTAGCCTGACTCATATTTATATATATATATATTGTATATTTATGTATATTAAACATATTATATAGATTATGTCTACATTGTCATGTTATATTCATATCTATTTACACCACCAGATTTCACACTTTGTTTTTCATTTATGAAAATATTCCTTTTTTGTAGATAAGTGTGAATTCAAGTTCGGCACCAGCTACACCAACAAAAGTATTTACACATTGATTGATAACACTAAGACTCACTAGTTTCTCGTTCAACGGAATATTGCTACGCCACAGTCCTTGTACGGTATGATGGCGTGCTTGGTGTTGCGCCCCTTTAAGGAACGCTCAGCTGTCATATCAAGTGGTGGCAACACTTCTCAAGATGCTTTCTATATTTATACCTATTCTACGTGTCAAAACATTGAACAATTATAAAAAGTTTTTTAATTGGACTCCATAATGGTAGAGGCGGCTAGTTAGTGGATTCAACTTCCAGATTGGTGTGGGATAACGTCGAAAGGGAGACATAATCTGGACGTACGCGTTACATGCGTACACTGCCCATCTCTGTCAAGGTGTCATAAGGTTGCTGAGTCTTTGCTGCTGATTATAGATTTTATTATTAAGTTGTAGAGCAGTCATGCGGTCCATTCGACTTTATCCTTATTCGGTTCTCCATTGCACTTCCAACACGGCAACACCACACCCACCATCCGTGACACTTATAATAATCTAATCAGGAAATTGAAAATTATTAGTCACATTCTACTGCGAAAGAAGGGTTGCCTGTACACTGCCGCGCACGAGCCGGCACATGTGTTTCGCGAAGACTAACAAGATAGAAAACTGGAATATAGAAAGGATGATAGTAATCTATTCATCAAAGAGAGAGCATCATCCGGTTGATTATGATATTAAGAGGTGGATTTGAAGATAAGATGCACAGTAGGAAAGGTCGAACCTCGATTCACCTTATTTTAATAAAGTCCCTTCACTGATATAGTAGCACACATGACCTACAATTATGGCACCAACTAGATAGATCCGTCACTGTACTTATGTTAAAGATTTAGTTATAAATTATATGGATCTGGCTTTTGTTGGATTTCTTAATTAGCATTATTATGGGACAGTGTCTGCTGGTGTTGGAGGGTGATGGGAAAAAGGAGTGGCGTGCCTTAGCCGACAGGAGTGGCAAGGGTGTAGGTTATCTTTTTCCTTCACTTTTTTCTTTAATTCTTTTACAATATCTTTCTTGTGCAGTATTTCTTTGCTCTCTTTATTCTCATCTTATCAATGCTTCAAAGAATATTCAATACTTTTATCTTGGTCAACCGCATCGGAACCTCTCATCGCACGTCGAAATTCATGAATCGGGCAACGAACACTCGCATGACTTGGACACTTTTAGGAATCTTATCCACCACCTCTCCCTCTCAGCCTTCGAAATTAACGCCAAAGAAGAGTATGAAAAAAGGCACCGCTACTTCAAATATCAAATAAAAGCAAAAGAAAATGAAGACTTCAATTTACTTCAACCAAACCAAGTATCGTGTGACTAGTTTTCATACCATTGTTAGATTCATGCATAATATACCAATTATGTATAACCGAACTACGCCTAAATTACCTTAGCATTTTGTTTGTCCCACAAAAATTACATCGCGGTACTATAACCATACGATGAAACGTCTACTACATCAACAATACCACATATCACATCAAATTACGTCTTTTGTGGACCGAAATGGAGGTTTTGGTTGGTGTACAACTGCAGTTTCCTCATTATTAAGTTGGATCACGTGTTTACTGAACATATACTAAGAAAGCGAAACTCAATTAGCAATTGTTAGTCACCCTTGCTGGTCGACAAATGGAGGGTAAAATGAAAGGAACTGTGCAATGTTTTTGAGTTCATGAGATATTGAGTTGACGCTTGCCATCGAAATCGAACCTAGTTCTTCCTCGAATGGTGGTTGAAAAGTCCTTAAACATTGGTTTCAGGAATGCATTAGTTTGTCTCGTCTATGATTCGCCTTCTATGAAAACAATGACAATTACCTGCCTTTAATAACTACATCGACACGTCACCAACCGTGGCAGCTGAATCTCATGTATATGTGTGTGCGTGTTTTATATTGGAGTACTTTAGGTGCAAAGAACGCACAGCCCCTCCCATCGTGGAGTCCCTCCACTTACTTTTCTAATTGGGAGATGCGTAGGCATCTGAATCCCTAAACATCCATCCAAGATAATATGGCGACATCATCTGAAAAGGATATAGCATGCACCCGTCCCGTTTTCATTCGTCTATTTCTGGTTGTTGATTGTTCTGCCGCCAACAATGGGAGAGTTAGGCTTGAGCTATTAAATAAGTTGTCAAATTGACTTTGTCATCTAAAAAGACTAAGTCAGGTCTACTTTTTATCTCATTTTCAAATTAAATTTTATAAAGCCTTCATAAAAGATAAAAAAAAGACAAAAAAAGAGTTCAAATCTGAGATTGTGACGTGAGGATACGTTGATTGGGTTTTCGACTTTCCGCTACTCCTCGTCAGCTGTCACTTGCGCACGAAAGACGATTCATTCTTAATATAAACAAACTGACGTTTCATTCCAACCTTCTTTCATCCTCCTAGTCCCATCGGGGGATGGACGAAACTAGTCCAACAGGTTACCTAACGGCTTTTCTATTTGAATGGTCTATTATGTTAGATAGTTAGGTTGCTTAGCTTAGCTCCTTCTCTAATCCCCCCACAATTTTGTTCTTCTCCTTGCGGTCCAAGTTGTTAGCTCACACTTCTAATGCGGATTACCTGATTCCCAGAAAACAACCAACCCATCCATGATGGCGCAGATGCGTGATTTGGTGATGGACTATGATATTTAAGATACCGCTACGTGTTTGGGTTATGAGTTATTGAGGTAAGTAGCTTGGAGTAAATGGTGTTGCTTAGTTTAGCTGTCATCAGGGCCGTTGCAAACATTCTAGAGGCCCCGGTGCGAAGATAAAACATAGGCCATTTATATACTCTTATTTAACAAATTTAAATAAACATGAGTTTAGTCATAATTGTCAAAACTGTCATATAAAAAAATAGAACATGTTCTTACAAATCAAACTAAAAAGAATCATAAAAATTAAATATAGATATCTCCTTATCGAGCTTCAGGCATCATATAAAATGACTTCTTCGAGCCTTTCCAGATGCAAGATCTTGAATAACAGTGTCAATATCAATATTTTCTAACATATCCTTCTCAATGCATAATATTGTCAAACCGTTCAATCTTTCTTGAGACATTGATGAACTAAGATAGTTTTTCAATAACTTTAGCTTGGAAAATCTTTCCAGACCTTCCGGTCTTTTCCTAACAAGTTATATCAAATCAATCTCATTCCATTTACAAATGTGTGTATTAGAAGAAAAAAAAATCATGGGCCCCCTTCTTTGTTGGGCCCCTGGCCGTCGCCCAGGTTGGCCACCCCAATGGACCGGCCCTGGCGGTCATGAAGATTCGTGAGTGATGACGTCTGTACGCCGGATAGAGTTACTTTGCTTGTTTGCTTGTCCCCATTTGTTTGTGTCGTGTGCCCCCTCGCCGTGAAAGACACAGTATGAGATAACTTACATTTATATGACGAGAGATAACATTGTTAGAAGAAGAAAAAAGACAGAAAAAATTGTTTTTCTTATAACTTTCAATCAATAATGAATTTTTGATGAAATAAACAATTATGTTCTTTACATAATATATTTTAAAATAAGAACAATGTTGACATACTTTTGATTAAAGAAATAGATAACACTGCTTCTCTCTTATCTTAATATTTTCTCTCTCTTAAAAAAATTAAACCAGAGGTAATGTCCAATTGGACTTCAGATAACGTCCAATTGGATTTGAGATGACATCCGATTAGATATGAGATAATGTACATTTAGACTGGAGATAACATATAATTGGAACTGAGATAATAGACAACTGTACGGAAATAACATCCAATTAGACTTGAGATAATACCTAATTGGACCTGAGATAACATACAAGTGGATCCGAGATAACGTACAATAATACATGAGATAACATCCAATCTGAGTTGAGATAAAGTACAAGTAGACATGTGATAACATACAATTGTGCATGAGATAACATCCAATTAGACTTGAGATAAAATCCAATTGTCCATGAGACAACATCTAATATAAATGGAGATAACATATAATCAGACCTGAGATAATATAGAATAATATATGAGATAATGTAAAACTATACATAAGAAAGATAAAATTGATTATGGGATAACATCCAATCAGACTTGGAGATAACGTACAATTAGGCCTGAGATAACATCCAATTGGACATGAGATAACATCCAATTGGACTTGAGATAACATACAAGTGGATCTGAGATAACATAAAATTTTACATGAGATAACATCCAATTAGACCCAAGATAACGTATAATTAGATAAGAGATAATGTACAATTAGACCATTGGATAAAACATACAATTGAACTAGAGTTATAATCAAAACAAAATTCTCTTTCTTTTTTTGTTTTCTTCCAACCACTCTCTCCCCTCTTTTAAAATGTAGATTACATTTATTAAAAGTATGTCAACATTAGTCCTATTTTAAAGTAATTTTTATTATTTCATTAAAAATTTATTACAGTTTAATAGTTATAAGCAAAATAAATTACTCTATCCTCTTTTTATATTCTTCTAGTCACATTCTCTCTCTTATTTTAAATTTGTATTATATTTTCAAAAATATGTTAATATTAATATTGGTTTAAAGTATTTCTCTTAAGGAACACAATATTTTTTATTTTGTCAAAAAGTTCATTACAATTTAAAAGTTATTAACAAAAATAATCTCAAAAGTATGTTGACATTAGTCTTATTTTAAAGTATTTTTATCAGTAAGCCATCCATTTTTATTTATTTTTTAAATTTATTATGGTTTGAGGGTTATAAGCAAAATAAATTACCCTCTCCTCTTTTTATATTCTTCCTATAAGATTCCTGACCTTGCCTTTTTGGTTCAACATGCTTGATTATATGAATTGGATGCTTAAAACCTTAGTATAACCTTAAGATGTGCTTTGATATCATGTGACAAAGCTAATTATCAAGTTTGATCCGGTTTGAACACTATTTGAGTAAGTTTTGCAATCTATGTGCTTATAAGGGATTTTATGCAATTTACCCATATCAAGCACTTTCTCATAATTTGTCACATTCTTGTTGTGCCTCACATGTTTTCATATAATGTTTGATGTAGTTGTACCTTGGGGAGCTTTGTTGTACATTGGTTTTATGGTTATATCTAACCTAAGGTTTAGGGCTAAGGTTTCCTCACCTAGATGCCCTAACTCGATGGTTTGCCCTTTGGATGTTGGGATCAGATGGTCCACCTCTAGGCTGTGGGATCCTATGGCGGTTATTTGATGCTTGGAGGTTGATGGTTATCCCTCATGAGGCCCCTGGGTCATTGGTTCACCAAGTGAGGTGCAACAACCAGTGGTGACACTAGGGTTTGTTTTGTTGCCAAGAAAAGGTGAGATCTGATGGACCACCTGTTGTTGGTGGTTGACGGCTCATCTGGGGTTAACACAGATGGTCCTCCTGGTTACCAAAACTGATGGATAGACTAATTTTGTATGGACGAGATGTTTTGACCTTGGACACCTGGCATGCTTGGCTTGACACCTCTACCTTCCTTTCTCTCTCACCCCAAGCTTATATTGTTGATATTTATGCCCAAAGATCCAATAATATGATGATTGTAATGACATATCTTATAAAAATTTGATTAATAATAAAAGCAATCTTCCAATTTATTCTATTTTATTCATTTATGAGATAATGATGTAACATAATAAATGTCTAAAGAATGATATTACTTGATGACGTATATCTTCAGGTGAAGGACCTAAACAATGAGATCATACCGATGTTAAGAGTATGTACACTCTTTTTATGACCCTAGTCAAATGTTATTGTGGAATGCTAATTGTTAGCAATAACACATAACACTAGAGTGTGTAACAGTTGATGACAGAATCTCATTAAGTCATGATATATGATATCAAACCAAACACATAGATACTTGTTAGAGAATAGTGTACCAGATAGACTCGTCTTTAGAATGATGCATGGTACCATTGAATGTCAGTTAGAATCATCTCTCATAATGATGTGGTTCTTAGACCTGAAATTGCTACACTCATCACATGTCATCCGATGTACTTTGACATAATCCAACATGATCCTGAATAAGGGTTGCCATAAAAGCGGTGCTCAGTTGCACTATGACACATGGGAATGATTGTGAGTGATGTAGATAAGATTTGTCATTCCTACAATAGTTTGATATTTTGGTCACTAGATAAGTGAGACTGAGAAAAGCATGACCATGCACATGTGAATCAATATATGATGTTGAGTTCACACAAATCTCAAACAATCTACTCTAGTTCAAGGAACGTCGATCGAACGTCAAAGAGGATGACAATTCCATGTCTTGAGTTCAATCGATATCAGAGACAAAGGAACTATACAATCAGGAACTATAGGTATTCTCCAACTTTCTGAATTACTTGGGTAGCAATGATGTCTTGCTAGACACCACTCATTGTTTTTGATGTCATAAATTGGTTATGAATGTTCATTGCCAATGTAACTTGGAACCTATAGGGTCACACACATAGGATGCACTTCAAATAAGAGTTTATTCATGAATGTTATTTAACTTAATTACTAAATGTGTTTAGGTAATCAATTTAAACAACACTGATTGAAAATCGAATCACTAGACTCTGAACCGAGAGGTTCAAGTATTGAACCGATTGGTTGGAGTGTCAGGTCAATTAGACTAGACATTGGTTAAATAATGCCTAAACTAGAGTATGAACCATCCAGTTCGCTAAGTGAACCGACCAGTTCATGGTATGAACTTCCATTTCATGTAATGAACCACCTGATGGTCAATTTGATTGTATAAAGGATTGATGTTGATGTCATAATCTGCATAAATCATGCATTGAATATCAATGTGATTTAAAATAGGAAACATGCACAAACTGTCCAGTTCAGGGCACTAACCAACCATTTCATGCATGAACCGACTGGTTGGTGAGTGAACCAACCGATTCGTTATTTGTAGGTTCTGAAACGTTCATGAATAGCTATCTATTCAACTCCTAGATGGGTTTGGAACCCTAACCCTGACCCTTCTATAAATAGGGGGGTACCGAGGGCTTCCCACACACAACAATAAGTTCTGACAATTATTGTCTTCTCTGGTTGTGGTAACCAAGAGAACCCGAGCAAGTTCTACCCATCAAAGGGATGAATAATAAGAGAGAGATAATTGGGAGAGCAAGTTGATGCTAGCACATTGACTAGAAGGGACAAATCTTTCCTATTCATTCAACAAGAACAATAGGAGTTCCATATGGTCCTCTTGAACTACTCTAGAGGTGAGGAGGTTGTTTCCTGCTACTAGGAGGATGACGTCAACCACCGTTTGTGGTTCCATACTAGGAGGCTGATGACGACAGATGTCCAAGTGGAACTTGAAGAAAGCTGCATGCTACAATGAGATAATTGTCACTGGACTTGCTCCAGGACCAAGTATAACCTAGCAACCATCCTTCCTATCTCATAATTGTTGATGTGATTTACTGTCTTTAGGTAATATGGCATGTCAAATATTTATTTCCGCTACCATACCTGATATCATATTTCCTTACAGTGGTATCAAAGCCACATCAATTTACTATGTTTTAGAATTTAATTGATTTGATCAAATTTTAGTTTTATCATTTATTTATTGCATACAATGCAAATAATTAATCTAGATAAAGTGCATACATGAATAAATACCACAAATGATCCCAATACACACACACGCAAACACACACACACACACAGATATATATATATATATATATATATATATATATATATATATATAAAGTCAGGCTAGAATACACTCGAGTGTATTCAGTGCAGAATACACTCAAGTATGTTTTCATGATGCAATATCTTTTTCAAGAATCTAATCCCTTGATCTTCTGAAACATCTTGTGAATAGCTCATATATACAATTTGAGTGAATTTGGACATTTATAAGTCATGTTATGAAGACTACAAAAATTATGCATTTCAAATTAGTTTCGTGCGTCAATTTTGTTGCCCTCAGATGAGTGACTTACAATCATCCAAATGGGCTCTAAATTCTTGTGTAGCCTAATTATAGTATGGCAATGAAGATCAATGGCTTACATTTTATAAAAAAGTAGTCATGATATGCAAACACAACTTGAGTGTAGCATGCAATCCGTACACTCGAGTAAGGCTGTGAGGTTTTCTTAGCTCATATTGTGGATACCGAGGCAATAGATCCTAGTATCCAGGAGGTACCGGTGGTGCGACAATTTGAGGATGTCTTTCTTGAGGAATTTCCTAGCATTCCCCCTTCTAGAGAGATTGAGTTTGAGATCAATCTTGTTCCTTTAATACAACTCATAGCACAGTCAGCATACATAATGGCACCAATAGAGATGCAGGAGTTAAAGAAACAATTACAAGAATGGTTAAAGACGGGTTTTATCAGGCCGACCACTTCCCCTTGGGGTGCTCCAGTGTTGTTTGTTAAAAATAAGGATATTTCAATGAGGTTGTGTATAGACTACAAACAGTTGAACAAGGTGACAATAAAGAATAAGTATCCTTTGTCGAGGATTGATGATCTTTTTGATCAGTTGAGAGGTGCCACTGTGTTTTCAAAGATAGACCAGAGGTCAGGTTACCATCCATTGAGAATTAAGGCTGATGACATACCCAAGTCAGCTTTTAGGACTAGGTATGGTCATTAAGAGTTTGTGGTTATGCTGTTTGGGCTAACCAATGCACCTGCAACTTTTATGGATTTCATGAATAGGGTGTTTAGACCTTATCTTGATCAATATGTGGTTGTGTTCATAGATGATATCCTGATATACTCCAAGGATAGTCAACGACATGAGCAACACCTTCGCTAGGGATTGACTTTGTTCAGGCAACATCAATTATATGCTAAGTTTAGCAAGTGTGAATTCTGGTTATCTAAAGTGTCTTTTTTGGGCCATGTTATATCTACGAAAGGCATTTGTGTTGATCCCAAGAAAGTGGAATCTGTACTAGAATGGGAACAACCAAAGACACCGACAGAGATCCGTAGTTTCCTAGGTCTGGCAGGTTACTATAGGAGGATCATCAAAGACTTCAGTTCTATAGCGTTACCCCTAACTAGGTTAACCAGGAAGGATGTTCCTTTTGCTTGGAATGACAAGTGTCAACGTTCTTTCTAGCTTTTGAAAGAAAAGTTGACTAGTGCACAAGTGTTAGTACTGCCAGAGCAAGGAAAAGGCCATATTGTATTTTGTGATGCTTCAAAGAATGGGTTGGGATGTGTGTTGATGCATGATAAAAATGTGATTTCTTTTTCTTCGTGACAACTTAAGAAACATGAGGACAATTACCCAACACATGATCGGGAGATTGTAGTGGTGGTCCATGCCTTAAACATCTGGAGACACTATCTTTATGGAGAAAAGTGTTAGATCTTCAGTGACCACAAGAATCTATAGTATATCTTCTCAAAACAGGAGTTGAATATGAGGCAGAGGAGATGGATGGAGCTGATTAAGGATTATGATTGCACAATAGAATACCATCTAGGGAAATCTAATGTGATATCTAATGCATTGAGTAGAAAGTCATCTTTATTTTCAATGGTAGATAATGCATAATTAAATTCCTTGATGTGCCATAAAAGAGATATGCTAGTGTCTCTTCACCAGATGAATGTACAACTAGAAGTTTCCTTGATGGTAGGAGTGTTGGTACAGTTACAAGTGAAACCTACCTTGAGACAGAAGATTCATGATGCATAAAAGAATGATATTGTGATACACAATATGGTCAGGGATTGAAAGTGAAAAGTGTGATGGCTTTCATGAGGTAGATGACTGTACAATTTATTACCACAATAGGATAATAGTTCTTGATGTGGATGGGTTGAGGAAGATGGTACTTGAGGAGGCTCACTCCTCCATGTATGTAATGCATCCTGGAAGTACCAAGATGTACCAAAACTTAAAAGACATGTACTGGTGGCCAGGTCTAAAGCGTGATGTGGCAGAGTTCATTGCCAAATGTCTAGTTTGCCAGTAGGTGAAGGCTGAGTACTAGAAGCCTGTAGGGACATTACAACCCTTGCCAATACCACAGTAAAAATGGGATCATATTACTATGGACTTTGTGGTTGGTCTTCCTAGGACAACCAAAGGTCATGATTCCATATCAGTGATAGTAGACAGATTGACTAAGTCAACTCATTTTCTTCCAGTTAAGATGCCATTTACAGTAGAGAAATTGGCACAAATATATGTTGATGAGGTAGTCCGTCTGCATGGCATTCCAGTGATTATAGTTTCTGACAGAGGTCCACAGTTTACAAGTCATTTTTGGGAGCGTCTACATTCAACAATGGGAACACAACTAATATTGAGCACATCTTTTCATCCGCAGACTAATGACCATTCTGAAAGGACTATTTAGACTTTAGAGGATCTCTTGAGGGCATGTGTGCTGCAATTTCTTAGTAGTTGGGATGTACATCTGACTCTGATAGAGTTTGCATACAACAATATCTATCAAAGAAGCATAGGTATGGCTAGTTATGAGGCTCTGTATGGGAGACGATGTCGGTCTCCTCTTTTTTGGTATGAGATAGGTGAATATCAACTTTTGGGTCTTGAGCTAGTACAACAGACTACAGAAAAGATTAAAGTGATACAACAACAGTTGAAAGCATCGCATGACAGGAAGAAATCTTATGCATATAATCGACATAGACCACTTGAGTTCCAAGTGGGAGACGTAGTATATATTAAGGTTTCTCCTTGGAAATGTGTGCTGAGGTTTGGAAAGAAGGGTAAGTTGGCTCCTAGATTTATGGGACCATACCCTATCCTAGCTCGTATGGGAAAGGTAGCATATAAGTTGGAGATACCACCAGAGGTACATAGATTACATAATGTCTTTCACATATCTATGTTGAGGAAATGCCATCCAGATACTGACTAGACAATCCAACCAGTAGAGGTTGAGTTAGATGAGGATATCTCCTATGTTGAGGGTCCTGTGTTGATCCGGGATAGAAGGGTGAAAAAGCTGAAGAGAAAAGATATAATACTAGTGAAAGTTTTGTGGAAACACTACGGAATAGAGGAAGCCACATGGGAACTATAGAATGAGATGCGAAGAAAATACCCATCTCTTTTTGTGTTGGATTTCAGGGTGAAATCCTTGTTAGGGGTTTATAGTTGTAAGGCCCTTGAACTTGCTTAATGAGTTGAATGAGCTTAATTACCATAATTGAATACTTATAACCCTAATATAACCTTTTGATATGTTTTGAAATCATAATACAAGCTTAAGTTTTAAATTTGGTCCAAGTTGGACATTGTTCGAACAAGTTATGTAATTTTCTGTACATTTTGGACTTTTCTACAATTTACCCAATTGAGCGGTTTCCTTTGAAATTTATCACATACATTATGTTCCATAGATGTTATATTATCATTATTGAGATTTTTGAGCCATGGGGCTCCTTGTTGAGCCATGATTTGAAGGTGTTTTCATCAAGGGTATTTTAGGGTTTACCCCTTCATGGATGAGCTACCTTTAGTAGCTATCAACTAAGGAATTATGTGATTGGCTGGGAAATTTGACAAAAGAAAGCTAATCAGATCTATATAGATAGTGGGAGAGCTTCTTGTGTGTGTGCTTATATATTATTAATAATTTAAAGCCATGGACACTTGGATAGATACTAGAACTTCAACTTTTTCTTTTTTGCTTTATCTTAAAGTTCATATACTTATCCCCAAGCACCAAAATGAGACACTTTCTCTGCAAAAGTTCCCTCCTTATCCCACACTCGTTCTCCCTCTGTTCAGCTGTGAATTTTTCTGCCCAAGGAAGAAGAAAGTGGGGATCTTCTTGGAGAAAGGATCTAACGTTGAAATTGACTTCATTTAGGGGTTCCTGAAGCTCCTTCCTAGTGATATTGAACTAAATGTGTAAGTATTACCTTATTTACTCCATTTATTTATTTGATATTCTTCCTCCTATATCTCTCCATGTCAAAATCTTGCTGTTCCGTGGTGAAAATGACTCTAGAACTAAAAAATCCTTCGTTCTTGTTTCTATTTCCAGGGTTTTGCTTCTTTGTGGAGAGAAGTACCTATTTGGCCAAGTTCAGATCTGAATCTAGCAATTCCTTACCTTATTTGCTCAAGATTCTTGTTGTTTGATATCTGAACTACTCTATAGAGGCGAGTTATATAACATTATTAACTTATATTGCTTATTAGAAGCTTGTTAGTTCATGTTTATGCTGGAATGTGATGATCTAAGCATAGAGAAACCATGCTTGTTTAGAATTACGAATTTTTGTGGTGTTACCTATTTTTTTCTAGTTCTATATGAACTTTTAAACATGTGTACAACCTTTATAAGGTGTAACATGGTCTGGGACAGGTTTATAGCATCAACCTATGGTGCTAAGCACAAAATAATTGATGGTTCAAATTAGGATTTTCAAGCTATTTCCTTCTCTATCACACAACCGATGCACATACCATTCAACAAACAATGGCGTTGCTATCTTGACAACTGATGTTCATGATCGAGGGTGTCAAATGTATGGTGACAACCTATCGTCGCCCCCTTAGGTTAGGTTTTGGCTCAATTAGATGTTTAATTATCATCCACTAAGTATTCTAATGATGTTATCAATCGATGATGATATTGGCTTAATATCTGATGGTGTTAACTGAATGTATTATTGATCTAGCAACCAATGGTGACCTAATGATCATATTTAATGGTGGATCGGGTAATAATCATATATGATGAATTAGGAATGTAATTGTAGATTTGACTAAACCTTAAACCAATGGTTCCTTGGTTCAATTGATTTAATGGTCAGACTTATACTGCAATTGATATATAACCTTGAACAATGAACCAGATCCAATAAATAATATTGGATGGTTTAACATCCAATGGATTAGAATAAATCACATGGTATTATATGTGGGTCCTAGTGATGATAATTTGATGGTTCAATACCATTAATTTGTAGCTTTACCTTTGCCATTATATAGTTATATTTGATAAATCACTATAATAAGTGGATGCATAACTCCCATGTGATCTAGCTTGTTATACCCAACCTTAATGTAATTATATGATGTTGATTGGTTATAATCATACCTCTTGAATGATTAATGTGATAATGAATTACACTCTTCTTGTGTTGAAACCACAATGTAGTACTATTTGAACATCATAGTGCCTTGCCATGTTAATATCTATGGACATACATCTGCTAATGATCTTTTGAGCCTTATTTAAGGCATTGAATTATGATGATAACCTTACTATGAATAATTTGATGGTCTTAACAACCTTAGGGCATGTTTGAAGCCATGATTGAGGTGAAATCCTCTTCATATTCCAATAAGGGTTAAAACCCTGGAACTTATGATAAGATATTGGTATCTTGTAATAGTACAATGACAAGTGTGGTCCATTAATTTGCAATGAATGATAGAATGTGGTAATGTGATTAAGATTTATATCTCAAATGTTTTATATCCGTTGAAGTTGTTATACATATACTCTTGTTAGAAAAGAATTAGGGGTTGAATGTCCACTTGTATGATAAAGCCTTAATGCATTCAATTGGCAGTAATTAATCAAGTGTAACGTTAATCATGTAGAGCCATGTGCCTTAGAGCCATCTTCAGTGTCAGAACTTACTAGATGGTGAAATGAGTATTCACAAGGGAAACCTGGAGAGCATACTATTAAGTATGTGGGGGTGGCAAGTTGAGGATATATCCTTGTCATCCACAATTAAAGGTTATGGAGGGCGGCTATGGTCATGCCTCTGACATTTGATGTGATTGAGGATAGCTATGGTTGTACCTCAGATTAGAGGGTTTTGTATACCCTGTTTTCTAGTGTTGTAACTTGTACCAAGTACAAACTAGTTGTTATCAGTTGACTATATGTCACTGTTGGAAGTTTGACTAGTATGTCACTGCAATTTACTCGTACTGACCGAGGGGAAGAGATCTTAGGATACTGGCACTCATAAATCTTGTGCGGAACTGAATAGAACTTCACAGTGGTCAGTTGGATTTTGAGTGGTACGACTCAAACTCCCCAGGGCATAATAATAAAAGATATAATACTAGCCGTGTAGTATAATTGCTAGGGTTTTATACGTATCGCATTGGTTGATTAACCCTTATCTTGTCTTTACATTATATAGTTCTTACATGATGCATACTTATGAAAATTGTGTACTTCTACTTGATGCTACAACTTATTTTCTTAACTTCTTAGTATGCTTAAACTGTTCAATCTGTTCATATTGCTTATTCAATATTCTAACTACTCAATGTATTTATTGTTAATTAATATGTTATAATCAATATATGTTAGAGAGAGTTATGTCTTACTGGGACTGGGTCTCACCCGTAGGTCACCACATATTTTTTAGGTGGTCACGGGCAACGAGGTCGAGGTCACGCTGTGGAAGAGAACCAATCCGGTGATCAATAGATTCAGAAGGTTGGTTAGTTGTAGATGTTAGTACTAGAGTCCTAGTATCATCCTTGTACTCTCAGGTCTGGGTATGGGATGTGTTTTCAAGATGATATACTCATATTGACACAAGATTTTGGTGGTATGCCAATGTTTGTAAATATATGGAATGTACATGTGAAATATCTTTTACATGTAGGATGTGACTAAGGTCTTTGGACCCATATCTAAATACTTGTTACAATAAATGAGAATGGAATGATGGACATTTTGTTAATTTTCTAGAGTATATTTACATGGTTGAAATTGGTTTTAATTATCCCACATTTTGACTATGTGATTAATTAGTAGTTGATCATGTTTTGTGTTTTGAGTAATCGTGTTTAGTGTGATGGGGTGTCACAGTTAAGTTGGTATCAGAGCTCTAGGTTTACTGAGTCTACAGGGACATAAGACTTAGGTTTGAGTCTGTTCTTATGTATCCATCATATATGACCATAGTTTATGCATATGCAGATATGTCTAGAGGACATGAAGAACACGTTGAGAGTAGCTATGTTGCACCAGGAGGAGGTGCAGGTAGGTAGGCACACAATAAGAGAGTGCCAGAAGCAGGGCCAGAGCAGCCCACAATGACTCATCTAGACCCGACAATGATGGACAATCTTGAGTTTTAGTTTATGTTTAGATAGATGATGGCCACAATTACACATATCGTTGACAGAGCGCCAACACCTCAAGCTAGGGCAACCGCCTCTAATGTGGAGTCCCAAGGTGTCGGAAAGACATTTAAACATCTTAGATGTGTTGGGGCGATTGAATATGTAGGAAGTTCTGATCCAGCAGACGCTGACATGTGGTTGACTGAGCTAGAAAAGGCATTCAAAATCCTAAACATCGCTGAAGAAGACAAAGTTAAGCATGTAATATACTTGTTGAAGGGTAGTGTTGGCCATTGGTGGGCCTTAGAAGAGGAGAAAATGCCAGGAGTTGTGATAGGATGGGAGGAGTTTCAGAGGAAATTTGTTAGTTGATATTTTCTAGAGACCTACTTAGATGAGAAAATCTCTCAGTTCTAGAAGATTCGTCAGGGAGCTATGACTATCAGTGAGTATGAATCAAAGTTTATGGAACTTTTGAGGTTCTGCCCGCACATGGCAGAAACAGACAAGGAAAGGATCTAGAGATTTGACAAGGGTCTGAGTACAAAGTTGACTTCTACATCATCAGCCTTGGAGAACAGGGAAAGGTTTTCCACCTTTATGGATTATGTTAGGAGGATTGAGAGGCCTTCCATTGAGAAGCGTGAAGCTAATGCTAAGAAGCCACCTATGTAGTTTCAAGGGAAATCATCAGGAGGCTTTAAGAAGCAAAGGTTTTTCCCACCGCCGTCACAACCCAGGGTAACCTTTAGTGAACCAAGATCACATGCACCATCAGAGTGGACCCCGAGTTGGGGTAGATGTCATAGTTTTTTGCCAATGGGAGCCTGCAATACCTCATCGGTTTCAGTGACATGGCAATTTAGGCCATATCAGGACACCAAAACATGTTACAAGTGTGGGTGAGTGGGGAATACAAGACCTTATTGCCCTATGAAAGATGAGGAGGTGACTCAGCAGCCAATGCAAAGTCAACAAGGTCCACAACAATGAAAATTTAGTAGTGGTAGTGGAAGAGGATGTGGTCAGGCATCCCAGACAAGAAAGCAGAGGATGTGGATGACAACAGGAGACAACAAGGTTGTATGCCATGACCCCGTCGAAAGCAGTGGTCAATCCACGAGTCGTGACAGGTCAGATTGAGTTATTTCATTATGATTTGTCTGCTTCTTATTTCGTATCTGTATTAGTAGACCCAGCTGTGACACACTCTTTTATCACTAGAGAGGTGATAGATAGTCGTTATCTACCTATTAGTCATAGATCTGATAGCCTGTGGCTAGAGACTCCTTTGGTTGATTCCACTAAGTTGTAGGAAGTGTGTCCTTCTTGTGTTCTTTCTTTTTTTGGACACAACATTCAAGTTGATCTTTTACCACTTGACATGCATGGTTTTGATGTAATCCTAGGAGTGGATACCTTGGAAAAATACAAGGTAGTCTTGGACTGTAGTACTAAGGTGGCGACGTTCCATGATGAAGATGTACAATGGATTTTTGAGGGTGATAGGAAGATTCTTCCTACATGTTTAATGTCATCTATGACAGCTGAGCGGTTGATGAGACAAGGATGTGAGGCTTTCTTAGCTCATATTATGGATACCAAGGCAGTAGTTCATAGTATAGGTATCAGTGGTGTGAGAATTTGAGGTTGTCTTTCCTATGGAATTTCCTAGCATTCCCCCTCCTAGAGAGATTGAGTTTGAGATCAATCTTGTTCCTAGAACACAACTCATAGCACAATCAGCATACATAATGGCACCAGTAGATATACAGGAGTTAAAGAAACAACTACAAGAATTGTTAGAGAAGGGTTTCATCAGGCCGAACACTTCCCCTTGGGGTGCTCCCATGTTGTTTGTTAAAAAGAAAGATGGTTCAATGAGATTGTGTATAGATTACAAACTATTGAACAAGGTGACAATAAAGAATAAGTATCCTTTGCTGAGGATTGATGATCTTTTTGATCGGTTGAGAGGTGCCACAGTGTTTTCAAAGATAGACCCAAGTTCAGGTTACCATCAGTAGAGAATTAAGGCTGATGACATACTCAAGTCAGATTTTAGATCTAGGTATGGTCATTATGAGTTTGTGGTTATGCCGTTTGGGCTAACCAATGCACCTGCAACTTTTATTGATCTTATGAATTGGGTGTTTAGACCTTATCTTGATCAGTATGTGGTTGTGTTCATAGATGATATCCTGATATACTCCAAGGATAGTCAACAGAATGAGCAACACCTTCACTAGGCATTCACTTTGTTGAGGCAACATCAATTATATGCTAAGTTCAACAAGTGTGAATTCTGGTTATCTAAAGTTTCTTTTCTGAGCCATGTTATATCTACAAAAGGTGTTTGTGTTGATCCCAAGAAAGTGGAATCTGTACTAGAATGGGAACAACCAAAGACACCGATAGAGATCCGTAGTTTCCTAGGTATGGCAGGTTACTACTGGAGGTTCATCAAAGACTTCAATTCTATAGCGTTACCCCTAACTAGGTTAACCAGGAAGGATGTTCCTTTTGCTTGGAATGACAAGTGTCAACGTTCTTTCCAGCTTTTGAAAAAGAAGTTGACTAGTGCACCAGTGTTAGTACTGGCATAGAAAGGAAAATGCTATATTGTCTTTTGTGATGCTTCAAATAATGGATTGGGATGCGTGTTGATGTAGGATAAAAATATGATTTCTTTTGCTTCGCGACAGCTTAAGAAACATGAGGAAAATTATCCAACACATGATCTGGAGCTTGCAGCGGTTGTCCATGCCTTAAAGATCTAGAGACACTATCTTTATGGAGAAAAGTGTCTGATCTTCACTAACCACAAGAATCTATAGTATATCTTCTCAAATAGGAGTTGAATATGAGGCAGAGGAGATGGGTGGAGCTGATTAAGGATTATGATTGCACAATAGATTACCATCCAGGGAAAGCTAATGTGGTAGCTGATGCATTGAGTAGAAAGTCATCTTCATCTTCAGTGGTAGATAATGCACAATTAAATTCCTTGATGTGCCATAAGAGATATATGCTAGTGTCTCTTTGCCAGATGAATGTACAACTATAAGTTTCCTTGCTGGCAGGATTGTTGGCACAGTTACAAGTGAAACCTACCTTGAGATAGTAGATTCATGATGTACAACAGAATGATATTGTGATACATAATATCCGATCAGGAATTGGCAGTGAAAAGTGTGATGGCTTTAATGCGGCAGATGATGGTACAATTTGTTACCACAATAGGACAGTAGTTCCTGATGTGGATGGGTTGAGGAAGATGGGACTTGAGGAGGCTCACTCCTCCATGTATGCAATGCATCCTAGAAGTACCAAGATGTACCAAAACTTGAAAGACATGTATTGGTGGCCAGGTCTAAAGCGTGATGTGGCACAGTTCATTGCCAAATGTCCAGTTTGTCAGCATGTGAAGGCTGAGAACCAGAAGCCTGTAGGGACATTACAACCCTTGCCAATACCACAGTGGAAATGAGATCATATTACTATGGAATTTGTGGTTGGTCTTCCTAGGACAACCAAGGGTCATGATTCCATATGGGTGATAGTAGACAGATTGACTAAGTCAGCTCATTTTCTGCCAGTTAAGATGACGTTTATAGTAGAGAAATTGGCACAAATATATGTTGATGAGGTAGTCTGTCTACATGGCATTCCAGTGACTATAGTTTTTGACAGAGGTCCACAATTTACAAGTCATTTTTGGGAGCGTCTACATTTAGCAATGGGAACACAACTGAGATTCATCACATCTTTTCATCCGTAGACTGATGGCCATTCTAAAAGGACTATTCAGACTTTAGAGGATCTCTTGAGGGCATGTGTGTTACAATTTCTTAGTAGTTGGGATGTACATACAACTCTGATAGAGTTTGCGTACAACAATAACGATCGAAGAAGCATAGGTAACCCGGCCAGCGTAGCTCATGTGGTAGGCATGGTGTCCCCCTCCGGGGGGAACCCGGGTTTGAGACCCATGCTAAGTGCTGTATTTACCGTCCGCCAGCTATTCGGGCTATGGCTGGGCAAAGGACGCGGGGGCAGCCTGTAAAGGTTGTCATAATCCTTTAATAAGCATAGGTATGGCTCCTTATGAGTCTCTGTATGGGAGATGATGTCAGTCTTCTCTTTGCTGGTATGAGATAGGTGAATATCAACTTTTGGTTCCTGAGCTAGTACAAAAGACTACAGAAAAGATTAAAGTGATACAACAACAGTTGAAAGCATCACAAGATAGACAGAAATCTTATGTAGATAATCGATGTAGACCACTTGAATTCCAAGTATGAGACAGAGTATATCTTAAGATTTCTCCTTGGAAAGGTGTACTGAGGTTTGGAATGAAGGGTAAGTTGGCTCCTAGATTTATGGGACCATACCCTATCCTAGCTCATGTTGGAAAGGTAGCATATAAGTTGGAGCTACCACCAGAGCTATATAGATTGCATAATGTCTTTCACATCTCATTGTTGAAGAAATGCCATCCAGATACTGACCAACAATCCAACCAGTAGAGGTTGAGTTAGATGATGATATCTCCTATGTTGAGGGTCATGTGTTGATCCTGGATAGAAGGGTGAAAAAACTGAAGAGAAAAGATATAATACTAGTGAAAGTTTGTGGAATCACTATGGCATAGAGGAAGCCACATGGAAAGTAGATAATGAGATGCATAGAAAATACCCATCTCTTTTTGCATAGGATTTTAGGGCAAAATCCTTGTTAGGGGTTTATAGTTGTAAGTCCCCTAAACTTACTTAATGAGTTGAATGAGCTGCATTACCACAATTTAATGCTTATATCCCTAATATAACCTTTTTATATGTTTTGAAATCATAATACAAGCTTAATTTTCAAATTTGGTCCAATTTGGACACAGTTCAAGCAAGTTATGCAATTTTCTGTACATTTTGAACTTTTCTGCAATTTACCCAATTGAGGGGTTTTCTTTGCTATTTATCACATACATTATGTTTCTTAGATGTTATATTATTATTATTGAGAAGTTTGAGCCATGGGGATCTTAATTGAGCCATGATTTGAAGGTGTTTTCATCAAGGGTATTTTAGGGTTTACCCCTTCATGGATGAGCTACCTTTAGTAGCTCTCAACTAAGGAATTATGTGATTGGCTGGAAAATTCAACAAAGGAAATCTAAGAAGGTATATACAGATAGTGGCAGATCTTCTTGTGTGTGTGCTTGTATATTCTTAATAATTTAAAGCCATGAACACTTGGATATATACTAGAACTTCAACCTTTTCTTTTTTGCTTTATCTTAAAGTTCATATACTTATCCCCAAGCACCAAAACTAGCCACTTTCTCTCCAATAGTTCCCTACTTCTCCCACCCTCGTCCTCCCTCTGTTCAGCTGTGAATTTTGCTGCCCAAGGAAGAAGAAAGTGGGGATCTTCTTGGAGAAAGGATCTAAGGTTGAAATTGACTTCATTTAGGGGTTCCTAAAGCTCCTTCCTAGTGATATTGACCTAAAATTGTAAGTATTACCTTATTTACTCCGTTTATTTTTTTGATCTTATTCCTCCTATATCTCTCCAGGTTGGAACCCTATTGTTCCATGGTGAAAATGACTCTAGAACTCAAAAATCCTTCCTTCTTGTTTCTTTTTCTAGGGTTTTGCTTCTTTGTGGAGAGAAGTGCCTATTTGGTAAAGTTCAGATCTGAATCTAGGGATTCCTTGCCTTATTTGCTTGAGATTATTTCTGTTTGATATCTTACCTACTCTATAGAGGTGAGTTATATAACATTCTTCACTTATATAGCTTATTAGAAGCTTGTTAGTTCATGTTTATGATTGAATGTGATGATCTAAGCATAGAGAAACCATGCTTGTTTAGAATTATAAATTTTGCGGTGTTCCATGTTTTGTTCCAGTTCTGTATGAACTTGTAAACATGTGTACAACCTTTCTAAGGTGTAACATGATCTGGTACAAGTTGATAGCATCAACCTATGGTGCTAAGCACAAAATAATTGATGGTTCAAATTAGGGTTTTCAAGCTATTTCCTTCTCTATCACACAATCGATGGACATACCATTCAACAACCAATGGTGTTACTATCTTGGCAACTGATGCTCATGATAAAGCGTGTCAAATATATGGTCACAACCTATGGTCACCCCCTTAGGTTAGGTTTTGTCTCAATTAGATGTTTAATTATCATCCACTAAGTATTCTACTGATGTTATCAATAGATGATGATATTGGCTTAATATCTGATGGTGTTAACTGAATGTATTATTGATCTAGAAACCAATGGTGACCTAATGATAAAAATTAATAGTGGATCTGGTAATCACCATATATGATGAATTAGGAATTTAATTGTAGATTTTGACTAAACCTTAAACCAATGGTTCCTTGGTTCAAATGATTTAATGGTAAGACTTATACTGCAATTGATAACCTTGAACAATGAACCTGATCCAATGACTAATACTAGATGGTTTAACATCCAATGGATTAAAATAAATCACATGGTATTATATGTGGGTCCTAGTGATGATAATTCTATGGTTCAATACCATTAATTTGTAGCATTATAGTTATATTCGATAAATCACTATAATAAGTGGATGCGTAACTCCAATGTGATCTAGCTTGTTATACCCAACCTTAATGTAATTATATGATGTTGATTGGTTATAATCATACCTCTTGAAATATTAATGTGATTATGAATTACACTCTTCTTGTGTTGAAACCACAATGTAGTACTATTTGAATATCATAGTGCCTTGCCATGTTAATATCTATGGACATACATGTGCTAATGATCTTTTGACCCTTGTTTAAGGCATGTAATGATGATGATAACCTTAGTATGAATAATATGATGGTCTTAACGACCTTTGGACATGTTTGAAGCCATGATTGAGGTGAAATCATCTTCACATTCCAATAAGGGTTAAAACCCTGGAACTTATGATAAGATATTGGTATCTTGTAATAGTACGATGATAAGTGTGGTCCATTAATTTGCAATGAATGATAGAATGTTGTAATGTGATTAAGATTTATATCTCAAATGTTTTATATCCTTTGAATTGGTTATACATATGCTCTTGATAGGAAAAAATTAGGGTTTGAATGTCCACTTGTATGATAAAGCCTTAATGCATTCAATTGGAAGTAATTAATCAAGTGTAACCTTAATCATGTAGAGCCCTATGCCATAGAGCCATCCTCAGTGTCAGAACTTACTGGATGGTGAAAAAAGTATTTCCAAGGGAAACTCGGATCACATACTGTTGAGTATGTGGGGGTGGCAATTTGAGGATATATCTTTGTCATCCACAATTGCAGGTTATGGAGGACGGCTATGGTCATGCCTCTGACATTTGATGTGATTGAGGACGGCTGTGGTTTTACCTTAGATTAGTGGGTTTTGTATACCCTGTTCTAGTGTCGTAACTTGTACCAAGTACGAACTAGTTGTTATCAGTTGACTATATGTCAATGTTGGCAGTTTGACTAGTATGTCACTATAGTTTACTCGTACTGACCGAGGGGAAGAGATCTTAGGATACCGACACTCCTAGATCTTATACGGAACTGAATAACAACTAGCAGTGGTCAGTTGGATTTTGAGTGGTAAGACTCAAACTCCCCATGGCATAATAATAAAAGATATAATAACATCAGTATAGTGTAATTACTAGGGTTTAATACATACCACATTCGTTGATTAACCCTTGTCTTGTCTGTACATTACATAGTTCTTACATGATGTAGACTTATAAAAATTGTGTACTTCAACTTGATGTTACAACTTATTTGCTTAACTGCTTAGTATGCTTAAAGTATTCAATCTGTTCATATTGCTTATTCAATATCCTAACTGCTCAATGTATTTACTGTTAATTAATATGTTATAATCAATATATGTTGGAGAGAGTTAAATCTCTCACTGGGACTGGGTCTCACCCGTGGGTTACCACATATTTTTTAGGTGGTCGCGAGCAATGAGGTCGAGGTCATGCTATGGAAAAGAACTAATCTGGTGATCAATAGATTCAGAAGGTTGGTTAGTTGTAGATGTTATTATTAGAGTCCTAGTGTCATCCCTGTACTCTCAAGTCTAGGTGTGGGACGTATTTTCTAGATGATATACTCATATCAACACGAGATTTTGGTGGTATGCCAATGTTTGTAAATATATGGCATGTACATGTGAAATATCTTTTATATGCATGATGTGACTGAGGTCTTTGGACCCATATCTAAATAATTGTTACAGTTAATGATAATGGAATGATGGACTTTTTGTAAATGTTCTAGGGTATATTTACATGGTTGGAATTGGTTTTAATTATCCCACATTTTTGACTATGTGATTAATTAGTAGTTGATCATGTTTTGTGTTTTGAGTAATCTTATTTAGCGTGATGAGGTGTCATAGTTAAGTTGGTATCAGAGCTCTAGGTTTACTGAGTCTACTGGGACATAGGACTTAGGTTTGAGTCTATTCTTATGTATCCATCATATCTAATCATAGTTTATGCTTATGCAGATATGTCTGAAGGACATGAAGAACACATTGAGAGTAGCTATGTTGCACCAGGAGGAGGTGTAGGGAGGTAGGCACGTGATGAGAGAGTGCTAGAAGCAGGGCCAAAGTAGCCCATAATGCCTCATCTAGACCCAACAATGATGGCCAATCCTGAGTTTTAGTCTATGTTTAGACAGATGATGGCCAGAATTACACATATCATTGACAGAGCCCCAACACCTCAAGCTAGGGCAGCCGCCTCTAATGTGGAGTCCCAAACTGTCGGGAAGACATTTGAACGTCTTAGACGTGTTGCGGTGTTTGAATATGTAGGTACTTCTGATCCAGTAGACACTGACATGTGCTTGACTGAGTTGGAAAAGGCGTTCAAAATCCTAAACATCACTGAAGAAGACAAAGTTAAGCATGCAGTATACTTGTTGAAGGGTAGTGCTGGCCATTGGTGGGCCATAGAAGAAGAGAAAAGGCCAGGAGTTGTGATAGGATGGGAGGATTTTTAGAGGGAATTTGTTATTCAATATGTTCTAGAGACCTACCTAGATGAGAAAATCTCTCAGTTCAAGAAGATTCGTTAGGGAGCTATGACTATCAATGAGTATGAATCAAAGTTTATGGAACTTTTGAATTCTTCCTGCACATGGCAACAACGAAAATGGAAAGGATCCAGAGATTTGAGAAGGGTCTGAGTACGGAGTTGACTACTACAACATCAACCTTGGAGAACATGGAAAGGTTTTCCACCTTTGTGGAATCTGTCAGGAGGATAGAGAGGTCTTCCATAGGGAAGCGTGAAGCTAATGCTAAGAAGAGACCTATGCAGTTTCAAGGGCACAACCCATCCACATCAGGAACTATTGTCCTATTGTGGTAACAAATTGTACCATCATCTTCCTCATGAAAGCCATCACACTTTTCACTGCCAATCCCTGATCAGATATTATGTATGATAGTCACATTCTGTTGTGCATCACGAATCTACTATCTCAAGGTAGGTTTCACTTGTAACTGTGCCAACAATTCTGCCAGCAAGGAAACTTCTAGCTGTACATTCATCTGGCAAAGAGACACTAGCATATCTCTCTTATGGCGCATCAAGGAATTTAATTGTGCATTATCTACCATTGAAGATGAATATGCCTTTCTACTCAATGCATCAACTACCACATTAGCTTTCCCTGGATGGTAATCTATTGTGAAATCATAATCCTTAATCAACTCCATCTATCTCCTCTTCCTCATATTCATCTCCTATTTTGAGAAGATATACTGTAGATTCTTGTGGTCAGTGAAGATCTGACACTTTTCTCCATAAAGATAGTGTCTCCATATCTTTAAGGCATGGACCACCGTTGCAAGCTCCAGATCATGTGTTGGGTAATTGTCCTCATGTTTCTTAAGCTGTTGCAAAGCAAAAGAAATCACATTTTTATCCTGAATCAACACGAATCCCAGCCCATTCTTTGAAGCATCACAAAAGACAATATAGCCTTTTCCTTGCTTTGGCAGTACTAGCACTGGTGCACTAGTCAACTTTTCTTTCAAAAGTTGGAAAGAACGTTGACACTTGTCATTCCAAGCAAAAGGAACATCCTTCCTGGTTAACCTAGTTAGGGGTAACACTATAGAACTGAAGTCTTTTATGAACCTCATGTAGTAACATTCCAGACCTAGGAAACTACAGATCTTTGTCAGTGTCTTTGGTTGTTCCCATTCTAGTACAGATTCCACTTTCTTGGGATCAACACAAAAGCCTTTTGTAGATATAACATGGCCCAGAAAAGACACTTTAGATAACCATAATTCACAACTTGTTGAACTTAGCATATAATTAATGTTGCCTCAATAAAGTCAATGCCTAGAGAAGGTGTTGCTCATGATGGTGACTATCCTTGGAGTATATCAAGATATCATCTATTAACACTACCACATACTAATCAAGATATGGTCTAAACACTCTATTCATCAGATCCATAAAAGCTACAGGTGCATTGGTTAGCCCAAACGACATAACCACAAACTCATAATCACCATACCTAGTCCTAAAAGTTGACTTGGGTATGTCATCAGCCTTAATTCTCAACTGATGGTAACCTAACCTCAAGTCTATCTTTGAAAACACAGTGGCACCTCTCAACTGATCGAAAAGCTCATTGATTTTCGGCAAAGGATACTTATTCATTATTGTCACCTTGTTCAACTATCTGTAGTCTATACACAACCTCATTGAACCATCCTTCTTTTTAACAAACAACATGGTAGTACCCCAAGGGGAAGTGCTCGACCTGATAAAACCCTTCTCCAACAATTCTTATAACTGTTTCTTTAACTCCTGCATCTCTGCTGGTGCCATTATGTATGTTGACTGTGCTATGAGTTGAGTTCCAAGAATAAGATTGATCTCAAACTCAATTTCTTTAGAAGGGGGAATGCTAGGAAATTCCTCAGGAAAGACATCCTCAAATTCTGGCACCACTGGTACCTCCTAGATACTAGGACCTACTGCCTTGGTATCTACAACATGAGCTAAGAAAGTCTCACATCCTTGTCTCATCAACCGCTCAACTGTCATAGCTAACATCAAACATGTTGGAAGAATCTTCCTATCATGCTGAAAAATCCACTATACACCTTCATCATGGAACATTGCCACCTTAGTAATATAGTCCAAGACTACCTTGTATTTTTCTAAGGTATCCATTCCTTGGATTACATCAAAACTATGCATGTCAAGTGGCAAAAGATCCACTTGAATGTTGTGTCCAGAAAAAGTAAGAACACAAGAAGGACACACTTCCCGCAACTTAGTGGAATCAACCAAAGGAGTCTCTAGTCGCAGGCTATCAGATCTATGACTAACAGGTAGATAATAACTATCTATCACCTCTCTAGTGATAAAAGAGTGTGTCACACCTCGGTTTACTAACACAGATACAAAACAAGAAGCACACAAATTAGAATGAAATAACTCCATCTGACCTGTCACAACTTATGGATTGACCACTACTTCTGGCTGGGTCATGGCATAGGACCTTGCTTTTGCCTGCTACCGTCCACGTCCTCTGCTTGGTTGTCCAGAGGATCATGTCTAGGATGCCTGACCACATCCTCTTCCACTACCACTATTAAACTGTCATTTTTATGGACCTTGTTGACTTTCCCTTGGCTGCTGAGTCACCTCCTAATCTTTCATAGAAAATAAGGTCTTGTATGCCCCACTCGCCCACACTGGTAACATGTTCTGGTGTCCTGATATGGCCTAAACAGCCATGTCACTGAAACCGATGAGGTACTGCGGGCTTCCCTTGGCGGAAAACTTTGACCTCTACCCTGACTCGGGGTCCACTGTGATGGTGCATGTGATCTTGGTTCATTGAAGGTTGACCTTGGTTGCAACGGCAGTGCAAAAAATCTTGGCTTCTTAAAGCCTCCAGAAGATGGTACTTGAGGAGGCTCACTCCTCCATGTATGCAATGCATCATAGAAGTACCAAGATGTACTAAAACTTAAATGACATGTATTGGTGGCAAGGTTTAAAGCATGATGTGGTAGAGTTCATTGCCAAATGTCCAATTTGTCAGCAGGTGAAGGTTCAACACCAGAAGCCTGTAGGGACATTACAACCCTTACCAATACCACAGTGGAAATGGGATCATAATACTATGGAATTTTTGGTTGGTCTTCCTAGGACAGCCAAGGGTCATGATTCATATGGGTGATAGTAGACAAATTGACCAAGTAATCACATTTTCTGACAGTTAAGACAACATTTATAGCAGAGAAATTGGCACAAATATATGTTGATGAGGTAGTCTGTCTGCATGGCATTCTAGTGACTATAGTTTCTGACAAAGGTACACAGTTTACAAGTCATTTTTGGGAGCGTCTACATTCAGTAATGGGAACACAGTTGAGATTCAGCACAACTTTTCATCTACAGACTGATGGCCATTTTGAAAGGACTATTCAGACTTTAAAGGATCTCTCGAGGGCATGTGTGCTACAATTTCTTGGTAGTTGGGATGTACATCTGACTCTGATAGAGTTTGCATACAAGAATAGCTATCAAAGAAGCATAGGTATAGCTCCTTATGAGTCTTTGTATGGGAGATGATGTTAGTCTCCTCTCTGCTGGTATGAGACAGGTGAATATAAACTTTGGGGTCCTGAGCTAGTACAACAGACTATAGAAAAGATTAAAGTGATACAACAAGAGTTGAAAGCATCACAAGACAGGAAAAAATCTTATGCAGATAATTGACGTAGACCACTTGAGTTCCAAGTGGGATACAAAGTATATCTTAAGGTTTCTCCTTGGAAAGGTGTGCTGAGGTTTGGAAAGAAGGGTAAGTTGGCTCCTAGATTTATGAGACCATACCCTGTCCTAGCTCGTGTTGGAAAGGTAGCATATAAGTTGGAGATACCACCAGAGCTACATAGATTGTATAATGTATTTCAAATCTCTATGTTGAGGAAATGCCATCCAGATACTGACCAGACAATCCAACTAGTAGAGGTTGAGTTAGATGAGGATATCTCCTATGTTGAGGGTCCTGTGTTGATCCTGGATAGAAGGGTGAAAAAGCTAAAGAGAAAAGATATAATACTAGTGAAAGTTTTGTAGAATCACTATGGCATAGAGGAAGCCACATGGTAACTAGAGAATGATATGTGTAGAAAATACCCATCTCTTTTTGCGTAGGATTTCTGGGAAAAATCCTTGTTAGGGGTTTATAGTTGTAAGGCCCCTGAACTTGCTTAATGAGTTGAATGAGCTTAATTACCATAATTTAATGCTTATAACCCTATTATAACCATTTGATATGTTTTGAAATCATAATACAAGCTTAAGTTTCAAATTTGGTCCAATTTGGACACTGTTCGGGCAAGTTATGCAAATTTCTGTACATTTTGGACTTTTCTACAATTTACCCAATTGAGGGGTTTTCTTTGCAATTTATCACATACATTATGTTCCTTAGATGTTATATTATCATTCCTGATATTTTTGAGCCATGTGGCTCCTAGTTGAGTCATGATTTGAAGGTGTTTTCATCAAGGGTATTTTAGGGTTTACCCTTCATGGATGAGCTACCTTTAGTAGCTCTCAACTAAGGAATTATGTGATTGTCTGGGAAATTTGAAAAAGGAAATCTAAGCCGGTATATACAGATAGTGGGATAGCTTCTTGTGTGTGTGCTTGTATATTCTTAATAATTTAAAGCCATGGACACTTGATAGATACTAGAACTACAACTTTTTCTTTTTAGCTTTATCTTAAAGTTCATATACTAATCCCCAAGCTCCAAAACGAGCCACTTTCTCTCCAACAGTTCCCTCCTTCTCCCACCCTCGTTCTCCCTCTATTCAGATATGAATTTTTCTTCCCAAGGAAGAAGAAAGTGGGGATCTTCTTGGAGAAAGGATCTAAGTTTGAAATTGACTTCATTTAGGGGTTCCTAAAGCTCCTTCCTAATGATATTGAACTAAAAGTGTAAGTATTACCTTATTTACTCCGTTTATTTCTTTTATCTTCTTCCTCCTATATCTCTCCAGGTTGGAACCCTGCTGTCTCATGGTGAAAATGACTCTAGAACTCAAAAATCCTTCCTTCTTATTTCTTTTTCTAGGGTTTTGCTTCTTTGGGGAGAGAAGTGCCTATTTGGCCAAGTTCAGATCTGAATATAGGGATTCCTTGCCTTATTTGCTCAAGATTCTTGCTTTTTGATATCTTACCTACTCTATATAGGTGAGTTATATAACATTATTCACTTATATTGCTTATTAGAAGCTTGTTAGTTCATGTTTATGCTTGAATGTGATGATTTAGGCATAGAGAAACCATGCTTGTTTAGAATTATGAATTTTGTGGTGTTCCCTATTTTGTTTCAGTTCTGTATGAACTTGTAAACATGTGTACAGCCTTTCTAAGGTGTAACATGATCTGGGACAGGTGGATAGCATCAACCTATGGTGCTAAGCACAAAATAATTGATGGTTCAAATTAGGGTTTTCAAGCTATTGCCTTCTCTATCACACAACCGATCGACATACCATTCAACAACCAATGGTGTTGCTATTTTAGCAACTGATGTTCATGGACAGTGGTGTCAAATTTATGATGACAGCCTATGGTCACCCCCTTAGGTCAGGTTTTGGCTCAATTAGATGTTTAATTATCATCCACTAAATATTCTAATGATGTTATCAATCGATGATGATATTGACTTAATATCTGATGGTGTTAACTGAATGTATTATTGATATAGAAACCAATGGTTACCTAATGATCACAATTAATGGTGGATCAGGTCATCACCATATATGATGAATTAGGAATGTAATTGTATATTTGACTAAACCTTAAACCAATGGTTCCTTGGTTCAATTGATTTAATGGTTAAACTTATACTACAATTGATAACCTTGAACAATGAACCTGATCCAATGAATAACATCGTAGTTTAACGTCCAATGGATTAGAATAAATCATAGGGTATTACATGTGGGTCCTAGTGATGATAATTCTATGGTTCAATACCATTAATTTGTAGCTTTACCTTTTCCATTATATAGTTATATTTGATAAATCACTATAATAAGTGGATGCACAACTCCCATGTGATCTAGCTTGTTATACCCAACCTTAATGTAATTATATGATGTTGATTGGTTATAATAATACCTCTTGAATGATTAATGTGATAATGAATTACACTCTTCTTGTGTTGAAACCACAATGTAGTACTATTTGAATATCATAGTGCCTTGCCATGTTAATATCTATGGACATACATGTGCCAATGATCTTTTCAGCCTTGTTTAAGGCATGAAATGATGATGATAAACTTACTATGAATAATGTGATGGTCTTAATGACCTTTGGGCATGTTTGAATCCATGATTGAGGTGAAATCATCTTCACGTTCCAATAAGGGTTAAAACCCTGGAACTTATGAGATAAGATATTGGTATCTTATAATAGTACGATTATAAGTGTGGTCCATTAATTTGCAATGAATGATAGAATGTTGTAATGTGATTAAGATTTATATCTCAAATGTTTTATATCCTTTAAAGTTGTTATACATATACTCTTAATAGAAAAGAATTAGGGTTTGAATGTCCACTTGTATGATAAAGCCATAATGCATTCAATTGGCAATAATTAATCAAGTGTAACCTTAATCATGTAGAGCCCTGTGCTGTAGAGCCATCTTCAGTGTCAAAACTTACTGGATGGTGAAACGAGTATTCCCAAGGGAAACTCAGAGCACATACTATTGAGTATGTGGTGGTGGCAAGTTGAGGATATATCCTTATCATCCACAATTGTAGGTTATGAAGGATGACTATGGTCATGCCTCTGACATTTGATGTGATTGAGGATGACTGCGGTTGTACCTCAGATTAGAGGGTTTTGTATACCCTTTTTTCTAGTGTTGTAACTTGTACCAAGTATGAACCAGTTGTTATCACTTGACTATTTGTCACTATTGGCAGTTTGACTGGTATGTCACTACAATTTACTCATACTGACCGAGGGGAAAAGATCTTAGGATACCGACACTCCTAGATCTTATACGGAGCTGAATAACAACTAGCAGTGGTTAGTTGGATTTTGAGTGGTACGACTCAAACTCCCCAGGGCATAATAATAAAAGATATAATACCAACCGTGTAGTATAATTGCTAGGGTTTAATACGTATCACATTGGTTGATTAACCCTTGTCTTGTCTTTACATTACATAGTTTTTACATGATGCAAACTTATGAAAATTGTGTACTTCTACTTGATGTTACAACTTATTTGCTTAACTGCTTAGTATACTTAAATTGTTTAATATGTTCATATTGCTTATTCAATATCTGAACTGTTCAATGTATTTAGTGTTAATTAATATGTTATAATCAATATATGTTGGAGAGAGTTATATCTCTCACTGGGACTGGGTCTCACCCATGGGTCACCACATATTTTTTTTAGGTGGTCGCGGGCAATGAGGTCGAGGTCGCGTTATGGAAGAGAACCAATCTGGTGATCAATAGATTCAGAAGGTTGGTTAGTTGTAGATGTTAGTAGTAGAGTCCTAGTGTCATCCTTATACTCTTAGGTCCAGGTATGGGATGTGTTTTCTAGATGATATACTAAGATTGACATGAGATTTTGGTGGTATGCCAATGTTTGTAAATATATGGTATGTACATGTGAAATACCTTTTATATGCAGGATGTGACTGAGGTCTTTGGACCCATATCTAAATACTTGTTACAGTAAATGATAATGGAATGATGGACTTTTTGTAAATGTTCTAGAGTATATTTACATGGTTGGAATTGGTTTTAATTGTCCCACATTTTTGACTATGTGATTAATTAGTAGTTGATCATGTTTTGTGTTTTGAGTTATCATGTTTAGCGAGATGAGGTGTCACAGTTAAGTTTGTATCAGAACTCTAGGTTTATAGAGTTTATTGGGACAGAAGACTTAGGTTTGAGTATGTTCTTATGTATCCATCATATCTAATCATAGTTTATGCATATGCAGATATGTCTAAAGGACATGAAGAACACATTGAGAGTAGCTATGTTGCACCAGGAGGAGGTGCAGGGAGGCAAGCATGTGATGAGAGAGTGCTAGAAGTAGGGCCAGAGTAGCCCACAATGCCTCATCTAGACCCGACAATGATGGCCAATCCTGAGTTTTAGTCTATGTTTAGACAGATGATGCCCACAATTTGACATATCACTGGCAGAGCACCAACACCTCAAGCTAGGGTAGCCGCCTCTAATGTGGAGTCCCAAGGTGTCGGGAAGACATTTGAACATCTTAGATGTGTTAGGGTGATTGAATATGCATGTACTTCTAATCCAGCAGAAACTGACATGTGGTTGACTGAGCTGGAAAAGGCGTTCAAAATCCTAAACATCGCTGAAGAAGACAAAGTTAAGCATGCAGTATACTTGTTGAAGGGTAATGTTGGCCATTGGTGGGCCATAGAAGAAGAGAAACGGCTAAGAGTTGTGATAGGATGGGAGGAGTTTTAGAGGGAATTTGTTAGTAGATATTTTCCAGAGACCTACCTAGATGAGAAAATATCTCAGTTCGAGAAGATTCGTTAGGGAGCTATGACTATCAATGAGTATGAATCAAAGTTTATGGAACTTTTGAGGTTCTTCCCGCACATGGAAGAAACAGACAAGGAAAGGATCTAGAGATTTGAGAAGGGTTTGTGTACGGAGTTGACTACTACAACATCAGCCTTGGAGAACAGGGAAAGGTTTTCCACCTTTGTGGAATCTGTCAGGAGGATTGAGAGGTCTTCCATAGAGAAGCATGAAGCTAATGCTAAGAAACGACCTATGCAGTTTCAAGGGCAATCATCTAGAGGCTTTAAGAAGCCAATGTTTTTCCCACTGCCGTCACAACCAAGGTCAACCTTCAATGAACCAAGATCACATGCACCATCACAGTGGACCCCGAGTTGGGGTAGATGTCACAGTGTTCCACCAATGGGAGCCCGCAGTACCTCATTGGTTTCAGTGACAGGGACGTTTAGGCCATATCAGGACACCAGAACATGTTACAAGTGTGGGCGAATGGGGCATACAAGAATTTATTTCCCTATGAAAGATGAGGAGGTTACTCAGCAGCCAAGACAAAGTCAACAAGGTCCACAACAATGACAATTTAGTAATGGTAGTGGAAGAGGACGTGGTCAGACATCCCAGGCAGGATCCTCTGGACAAGCAAGTAGAGGACGTGGATAGCAGCAGGCGAAAGCAAGGTTCTATGCCATGACCCAGCCAGAAGCAGTGGTCAATCCATGAGACGTGACAGTTCAAATGGAGATATTTCATTCTGATTTGTTTGCTTCTTGTTTTGTATCTGTGTTAGTAGACCTAGGTGTGACACACTCTTTTATCACTAGAGAGGTGATAGATAGTTGTTATCTACCTATTAGTCATAGATATGATAGCCTGCAACTAGAGACTCCTTTGGTTGATTCCACTAAGTTGTGGGAAGTGTGTCCTTCTTGTCTTCTTTCTTTTTCTGGACACAACATTCAAGTGGATCTTTTGCCACTTGACATGCATGGTTTTGATGTAATCCTAGGAATGGATACCTTGGAAAAATACAAGGTAGTCTTGGACTGTAGTACTAAGGTGGCGACATTCCATGATGAAGATGTACAGTGGATTTTTCAGGGTGATAGGAAGATTCTTCTTACATGTTTGATGTCATCTATGATAGCTGAGCGGTTGATGAGACAAGGATGTGAGACTTTCTTAGCTCATGTTGTGGATACCAAGGCAGTAGGTCCTAGTATCTAGGAGGTACCAGAGGTGTGACAATTTGAGGATGTCTTTCCTGAGGAATTTCCTTGCATTCCTCCTCCTAGAGAGATTGAGTTTGAGACCAATCTTATTCCTGGAACACAACTCATAGCACAGTCAGCATAAAGAATAGCACCAGTAGAGATGTATGAGTTAAAGAAATAGTTATAAGAATTGTTAGAGAAGGGTTTTATCAGGCCGAGAACTTCCCCTTGGGGTGCTCCCATGTTGTTTGTTAAAAAGAAGGATGGTTCAATGAGGCTGTGTATAGACTACAGATAGTTGAACAAGGTGACAATAAAGAATAAGTATCCTTTGCCGAGGATTGATGATCTTTTTGATCAGTTGATAGGTGCCACTGTGTTTTCAAAGATAGACCTGAGGTTCGGTTACCATCAATTGAGAATTAAGGCTGATGACATACCCAAGTCAGCTTTTAGGACTAGGTATGGTCATTATGAGTTTGTGGTTATGCTGTTTGGGCTAACCAATGCACCTTTAGCTTTTATGAATATGATGAATAGGGTGTTTATACCTTATCTTGATCAATATGTGGCTGTGTTCATAGATGACATCCTGATATACTCCAAGGATAGTCAACATCATGAGCAACACCTTCTCCAGGCATTGACTTTGTTGAGGCAACATCAATTCTATGCTAAGTTTAGCAAGTGTGAATTCTGGTTATCTAAAGTGTCTTTTTTGGATCATTTTATATCTGCAAAAGGCATTTGTGTTGATCCCAAGAAAGTGGAATCTGTACTAGAATGGGAACAACCAAAGATACCGACATAGATCCATAGTTTCCTAGGTATGGTAGGTTACTACAGGAGATTCATCAAAGACTTCAGTTCTATAGCGTTACCCCTAACTAGGTTAACCAAGAAGGATGCTCCTTTTGCTTGGAATGACAAGTGTAAACGTTCTTTCCAACTTTTGAAAGAAAAATTGACTAGTGAACCAATGTTAGTACTTCCAGAGCAAGGAAAAGGCTATATTGTCTTTTGTGATGCTTCAAAGAATGGGTTGGGATGCGTGTTGATGCAGGATAAAAATGTGATTTCTTTTGCTTCGCGATAGCTTAAGAGACATGAGGACAATTACCCAACACATGATCTGGAGCTTGCAGTAGTGGTCCATGCCTTAAAGACCTAGAGACACTATCTTTATGGAGAATAGTGTCAGATCTTCTCAAAACAAGAGTTGAATATGAGGTAGAGGAGATGGATGGAACTAATTAAGGATTATGATTGCACAATAGATTACCATCCAGGGAAAGCTAATGTGGTAGCTGATGCATTGAGTAGAAAGTCATCTTCATCTTCAATGGTATATAATGCACAATTAAATTCCTTGATGTGCCATAAGAGAGATATGCTAGTGTCTCTTCACCAGATGAATGTACAACTAGAAGTTTCCTTACTGGCAGGATTGTTGGCATAGTTACAAGTGAAACCTACCTTGAGACAATAGATTCATGATGCACAACAGAATGATAATGTGATACATAATATCCAATCAGGGATTGGCAGTGAAAAGTGTGATGGATTTCATGAGGCAGATGATGATACAATTTGTTACCACAATAGGACAGTAGTTCTTGATGTGGATGGGTTGAGGAAGATGGTACTTGGGGAGACTCACTCCTGCATATATGCAATGCATCTTGGAAGTACCAAGATGTACCAAAACTTGAAAGACATGTATTGGTGGCCAGGTCTAAAGCGTGATGTGGTAGAGTTCATTGCCAAATGTCCAGTTTTTCAGCAGGTGAAGAGCAAGATAAATGGAGAAGGAAGGGAGAAAACAACTTGCCTTGATCAAAATCCCTCGAAGATGACATTGGAAACCCTAGGTAGGGCTAGATGGAGCTCTAAGAGACCTTCTCGAAGAAGAGGTTGTCTTCTACCTTAGAGAACATGGTTCCATAGAAAAATAGAGTGGAGTCTTTTCTCCAGTTTAGAGGAAAGAGAATGCAAGAATTTTTTTTGTACTTAGGCAAGGAAGAGGTAGATATATCCCATAGATATGGATGGAAGCAAGCATAAGGTATACAAGTAGCTCCCCATTTGTCCATAGCCTTAAACTATTAAGGATATACAAGAATCCACACAAGAAGATGACCCACCTTACATGGAGACATGCTTAGCCCTCGTTTCTTGATTTTGCAAGCAAAGCCAATAAACCATTTGCTTGAGAGCTCCTAAAGGTAGCTCATCCATAAAGGGGTAAACACTAAAATAACCTTGAAGAAAACATGTCCAAACTAGGGTACAATTGAGAAGCCCATGGCTCAAAAAGATCAAGAATGATAAGAGAACATTCAAGGACCATAATGTAAGTGAAAAATTGCAAATAAAACCTCTCAATTGGTTAAATTGCATAAAAATCGAAAATGTTCATAAAATTGCATAGCTTGCACAAACAATGTCCAAATTGGACCAAATTTGAAACTCAAGCTTATCACATGATACCAAAACATATACCAAGGTTAGATTAGGGTTATAATAATTCAATTATTGTCACGCCCCAATATCTCATTAACCAAAAACCACGAAATTAGGGCACGACAGGTGGGATTTCACATATAAGCCAACCATTCATCACTTTTTAAAACAATTAACAACATTAATAGGAAAAACTGATTTATACTGTAAATGAAACTAAACAAGCTGCGGAAGCACTTCTATTAAACTGACAAGAAATATACACAGAGTCTGCAGTATAATACATTGTCCGATATAAAATAAAGCATAACAGTTAATTTACATCTGTGTACACATTCTCTCTCTCACTCACACCTTGTCCCGAGGATCGAGGGGAATGGACTAAGAGACCTCTAACTAGACTAACCACCAACCTTCTATCGACTAAGCGTTAGGGTGAAACGATCCTTCTGATTCCTGATGCTGATGCTGACCTGAAAATGTTTGAGTAGAGGTATGAGCCTACTCGCTCAGTGAATAACATTTCACTTAGCTATCACTAAACAACTCGTCAGGTTTATTAACTGAAAATAAATAGATATACAGTTCAAACAGGGCAGTTCTATTGACATAGCAGATATACAGATAATAACCACACATCTAAACATCAACAGGAAACTCAGATAGATATGCAGTTATATAAATTTACTGTGAACCTACTTGATTATTTATTCATTTTATTATTATGCCCTAAATATATGCAGTGTACTCTACATATAAAGATCCACAACAAGTTCATGCTACGGTCCCACCGTACAAGACTTAGCGACACACCCGGGAAATGCTAAGTCTGACGCCAGCCCTGCTCTGCTACAGGACCCCTGGCTCTCCGGCCAGAACATAGGCTCTACGGCCTCAATGCACAACCACGTGTGCTCCCGACTCCTCCTTTAACCGAAGTACACCGGCGGAGGGTCACAGGGTTACCTTCGTGACACACGCACGAATGATGTTAGATAACCAAGTTTTCTTTTCCTTTTCCCCAGTGCCATCGTGACACACACACGATTGGTGTTAGACACTACCTCTCTTTCTATCCTCGTGCCACCAGAATTACTCAACCGGTTGATGTTGGACACGAGTTTCACCCCTAAGTAACAGACCTTCCTTTAGGGGTTCTACGGTGTTAGGGCACTTAGGTCTATTAATTAACCAACAGATAAACAATTAACAGAAGTATCATATAGCAACTGTAAGACATAGGATTTCCTCTTTTTCATCATTTACATCATACATTGCAAGTTCCAATGAACTTATCACACTAAAATGTACATGCTACACTGTTTAAAGGTCATATCAACTGATACTGAAGCAATTAAGCATTTAAAATGAGTTAAATAATGATTTCTAAGTGAACTGCCACTCACCACTTGAAACTCGGCCGATCACTAAGGAACTCGGCCGATCACTTCCCAGATCCTGAAACTCAGCCGAACAATCTCGGCCGACCAACTGGAAACTCGGCCGATCCCCTAGGGAACTCGGCCGACCAACTCACCGTTCGAAACAACCTACAAAGAAACTCGGCCGATCAGGACCAAACTCGGCCGACCAAAACGCTGTTCATATATCTAATTAGGGAAACTCGGCCGATCCAAGATCAAAACTCGGCCGATCAGAAAACGCTGTACAAAAGCCCTAAATAAGAACTCGGCCGACTGAATTGGAACTCGGCCGAACCGCGTACAGGCAGAACACAAAAACGGTCTGCAAAAGTCGATTTCTCTCGAATCGACGGGAAAACTTCGAACAAACACCACCAAACGATCACAAACGACACATACAACTAAACCGCACCTGAAGGGAAGAAGGAAACGAGTTAGGGCTGCACCGTGCACCCCAATCCCTTGGTCGTTTTTCTTGCAAACGTAGTTCCAGCTGCAAATCCGGTCCGAATCGATGAAGATGACGATCAACGGAGTGAAGAAGACGAGCTGCAGCAGCTGATCGGAGCAAAACGGAGCTCCGACGCCTTTCCCTTCTTCAGCTCCCTCTATCTCTCTCTTTCTTTCTCCCTTTCTCACGCAAGGAAGGAGAACGCAGAAGCGTTCTCTCGTTTCTGTAAAAGTGAAACGAGATAAGGGAGAAAGAGTAGATAAGGAAGAAAACCTAGGGGCCAAATCGCAAAGTTCAAAACTTTGAAAATTACAAACGGGTCCCTAAAAGCCCAAAAACATGCAACTTTTGACTCGAAAGTCGGATTCGAACGATTTCTCTGGCAATGCTTCAAGCGTAAGATACTACACGCTTTAGAAGCTAGAAAACACACTAAGCACATATTATAACCATTTTAAATATTATTAACAAACACAAGCTTATAACTTAACACATCAGCTAAACACATGCTTAACAGCATACTTACGGAATAAGCTCGACGCGGGTCGTAACAATCTCCCTTCCTTATAAGAATTTCGTCCCGAAATTCCTAGAAGAGAAAAGGAAACTTGCCACGCATCTCAGACTCTAGTTCCCACGTAGCTTCTTCAAGATTATGGTTTCTCCATAAAACCTTCACTAAAGGTATCTCCCGGTTCTTAAGCTTTTTGATCCGGTAATCAACTATCTGCACAGGTCCTTCAACATAGGACACATCTGTCCTAAGTTGCACCGGTTCTGAATCTAGAATCTTTTCTGTACCAGGATGACACTTTTTCAGCATAGACACGTGGAAGACATCATGAATATTTGCCAACTCAGACGGCAAATCCAACCTGTAAGCTACCGGTCCAATCCTCTCAACAATAGGATATGGACCCATATATCTAGGGGTCAACTTACCCCTCTTGCCAAACCTCAGAACTCCCTTCCATGGTGAAACTTTCAAGTAAACCTCGTCACCCACCTCGAACTCAAGAGGTTGACGACGTCTTTCCGCATAACTTTTCTGTCTGTCCTGAGCAGCTTTTAACTGATCCCTGATCACAGATATCTTTTCTGTAGTTACATCGACTAGCTCAGGTCCAAGAATTTCCTTCTCACCCACCTCGTACCAACAAACTGGCGATCTACACTTCCTGCCATAAAGAGCTTCATATGGAGCCATTCCAAGACTAGAATGGTAACTGTTATTATATGCAAACTCCATTAGGCTTAAGTGTTCTTCCCAGTTGCCTCTAAACTGTAGCACGCATGCTCTCAGCATGTCTTCAAGGGTCTGAATGGTCCTCTCAGATTGACCATCTGTCTGTGGGTGGAACGCTGTACTGAACTTCAGCCTTGTGCCCAACGCATGATGTAACTGATTCCAGAATCTAGATGTAAACTTTGGATCTCTGTCAGAAATAATGGAGACTGGAATCCCATGCAACCTGATTACCTCATCCACATAAACTTTAGCCAGCTTAGAAGCGTCAAAGGTTGACTTGACAGGAAGAAAGTGAGCGGACTTAGTTAGTCTATCCACAATCACCCATATCGAGTCCGAACCCTTAGGCGTCCTGGGTAATCCTACCACAAAGTCCATCGTGATGTGTTCCCATTTCCATACTGGTATAGGAAGCGACTGCAAGGTACCAGCAGGTTTCTGATGCTCAGCTTTAACCTGCTGACACACTCCACATCTAGCCACATATTCAGCCACATCCTTCTTCATACCAGACCACCAGTACAGCTCTTTGAGGTTCCTGTACATCTTTGTGTTACCTGGATGCATAGCATACATAGAGGTATGCGCTTCCTCAAGAATCTGCTCTTTCAACTCATTGTTTTCAGGTACAGATAACCTATCATGAAGATACAACATGCCTTCATCAGAAAATCTAAACTCTGTTCTCTTATCTTCTGACATATCCTGCATGATTTGCCACAACTCATCATCACCCTGCTGTAATTCCTTTATATGATTATAAAAAGTAGGTTTGACTTGCATTTGAGCAATCAACCCACTCTGTCTTGTCACATCCAAGTCCAAGTTCAACCTTCGCATATCTACAAGCAAGTCTCTCTTGAAACATGCCATAGAAAATTCATTGGCTGTTGAACTTGACTTTCTACTCAAGGCATCAGCTACAACGTTCGCCTTTCCAGGATGGTAATCGATTGTCACATCATAGTCCTTGATCAGCTCAAGCCATCTGCGCTGTCTCAAATTCAAGTCTTTCTGAGTGAAGATATATTTCAGGCTCTTATGGTCTGTAAACACTTGACATGTCTCACCATACAGGTAGTGACGCCATGTCTTAAGAGCATGAACTATAGAAGCTAATTCCAGATCATGGACCGGGTAATTCTCTTCATTCTTCTTAAGCTGTCTAGATGCGTAAGCAACAACTTTACCTTCTTGCATCAGTACACAGCCCAAACCTCTTCTGGAAGCATCACAGAACACTGTATAGCGTTTTTCTGCTTCAGGCAAAACCAACACTGGTTCTGAAGTCAACTTTTTCTTCAAAATCTGAAAACTTTTCTCGCAGTTATCCGACCAAACAAACGGTACATCCTTCCTCGTCAAGCGTGTCAAAGGTGATGCTAACACGCTGAAGTTCTGTATGAACCTTCTGTAATAACCTGCTAATCCCAAGAAACTTCTGATCTCAGTAGGAGTCCTAGGCTGTTCCCACTGAAGTACAGAATCAACTTTCTTAGGGTCAACACTAATTCCACCTCTCGAGATAACATGCCCAAGAAATGCTACCTCGGCCAACCAGAACTCGCATTTGCTAAATTTAGCAAACAACTGGTGTTGTCTCAACAACTGCAACACTACTCTTAGGTGTTGCTCATGCTGTGCATCGTCTCTGGAGTAGATCAGAATATCATCTATAAAGACTACAATAAACTGATCTAGGAACGGTTTGAAAATCCGGTTCATCATATCCATAAAGGCTGCTGGGGCATTGGTCAGTCCAAACGACATGACCAAAAACTCATAATGCCCATACCTGGTTCTGAAAGCTGTTTTAGGAATATCAGAAGCCTTTATCCTAAGCTGATGATATCCGGATCTCAAATCTATTTTAGAAAAGATCGTCGCTCCACGCAACTGATCAAACAGATCATCTATTCTTGGCAATGGATACTTGTTTTTAATAGTGATCTTGTTCAGTTGCCTGTAATCTATACAGAGACGCATGGTACCGTCCTTTTTCTTAACAAACAGGACTGGAGCACCCCATGGTGAAGAACTGGGTCTAATGAAACCCTTATCTAGCAACTCCTGTAACTGTACCTTGAGTTCCTTCAATTCTGCAGGTGCCATTCTATAGGCTGGCAGTGCTACTGGATGACTACCTGGATATATCTTAATTTCAAAATCAATGTCTCTGATAGGAGGTAAGCCTGGTAACTCCTCTGGAAAAACGTCAGAGAACTCACGAACCATAGGCACATCATAAACACTGGCAGTGCTCTTTTCTGCTCTGGTGTCAACTACATGAGCAAGGAACGCTTCACATCCTTTCTGTAACATCTTATCAGCTACAGCAGCTGATATTATGCACGTAGGCAGAATTTTCCTATCTCCAGTAAAGACACAAGAAAATTCTCCTAATTGAAAGGTAGCTTCCTTTTTCCAGCAATCGAGTTGCACTCGATATGTTTCAAGACAATCCATACCCAAGATGACTTGAAAAGTATTTACATCCAAGGGTATGAGATTTGCAGCAAAGGTAAAACCTCCAAAAGATAACAAGCATCCGGGACAAGACTCGGATAAAACTGTTGGTCCACCTAGTGGAACCCTCAACACTAATTCATCTACCAACTCTTGAGTTAACAGATTAAGTTCACCAACTAAAGAACGTCGTATAAAAGAATGAGTAGCACCCGGATCTATCAAAACTGAGACTGGTATACTATTAAACAAAAGCATCTCTCCTGTAACAACTTGTGATGAAATTATACCTTCCTGAGGTGTCAAAGAAAAGAAACGTGCTGAAGCTCTCCCTCTGCCACGTTGTCCTCTCTGACCACTCCTGCCACTAGACACTCCACCTCCTCTAGAACCAGAAGCCACAGAAGAACTCGGAACATCATGGTTTTGAGGCTGGAAAGCTTGTGATGCTTCTTGTCGAAGCTGAGGACATTCCTTTTTGAAATGTCCTACTTGTCCACAGATAAAACAACCTTGAGGATTTGCACCCCAACACTGACCAGTATGTGGCCTTCCACATTTGTCACATAGTGATATCTCTTGCCTCTGAGGACCTATCACTGACATTGACGACCCAGAAGACTGTCCACTATCGGCACTGCCCCATCTTCCTGGGTTGTATCCTCTTCTGCATCTAGAAGTAGTGACATCCTCAGATCTCTGCCTGCTGAAACAACCAAAACCACACCCAAGTTTAGAAAAGAAACCTCTACCTCCACCTCTGTATCCACTACTGGATTGCCTTCTACTAAAGTCCGCAGATCTCTTCTTAGACTCAGGCACCTTGTCAGCATTCACAAATTCTTCAACATGTCTAGTAGCCTCGACAAACTCACCAAAGTTCTCTCTGTTCCTCCTACTAGTAGCAGAAACTGTATGCCGAATCTCTGGCCTTAGTCCTTCCTGAAACCTTCTACATCTCTCTATGTTATCGGGAACAATCTGTGGACAGAAGTTCGCCAACCGTGTGAAAAGCGCTTCATATTCTGTAACTGTCATGTTCCCCTGCTTGATATTCTGCAACTGCCTGATTTTCTCATTAAGGAAAGTGGGTGGATAGAATTTGAGATGAAACTCCTCAGAGAAATCCTGCCAAGAAAGCTCTGTACCTCTCCTCTTTTCCTCCACACCACGCCACCACAACTCTGCATCGCCTGTCAAAAGGTAGACTGCATGATTAATCTTCTTCTCTTCTGGAAGCTCCATCAGGCAAAAAACCTTCTCTATCTGTCTAAACCATTCATCAGCCTCTGCTGGATCTGTAGTGCCACTAAACTCTGTGCCACCAAGCTTTTTCACAAGCTCATAAGATCGCATCAGATCCTTGCTGTTGGTAGAAGTAGAAGCTCGCCTATCGGCCTTGTACCTCTGTTTGGTTTCCAGAAACATCCTGTACATCCGGGATGCTTCATCCACGTGGTCACCACCACCTAGACCCAAGTACAAAGGATCGGGGCCAACATGGCTCTCAGCTTGATCATCACGATCAAAGCCTCTTCCTGCCATCTGCAATGATATAACAGAATATTTCCTATTAGAAAACTAAAGATAGAAGAAAGACTCCTAAACCTTAATCCTATTGGTCTCTTATCGTCCCCAGACCTGGACTCTGAGTAACTATGTACTCAACCTAAGCTCTGATACCAAGAGTTGTCACGCCCCAATCTCTCATTAACCAAAAACCACGAAATTAGGGCACGGCAGGTGGGATTTCACATATAAGCCAACCATTCATCACTTTTTAAAACAATTAACAACATTAATAGGAAAAACTGATTTATACTGTAAATGAAACTAAACAAGCTGTGGAAGCACTTCTATTAAACTGACAAGAAATATACACAGAGTCTACAGTATAATACATTGTCCGATATAAAATAAAGCATAACAGTTAATTTTCATCTGTGTACACATTCTCTGTCTCACTCACACCTTGTCCCGAGGATCGAGGGGAATGGACTAAGAGACCTCTAACTAGACTAACCACCAACCTTCTATCGACTAAGCGTTAGGGTGAAACGATCCTTCTGATTCCTGATGCTGATGCTGACCTGAAAATGTTTGAGTAGAGGTATGAGCCTACTCGCTCAGTGAATAACATTTCACTTAGCTATCACTAAACAACTCGTCAGGTTTATTAACTGAAAATAAACAGATATACAGTTCTATTGACATAGCAGATATACAGATAATAACCACACATCTAAACATCAACAGGAAACTCAGATAGATATGCAGTTATATAAATTTACTGTGAACCTACTTGATTATTTATTCATTTTATTATTATGCCCTAAATATATGCAGTGTACTCTGCATATAAAGATCCGCAGCAAGTTCATGCTACGGTCCCACCGTACAAGACTTAGCGACACACCCGGGAAATGCTAAGTCTGACGCCAGCCCTGCTCTGCTACAGGACCCCTGGCTCTCCGGCCAGAACATAGGCTCTACGGCCTCAATGCACAACCACGTGTGCTCCCGACTCCTCCTTTAACCGAAGTACACCGGCAGAGGGTCACAGGGTTACCTTCATGACACACGCACGAATGATGTTAGATAACCAAGTTTTCTTTTCCTTTTCCCCAGTGCCATCGTGACACACGCACGATTGGTGTTAGACACTGCCTCTCTTTCTATCCTCGTGCCACCAGAATTACTCAACCGGTTGATGTTGGACACGAGTTTCACCCCTAAGTAACAGACCTTCCTTTAGGGGTTCTACGGTGTTAGGGCACTTAGGTCTATTAATTAACCAACAGATAAACAATTAACAGAAGTATCATATAGCAACTGTAAGACATAGGATTTCCTCTTTTTCATCATTTACATCATACATTGCAAGTTCCAATGAACTTATCACACTAAAATGTACATGCTACACTGTTTAAAGGTCATATCAACTGATACTGAAGCAATTAAGCATTTAAAATGAGTTAAATAATGATTTCTAAGTGAACTGCCACTCACCACTTGAAACTCGGCCGATCACTAAGGAACTCGGCCGATCGCTTCCCAGATCCTGAAACTCGGCCGAACAATCTCGGCCGACCAACTGGAAACTTGGCCGATCCCCTGGGGAACTCGGCCGACCAACTCACCGTTCGAAACAACCTACAAAGAAACTCGGCCGATCAGGACCAAACTCGGCCGACCAAAATGTTGTTCGTATATCTAATTAGGGAAACTCGGCCGATCAGAAAACGCTGTACAAAAGCCCTAAATAAGAACTCGGCCGACCGAATTGGAACTCGGCCGAACCGCGTACAGGCAGAACACAAAAACGGCCTGCAAAAGTCGATTTCTCTCGAATCGACGGGAAAACTTCGAACAAACACCACCAAACGATCACAAACGACGCATACAACTAAACCGCACCTGAAGGGAAGAAGGAAACGAGTTAGGGCTGCACCGTGCACCCCAATCCCTTGGTCGTTTTTCTTGCAAACGCAGTTCCAGCTGCAAATCCGGTCCGAATCGATGAAGATGACGATCAACGGAGTGAAGAAGACGAGCTGCAGCAGCTGATCGGAGCAAAACGGAGCTCCGACGCCTTTCCCTTCTTCAGCTCCCTCTATCTCTCTCTTTCTTTCTCCCTTTCTCACGCAAGGAAGGAGAACGCAGAAGCGTTCTCTCGTTTCTGTAAAAGTGAAACGAGATAAGGGAGAAAGAGTAGATAAGGAAGAAAACCTAGGGGCCAAATCGCAAAGTTCAAAACTTTTGAAAATTACAAACGGGTCCCTAAAAGCCCAAAAACATGCAACTTTTGACTCGAAAGTCGGATTCGAATGATTTCTCTGGCAACGCTTCAAGCGTAAGATACTACACGCTTTAGAAGCTAGAAAACACACTAAGCACATATTATAACCATTTTAAACATTATTAACAAACACATGCTTATAACTTAACACATCAGCTAAACACATGCTTAACAGCATACTTACGGAATAAGCTCGACGCGGGTCGTAACAATTATGGTAATTACGAATGTTCAATACTTTAAGCAAGGTTAGAGGTCTCACAACTATAAACCCCTAACATGGATTTCACCCCCGAAATCAAAGGTACACATAAATGGAAACTTATCATGCACCTCATCCTCAATCTTCCACCTTGTTACATTCATCACATGATGATGCCACATAATTATCATAGAAGACATATTATTCTCCCTCAACTCTTGCATGTGTCACCTTGGTTCAACATAAGAACTGTTGTGCCACCTGTACTGGTCTGGTAGTACCTTTCAACTTGGCACTCCAACTATTGTCCTACAATATTCTATCTATTGTACTAAACACCATTTATAGGCCATACTTTATGGCTCTTATCAAACATGAAACATCATGTATCTCATATCATATGTAACTTTATAAGGTTGCATCTCTATGATCCTTTAATGATTGTTGTAATTAACAACTCAATCAACTAGGTAGGCATCCCCTAATTTTCAAGAACTATGATGAATATGTTTTTAGAGGATTATCCAATCATCTCAATGGTGGAATGACCATGTATTTGGTTAAAGAATCATACACTTGTCTATAACTGTTAACAAATATAGCTTCTCAATTGACATTGTTAGGGGTAGAGCAATGATATTGTCTTCATCATAACTCAAAGAAGATACTTTAGTCAACCCCAACTCATTCTTGCTACACTTATCACACATAAGTATAGTTACTTCAACATTCTTAAGGTTTAACAAAGATGTTGACCATGTTACTGGCCATCTCTGAAATACCTTGAGATGTCATCATTCAAAGCTTGCTACAACTTGTAAGAGATGACCTGAACACTCTGTTCTTCCTGTTCATAAATTCCATTGGTACATTGGTTAGTCTAAAGGACATAGTCCTAAACTCACTATGGTCATGTAATTTATGTCATCTGTTCTAACTCTTATGTCTAAAAGATATTTTATTATAAAGGAACAAAGTATCACATGTCTACTGATCAACAAACTATCTATCCTTGATAGTGGTCTTGCCCAACTATCACTAAACCATACACAACATTATAGAATCACTTTTAGAGGGTCATCATCAACTCTCTCTCTCTCTAAGGGAGAGGAATACTTGGAATGTTCATTTAATAAACATCTCCAACCTTCACATACATCACATACTGTTGATACATCTTGGATACTAGGATTAATTACCTTGGTATCCACCTCATGTGCTATAAGAAACTCACATCCTTATGTCATCTACTTTTACCGACATAGTAAATCTCAAGACATATAAGAGGAGTCTTGCTAATTACTACAAGGCTCAAAAGCAAACTCATCACAAACTTTATGATGTTGGAACCATAGTCCAAGCAACCTTATGCTATAATAATCCATCCACCCTCACATTTACAATGAATCCACACATACCAAGTGGCAATGATCCACTTGAAAGATGTGCCCTAGAAAGGAAAGACACAAAGGGAAACATGTTGGTATGGTATGCCCAGAGAGCCAATCATATGATGATTGCAATGAGGCATATGATACTTGATTTGATAATGATAAAGGTAATTCAATCTATTATGTTTGTCTCAGTCATGAGATGATGAACATACAAGATAGATTTCTAAAGAATGATGAGACTCGATGACATATGTCTTCAGGTTGAGGACATGAACAATGAGACCATATGTATGATAAGAGTATATACATTCTTGATATGTCCCTAGTTGGATATTACTGTGAAAGCAAAATAGACAACAGTAATACATAAGACTAGAGTGTATGTTGACTGATGATAGAGTCTCATTAGTCATGATATATGATATCAAGTTAAGCACACAAATATATGTTAGAGAACAACATATCGGATAGACCCATCGTGAGAGTGATACATGGATACCATGGAATGGTAGTCACAATCATCTATCATAGTGATGGTAGTGATTGTGGTTCTTAGACCTAAAATCACTACACTCATCACATGTCATTGGGTACACTTTGACATCATCAAACACTATCCTAAAATATGGATTGTTATAACAGTGATGATTGGGTGACTTTGACTCATGGGGATTGACTGTCAGTGATAGATATGGGATTTGTCCCTCCTACAAGGAGTCACTACTATAGAAATAACCTTTGGCATCAGTTATTTAAGGCCTAAGGCATCGGTTTCCAAGCGACACCCAAGTGGGCGCCGCTAAAATTCGACACCTTCAGTGTCGGTCCCCCTACCGACACCATAAACCTTCCCGCCACCAAAAACGCGCCAGTAAGGGGACTATCAACGCCGGTTCTTAAAGAAAATTGACACAATGACCTTATTAAAAATGTCAGTTATTAATTAACAACCGACGCCATACCCCTTCCCGCCACCAAAAAGGCGCCATCAAGGGCATCATCAACGTCAACTTTATATAGGTAACCGACACCATATCCATAGCCACAACGGCCGTGCTACCCAACACGGCTGTGGTACCTAGTCAGAATCTACTAAAAACTGACACCATCGACGTCAATTTTTATACTAATAACTGACTCCATATCCCCTTCCACCATGGCCATGCGTCGGTTTTATAGATAACCGATGCCAGAAGGTGATAAAGATGTCGAGTTTACACTAACAACCGGCGCCTATGTGTTTTGTTGTCAGTTTTACTCAAATAACCGACGCCTATGTTTTGATTTTTTTTTCTTATCAGTTTGTAGGCCTATTGTATGGCTGGTCAGTAGGATGCAGAACCTACAGTTCAGTTCTGAACTGTAGGTTTACAACATCCGTTGATATCAGCCAACAACAGGCCACAAACCTGCAAAATTAACAAGATAGACAATATTATATGTTTATCATGTGATTCACACACATGTATAAGCACATTTAATTCATATTATTTTTCATCACACACATGTAGAAACCAGTAGTTCCATTTCAAATTTCCTCCATTTTCACATACATTTAGCATCCTGCAGTTCCATTCATTTCATCTCTTTTCACATTTAGACACATGTGGAAACATTCATGTATTTATCATCTTCACATTCACACATGACAATTCATAAAAATTCATTCACATTCACACAAAAGTAATTATGAGAACAAAGTTTAGAAATATCATTCTTTATTCATCATCGTCATTATCCCAATTATATTTAAAAATTCCCACTACTTGCAGGGATTCTGCCCATTGTTCTCTTACATCATTTAACTCATCCATCGTATAGGGAGTATGTACATCTAATAACTTTTCACCTATAGTGAAGTTAGTTTTAAACACATGCAAATAGAATGATGTATATATATAATTAATAATGTATAATAAGATTGATATATTTCATATTATCTAATGAGACTACATATAATACCTGATGTATGGTATCGATTTCCATTGCGGCATGTTCAATAATTATGCTCATAAATTGCATCACATAGTATCCACATGCCCAGCCGTTGTCTTGTGTAGCATACTATAAATTGAAACATACAAAATATTCAAAAATACAAATAAGCACAGTTCACATAAATAATATATACATTAGAGTTGGGAAATTACTTTCACATTCTGCCAAGTTAATGGCTGGTTCTTTTTCTTGGGGACCTTTCCTCCAACTTTGGCGTACTCTTGTAAAGCCCTACATGTTAATGTAACACATTAAATTGCATAATTAAATAGTAATGTAATAATAGATGTTAACAGATACAAAAATATGAAATATTTCTCACGGGAATAATGGCCTTTTCATTGCGTGTCCATATATATTCAATTCCTTCCCCGTAGGATCTAGATAATAGACAGCGAATGTCTCAGCACAATAACTTGTAACTCCCAATGCTTACCACTAGATGTAAGAAAGTTATAAATTAATAACTCAAAAGTCACAATAAAAATGTAATTTTCTTAAGTCCAAATTATAAGCAAAGTAAACTTACCTGACATTGAATGGAGCTATTATCACTGTTTTCTTGTTTTTACCAAAATATTTAAAAACATCACAATAGTATGAAGTAACTGAACTAGGGTTTTTAACTATAAGACTAATCAAAGATAGAACAAAAAATCCCACATGGAGAAATGAAAAATCTGTACATATCGTGTGTAAGTGGCTGCAAAATATGTATTACGTATGCATTAATATATAAGAAACCAGATCACCGTATATAAAACAAGGTATATGGATGTATAAACAAGATCTCACCATATCCACATCTCTATCATAGATGTGTTCAACCAATCATGACGAAACAACTCCAAAATATGTTGTATAAATATTTTGTTAACGTGTGATTGACCTGCATTAATACGTATGAAAAACTTGTATTACGTATTCATTAATCACTACAAAAAATTTGGCCTTGTTGAATAACATTTGTGAGGAACCAAAAATCGTGAATAATGATGTCTATTTGTGAGGGCTCATCCTTCAAATATGGGACCAAATCCCTCAACCGTGTTTTTAACATTCTTAGAATGTTTTTGTGAACACTAATCCCTCACAAATACATTACTCACTAATCACTCCGTGAAAAATACCATGCCAAATGTTTCCCTCCCTCTCATAACCCTTCCCTCCATTCTAAAACACAACATTTGTAAATCAAAATTAAAAATAAAACACAACATTTCTGCAATCTGTGCTTGCCCCTCTGGCGTCGTGCACTTCCCCCTTTCGCGCCGTGCACTTCCCCCTCTTGCGCCATGCTTCCCCCTCTCGCGCCGTGCACTTCCCCCTCTTGCGTCGTGTGCGTCCGGCCGGTCTCCCCTCTTCGTGCCGATCCTCCCCTCTCCGCCCTCCATTGCTCTGCGCATAAACCCTCGGCGCACAAGAACCGAAACCAATTTCCCGTCCACTGTGCTCTCGTGCCGGAGTCCTTTGGAGGCTGCAGCGAGAGGATTAGGGTGACGGAAATGACCCCCGAGCTACTCGGTCACGAAGGCAACGACCCCGAGCGACGGCAACGGCCCCCGAGCTACTCCAGTCCAGCGGGCTGCAGAAACAGCCTCGCGGTAGGCCCTGCCAGCATTCGTCATCTTCCTCTTTCTCCGGCAGGCGGCAGTCGTTATATTTGAAAAAAGGTGTCCATTTCTTGTCGCCCCAGCCATCTCACCACTGATATGCTAGTTGATATGCTCCATTCCCTAATTCTATCTCATTTGTTCAACAAATACTCTTAGTCTATTGTTGTGACAGAACAATTTAATTAGTTACTAAACAATGCACATAGGACATTCTGATATCATACGTATCTACTATTATAGCTAAACCTATCTCTGAGATTCAACATGTCATTCAAAGAATTGAAGCCTTCTTATGGGTTCTTAGACATAACATGATCTTATCTACTGTGGAAAGATGTAGAAGGGGGCTTACTATGTCTACTGAATGCTCCTGTGAGGCGAGGTAGCTGAGAAACACCCTATATAATTACCTTTATACTAATGAGTACAAGTATAACCTCATTTGATTAGTAAATATATAATAGTCCAACTCATCTGCCATTTCTTTGTTTTATTGGTTACAGTGCCAAGATAAGGAATTTAATTGAGTTAAACAATTTCAATAAAATGACTCAATGAAAATGATGAGTGAAAAAAAGCACATGACCAGGGACTAGGGATATTGACTACAGTAACACTGTAGTGCTACACTGAGAACTATATAGGGAGTGGAATTCTTCCATTCAACACAAAATTGACCACATGAATCAATTGTTCCTCTTTTCAAGATCAAACCATATCCCTTCTAGGAAATTGTTTTCAAGGAACTAATAGTAGGTATCAACATTTAAATAATCAATAGATATTCAAAATAAAGAACCTCTATGGTAGTAGTGAACGCTTGTGTGTAAGAGAGAATTTTCTTATCATTTACCATGGAATGCACAATTATAGCTTCTATGGTAGCTTCACTTTTCTAGATGCGTTTACAATAATCAATTCCATTTCCATCTTTGAGACTATCGCTTCATGTGAATCAAGATTAGCACTCCTCTTCCACATTATTTCCATGTTTGAGAATATATTCTTGGAATCCAGTAGTCAGGCAGTCAGTGCTTAACGTGGAAAGAGGCTGGAGAATACCATCAAAAAAATGGGCAATGGATTGTTGCACCACATTATTAGCATATATATCCTAAACTATCCACTCAACTACTACTGTATGAAATTTGAGTACTCTCATTTTTATAATACACCTATGTACACAACCAAAAAACTCTTCTAGGCCTTCCTCAACCTCAGTGGAATCTGGAGTGTGACACTTCAGCACCATTGACTGGTTTTCCATGTTTCCCTCTAGAAGAAAGTCTCATGATCCGGGAAATTGATTTTGCATCCCAGAGCTACAGGAAAATTTCCTTCCCTAAATCTCTGCATCCATGCCAAATTCGATATAAATAAGTAATATATGAAATTCTAGTTACATGACAAAATATAATATTTAGCATCAGTTTGTTGGGTTCCTACATGTTTTCTACTATTGGGCATTTAATTAATAACAATAATCATTCTTTTCTTTTGATGGTAACAGAGGGCGAACCTGATTTCAGGGTCATAGACATGGTCACCCCAAAATACACACCTAAATTAGATCCCATGTAGCATTTCATTTGTGCTTAATAAAACTGCAAAAGTGAAGCTAGTGAGACCTAATTCAAAACACATTGTAGTAGACCTCTTATGTAAATGGTGGAGTTTACCAAGAATTGAATCAGAAGCATTCTTGGTGCTACTTTTGAAGGGTCACTTGGTTGATGGAGAGAAGATAATAAGTTGAAGCTGCTAGAAAGATCTAATAAATTGGGAGTAGCGGTCTGACATATCATTATTATAGAAAATTGAAATGACATGTGAATAATTAGACAACACTAGGGTACACTTCTCATTTTAACAGAAGCACACCTTACAGTAAAACTGAGTGCAAAATCTGATGGGCTCACTTAGAAGATGCAAAAAATTGCAATAAAAGTATTGTTTTGTTATAGCTAGAACTATATCAAGTAATTCTGCGTTTCAGCATGAGCAATCAGACTAGAAAACCCTTCCATAGCAATGATGGAGAGAAAAGGAGCAAGGGGGTCACCTTGCCTAATATCTCTTTTAGGAAAAAAAGATTCAGTGGGTATGCCATTAATAAGAATCTGAAGACTAGTAGTAGAAAAAATTTCCTGGATCCAATGGATAAAAGAAGAAGGGAAATTCATTTTAGATAGAATGCATAACATATACTACCAATTAACAACTTTCATCACATCTTCTCCAACTGTCTCCCAAGCTGATTTAAAAACCACATGAATAGGAACATGGATCATCACTATATCTTGACTAGGAACTTCTAACACTTCTGCATAATCAATATCAACAAGATTGACAACCTTACCAATTTCAGTGTGAGGTTTTGCCATTTTTTCAGCAAAGCAAACAGGGTCGTGCATATAGAGAATTACCAACACTCTTTCATAAAGCTAATTTGAGCATCCACCTCCTTCACCTCATTTAGAAGGGGCATCCTGACTTTTTCACCGCTAGTTGGTTTATAGTTCGGACTGAAATTTCCAACAATAGTGCCGATATTATAGAAAGCAGGAAGCACAAGGTGGGTGGACAGGATGGCCACATCATCGTCATACAAGCACTTTTTTGAAAAAGTAGATGATTAATTACTGATATATTTTCATATATGTTTATCTTTATTGCACATATAGGAGTTAAAGATGTTGAATGATAAATGGACAACAAACTATCCTCCCATAAACAAACAAACTAATCTGAATGTATCAATAGGTAGTCCAAATACAATTCAATTTTTGAATAAATAAATGACATCATTCCATTGTACCAAAAGAATTTTCTTTAATATATATTTGAATTGAATATTTTTAACAAAAGAAGATAATAGTTTTCACATCACATTCACGAAAGTCTTAGGTTGATCATGCATACTGATGCCACTATGGTGATAAATAAATATAGATGAAACACATTTAAACATTCTGAAAATTATCATATTAAAAATTGAGATGATATATACCTCTATGTGTGTGTGTGTATTGCACACACACAATGAAATATGCACACACACACAATGAAATATGCACATATATATTTCACACATATATATGTTATACACATATACACACATATACATACGTGTATATAATTTGTATAAGAACTTGTATATGCACTTAAACAAAGATACTTAAACATGATAATTTGAAACTTGTTTTATAGTTGGTACCTTGCATTTTCATCTACTTGTTCCAATGGAGCTCCCAATTAAATGTATTGTTGTCATTGCTAGATTGGTAGAGTTTTGTATAGGTATTGGACACCAGCAATTGATTATCTCATTTTCTAGTATCCTAAAATGTAGATGCTATAAGTTTTTGATGATTCATCATTTTTCTTCATATATAATTACCCATCATACATTATTTAACATTGTTTCTTGTGATCTACAATAAATCATGATACATCCTTCTTTAGTAGATGATACATCCTTGTGAAATCTAAAATTTTCTCATTGTCCCTTGCAATTTCGATCACCAATATGTGTCTTCTTCATAAATGAAACCAATTTCTATATCAAGAAAATATAGATTTATCAACATCAGTGTTTTGAGATGCGGTATGCGGTATGCGTTCGGTCAGGGTACCACATAGACTAGGATCCTATATTCAGTAGGGTCTACAACTTCACCTTTGCCTTCCTTTTTTAACTTGAGTTTTGAATCCATGGGAAGTTTGTTTGGATTGCAATCTCCCATTCCTGCATGTGACTGAGTCACAGATGAGCTCATGGCTTGTCTTGGGTGGAATATGATGATGAAACCGTTTCTACAAGGTGAGGGATGCAGGAGGTTCTAGGGTGGATGTGTGTGTATTCCTATTTGGTGTGGGTATATGATGGTGGTTCCATAGGTGGTCCATAACATGTTGTAGGATAGTTGTGGATATAGGTCTGCAACACGGTAGGCAAAAATAGATCTCCACATTGCGACAGGTTTGGTGGGTAACTTGTGATGATGGTTAGCTTCTGGTGTGGTTGCAATGATGTTTGTGTGTTGTTGCACAATGCATCAATGTTGTAGTTATTGGGTGAATGAAGAGCTATTGTGGAGGTAGCACAACAATGTTAGTTGGATGAGATGGGATGTGTAAAGCAGTGGTGGAATGCTGGTGTTAGTGGTGTGAGAGGAAGAACAAAACATATGTTGTGACTATTAGACTATGGAGGTGGAGGTGGTTGAAAGTGACGCAACAAGGTTGATTTCCCATCCCAAGGAAGGAGAGAAACAATATTAACAAATTAGGTTCGTGATTGTGTTGTAGCAGTCCCACTCTCCACCATGGACTTGGACAATTTCAAACAAGCATTTTATTTCTGCTCATCACTAGATTTTGTTTGTTTTGGGAATCCCATATGGCAACATATATATCCAGCTAAATTAGGTAGTACTAACATAGGTAGTTAATTGCATGCAATAGAGTTACATTCTCAAAGGATTAGAGTGAACTCTTACTGAATAAGCACAAGGGCCAAGGTGGCATTACTGGATTTCATATGAGGCAATTGAAAATGGTTGGAATAGGGAAAACTTACAGTCAGTTACTTGTGTATGACATCCAAATACTTCCAATCAAGATACTACTACTACAACAGTTCATGATAAATATCGTCACCGCCTTTTATTAGTGCCAAAGAAGTGCATGTGGGATGTATGTAGTACAACTTGATGTTTTTTATCACTATTTTTCAACATACAAGGTTGGGGTCTGAATTGTTTTAGTAATACATGGGAGAATGGATGTGTGGTAGGGTGGGGTGATGGTGTGGGGTGAGAATGAGTGAGAGAGAGATGGAGAGTGAGAGAGAGAGAGATATCATGATGATATGGATGTGTGCTGATTTTGTTGAAGATGTAGGAGAGGGGACACAATTCAATTTCATGAAGGCCTTGATTTTTATACCTACCACTTGAATTCTCATTACTTTCCTTTCCTGGTTCTTCCCACCTCCCCCACCTCATGTTGTTAAAACTACCCTTAATCCCCACCATGAAGAAATATTCATGACTTTATGGAATTCGAAGTCAATATATCCCCCCTATAAGCAAACATTAATGATTCATTAAAAACCATAGATAAAACCAGAACATGACTGTAAACCAATTCCAAACATCTTAAAAGGTTAAATTAGGAAGGTTTTCTAACAATGTTTACATTGATAATGTGTTGTGCACTACCAAAATATACAAATGATTATAAATTCTTCATGGGCCTTACATGAAATGAGAGTTGTTGTTGCTTAATCCTATACACCCATCTTCCATTAGGCACTCTTCTTCTATTTCTAACAACATATTCAAAGATATAGCATTAAAATTCATATTTCTATACTAGAAAATTGAATCTAAGTGATCTATTTTTGTGAATGTGAAGAGATCCATTAGAGGTTCAATGTTTGAGGTGGGTCTCTATGCTTAGTTGTTAAGTCAATTTGATGCTGGATCAGTAATTGCTGGTTTATGCAAATTTGCTGATTGGATAACAACTATTCTTATTGCTGATGAGGAGTTGTTGTTTGCTCATCCTTAAGCTATTTGTTGATTGCTTTTTCCTCCTCTATGACTCAATTTTTTGTAGCCTATGATATTGATGGGTTATTGGTATGATGTCATGAGCTGATGATGTTGAGGGCAAGTCTGAATTTCAAGGTGTTGCACTTATGTAGCTTTTATCATTAGGTTGTTGTTTTCATTTAAACCAAAATTCAGATTTCAAGTTATCCTTTGGGGTTTTAGTTATTAAACATGTGATTTGATACCATAGAAACTGAATATATTTTAGAATGTAAGTAATTGGAATATATTGAATAGAGCACCCATTTTATTTTTCTTCTTTGATTTATATATAAAGATAACATGCTTAGTAGAGCATGTGGTTGAAATGAAATGCATATATTTGTAAGGATACAAATAGCATGCTAAACTATTACACAATCTAAGAAGATGAAACTAGAGTACTTCGAGCTAGACAAGACATTGATGAGCACCTGGGACTGTTGCAAGTGGTTAGGAAAAGTATGCTAATGATATCATATGGTAATACATGTGAATCTCTTGTGACTCAATGGGCAATGTTAATGACAAGTGGAACTAATTATAACATTCTTAAGTTTTTAATAAATGACTATGCTATCTAGTCCCATAGGATCTCCACACTTCCTCTGTTCTTATGTTGATCTTCTACTGAGTTCTGAGGCCTTATTCTTTTGGATCTCTATTGACTTGAAGTTAATTAAGGTAATGTTGCTCCCTATATCCTTAATGTGCATATATATGATTCCTTCCTTTTATTTCACTGTCTTTTGTGATATCACCTATACTCATTTCAGCCATCATTTAACCAACCAAGGGATCCAAATAGAAAGAAGACAAGCAAACAACTTAGACATATGATTTGCATTACTGGTATATGTAAAGAAGGTGAAATTTCCTGGTTGCTTTGTGCACATAATGGGGAACTTTATTTTTTATATGTTCAGGTGCTTGATCCTACTGAAAAAAGCTTCTTGTTGATTTTGTCATGTATGATCTTTCTTGTGAAATGGGTTCATATACCTTGGGTCATGAGTTTTAGACCCTATTTTGAGGTATGTTTTTTTGTCTTTCATTAATAACATACGATGTTACAAATGCTCTATTGGATTGATAATTTTTTTTTGAATGTTATCTTTTGTTTCACATGTGATTGAGTTACAGATGCAATTGTGATTTTGGTTGTGATTCATTTGAGGTGTTATCAATTATGTTTCTGTGAGTTGATGAGTATTAACTTAATGTTATGATGATCAGGAAAAGTAAAAGAAGATGGGCGATGCTAGGGATATTGTTACATGGGAGATGTTACACCAGTTTGGAATCATAGAAGATGTTACAGACTAGGTGGGAAAGAATGATTACATGGAATAAGCATACATAATCTTATATTAATTCTATCAATGCAATGTCATTAGGTTTCGTGTGTGGTGGTCAACTCTGCTCCTGCCATGCATTCTACTGTGAAGGTGAACAAGGAGAATTTTGTTGGCTGAACTGCCTCTATGACGGTGAACATGGAAAACACCACACATCCATATATGGTAAATCTGATATTGTTGTCTCTACTACCTCTATGTTACAATTTAATGTCCTCACTGATTTATAACTACATGGCATTGAAAATTCTAGAGCTCGAGCATATAGTTCCCAGTTAGTTCCTACACATGCTTTTGAATTTTTGCTCAGTTATTGCACATATAGAACACTTTGTTCATATATGTTCTTGAACTATTCCAAATCTTTGTGTGCCCTGCGAGAAATAGTGATGGTCCCATATGACAGCTACATACCAGGATAGCTACAATGCTACATTTGCTACAAACCTCCCTTTTAGTTCTAAGAGGCACATATCTTCAGAAGTATATCCTCAAATTTTTAGTACATCTGCTGCTTGGCTATAGCTAAGGTGTGGAAGTGGCACTGCATTTGAGTCTATGCCAAAAGGGTGGGTGTAACAGATGATGAGAGGCTGGTTGATGGTGTTCTCTGAAGGGTGGGGTGGGGTCAAATTTCTCAAGAAACTCTCTCAGGAAACCTAGTCAGATTCTTCATGTACTTCATGCTACCAATATCTCTAATATATGTAAGCACACTGATGATACAAGTTCGTTAGGTCTCAACTCTTCTAGGTATGTTATGTTGTCCTCGTGGTTGTGCAATTCCTACTACATATTATTAATCTTCATATCTTATCCTCATAGCTCGTGGTTGTGCAATTCCTGTAACTTCTCAATTAACATATCATTATCGATCTTTAAGATAGTGAAGCCTCCATAGATTTACCTAATAGATTCACTCTCATCCTGCCAAACTTTTGTCTCTGCTAGACCATCTACTTTTAACTTTTTTTGCTCTGTTCAGAACTGAATAGCAGTTGTAACTCAAATTGGATTCAATAGCTCTAGATTTCTTTATCAGAATGAGAAACACTTAGACCCTCCAAACAAAGAGAAAGTTTCTAGAGTTTCTCTCCTATTTCTGGAGTTTCTCTTCAATTAGACGTTGAGGACACTGACAGTAGGTGTTAAAAGAATCATACAAATAGGTACCCTGCCACCAACTTGTATCTTGGTGAATCACAAGGGTTTTTCCACTATGTCTTTGCTATTTGGCAATGAACATATTTGTAAACAATAAGCAAAATGTTGAGTTCAACTAAAAATATGGTGGGTTTAGAGGTAACACATATGGAAATGACTGAGCAATGACTTGTAGGTATGTAATTAAATGACGAAATGGGTGGGATTGTCTTTCTTGTTTGTAATATTCAAGCATTGAAAGACATTTTTTTAGAGAGACTCGCAAACTTACAGCTCACCCTGCTCCTATAGTTTCTTTATTTGAAAGGTAATAGCCTCCATTACAATGGTAAATAGGATGTGGATGGAGGATCTACTTGCCTTAGCCTACTAGAAGCACCAAATAGGTCTTTGGGAACTCCACTAATTAGAATAGAGAAGGAGGTAGATTGGATGCATTGCTTCATCAATATCATCCATCGGCAGAAGAATCTGATGGTGCTCATGATCTCCCATAGAGTGTGCCAATTGACATGATGATACACCTTTGAGATGTGAATCTCTACATAAGATTTCTTTGTTTTGTTTCTATTTTTAAAGTCAAGAATAAACTCCTTTGCAAGCAAAGAACTATGTAAGATTGAGCACTCATTGATCAAACTCAACTGGTTGGGGGAGATGATATCATGTATCACCTTTTTCAACCTCATAGAATTTAGTGAAGATCTTGTAGAAAGTCAAGCATCGATCAATTGGTCGGTAGCTTGCAAGTGACACATGAATCATCTTCTTAGGGATAAGCCTAAAGAGTAATATCCTACTTTATGATAAATCAGGAATTAATGTGGTAGGACCCCTACCATTATACTGTGAAATTCAGTTCTGATATATCTCTAAAGATATAAGCTGACCTACAATTTTTCTCTAAATAATAACATTGTGATTCTCGTTACCCATTCACGCATGATCTTTGACCTACAAAGTTGATATTCATTTTTATTTTATTTTTCCCTACAATCTAGCAATAGTTTCACGATGTGTGGCACATCTAAAATGATATATGTATTAACTTTAAATTCTATTAATATAATGATTTGTCATTTTTAGGAGAAGAATATTCAAGTACCTAACCGTATGAGGCCTGGCATTGATGAAGAGCACCACACCATTTGAAGGAATATGGAGACATTATAGATCTTAAGAGTTTCTAGCATGATATGTTGATTGTCATCAATCTCAAATTTTAGAACCATATGTACTCTTTATTTATATCAACGTTGAGCACACAATGTATGGATAATATTTTGCTTCAATAACAAAAATTGGTTTGAGGTGATTTAACATTTTTATGTGTCATTTTGGTGTTGAATCTTCTTATGATGTCATGTGAATTAGTATAAAAATATTGCTTGAGGTTATGTATACAAAGTTTTCATTTAAAATTTGATATTCACTATAGTAACAATTAATTAACATTTAGTAAATCATTCAATAATCAATAACCAAATCATTTACAGCAGTCCCTCATAAATATATTGATGAAGGTCCAGATTGACCATCAAAATTGCATTGATGACGACCACATAGCCCCTCAAAAATAATATAAATGAAGGCATTATCCCTTCAAAAATATATTCTCCAGGACCATCAAGTCCCTCAAAAATGTATTTATGAGAACTAAATAGTCCCTCAAAAATGTATTTATGAAGGCTAAATTGTCCCTAAAAAATGTATTCATGAAGGCTAAATAGTCCCTCAAAAATGTATTTATGAAGGCTAAATAGTCCCTCAATATAACATTCTTGAGGGTCAGTTGGTCCGTGACAATTGTATTCGTGAGGGCCACTGGTATTTGTCACGTGAGTTCTCTTCACGGACCATTTTTGAGGGCCAGACCCACAACCGTCCCTATTTGTGAGGGCCTGTAGAGAGGGGTTTGTGACAGGACTCACTCGTGAATAATGGCCCAATTTTTACTAGTGAATATGTATGCAAAACTTGTATAAATAGATTGTTATCGTATGATTGACCTGCAACTTCCTCCAAAATAGTAACATTTATAGGGAAATTTGGATCATGTTCGCCTATCCAATCTGCCACACCCCTACAATTAGGACCTATCGAGGTGTGTAGATCCCTTAGAAGCCAACTTGGTACTTCAGGAGGTGAGGTGGAGGCCGAGATGTAGCGGGTGTCTTCCTTTTGACTATATATATAATTTCATATCAATTGACTCATATAGACGTACACACTAACAAATTAACGTAATGTAAATTTAGCATACGATATTAGTATAGACGACATCTACTTTGGGCCACAATATCACTCCGCCTTCTGCCTCACCAAGCGTTTCAGAATCAGGGTGGGCATATGGCAATGTAAGATCCCTCCATTTGGGGACTACACTTATCGGGCTCACACGAACCGCACCATCTGGTATGGGTGTCCCATGAAACATTTCCCCTAGAAGGGGTGGGTAAGCCGACGCCTCTGCTAAGACATATTCTTGACTTTTTAGATGGCATGGCTTCAACCCCTACAAATTTATGTAAGGAATGTTATATGCATATATACACAAACTCCCAACCTCTACAAAGACTAGCTACTATGTCATAAAAATACTTACAGAGGATGTGCTAGGTGGTGGGTCTATAGGATTACTCCCAACCTCGGTAGTAGGAGTAATAGAAGAACAACACGTCACAGGTACCGTCTGAGTGGCCGTATGAGATGCATGCCACTTCAACATTGCTTCTTGGACTTTCCTATCAATTAATTCATCTACCTATACATGGGTAAAAGAAATGCTAGCTATCAATTATTGAATTACCTTTCACAATAACATTCTAAAAAAAGAATAGGTTACCTCAACTTGTGAAAGTCCCGCTTTTGGGACAGGTTTACGCTGGGATGGCCCAAAAAATGCTTTGATGCCCACACCAGTTCTTGCACCCCTAACACGTCTAGGATGCTCTGGGTTACCCAGAGCAACTATAAATTCATCCCTTGTTCCCTCAGGGATGAACTTTCCATCCTTCCTTTGCTCGTGCAACTCCCACTAATCACAATCAAAAGAAATTGTTAAGTAAACATAACAATAATCAATATCGATCGATTGCTATAAGAGTTGAATTTTACTATTTTTGTAGATGTCTCAGTAGTTGCAGGATTCGTTATATCTCACTTCTTGTTTTCCTTCCTAGCTATCCACATAGCATGGCGAGGCAGAGGTGCGGGACCAATAGTAGAGGACTCCTGAGTAGAAGCAGACTGAGCAATATACTCAGCCTATAGTCTTTGGCGAACGCTTGCATTGCCTCTTAGACCCATTGTGTGGTCATGCACATTCAATGCACACCTTGCTCTTTGATCATCACTGATAGCCTTGTTAGTAAGCATATTGATTTGGTTAGTAACACTAAAGTTTAATCTTGAATAGGTGAATACATAAGAACGTATATTAATTAAACTGGGAGTGACACTTAATACCTTGAATTCATCCATTTTTCTTTGGGTAACAAACTCCTCCCAGTCTTTGGGGTCCAGGTAGTTCCATTGATCAGGGGCTGCCTTCTTCCTAAATGTATTTTTTAAAGAGAATATAAACAAAAATTGTTAGTGTAGAGTTAGTCAAAAAGTGACCAATGTCTAGAATTGGAAATCAATCAAGAACCTCTTCTCAGTATTGCGTATGTAATCTCAGGTGAGATTTGTCCTATAGTTCCTTAGGACCCTCCCACAGCATTGCATCACACATTTATGATGCAACTTTTCATCCAGATCAAATATACTCTACAAAATAGAATTGCTATTAACTAGTATCCTAAAAATTAGTAATCTACAAAAATAGAATTGCAAATAATGATAACTCACGCATAGTTCCTTACAGATTAAGTCTTTCTTCCCCTTAGGAACTCTATGCCAGGATTCAAAAATAGGACTACAATGTCTACGAATAAGAACTCCAAGATATGAAATAAATGAGTTGCACTTCACTCCAAATGGATTTCCTACATGATCGAAATCCACAGCCAGTTTGGGTCCATTGCCCCTTTACTGTAGTAACTTGTTCATCATTGTGACGCCCCTCACTTTTTCAATTTATTTTGCTACTCATCAAGTGCCCGAATTTCTTCAGGGGGTACATCACCAACCTAAAATTTGATAAAAAAATAGTTACAGGATATAACTATAAATGTGAGGCGGGATATATTTTTAAAACTTACATTGTGAGGCGGCACATTGACGTCCTCACCCTCACGGTAATCATCAGCACGGTCATCATATGAATGCTCAGCCATCTGAAAGTTCACATTCAGATTGTAAAGTTCACATTCACATTGTAAAGTTCACATTCATAAAAATAAAACATAAACAAAATATAAACATGCATGCCTCTAATATTGTGATCTTTTATCAATTAATAATCCTTCATTGTGATCTTCGCGCACATACAAGTCATCATTAGCTTCAATATTTGGTGGTGTTGGCAACCCAACTGAGAATGGACTGGAGTCATCATACTTATCATAGTACTATTCTTCATCTATAGGATCTTCAATGAACTATCTTTTACAATGAAGAACAACCAACCATTTATCATTTGCAGGATCATCGATATAAAATACTTGTTTTGCCTATGATGTCATTATGAATGGTTCACCCTTCTTGATTTGGAATGGACATCCATGATCTATCCATTATATGATCAAAGAGAAAACAAGTATATATTAGAACAATATTAGGGTCTAGGGTTAACAGATTAGAGTTTATATAAAAAAACTTTAGGGTTTAAGGTCTTATATATAATTAATGGTTAAAACCTCCTAAGTGAGATTAGGTGTTCAAGAACAGTTCCAAACTGGGGACTATCTAAGATTTACTCCTAATGAGTAAATCTTGGATGGGTTTCTAGGCCAACAAATACATGTGTTGTCATTCTTATATATAATAAATGTGTACCACCTATCCCATTCTTGAACACCTAATCTCACTAGTAAGTGTATAATGTGTATTGGGTTTTCAAGAAAATTTTGACAACATTTCCCCACTGTTCTCCAAGTACATATTTACTTAGAGAACAAACGGGGAAATGCTATCGAAATTTTCTTGAAAACCCAATAAAAATTATACACTTACATCCTAAGTGAGATTAGGCATTCAAGAACAGTCCCAAAACGGGGACTATCTAAGATTTACTCCTAATGAGTAAATCTTGGATGGGTTTCTAGGCCAACAAATACATGTGTTGTCATTCTTATATATAATAAATGTGTACCACCTATCCCATTCTTGAACACCTAATCTCACTAATAAGTGTATAATGTGTATTGGGTTTTCAAGAAAATTTTGGCAGCATTTCCCCACTGTTCTCCAAGTGCACACCTAATCTCACTAGTAAGTGTATAATGTGTATTGGGTTTTCAAGAAAATTTTAGTAGCATTTCCCCGCTGTTCTCCAAGTACATATGTACTTAGAGAACAAGCGGGGAAATGCTATCAAAATTTTCTTGAAAACCCAATACACATTATGCACTTACATCCTAAGTGAGATTAGGTGTTCAAGAATATTCCCAAACCGGGGACTATCCAAATTGACTCCTAATGAGTAAATCTTGGATGGGCTTCTAGGCCAACAAAATATAACACCAATCCCTTGTTCACAACCCCATTCAACACACAATTTTCTTATAAAAACACTTGTGGACAACCATAACAACATATCAATGCTTCCTAAATTAATCAATGTATTATTTTATATATAACACAAATTTGGTCGGTATAACATAGCAAAAAACTCAACATATCACAACAAAAACATGTCCTTAACCTAATATATAGATATTTGTAACATAACTCATTAGGAAGAGAGACCATGAAACACCATGCGTTGAATTGAAGTTTTCTTTCCCATCTAAGGTTATTTGCAATTTCATGCTTGTTTTATTATCTTTCTAGTATTTCTACTTGAATTGCATATACAATCAATTTCATATAGATAACCACCACATTATGTTACTAATCATTACTTTATATTATGTCCTATGTAATTTTTACTTAAATAGGAATATGTCCATTTCTCTCCAAGTGACACATTAATAGCTTATGAATGTTTAGATGCATTTATACTATCAATTCCTAAGGTTTACTTTTTTACAGTAGAAAAATATAATAGGGTTTATTTTGATCATTTTGTTACTAAAAATTGCATGTCTCTATGTAACTTCAATAAATAAACTATTATATATTAATATGATACTTTAATTGGCTATGTTCATAGAGTCCACTTTAGGGTCTGAACAAAGGTCGACAGTTCTACCAAATAGATATTCTATTTTAGAGGCAATACATATAGTATAAAGGTGAAAAAAAGTAGATTGAAGATATAATCATTTTAGAGATAGAAGACCCACATGTGAATTAAGTTTGAGACATCAATGTATCTTTAATACGCATGTTTCAAGGTTCAAAGCACATAATCAAATCAAATTAGGATGCTAGAATGGACAAGTTTGAATCTTATTTCAACATGCATCAAAATTTACTAAATTAGGTCAATCATGGGGATTAGAAGCACAAATATATGCAAGCACAAGATTTGTTCATATCCTAGGTTGATTTACAATAGCAACATCTAAATAAGTAAACTTAAAGCATTAGGAGTAGGCAGAGGGTAGGGAGCAGGGGGCTGACCTTGGGTGGCAGAGGGCAGGGAGTAGGTGGAGGAGGACAAGCAGGTCATAGCTGGGAGCCAGTGGTGGCGAGCAGGGAGTCGACGATCACAATGCTGACTACGGAGAGTAAGGAGAAGGGCGGCGGTGAGTAGGGAGCCAATGAGCAAGGAGAAGGGCGGTGGTGAGTAGGGAGTCAATGAGCATAATGCCGGTGGCGGCGAGAAGGGAGAAGGGTGGTGGCGGCGGTGAGCAAGGAGAAGGAGCGGCATGGCGGCGGCGAGCAAAGAGCAGCAGGGAGCAGAGGGCGGTGGCGCACAAGGAATCACAAAACCTATTCTCACGGGAATGAAATAGAGAAAGGGGAAGAGTCGGCTTCGTGTGGGTGCTATTAAGTTAACCATCAACGTCGGTTATTAAAAACACCGACATTTATAACAATAGGTGTCAGTTACCAGAAAAACTGTCATCTCTTCTCAATGATAATTGTTGGTTTCAAAATGAAAAACCGACGTCTATATACATATGCCGACAAAAAAATGTTCTCAAATTCTGACCATAGTCGTCGGTTGCCGTAGAAAACCGACGCCAAAGGGGCTGAAAATTTTCACGGGGACAACGCGCAAAAACATAGAGGCGTCGGTTATTGTAAGAAAAATGACGATAAAAATAACCCCAATTTCTGTCTCGTGAAAAACCTTTAGTCATCAGTTGGTTTGTTAACAACCAACGTCGTATGTTAAATTTCGGAGGTAATTTTTTTTCATTGGAAAATTTGGATTTGGCGGTTGATTTTGGGCGTCAGTTTCTTATTGAGGAACTGATGCTAAATAAAAAGAAATACCCTTCTCTAGCCACTCCCCACAGATATATGTCAGCTTTTATATTCAACTGACGTTGTAGGTTTTTAGCGTCGATTTTTGTTAACAACCGACACCTGTAAATGTGACTTTATAAGCCATTTCTGTAGTAGTGAGTATGATATCTAGGGCCCCTTGATAAGTCAGACTGAGAATTGTATGGACATAATCATGTGATTCAATATATGATATGTGAACTCATATGCATCTCAAACAGTTTGCTCTAGGTCAAGGAACATGGATTTTATGTTGAAGAGGATGACGTTCCATGCCTCGAGATCAATCCGGATGTTAGACACAATGGAACTATACGATCACTATAACACTAATAACAGATTGTAGGTTGAATTTGTTCTCCAACTTTCTGAGTTACTTTGGTAGCAATGATGAGTTATTAGATTCCGCTCATTGCTTGTGATGTCATAAGTTGTTATGAACATTCACTGCTAACGTAAATTGGAACCTATAGGGTCACACACATAGAATACCCCTGGTATAGGAGATTGGACATGAATAATGTTTAGATAGAGACTAAAGGTGTTTAGGTACTCAATTAAACATACAATTGACTGATTGGACTCAAAAATATCAAGTTCAAGTGTTGAACTAGCTGGTTATAGTGTTAGATCAATTGGGGACTACATTGGAAATGTTAGGACTGCCAAATGACTGGTTCACCCTTGTGAGCCGATCGGCTGGTGTGAGCTAACTGACTGGTTGACCTAGTGAATTGGGCAGCTCACAGTCCTACCAACTGAGGAAATTGGAATTTTCCTGGTTGGCGGAAAACTTTCACATTTCACTTGTTCAATTCATTTGAAATAAGGATTAATATTTGAATTAATTGGAAACGATTGAGGAAAGTCAATTGTAGGAAAGTTTGGAAAGTGAAATGACCAATTCACTTATTGAACTGACCGGTTCTCACTCCCAACCCATCGGTTCACTAGTGAACCAATTGGCTCACCTTGCCAAATGACCATTTTAGTTGTGAAATGATCGGTTCGCCTGCTACAATATAGGTTATTCATGGAATTTCCAGATCCATCTACTCCTGAACAAACTGGGAACCCTGAACCTGCCTGCTACTATAAATAGGGGAGTGCAGGGGGCTTCTCAAAAGACACAACTCAGAATAGCAGTTGCTCTGCAAAGTTGTTGTCCTCTCTGACTTTGGTAGCCGAGAGAGCCCAAGAAAGTGCTACCTGACTAGGGAGGCACAACGAGGAAAAGACAACTGTAGAAAAGAAATTTGAGTTCGGGAGAGTAGGTTGGTGCTAGTACACCAATAGGAGTGTCATCTCCTTCCTGCATGTTCTTCTAGAACAGAAACAGTTCCAGGTGGTCCGTGTAGACTATCTGTAGAGGCGTGAGATCTCTTCCGCTCAGGAGGACACGTCAGCCGCAGTCCATGGTGGAGGCCAAAGTCCATGGCGAAGACCAGGAGCTGTACAGACACCGTCTAAGTCATGGCATTGAAGACCGCACATGGCTGTGAGGTATAATCACTAGGCAAGCCCCATGACCAGGTATATCTCGCTAAAACCATCCTTCCCATTACATAATTGTTGATGCGATCTCCTATTATGGGTTAATGACTAGTAATTTTTTTGTTTCCGTTGCCTACTCTGAGGCCATAGACCCAATAGTGGTATCAGGGCCACGTCAACGTACTATGTTTTGGAATAAATCGATATGATCAGATTTTAGTTTTATCATCATTTATTTATTGCATATGATATGAATATTTAAAATGACTAATGTGCATATCCGACTAAATACCACATGCCACCACAAACTAATATACATATATGATATGGTATATATGCAATTGATACATGTCACCCTAAAACAATTTTGATGGTGGATGTGCAGCATGATTATGGACTATAAACCCTATGTGTTCTTGTTTGGTTATGGTTGCTTGCATATCAGTTTGCATACCAAGCCTCCACCTTCTATTCCACATGTAACTCGAGATAACTCAAGATCCTTTCTCTTCTACCTTTGCTCCCCTCGAATGTAACTCGAGGTTTCCCAAATATTATGTAAAAGTAGGATAGTTTGTTTTCTGTTACATCGAAGAAGAAGATGCTCAACACTAAATGAGCCCTGGAGGATTGTGAAGGAGATGAGCCAACTACTTGTTGGAGGTGTCTAGACATCGGAGGCTAGACCGACCGACCAACCAACTAACCTGGAGGTGAGCCGATCATGTCATAGGATGAGTTGATCAACCCAGAATGGTTCAAGCACAAAGATCTTCATCAACAACATGTTGCATATGATGTAGACCTTATATGACTATAATTCCTTGTGGCTCCAAAGAATTACAATAGGATGGCCATAATCATCACTTTTATCAATATTGCATGCTTCTCATTGTGGTTATAGAATGTATATGTGTGACAAAGTGGAATTTTGCATAAGTATGATGAAATTACAATTTTGCCCAATTTATGTTCACTCATAATCTCAAATTATTTTTCTTATCTTCATAATCATTACTGAGACTCAAATCCAAAATATGGTGATCAATGTGAACTTTATACACATTATAACACCTTAAATTTGATTAATTCATCACTTTGTCCAAAAGATCAAATTGATCCATCAAAATTTATCATTTGGTTCTCAAACCTTTTCTATATGTTCTCTATATTTTTGTGAATCTATGTTCCAAATTTCATGTGATTTGGACATTCCTACGTTTTACTATGATTTTTTGAAGTTTTATGCTAAAAATCCATTTATTTGCCTCTTATTTGGGCCTTTTCCAAGTCAACGATCCATGGCTCGCTTTGGGGGTGAACCCCAGCCCTTGGATCAGCCTCCACATGGATTAGGGCCCGATCCTATGGCCACTAACCTATCTTCAACCTCCCGCTGATTGCGGGGAGGAGACACGTCAACCTTAATGGCCAATCTCCCACTCTTGACTCTGTTTTGAAAATCTAAGTGAGTAGAAATGACCGCCTTGTGAATTCGAACTCGACCATACCCATTTTGACCCACATACGTTCTCTATCCAGCCACCAAAACACATTCCTTGCCTCCCTTTCTCATATCGGCGGCCATGGCTGCCACCAAAGATGGATCAAGCCCTAAACCTAATCCTAGTGCTATAAAAGGACCCCAATGGACCGCCATAGTCACACATTGTGAGAACCCTTGCTTTTACTCTCTCTTTTGTCCTTGAGCACCTCCAATTCTTACTCTGACCTCCTACTACTTCACACGGTGCCGCCGCCTCCCATTTTAGGCACTTTCCCTCATTGGCCTCTCACCTGAAATCGACACCTACCCTGACTTCGCGAAGGTGCTGTGAGTCTGAGCGGTGCCTCCATTGCCAGATTTGGAGCCACTAGCTCTCGACCCCCCTAGCTATGATGGAACCTACACATCGGCCTTACCTGCTCGTAGGATCCTATGCGAGGGAGACAACTCCCCAGACCGATCAGTCCAAAGGAGATTGGATCTGGTCCAAGGAACCAACAAACTAGTGTCCGAACCAGTAAATTTAGAGACGAACCAGCCAAATCAACTTTGAACTGAACCTCTAAGCAAGTGAGCAGCATTTCTCACATGGTTTGATCTGGGCTATTATTTTAACATCGAACAATCCTTGTTTTTCTGCATTTATGGTGTTTCTACTTCTTTCTGCTCAAAATTCAAATAAATAGATGAATCTTGTACAAATCATATCTCTTGATTCCTAGATCCAAATAATTCAAATAAATAGTCAATTTTGATCAGAAAAACCCAAAGGATTTATTAAAAATACTTTTGGAACCTAATTATTTATGTATCACACTAATATACCTACATTTGAACTCTCTTTTTTTAGTTTATCAAATGATTCAATGATGATGTCTAGTTCTTAGAAACCCTAGATTTGACTCTAATGATCTTTTTGAAATCAAACATGGTTAAATATAAGTTAAATCTTATCTTGTGAATCATCTACTCTTGAAAATGAATCATTAGTGATCTAGATCTTTTTACTGGATTCAATCTTTATTATAATGAATATGAGTAATCTTGATATTGATCTTAATCTTGCTAAACACTTGATATACTTTGACCCATCAACCTGATATGGAATTACAATAATGCTAAGTATCATGATGATGATCTAGAAACTTGAATGATGACTCAAATATTGATGATAATAATTAGGGTTAGCAAATATATTCCTAAAATACCTAGGTAGATCATCCATCCTCAAATATGCTTGTCACTTGAGTAAATATTGAAATATTGATAAAATGTTGACTTCAAATTAATGATCTACCTTAGGGATGAATAAGATTGGAAAACCCTAATATGGTGTACTTGGTATTGGTCTATATTATGATCTTGACCCTCGATCCATATCTTGATTGATCTAGGAACTACTTGAGACCCTGATCTTCTACTCTTGTTGATTTATACTCAAAATCTTTGATGAAAGGTATGCTATTATATAACTCCTCCTTGATTGTATTGAAGATACTTTTATGTATGTCTAGACCATATGATTGGCTATTTACTTGGATGAGCTACTATTCCCTATGATTAGTCTTCTATTTTTCTATACTATATTTTGATAAACATGAAAACATAAATTGCATGCCCATTATGACTGCTCGTATATTGATAATGATGATGATATTAATAATGTTGATAATGTTGATTTTGAGTGCAACAACCCCCTCGTTTGGAGGTGGGACTTGTATATTGGACTCCTATGTTCCTATGGTGAGAAGGATCCTAGTGACCTTCCCCATCGCATTGGGGTAATAGAGTCACACAAAATATATAAGCATGCTTCTCGAATTACAACATAATGGGAACTCATAATAAAAGTTGAATTGCTTGAAAAATTTGTTGAATAAATGTTGGATTTGCAAATTACTTGTTATTCTTTTGAATATAAGTCCTACCAAGTATACTATTTTGTTATAAATCGCTTTGCTTGATTTTGATAGCGTACCGTGCAATTGCATGATTGTGTCTTGATTTTCTTGATTTTAGGAAATACAAATGGAATACTAAATTCTATCGCTTCCGCACTCTGCATACTCTGATGACAAAAATAAATTAGATATATCTCCATAGTGGGTTAGTTTGTTCTTTAATTATCCAATTTTTGAGTTATTTATTTCTTATTGTATATGCCAGTGTGATTGATCCTATTGGGCCACTCAGGGATGGGTGCTTCAATCCTTTTTCTACTATCTAGGCAGTGGGATTAGGATTGGGGTAAGAATGGTTCCAGGACAATTGGTATCATAGACTACACACTCCCATATACTATAAGTAAATGATTTCTCAAGTCTCTTACACCCAAGAAACCCTAAAGTCCATAATGGTGAAAATTGAGGTGTCTAGGCTCGATGTCCTGGCATAATTTCTCATATCTGTCTTCACGGTGGCTGAGATCCCCCACTCACCTGGCCTTAATTGATCCAAAACTGGACCTAAAGGTTTTCTTGTGAATCCCTAGAGAGTCTTCTAGCATCTCATCTCTTCTTTAAGGACTACCCAAGCCACCCATATAAATGAAGATTAGGTAGTCTTCACATCCCATCATGTGGTCCTTCTCATTACCTTTTGCCACATGATGTCTCGATTATGGGTAGCTTATGCATGCGAAAAATGAATATCACTAAATTTTGAAAGTTGATACTATGATATGACCTTAATTTGAATACTTGATTTTAATCAATGAAACTTGAATACTCTTGAATGACCCCTAATATCATGTAAACTCAATTTAGCCAAACTAGAGTACATGCTTCCTATGCTGAGGAAAATCTTGATTTGGTGAAACAAGGACAACTTGTACCTTATGCCTCATTGTTGATGAGGTCCCTATTTGATTAAACCCACATTTCTCTATTGTTGATTAAACCTCAAACATTGTTAAGAAAAATCATATCCTAATTTATACATACCTTGGCCATGCTATCAAATGACTAAGTCTAAGACTCACAAAATTCATGATGTAAGACCTATGATGAAAAAGCAGTTTTCCTATTGACTATTGATGCCTTTTTCAATCTCGATTTTGACATGATAATTATGGGACTAGATTTTGCACTATTATGCTCTAATTCCTCGAATGTCAAATTGAAATCCTCAATTTACAAATTATATCACTACCTTCATCATGAAAGGAAAGGAATGCAAATATTAACTTGAATTTGAAAAATCTTGACATTATTGCCCTATTATGATCTTGAATTTTGATGTTATGACCTTGTAAAACATGCTTTGATCATTGGTATTCGCCTTATATGAATAAGCTCGATTGATAATTACTAATGTAGGTAATGTGCTAGATTAGGGTAGTAGTTGACTCATGAATCCCCTAACCTAGGTCACATCCTTATTTTTGACTACCTCTAAAGTTTCATATTATTGATTATTTAGAGTTTGAAAAGGTACTCCCTTCCACCCTATTTTGATTGGTTGACCTAAGCCTAATAGGTTAAACCCATGGTTGATACTTGTTCTTGAATATTGATTTGATAATGATCTTGATATATGACAATGTTGACTATAGCTTGTGGTTTATTTCCTAGATAGACGTAGGTCTAGATCATTCATCAACATTGGAAACATGATAATGAAATTATGATATGTTACTCGAATATTGCTTGAATAATGCTTCTCGAAATTGGATATAGATGAATGATACCCCCTAAGTTCTAAATAATTTTGGACCTATGACTTTTGATCTTGACTCTTGATACTGATATATAATATTGTGACTCATGATTATCCAATCTCGATAATGATACAAATCCTATGTTCACATTATTTGGATCTACATATCATACTAGATATATGACTAATGACTTCAAAATCCCAAATGTTGAACATTTTGAAATGATGACTATTTTGTCTTCTTGATTTATGAGTTAGCGTTTAGCTCCCGTTAGGACTAGGGTGGGACCTCCCAGTGATTTTGATCCCAAAAATCATGATATTGAAAGTATGATGTGGTCTTGAAATGTTGAAATCTGAAATCTCAAATCATGGATGTATAACCCTACCTAGGCCAATGGAGAGTCTAAGACCCTAAGATATTGGGACTGAAAGTCACCTTGTATACTTGAAATCTATTTGTTTGACCTAAAATATGATCTCACCAAATTTGTGATCAATAGGATTATCTCAAAAATTGCGACTCATATGCTGACTTTGGACAATATATGCATTGACCTTGATACTCTGTTGCTCGATGATGAAATGGTGTTAGTACCAAGTTGATTATTATATGGAACATGGAATCCCAATTATGATGATCATACTTTGAGGATATAATTTTGATTATATAGTTGAGAATGTTCTAATATTTAAAGATATGATCTGGATTTAGGTAGTCCATATTTTGAGGATGTTTTTGAATTTTGGGGACAAAATTTCTTTTTAAGGAGGGAAGGATGTGACAAAGTGGAATTTTGCATAAGTATGATGAAATTACAATTTTTCCCAATTTATGTTCACTCATAATCTCAAATTATTTTTCTTGTCTTCATAATCATTATTAAGACTCAAATACAAAATATGGTTATCAATGTGAACTTTATACACATTATAACACCTTAAATTGGATTAATTCATCACTTTGTCCAAAGGATCCAATTGATCCATTAAACTTTATCATTTGGTTCTCAAACTTTTTCTAGATGTTCTCTATATTTTTGTGAATCTATGTTCCAAATTTCATGTGATTTGGACATTCCTACGTTTTACTATGATTTTTTGAAGTTTTATGCTAAAAATCCATTTATTTGCCTCTTATTTGGGCCTTTTCCAAGTCAGCGATCCATGGCTTGCTTTGTGGGTGAACCCCAACCCTTGGATCAGCCTCCACATGGATCGGGGCCTGATCCTACAACCACTAACCTGTCTTCAACCTCCCGTTGATTGCGGGGAGGAGACAAGTCAACCTTAATGGCCAATCTCCTGCTCTTGACTATGTTTTGAAAATCTAAGCGAGTAGAAATGACCACCTTGCGAATTCAAACTTGACCATACCCATTTTGACCCACATAGGTGCTCTGTCCAACCACCAAAACACATTCCTCGCCTCCCTTTCTCATACCGATGGCCATGGCTTCCACCAAAGATGGATCAAGCCCTAAACCTAATCCTAGTGCTATAAAAGGATCCCCAATGGACCACCATAGTCACACATTGTGAGAACCCTTGCTTTTACTCTCTCTTTTGGCCTTGAGCACCTCCAATTCTTACTCTGACCTCCTTCTGCTTCACACGGTGCCACCGCCTGTCATTTTGGGCACTTTCCCTCATTGGCCTCTCACCTCAAATCGACACCTACCCTAACTTCGCGAAGGTGTTGTGAGTCCGACCGGTGCCTCCATTTCCAGATTTGGAGCCACTATCTCTAGACCCCCCTAGCTATGATGGAACCTCCACATCGGCCTTACCTACTCGTAGGATCTTGTGCAATGGAGACAACTCCCCAGACCGATCAGTCCAAAGGAGATTGGATCCGGTCCAAGGAACCAACAAACTAGTGTCCGAACCAGTAAATTTAGAGACGAACCAGCCAAATCAACTTTGAACTGAACCTCTGAGCAAGTGAGCAACATTGCTCACATGGTTTGATCTGGGCCATTATTTTAACATCGAACAATCCTTGTTTTTATGCATTTAAGGTATTTCTACTTCTTTCTGCTCAAAATTCAAATAAATAGATGAATCTTGTACAAATCATATCTCTTGATTCCTAGATCCAAATAATTCGAATAAATAGTCAATTTTGATCAAAAAACCCAAAGGATTTATTAAAAATACTTTTGGAACCTAATTAGTTATGTATCACACTGATATCCCTATATTTTAACTCTTTCTTATTTAGTTTATCAAATGATTCAATGATGATGTCTAGTTCTTAGAAACCCTAGATTTGACTCTAATGATCTTTTTGAAATCAAACATGGTTAAATATGAGTTAAATATTATCTTGTGAATCATCTACTCTTGAAAATGAATCATTAGTGATCTAGATCTTTTTACTGGATTCAATCTTGATTATAATGAATATGAGTAATCTTGATATTGATCTTAATCTTGCTAAACACTTGATATACTTTGACCCATCAACCTGATCTATAATTCCAGTAATGCTAAGTATCATGATGATGATCTAGAAACGTGAATGATGACTCAAATATTGATGGTAATAATTAGGGTTAGCAAATATATTCCTAAAATACTTAGGTAGATCATCCATCCTCGAATATGCTTGACACTTGAGTAAATATTGAAATCTTGATATAATGTTGACTCTAAATGAATGATCTACCTGAGGGATGAATAGGATTGGAAAACCCTAATCTAGTGTACTTGGTATTGGTCTATAATATGATCTTGACCCTCGATCCATATCTTGATTGATCTAGGAACAACTGGAGACCCTGATCTTCTACTCTTGTTGATTTATACTCAAAATCTTCAGTGAAAGGTATTCTATTATATAACTCCTCCTTGATTGTATTGAAGATACTTTTATGTATCTCTTGACCGTATTCTTGGCTATTTACTTGGATGAGCTACTGTTCCCTATGATTAGTCTTCTATTTTTCTATACTGTATTTTGATAAACATGAAAACATAAATTGCATGCCCATTATGACTGCCCGTATATTGATAATGATGATGATATTGATAATGTTGATTTTGAGTGCAACAACCCCCTCATTTGGAGGTGGGACTTGTACATTGGCCTCCTATGTTCTTATGGTGAGAAGGAGCCTAGTGACCTTCCCCATCTCTTTGCGGTAATAGAGTCATACAAAATATATAAGCATGCTTCTTGAATTACAACATAATGGGAACTCGTAATAAAATTTGAATTGCTTAAAAAACTTGTCGAATAAATGTTGGACTTGCAAATTACTTGTTATTATTTTGAATATAAGTCCTGCCAAGTATACTATTTTGTTATAAATTTCTTTGCTTGATTTTGATTGCATGATTGTGTCTTGATTTTCTTGATTTTAGGCAATACAAATGGAATACTGAATAAGATCGCTTCCGCACATTGCATACTCTGATGACAAAAATAAATCAGATAAATATCCATATGGGGTTAGTTTGTTCTTTAATTATCCAAACTTTGAGTTATTTATTTCTTATTGTATATGCCAGTGTGATTGATCATATTGGGCCACTCAGGGATGGGTGCTTCAATCCTTTTTCTACTGTCTAGGTAGTGGGATTGAGATTGGGGTAAGAACGGTTCCGTGACAATATGATACATACTATAAATATGTGGTGATTGGATATGTATATGTAGTTATATAAAATACCTTAAATACAATATTAAGTTGAAGATGCCTTCTAAAAGAAACAAACATGAAAAACTTGTTAGAATAAGTGTGGGCACGCCTTCGCGTGGTGCACTGTCTACCTCATGAAAGTATGATGGTGAATATGTGGGTCTGCCTTCATAGGGTGCATATTCATCGTGTTGGCTTTTGGGTCGGACTTAACTTGGTGACCTTGATTGGATCAAGCACCTTAAGCATGCATATGTTTATGGAAAAGAGTTGCGCATATCATCTATCCATGAATTGCATATGATGCAATTCATATGATTGCCTACCTTAATAATTGGTCATGAGCACCAACGTTGGTTGGGTATTGATGCAATTGTTTTGGATCTTGGCCACTTGAAGGTTGTAAGCTGCAATCTTCCGAATTGATACATGAGGGTTATCAATTTGATCAAAATAGTGGGAGTAATAATTAATTAAAGTCCTAATTAATATCATCAAAATTGTGAAATCTAAAAAATCAATTTTGTTTTTGAAAAAGTTATAAAATTCTGTTGTAGAATCCAAATGACAAACAAAAATAAATTATCATTGCAATGAGTTCATAAATGGGATAAACTTCAAATTTGGTTTAGGTCCTTTTGATAAGTGTTCTCACTAGTGAGTGAAAGCTCTAAGTCCTTGAAAGACCAGAGCCAGAAGAACCTCTCCAAATGTGCCTAAGGATAAAATTGGATGCTTACTTGAAGTATGGCAATGATGTTTAAGACATCAAGAACCTTATGCTGAGCTATATGAATTGTGAGTTGCATAAATAGCTTGAAGCATGGACATTATTGAGATGGTTATACATCTTAAGAATCATGTAAAGCATGAAAGGTATAATGTCTATAAAGTGATGTTTGAGTATAATTAGAAAGATGGAGATCAAGTATAATCTCATATGCTCAATGTGATTGCACATATAGATTGATTGTGATTTCTTAGAGGTCACGAGTTGACCAAACATATGATTCTACAAATCATTGTGTGAATCATATAACCGATTTATCAAATGTTAAATAACTTGGCCAAAACACTATGTGAAGTGCTTGGCATGTTGATGCCAAATCATGAATGAAGAAAGGATAAAACATGTGATAATGATTAGTAGAGTGAAGTCCATAGACTAAATCAAGGTCAAGAAGTGTTTTGAAGCCAAGCTAAGGTCCAAATATTCATCACTCAAGATATGGAGAGGGGTAAGTAGGAAAGAAAATAACCTCTTTATAGAGGAAGTCAGGAAGATGATAGAGATAGAGATCTCTACTTCATGTCCTAAGAGGAAGTAAGCTAGAAACCGTGCTAAGAAATAGTTGCTACCACTATAGTAGCAATATGACATTCATGGGCATGTAATATAATTAGTGAATTGCTATTATATGTCTTCTATCAAAGAAAACATGATACATCTTGTATGGGCAAGAATAATGGACTAATGTTTCATTTTAAAGATATGATCATTGGTGGAAATGCCTGTGTATCACTAACTACACTTGATAGTTAAAGAGACAAATGTGTGTGACACATGTAATGAATGACATAATAACTCAAACTTGAATGCCTATAGCGATGCCATCTAAAGCGCATAAGTGGGAATTGCATTTCTGGAATCCATATGATGGATATCTCGACTCTTTTGGTTGTTGAACCAATAGAGACAAACTAATCTCATTAATTATGCAAAATGACAAAGGTGATTCACTAAATGTAGTGGGAGAATGATTATTCTATTAAGGATTATACATATTGATGTATATAGAACATTTAGAATAAATGCTAAAGGTAATCACTAGTACTTCAATGTATTTATTGATGACCTCAATAGACATGATAGTTTGTATTTAGTGAAATACAAACATGAATCTCTTGAAGTGTTCAAGAAGATCATAAATGAAGTACATAACAAACTTGGTATAAGTATTAAATTTCAATATGATCGATATGGAAATACTTTGAACCAAGAGTTTGAGAACCTTCTGGAAGATCATGATAATGTATCATGATGGACTCCACCTAAAACACAATGATAGTGTATCATGAGAAGTGTATCAGAAAGAAGGAATCACACCTTTTTGAGTCAGAGTGTGATTACTAGCTAAAACTTCAAATTTCCTTTTGGGCACATGTTTTACACTGGGAATAAAGAGAATCACAAAATGTTGCGGAATCTAAAAGTTCCTTAAGTAAAACACATAACTCATGATTCCGGTAGAACACACCAATAGCTTGAATGATATATTATATCTTATGGACAAGAAGGCGGTGAGTTGATCATATGATGAGTCAACAATCTACCTAGAAGCTAATGAGAACCAAAAACTGAGATATGGCTTAAATCTATGAAACCCAAGATGGAATCCATGTACATCAACAAAGTATGACTTTGGTTGATCCACCTGAAGGGGTAAAATCCATAGGATACTTTTGGGTATTCCAGAAGAAGACTGACATGGAGGGTAAGTTGGTTGAAAAGAGTTTGTAACGAGTTCAAGGTGTTGAACATGGTGAAAACTTTTCAGCAGTTACCAAGGATAAATCCATCTGGATAATGCTTGCCATTGTAGCTTAATATGACTATAAGATTTGGCATATGGATGTTAAAACCACATTCCTTAAATGGAATATTGTGTAGGATGTGTATGTAACACATTTTAAAGGTTTTATAAATCCAATAATGCAAATAAAGTCTATAAAACTGCATAGATCAATCTTTGGATTGAAGAAAGAACCTTAGAACTAGATCTTCAATTTGAGAAGATAGTCATAGAGTTTGACTTGAGTCAGAACAAAGATGTAATGTGTGATTCCAAGAATTTAGTGGGAGAATATATATATTCCACATATTGATTGGGAATATCATCCTCATACTAAAAAATCTGGCAACAAAGTGCGTTCTAAAAGGTTTTTAGAGAAGCATCCTATGTGATAGGAATCATGATCTATAGATATAGATGAAGAGGGCTTCTTGACCTAAAAAAGAGAACATACTTTGACAAGATCTTGAAAGGGTTCAACATGGTGAGAAAAAATTATCCATGTTCCATGGAGTTAGTCTCTCAAGAGCCGAGTGTCCCAATTCTTATGAAGAATAAGGAACACATGGATAGATGCCATATGCATTCACAATTGGATCTATCACATATGAACGTATCTCATTATCTTTTATGTATTGGACATGATAAGAAAATATGAACTAATTATCTTCTATGTATTGGACATGACAAGAATATACGAACTCATCATCTTATATGTATTAGGCATGACAAGAAGATATGAAGTCATCATCTCGTATGACAAGATGATATAAATATCCTATTATCTCATATGTGTTGGACATGACAAATGGATATCCGTCAAACTCCAGTAAGAGTTACTAGAATACCATGAAGGACATCTTTATGTACTTGTGAAGTAATAAAAGGATTAGTTCTTTAGTTATGGTAATAAGGAAGAGTTGGGTGTAAAGAGTTACATAGATGCAAGCTTCTGAAATGGCAAAATTGTGTTTGACCTTGGAATAAAACAATTGATTAATTCTACAATAAGAAGCCAAGTACCTTAGTGTTACAAACACTGTGAAGGATATGGTATGGATCTAGAAGTTTATATGGATGAACTTGTGGGAGGTTCCAACCATTGATGACCCAATTGTAATACTATAATAACAATGGAGCTAATGGTTAGGCAAAGGAATCTCAGATAGCATACTACAACACTTCAATCTCATACGAGTTGTCGTACAACGAAGGGGATGTGAAACATGCAATATACAGACTTGAAGAAAATGTTGCTTTCTCGCTATAAAAGAAATTGTATAGCAAAAACATGATGGACATGTTGAGATCACTTGGAATATGATTTGTGGGTGATTGACTCTAAGTGCAAGTAGGAGTCTGTTGGTATGGTATGCCTAGAGAGACAATCATATGATGATTGCAATGAGGTATATGATACTTGATTTGATAATGATAAAGGTAATTTCATCTATTATGTTTGTCTCCATCATGAGATGATGACACATACATGATATATGTATAAAGAATGAAGAGACTCAATGACATATGTCTTCAGGTTGAGGATCTAAACAATGAGACCATATGTATGATAAGAGTACATACATTCTTGATATGTCCCTAGTCAGATAAAAGTGTGGAAGAAAAATAGACAACAGTAATACATAAGACTAGAGTGTGTGTCAACTGATGATAGAGTCTCATGAGTCATGATATATGATATCATGTCAAGCACATAGATATATGTTAGAGAACAATATATCAGACAGACCCACCGCAAGAGTGATACATGGATACCATGGAATGGTAGTCACAATCATCTCTCATAGTGATGGTGGTGATTGTGGTTCTTAGACCTAAAATCACTACACTCATCACATGTCATTGGGTACACTTTGACATCATCAAACACAATCCTAAAACATAGATTGCTATAATGATGATGATTGGGTGACTTTGACACATGGGGATTGACTGTGAGTGATAGATATGGGATTTGTCCCTCCTACAAGGAGTATGATATACACGGCCCCTTGATGAGCGAGACTGAGAATTGTATGTCCATACTCATGTGATTAAATATATGATATGTGAACTCACATGCATCTCAAACAATCTTCTCTAGGTCATGGAACATGGATTTAATGTTGAAGAAGATGACGTTCCATGCCTCGAGTTCAATCTGGATGTTAGACACAAAGGAACTATACGATCAATGCAACACTAATCATAGATTGTAGGTTGAAGTTGTTCTCCAACTTTCTGAGTTACATCGGTAGCAATGATGAGTTACTAGATTCTGCTCATTGCTTGTGATGTCATAAGTTGATATGAACATTCACTACCAATGTAAATTGGAACCTATAGTGTCACACACACGATACCCCTGGAATAGGAGATTGTCCATAAATAATGATTAGATTGAGACTAAAGGTGTTTAGGTACTCAATTAAACATACAATTGATTGAGTGGACTCGAAACTATCAAGTTCAAGTGTTGAACTAGTTGGTTAAAGTGTTAGGTCGATTGGAGACTGCATTGGCAATGTTTGGACTGCCAACCGACTGGTTCACCCTTGTGAGCCGATCGGTTGGTGTGAGCCAACTGACTAGTTCACCTGGTGAACCAGGCGGCTCACAGTCCTACCAAATGAGGAAATTGGGATTGGCCTAGTTGGAGGAAAACTTTCACGTTTGACTTGTTCAATTTGTTTGGAATAAGGATTAATCTTTGAATTAATTGGAAACAATTGAGGAAAGTCAAATTGTAGGAAAGTCTAGGAAGTGAAATGACCGGTTCACTTAGTGAACCGATTGATGCATGCTCCCAATCGACTGGTTCACTAGTGAACCGATCGACTCACCTTGCCAAATGATCATTTTAGTTGTGAAATGATCGGTTCGCCTACTACAGTGCAAGTTATTCAAGGAATTTCTGGATCCTTCTACTCCCGAACAGACTGGGAACCCTGACCCTACATTCTACTATAAATAGAGGAGTACAAGGGTCTTCTCAAAAGACACAACTCAGAACATTAGTTACTCTACAAATTTGTTGTCCTCTCTGGTTCTGGTAACCGAGAGAGCCTGAGAACGTGCTACCTAACTAGGGAGGCACAACAAGGGAAAGGCAACTGCAGAAAAGCAATCTGAGTTCAAGAGCGTAGGTTGGTGCTAGTACACCAACAAGAGGGTCGTCTCCTTCCTACAAGTTCTTCTAGAATGGAAAGAGTTCCAGGTGGTCCGTGTGTAGTATCTGTAGAGGCGGGAGATGTCTGCCGCTTAGGAGGACATGTCAGGCACAGTCCGTGGTGGAGGCCAGAGTCCATGACAAAGACCAAGAGCTGTACAAACACCATCCAAGACATGACGTTAAAGACCGCACATGGATTTGAGGTAATGTCATTGGGCCAGCCCCATGACCAGGTATATCTCACTAAAACCATCCTTCCCATTACATAGTCATTGATGCGATCTCCTATTATGGGTTAATGGCCAGTAGCATTTTTGTTTCCGCTTCCTACTCTGAGGCCATAAAACTCAACAAAACATACTTCCCACATCATAGAAACATTTTTCAAGGGTCACTAGCAAAAAGTTAACCAATTCTATTTTCATTATGATGGTTACAACTTCTTATGTATCATTTTATCTTTTTTATTTTGGGATCCTTGCCATTAGCATAGGAATCATCATGATTAACACATCTCATTACTCCTTCCTTTATGACTATTTATCATGCTTGAGTATATTCACTTATTTTATTATGTTTCTTTAACCAATTATCAACATGTTAATCATCATATTCCACATTTTCTTCATTAAATAGGGATCATCTCCCTTAATTTCTTTCACATGCAAAGCTGATTTTACATTAACACTTTCCACATCGGTTGGTCTGAGATTAACTCAGGTCCCCCCTTATTCCTTTTTAATTGTTCCCATTCAACTTCTCATTTTGTACTTATTATAAGAGTTTTCTCCATCTTATGTGGATTTCATACCTTAATTCACTTTATAAGTACAAACTTATCTATCTTTTACTTTATTATCTTCTTGAATCACATCTTCAAGAACTCCTCTTTTTCTTATTTTTATTCAGATTTAGATTTCATGGTGTTGTATCTTTCTCTTATAGTTACCAAACATTCAAGTTTTAATAGATAATGATGTAATTCTCATATTTTCTTGAGGTAATATTGAGTTATCTACACCATGATTTTTGATTCATTATGCTCTTTAGATTGTCTCCAAATGACAACTTCATCAGAGTAATCAGAAATATAAGACTCTAAGAGTTCCATACTGACCTTTTCTCTAATAATTGAATACCTGGCTAGGGCATCCAAGTGCTGATATTGGGTAGTATGCACTATATTTTCATGTCATGTTCCTTACTTAAACCTCATTCTAGTCCTAAGTCCTACTGTCCCTGTAGACTCAGTGAACCTAAAGCTCTGATACCAACTTGTGGGAACCCATTACACTAAATGAGATTAATCAAAACATAAAACACAATTGATCACTAATTAATCGCATACCCAAAAATATGGGTAAATTAAAACCTATTTCAACATCAACACCCGCTCCGAAACGTTTGCATAAGAGCCCAACATCTTTCTTGTATCCATACTATGCCAATAATTTGATACAAATTGTTCTATCTCCTTAGCCACACCATATATACACATGAGAACAATATTCATATATGCCACACAAATAAGAATTAACATGCTAATAAAAGTCCAATTTGTTTGAAACACCATATACAAACTTTTCCTTCCAGGACTTGAGAGTACAGGAAGGACTCTAGGACTAGACATCTAATGAACTTTCTCAAAGATTCATCACTGTAGTTCATCTTTACTTACACGGTTCTATTGTTGTTACTACCGATTACCTAAAAAGATGTGGCAAACCACAAGGGTGAAACCCATGTCCCATCAAGAGATATAACCTCCAACAACACTTATTGGTTACACCATTTTAAATAGTAGATAACTCAGTAGTTGGAGTATTTAATAATTAATTGAATAGATTCAGCAGTTCAAGTATTCTAAATAGATTAAGAAATTAATATTAGCAACACGTATGATTATCAATGCATATATAGATAACAAATAAATCCATTTCTCTGGATAGACACTCAAATTTTATCAAATTGCATCTAATAACAATCATCATCATTAATCTAACTATCATCATATTCCTTGCTAATAGCACAAGAAATCTAGTAGCATAAGCATCCCTGACATTATGAATATGTCTAGTAACATAACATGGCTATCAATATTGGCATCTCAAATATAGGGAACATATCTATATCATAAGTAGAACTAACATCATAACACAATTTACTGCATAGACATGATTAATAGTTTGAGCATTTCTAATTACATAGGCACAACTAGCAATATTAAACATACCTAGCAACATTATCTTAACCATCTATTAGTATATCTGATAAAATAAGCTTGTTTACAACATGTGCATAACTACAACATATGTATATTTATCATCTCTTATTGTACTATACATGATATCAGTGAAAAGAAAGAAAACAAGGGTTATCATCCAACATGAAGCATTGTGTATAACCCTAAATAGATATGCTACATGACTGTCTTACATCTTTTATAATTCTCTACAAAATTTGAATCATACCATCCAAAGTACAACCAACCCCTTCAAAGGGCTATTCGGTTCTGTAAAACATCTAGGAGTGCCGATATCCTAAGATATGTCCTCTACTCGGTCAGTACATGCCGAAAAGGTAGCAACATATCAGTCAATACTACCACTACAATGACATATAGTCAATCTACTAACAACTAGTCTGCCCTTGGTATAAGTCACACCATTGGACTCTAGGGTATGCAAGCAAAATCCTTCCAATGTGGTACAACTGTAGTTGTCCTCTAATCACATTCCACAAATACTGTGACACAATCACAACCTTTCTCAAAAAGAGGGCTAGGCATGACCTTAGTCATCCTCCAGAACAATTGAGATTAGGGTGACAAGCACCCTGCATATTCAACATTATGAGCATATATACATGGTCCTGGGGCTTGCCTAATGACAATACCTCATAGCCATGTGTGGTCTTCAACGCCATGTCTTGGACGGTGTCTGTGCAGCTCTTGGTCTTTGCCCTAGACTCTGGCCTCCACCACAGACTACGGCTGACGTGTCCTCTTGAGCAACAAACATTTCCTGCCTCTACATATAGTCCACAAAGACCACCTGGAACTCCTGCCATTCTAGAAGAACTGGCAAGAAGGAGATGACCCTCCTCTTGGTGTAATAGCACCAACCTACTCTCACAAACTTAGACTACTTTTCTATAGTTGTCTTTCCCTCACAGTACCTCCCTAGTTGGGTAGCACTTGCTTGGGCTCTCTCAGTTACCAAAATCAGAGAGGACAACAACTTTGTAGAGCAACTGATGTTCTGAGTTATGTGTTCTGAGAAGCCTCCAGTACCCCTCTATTTATAGTAGAGGGCAGGGTCAGGCTTCCCATTCTATTCGGGAGTAGAAGGATCCATAAATTACATGAATAGTTTGTACTGTGTCAAGCAAACCGATTGGTTCACTAATGAACTGGCCGGTTGGGAGTGTGAGCTGATCGGTTCACCTAGTGAACTGGTAATTTCACTTCCCAGACTTGCCTACAATTGACTTTCCTCAATTGTTTCCAATTAATGCAAAGATTAATCCTTATTCCAATCGAATTTAACAAGTGAAATGTGGAAGTTTTACTCCAATCGGGCAAATCCTTATTTCCTCAGTTAACAAGACTATGAGCTGCCTAGTTCACCAAGTGAACCGGTCAGTTGGCTCACACCAGCCGATCGAATCACAAGGGTGAACCCGTCAGTTGGCAGTCCTGACATTGCCAATGTAGTCTCCAATCGACCTGACACTCTAACCAGCTAGTTCAACACTTGAAGTTGATAGTTTTGAGTCCAGTCAGTCAATTGTATGGTTAATGGAGTACCTATAGATACAAAATAATTAGTTCATATTTTCTTGTTATGTCTAATACATACAAGATGATGAGTTTGTATATTCTTGTCATGTCCAATAGATACAAGATAATTAGTTCATATTTTCTTGTCATGTCCAATACATACAAGATAACGAGATGAGTTCATACGTGATAGATCGAATTGTGAATTCATATGGCATCTATCCATGTGTTCCTTATTCTTCATAAGAATTGGGACACTTGGCTCTTGAGAGACTAACTTCATGGAACATGGACAAGTTCTCTCTCACCATGATGAACTCATTCAACATCTTTCCAAAGTATGTTCTCTTTCCTAGGACAAGAAGCCCTATTGATCTATCTCTATAGATCTTGATTCCTATCACATAAGATGCTTCTCTAAAAACCCTTTAGAATGCACTAGACAGTCGATTCATCGAGTCATCATGCTCCTCGTCAGGCCACCATCTGCTCATCTCGCACCATCAGTTCTCCGTCTTGGTCCTCCAAACACTCATCTGGGTGCCCATCATTCTTTGACATAACAGGAAATAAAAGTATCCTACTTTTACGTATCTCTTTGGGTAAACCCCGAGTTACATTCAGGGAGAGCAAAGGTAGAAGAGAAGGCTCGAGTTATCTCGAGTTACATCTGGAATAGAAGGTAGAGGCATGGTATGCATATTGAGATGCAAACAACCATAACCAACTAAGCACTCACATAAGGTTCATAGGCCATAACCATGCTACACATCCAAAATCAAAACTGTTTTAGGGTGACACACATCAATCACGTATATACCATATCATATATGTATATTAGTTTGTTTTCGCTTGTGGTATTTAGTCGGATATGCACATTAGTCAGTTTAAATATTCACATCATATGCAATAAATAAATGATGATAAAACCAGAATCTGATCATATCAATTTATCCCAAAACGCAGAACGTTGACGTGACTCTGATACCGCTGTTGGGTTTTATGGCCTCAGAGTAGGCAGTGAAAACACAAATTTTACTGGCCATTAACCCATAAAAAGAGATCGCATCAACAACTATGTATTGGCAAGTATGGTTTTAGCGAGATATACGTGGTCTTGGGGCTTGCCCAATGACAATACCTCACAGCCACATGCAGTCTTCAACGCCATGTCTTGGACAATGTTTGTGCAACTCCTGGTCTTCACCATGGACTCTGGCCTCCACCATGAACTGCGGCTGACGTGTCCTCTTGAGAGGCATACATCTCCCACCTCTATAGATAGTCCACACAGACCACTTGGAACTCCTACCGTTCTAGAAGAACTGGATGGAAGGAGACAACCCTCCTGTTGGTGTACTAGCACCAACCTGCTCTCCCGAACTTAGACTACTTTTTTGCAGTTGTCTTTCCCTCGCCGTGCTTCCCTAGTAGGGTAGCACTTGCTCGGGCTCTCTCGGTTACAAAAACTAAAGAGGACAACAACTTTGTAGAGCAACTGATGTTTTGAGTTGTGTGTTCTAAGAAGCCTCCGATACCCCTCCATTTATAGTAGTGGGTAGCATTAGGATTCCCAGTCTATTTGGGAGTAGAAGCATCCGAAAATTCTATGAATAGTTTGTACTACGGTAGGCGAACTGACCGGATCACTAATGAACCGATCGGTTGGGAGTGTGAGCCGATCGGTTCACCCAGAGAACCGGTCGTTTCACTTCCTAGACTTGTCTACAACTGACTTTCCTAAATCATTTCCAATTAATCCAAAGATTAATCCTTATTCCAATCGAATTGAACAAGTCAAACGTGAAATTTTTTCTCCAACTGGGCAAATCCTTATTTCCTCTGTTGGCAAGACTGTGAGCCTCCCGATTTACCAAGTGAACTAGTCAGTTGGCTCACACCAGCCGATCGGCTCACAAGGGTGAACCAGTCATTTGGCTCACACCAGCCGATCGACTCATAAGGGTGAACCTGTCAGTTGGCAGTCTTGACATTGCCAATGCAGTCTCCAATCGACCTGATACTCTAACCAGTTAGTTCAACACTTGAACTTGATAGTTCTATGTCCTGTCAGTCAATTGTATGTTTAATTGAGTATAAACACCTTTAGTCTCAATCTATACATCATTAATGGATAATATCCTCTCCTAGGGGTATCCTATGTGTGTGACCCTACAAGTTCCAATTTACATTGGAAGTGAATGTTCATAAGAACTTATGGCATCACAAGCAATGAGAGGAATCTAGTAACTCATCATTGCTACCCAAGTAACTCAGAAAGTTGGTGAACAACTTCAACCTACAATCTGTGATTAGTGTTACTGTGATCATATAGTTCCTTTGTCTCTGACATCCAGATTGAACTTGAGGCATGGAACGTCATCCTCTTCAACATTCAATCCATGTTCCTTGACATAGAGTAGACCGTCTGAGATGCATGTGAAACTCACATATCATATATTGAATCACATGAGTATGGCCATACAATTCTCAGTCTTGGTTATCAAGGGGCCCTGTATATCATACTCTTTGTAGGAGGGACAAATTCCATATCTATCACTCATAGTCAAGTCCCCATGTGTCAAAGTCACCCAATCATCATCGTTATAACAATCCGTGTTTCAAGACTGCGCTTGGTGATGTCAAAGTGTACCCAATCACATGTGATGAGTGCAGTTATTTCAAGTCTAATAACCACAATCACCACCATCACTATGAGAGACGATTGTTACTACCATTCCATGGTATCCATGTATCACTCTCATGGTGGGTCTGTCTGATATACTGTTCTCTAACATGTATCTGTGTGCTTGTCTTGATATCATATATCATGACTAATGAGACTCTATCATCAGTCAACACACACTCTAGTCTTATGTATTACTGTTGTCTATTTTTCTTCCAGAGTAATATCCAACTAGGGACATAAAAATAATGTATGTACTCTTATCATACATATGGTCTCATTGTTCAGGTCATTAACATGAAGACATATGTCATCAAGTCACATCACTCTTTAGACATTTACCATGTATGTGTCATCATCTCATGAGTGAGATGAACATAATAGATGGAATTACCTTTATCATAATTAAATCAAGTATCACATGACTCATTGCGACATCATATAATTGGCTCTCTGGGCGTACTATACCAACACATTGCATCATATGACCCAAGAAACCATTGGTGTAAGGCTTAATTAATGCTACAACTAAATTCTTAGCTCACCATAGGTTGTGGAGACCTGATCCATGATTAGAAGTTACCATTAAGTCACCATAGGTTGTTAGATCGGTATTATATTCATTAATCATCATTGAATATCAAGCTAATGTCACCCTTGATAAATATCATCAGTAGGGTACTTAGTTGTTGATAATTAAGATTCTAATTAAGCCAAAACCTGACCTAAAGGGTGAACATCAGTTGACACCCTTGGTCACCATCATTATTTGTCATGAAGACAACACCATCAATTGTTGCAATGGTACCTCCATTGGGTCATGTGTTTTTAGAAGAAATCAACTTTAAACCCTAAAATTGACCATTGGTTGATGGGTGCTTAGCACCACCGGTTGTCAAAACAACCTGATACAAGTCATCTTATATCTTAGGAGGAATGTACACATGATTACAAGTTCATCTAAAACTGAAATAAGAATAGGGAATATCATACAAATCAAAATCCAAGTCGAACATAGCTTTTTAGTACATGGATCATCATTTTAAAGCAAGAACATGATCCAACAAGCTTATGCTAAGCAATAAACATGGAGCTAGTTATAAAACTTTCCTCTAATGAGAAAATAAAATCACAAATAGAAGAAAACTTGAGCAGGTAGGGTAAAAAATCCAAGCATAAGCTCTGATCTAGTCCATCTAACACCTTTCTCCATCAAAGAAACAAACCCTAAGCATAAGGAGAAAGAAAGGTAGGGTTTTAGAGATTTTGAGCAACTTCTACCATGAAACAACAAAGTTTTGACCTGGAGGAAGGTCTAAGGAAGGAGAAGATAAAGATAAATGGAGAAGGAAGGAAGAAAACAACTTGTCTTGGTTGAAATCCCTAGAACATGACCTTGGAAACCCTAAGTAGGGCTAGATGGAGCTCTAGGAGACCTTCTTCTCTAAAAAGAGGTTGTCTTCTACCTTAGAGCACTTGGTTCTGCAGAAAAATAGAGTGGAGTCGTTTCTCTAGGTTAGAGGAAAGATAAAACAAGAAAATGTTTTGTACTTGGGCAAGGAAGAGGTAGATATGTCCCATACATAAGGATGGAAGAAATCATGAGGTGTACAAGTAGATCCCCATTTGTCCATCACCTTAAACGACTAAGGATATACAAGAAGACACACAATCAGCTGACCCACCATCCATGGAGACCTGCTTAGCCCTTGTTTTTTTTATTTTGCAAGAAAATCAAATAAACCATTTGCTTGATAGCTCCTAAAGGTATCTCATCCATAAAGGGGTAAACCCTAAAATACCCTTGAAGAAAACACCTCCAAACCAAGGTAAAATTGAGAAGCCCATGAATCAAAAAGATAAAAAATGATAAGAGAACATTTAAGGACCATAATGCAAGTGACAAATTGCAAAGAAAACCTTTCAATTGGGTAAATAACATTATCATCATCATCATCTAAGCCTCAATCCCAACTATGTTGCGGTCAGCTACATGGATTCTTCATTTCCATTCAGATCTATCATGGGCCATATTCTGATCGAGATGTAGAGATTCAAAATCTCTCTTTATAAGCTCATCCCATGTTAATTTAGGCCTTCCTCTTCTTCTATTTATAGTGTTTGGATCAATAGCATTGCTTCATATAGGCACACTAGTAGGTCTGCGTTGCACATGTCCGTACCATCTTAGTCGGCCCTCACACAACTTGTCCTCAATGCTCGCCACTCCCACTTTATTCCTGATATAGTCATTTCTCAAGTGATCTTTTCTTATCTTACCACACATCCATCTCAGCACACACATTTCATCCACATTCATATTGTTGAGACCTTGTTTCTTCACCACCCAACATTCACTCCCATAGAGCATTGCTAGTCGTATAGCTGTTCTATGAAACTTACTTTTTAACCTGAGAGGGATCTTCTGAACGCATAATACTCCAGTTGTACTACTCCATTTCAACCATCCTATAGTGATCCAGTAACAAACACATTTTGGACATCCCCATCTATTTGAATAATAGAACCCAAGTAATGAAATTTATCATATTTTGGTATATCTACTCTGTCCAACTTAGCTCCATCATTCACACTATGAGATTGGATGAAATTGCAATGCATATACTCAGTTTTGATCCTGCTAATCATCAATCCATTTGATTCCAATGCCTTTCTCCAACGTTCAACTTTATCATTCAATTGAGTAAATTGCATAAAAGTCTAAAATGTGCATAAAATTTCATAGCTTGCACAAACAGTGTCCAAATTGGACCAAATTTGAAACTTAAGCTTGTCACATGATACCAAAACATTTCACAAGGTTATATTAGGGTTACAATAATTCAATTATGGCAATTAAGCATGTTCAACACTTTAAACAAGTTTAGGGGTCTCACATAAAGTATGTAGTTGAGAATGACAAGGAGTTGCACATATCATCTATCAAAGAGTTGCTAATATGCAATCGGCAAAAGTTGCCTTCCTTAGTAATTGATTATGGATGCTAGAATTGGTTGGGTAATAAGTCAATTATTTTGGGTCTTGGATCACTAGATAGTTGTGCGATGTAGTCTTCCGAATTGATAGATGAGCGTTATCAATTGAAACAAAATAGTGGGATCGATAGTTAATTAAAGACCTAATTAAATATCATAAATTTTTTATTCAAATAAAATCAAAATGTTTGACAAATTGTAAATTTCTCTTATAGAATCAAATGATGACAAACAACTCATTTTCCTTATGATCGGTCCTTGATAAGGACAAGTTAAATGTAAATAATTTCCAAGATTGGTTCAATACATTGAGAATTGTTCACACACATGATCAAAATCTCTATATCCTAGAAACACCAGAGCCAGATGAACCCACTCCCACTGCACCTAAGGCTGACAAATATGATTACAAGAAGCACTATGAAGATGCTGTAGATGTCAAGTGCCTAATGTTGTGCTCAATGAACTATGAGTTTCAAAGACAACATGAGAACATGGATGTTATTGAGATGGTCAAACATCTTAAGAACATGTACCAAGATTAGGCAAAATAAGAGAGATATGATGTATCCAATGTGTTGTTCAAGTGCAACATGACAGAAGGAGACCAAGTAGGCCACCGTGTGCTCAACCTTATTGGGTATGTCGAGAACCTAAAAAGACTAGGATTTCCCTTGGGTCAAGAGTTGGCCACAAATGTGATTCTATAGTCACCGCTATAGTCATATAGCCAGTTTTTCATGAACTACAACATGAACAATTTTGACAAGACCTTGTCAGCATTGCTTGTCAGGTTGAGAACAGTTGAAGCACAAATGAAGAAAGACAAGCCCAAGTCTATGATGATGATCAATAGAGGAAAGGGAAAGTCCAAGGGAAAAGGCAAATGTAAGAAGAGTTCTAAAGCTGGTAAGAAGCCTAAGTCTTCTGCACTGAAGCCAAAAGGAGGGGTTACCAAGGGAGGTAATTGTCACTACTATCACCAGCCTAGACACTAGAAGAGAAATTGCCCTCTCTATCTGGAGGAACTAAGGAAGAAGAAGTATGTTATAGAGACCTCCAATTTAGGCATATACATGATTGAGATAAATTTATATACTTCTTCATCTTGGGTACTAGATATTGGTTTTGGATCTCACATATGTTCGAATATGCATGATTTGGAAAGAAGTAAGCCTTTACCAAAGGGCAAGGTTGAACTGCACATTGCAAATGGAGCAAGAGTTGCTGCCACTGTAGTTGGAACCTATGATTTATCTCTACCAATGAGGCTTGTAATAGAGTTATAGAACTACTATTTTGTAACTTCTATAAATAGAAATATTATTTCTATATCTTGTACAGACAAGGATGGATATGAATTTCAAATAAAAATGGTTAATGTTCTATTTCAAATGATGAGATATTTTATGGTAGTTCCCCAATGTCTTATGGACTTTATTTGTTAGATCTTAATACAAATGTTTATAACATAAATACCAAAGAATGAAACTCAATAACTCAAACGAAACATATCTTTGGCATTGTTGTCTTTGGCACATCAATGAGAATCGCATCTCTAGACTCCATAAAGATGGATATCTAGAATTTTTTGATTTTGAATCAGTAGAGACATGTGAGTCTTGTTTTTTGGGAAAGATGACAAAGACAATCTTCGCTAGTAACAATGAGAGGGCTAATGATCTATTAGGACTCATACATATTGATGTTTGTGGCCCTTTTAGAACAAATGCTAGAGATGGGTATCAATACTTCATTACCTCCACTAATGACTTTAGTAGGTATGGTTATATTTACCTGATGAAACATAAATAATAAAATCTTGAAAAGTTTAAGGATTTCATGAATGAAATACATAACCACAACTTGACAAAAGTATTAAGCCACTTTGTTCTAGTCAAGGTGGAGAATACTTAAGCCAAGAGTTTGAGGAACTTCTACGAGACCGTGGTATTGTATCACAATGGACTCTGCCCGGAACATCACAATATAATGGTGTACCAGAAAGAAGTAATCACACATTACTAGATATGATGCAATCAATGATTAGTTTTTCTCATCTTCCAACTTCCTTTTGGGGACATGATCTACAAATCACATCGTTTACACTTAATTGTGCACCATCAAATTGGTTTAAAAGACACCAAATGAGATATGGCACGAGAAACGTCCCAATTCATCTTTTATGTTGATTTGGGGTTATGAAGCTTATGTGAGAACATAGTTTTCCGAAAAGCTTGGACCCAAATTAGATAAATGCTATTTTGTTGGATATCCTAGGGGAACCAAATGATACTACTTTGATACTCCATTTGAAAACAATGTGTTTGTTGTCAGGGATACTGCATTCCTAGAAAAGGAATTCATTTCTAAAGGAATCATTGGGAGGAAAATAGAGCTTGAAGAAATTCAAGACCAACAAGAAAGCATTGAACCCATAGAGGTACAAGAGAAACAGAGAGAGTTACAAATTGTTGTGGAACCTCAAGTTCCTCATGTAACACAAGAACCTTGCAGATCTAGTAGGATACGCCTTGAGCCAAAAAGATTTGGCTATCTTATAATTCAAGAAGGCAATGAGTTGGTCATTGATGATGAGCCAAAAATCTACATAAAAGTTGTTAAGGGAGCAAAGTGTGACAAATGACTTGAATCCATGAACATCAACAAGGTATGGACCTTACTGGATCCACCTGAAGTGGTAAAAACCATAGGGTGCAAGTGGGTCTTCAAGAAGAAGACCAAAATGGATGGTACTGTACACACTTACCAAGGTCAATTTGTAGCAAAGGGTTTCAAAGAAGTTCAAGATGTTGACATTGATGAAACTTTTTCTCCACTTTCCATGGTTAAATTCATCAGGATCATGCTTGACATTGCAGCTTATCATGACTATGAGATTTGGTAGTGGATGTTATAGCTACATTCCTTAACCAAAATCTACTTGAGGATGTTTACATGACACAACCTAAAGTTTTATAAATCAAAAGGATGCAAATAAAGTTTGTAAGCTACAAAGGTCAATCTACTGGATTAAAGCAAGCATCTCAGAGATGGAATCTTTGATTTGACAAAACAGTCAAAGAGTTTGGCTATATTCTAAATGATGATGAACCATGTGTTTACAAGAAGGGTAGTGGGAGCATGATTGTATTCCTCATATTTTATGTGGATGACTTACTGTTAATGGGGAATGACATGCCTACTTTATAGATAGCATATACTTGGCTTGGAAATACATTCTCTATGAAGGACTTAGGAGAAGCATCCTACATCTTAGGAATCAAGATCTATAGAGATAGATCCATAAGGCTTCTTGGACTAAGTCAGAGCACATGCATTGACAAAGTGTTGAAGATGTTCAACATGGAGAACTCAAAGATAGGAAACCTACCCATGTGTCTTGGCGTTACTAATTCTAGATATCAATTATACATTTATTGTGAAGAAAGGGAATGCATGACTAAGATTCCATATGCATTTGCAATTGGATCTATCATGCACGCAATGTTATGCACTCACCCAGATATCTAATATTCCTTGAGCATGATGAGTAGAAATCAGTCAGATCTTGACGAAGCTCACTAGACAACCATGAAGAACATCCTTAATTACTTGATAAGAACTAAGGATCAATTGGTTGTCTATAGTGGTGAGGAAGAGTTGGTAGTAAAAGGTTACAACGATTCAAGCTTCCAAACTGACAAAAATGACTACAAATCATATTAAGATTTGTGTTTTTCCTCAACAATGGTGTTATGAGCTGGAAGAGTTTTAAGAAAGAGATAGTTGTAGATTCTACAATAGAGGTTGAATATATGGTTGCATCCAATGCGATAAAGGATGTTGTTTGGATCAAAAAGTTCATCTTTGGACTTGGGGTCGTTCCAAGCATCATCAATGCAATTGAGCTATACTTCAACAAGAATGGAGCTATTGCACAAGCCAAGGAACCCAAATCACATCAAAATTCCAAGCACATACAAAGGCAATTCCATCTCATATGAAAAAGAGTACAATGACGAGATGTGAAGATTTGCAGAGTACCAACTAAAAGCAATGTGGCTGGCCCATTGACAAAAGCTCTTTTGCATCAGAAGAATGAGGGTCATGTTAGATCACTTGGATTAAATTAATGGGTGATTGGCTCTAAGTTCAAGTGGGAGTCTGTTGGTATGCATTCCAAGATAGCCAAACATATGGTGATTGTAATGGCATATCTTATATACAGTTTGATTAATAATAATGGAAATCTTCCAATTTATCCTATTTTATTCAATAATGAGATAATGATGTAACACAATAAATGTTGAAAGTATGATATTACTCTATGATGTGTTTCTTCATTTTAAGGACCTGAACAATTAGATCATATAGATGTTAAGAGTATGTACATTCTTGTTATGTCCCTAGTCTGATGTTATTGTGGAAGACTAATACATAATAATTTCACATAAGACTCAAGTGTGTGTTGGTTGATGACATAATCTCATTAAGTCATGACATCTGATATTAAACCAAACACATAGATATTTTTTAGAGAACAATGTACCAGATAGACCCATTTTGAGAGTGATGCATCGATCCATTGTATGGTAGATAGAATCATCTCTCACAACGATGGTGGTGATTGTGGTTCTCAGACCTGATATCACTAAATTCATCACACGTCATTCGATATACTTTGACATCATCTAATGTGATCCTTATTAAGTGTTTACATAAAGGTGGCGCTTAGGTGCAATGTTACACATGGGGATGACTATGAGTGTTGTAGATGGGATTTTTCTCTCATATATGAGTTTGATATCCTAGCCACTTGATAAGTGAGATTGAGAAAATCATGGACATGCAAATGTGAATCAATATATGATGTTGAGTTCACATATATCTCAGACATTGTGCTCTAGTTCAAGGAACATGGATTAAATGTTGAAGAGAATGATGATTACATGCCTCAAGTTCAATCTGGATATCAAAGACAAAGGAACTATACAATCACCATTACACCAATCATGAATTATTGGTTGAAGTTGTTCTCCAACTTTCTAAATTACTTGGGTAGCAATGATGTCTTATTAGATGCCAATCATTTCTTGTGATGTCATAAATTGGTTATGGACATTCACTGCCAATGTAACTTGGAACCTGTAGGGTTACACACATAGGATGCACTTGGAATAGTAGTTTATTCAATGATGTTTAACTTGATTACTAAATATGTTTAGGTGTTCATTTTAAACAACACCGATTGATAATTGAATGAATGGACTTTGAACTGACCATTTTAAGCATTGAACTGATTGTTTGGAGTGTCAGGTCAATTAGAAATGACATTTGATGAATAAGGCCAGAACCATGGCATGAACTGACCAGTTCACTAAGTGAACCAACCAGTTCATGGTCCCAAATGCCCAATTCATTTGATGAACCACCCAATTCATGTGATGAACCACCCCATGCAATGTTAAATTCGATTAGATCAAGGATTGATGTTGATGTCATGATCTACATTAATCGTGCATTAAATACCAATGTGATTTAGAAATGGAAACATGCATGAACCAACCAGTCCAGGGCACGAATCGACTGGTTCATGCCAAACCCATAGGTTGGTGACTAAACCGACTGATTCTCCATCTACAGGTTTTGGAAAATGAATGAAAAGATGTCTCTTCGACTACTAGATGAATCGGGAACCCTGACCCTGGCCCTCCTTTAAATAGAGGGGCACTGGGGACGTCCTAGACACAACAATAAGGTTGAAGGACACCTTCCTTCTTTCTTGTTTGGCCTATGGTTCTCTTGTTCTTGGAGAAAGGATCTAGTGTTTTCATCATACTTGAGGTGGGTTATATAACTTTCTCCACGTTTATTGCTCACTGTTAGCTTTAAAGTACAAGATCTTACTGTAAAACGTAGTTCTAAGTAGAAAAATGCTATCTTTGCCTAGGGTTTGAGCTTATGTGGTAGTTGTGCATAGTTGATCTTCTTGATATACTCCTTAATCTTGTATACATTTATCACTTGAAAGTGCAAATCCTAGACCTTGCATGAATGTTGAAATCAGTGGTTTTGGTCCCCTGGAATGATGACTCTTCCTTAGGGTTTTGAATTGATTTCCTCTTTTGTGTTGAAATTTTATAGTTTGGTTTTTGTGTCAACCAATGATTTGGACTAGTGATGTTTTGATGTCCCTTCTTGTGCTTAGAACTGATGGCTATGTTCCTCTAGAACCAATGATCATGGTGCTCTCTTCAAATAGACTCAATCGATGGTCTCTTTATGGTGATAAATACTGATTCTACCTTAAGTGGTTTTATCTAATTTTTCTCTTGTTTTCATGGCTCAATGGTTGGATTCTTGTGTCAAACGATGGTCTTAATGATGATACCTAGTGTTTTGAACGAATGGTTTTCCTTCCTCTACCAAATGATGGTTTTACTTGAAGGTTTAGACCGATTTCTTGACATGTTATGTCTGGGTCAAGAATCAAAAGTATTTCTGGGTTTACAAATGATGGCTATTATGGTTCACATCCAATGGTGTGTTTGGATCCATGATTCAATGGTTATGATGTTCACAACTGATGGTGGCCTTTATAGTCATAGTTGATTGTGGCTCTGATGGTCATGACCAATGGTGGCCCTGTTAGTCACAACCGATGATGGCTCTGATGGTCACAATCGATGGTGGTTCTAGTGTTAACATTCGATGACCCTTTTAGGTCATGATTCGATGGATTTCCTATGTGCATGATTCAACGGTTTTGCTCTTATGGAAATAGATTGCTTGTTGAGCCCTAAGTTTTGATGGTTTTGGTTCAATGCAACAATTTGATAGTTATACCTTATGTATGTATGAGTCCACTAGAGTATAGTATGGGATTCAATCGTAATGTTTTATCTTGTATACATCCATGATCTAATAGGGATGCTATCTGTGAAGGATGTGCTTTGACCTAAGTAAGTATATGAACCTATGGTTAGTTTGAAGTGTTGATTTGTAACATCACTTCCACCTATCTTGTTGAACTTAACTTAATAATTTTATAGAATGATAGTTAATCATAGTTTCTTTCTTGTATGGAATGATGGAAGGACATTCTCTTCATGTTGATTTCTAAACCTAATATGTTACTTGGTTGATATAATATCCCTTATGATTGGTGCTTTCATATGCTAAACCTATGTATTACAAGTATGATGATGCATGTTGAACCTTCTTTAAGGTGTTAAAGATAATGATGATCTGGAAGGGAATTATGCAAATGGTCTTAATGACCTTTGGTCATGTTTTGAGCCCTTATGGAGGTGTAATCCTCTTTATTTTTACAAGGGTTGGTACCTTGGGATAATATGATAAGGATTTATATCATGTGATGATGTGATTACAAGTATAGTCTCAAGGATAACAATGATATCATGTGGTGTTTAAATAAGGAATACGTCCCCATACATTTTATATCTTCTGGAGTTGTTATATATCAATGCTTTCTTGATATGAATTAGTGTTTGTATGTCAACTTGTTTGATGCAACCTTAACTCACCCAATTGGCATTAACTAATCAAGAAAAACCCTAATCATGTAGTACCCTATGCCATAGAACCATTGCAATGCTAGGACTTGCTAGATGGGCAAACAAGAGTTCCTAAGGGAAGCTCAGAGTCGCATACATAATTGTTGAGTATGTGGAGGCTTAGGGAGAGTACATCCTTGACATCTTTATCCTAAGGTTTGGTGGATTGCTGCGGCCATGCCTTGGATTGACACAGGTTGAGGCCATGTCTCAGATATTTGTACATGGGATGTGATTGAGTATAGCTACAATTTTACCTAGGATGATGGGGTTTTGTGTACCCTGGTTACTTGTGTCATGACCTATATACCAAGGGTGGACTAGGTTGACTGTAGCTTAACTATATATGTCACTATGGAGGACTCGTACTGATCGATGGTAGTGAGATCTAAGGATTCCAACTCTCTTAGATCTTGTACGAAATTGATTTCAACTTCATAGTGATCCGTTGGAGTCTGAGTGGTATAGATAAACTCCCTAGGGCTTAATAAAAGATGTAATATATTCTTGTAGAATATCTATTAGGGTCATATATCACTTCACATTGGATGATAACCCTTGTTTGGACCTTTCATATATAGGTGATGTACACTGTAATGAGAGAAAGTAGATACACGTATGTTGCCAGACATGTTTATAATGTTAGACATGCTTACCCTATTAGAGATGCTTATGTTGTTATATATGCTTATGCTGATAGGCACTATTATGATTTTAATCAGGCTCATGATGTTAGTTATGCTCATGCTGTTAGACATGCTCATCATGTTAGACATGCTTATACTGTTAGCTAATTATGACACTATTTAGGCTCATGATGATAGTTATCCCTATGATGTTAGTTACACCAGATCCTTTGGGAATAGCAGTAATCTTCTAATCTTATAATAAGACTCTAATTAGACTACTCTTAATAAGATTTATATATGGTATTTCTATTATGTTATATAATCTTCCTTATCTATTTAATTTCTTATTTTGCTATAATAAATAAGTGTTATTGAGAGTCATATCTCTTACTAGGATATGGGTCTCACTTCTTGGGTCACTACATATTTTTAGATGATTGACAGAAATGATGATAGACCCATGATTGTGAGGAAGAGCGGTGTTGATGGACCTTAAAGAATGTTGTTAGATGTCTATTGTATCCTAGAGTCATCCCTGTACTCTCAGGTCCATGCCTGAAAGTTTGTATACGATGTTTCAACTGACTCAAGCTTTTGGTAGCATTTTGATGCCTGTACATGTAGTATATGTGGATAATGTTCTTCTGTATGTATATATTGTGTCTGAGGTCATAGAGCAGATGTAAATGATAACTGGAATAATATATGAATTTATGCAAAATGTTAGGCCATCATCTAAATGTTCTTGATTATGTTGGTTCAATAAATCGATTTTAATTTTGCCCTTTTTTAGGTGTTATTAATAGTGATCGATCTAATGTTCTGTTTTCAGTAGTCTTGTTTAGCATTATGAGTTCTCACACTTCCAATCACATTCTCTCTTTTCTTTTAAATTGTATATTATATTTTTCAAATGTATGTTGACTTAGTCTTATTTATAGTATTTTCATAAGGAATACAAAGCCTTTTTCGTCAAACAATTCATTATGGTTTAAAAGTTGATAACAAAAAAAATCTCAAAATTATGTCGACATCAATCTTATTTTAAGTACTTTTTCTTAATAACCCATCAATTTTTTTCATTAACAAATTTGTTACAACTTGAATGTTATAAACAAAATAAATTACTCTATCCTCTTTTTATATTATTCTAGACACATTCTCTCTTCTTTCAAGTTGTATATCGTATTTTCAAAAATATGTAAAATTAGTCTTGATTTAATGTTTTTTTAATAATGAATGCAACAATTTTTATTTTGCCAAAATGTTCATTGTGATTTAAAAGTTATTAACAAAAATATATTCTCATTTTTATCTCTCCTATGACCACTTTCTCTCCCCACTCATTCTTTCCCCACTTCTTCCCTCTCGCATTTTTTAATCATCCAATTTTCCCAATCATTTCCATTCTAGAGTGGATGGACTACTAGGCATTGAGTGAGTGGCAACTGGGCATACATACATAACCTGTCACATGGGGATGGAAACAAAAGGACAAAGTTGTCTCAATTTGCCTCCTATTTGGACTCTGAATAGCATTTCCCTAAAGAAAACTTGTTGATTGTGACCTATCATGTGGAATCCTTCCAATTCAAAATTTCATAACAAAATCTTGGTTTGTAGACTTTATGCCCCTATTGATTCATGATTGGAATTCTATAGTCAGGACTGGGCTAGTGGGGTGAGTCATGAGACCTGCTAGGATACGATCTAATTTTGTTTGGCAATCCCATCTAGTTTTGGTCTTCTAGTTAGGATTTAGTCTGATTCTATTTGATAAATCAATCAAGATTTGGGCAGGATGTATTCTGATTTTATTTGGCAAGCTAATTAGAATTATATTTGATCTGATATGCTTGTAATATAAAATGATATTGTATAATATAAGTTATAATTCTATGACAATCAATATTATATTTCACACCACTAATAAATCTCCATTAATAATAATAAAAAATATAACTATAATTAATGGAATTTTTTAGAACAACTATTATAGTTGACATGCACATTTTAAAATCATATTACCTTACCAACATATTGACATAACACATGAGATCTATTTTGTTGTATCTATATAACAATATCTATCATTTTAAATAAATAATGAGTTCATCATACATGAAATATTTTTTGTTGTATGAACAAGTATATAACAACAAAAAATGCAAGCTAAAGGCACGTAAAATTATAAGTAAAACCAAACATGTGATTTGAAAACTATAATGAAACTATAAATAAAAATACGTAACATTACATAAAAAATCATAAGATATTTTCCAAATACCAAATTAAGTTGCATAAGGTTCATAACTTCACTTGAGATAGACATTAATTTGACTTCTACTCATTCTCTTCACCACCAACACCTCTAGCAACATATTTGGAGTAGTAACTCCATCATGAGAAACGTCATTCGGTGCATTAATTCCATCATCAACAACTATTAGATTTGGTTGAGAGCTTCCTTCTTGGTCGGGTTGCTGTTACTTGCCTAATGGGTAAATATAAGGACAGGTCTAGAAGGTGTTTGAAACTACATCTATAACTTTCAACATTCTCCATCTCACCTTAAACATGTTCATGTTGATGTCAGTCCTCCATACCGATCTATGGAATTCACAAAGGACATCATGCCAAAATTGATGTAGAGAAGGTCGACACAGTTGACCTAAATAGTACTGATGTCCTAAGATTGTGCCGAATGCAACATCTAACTCATCATCTCTTTGAAAGCAATTCATTTTTTGGAAAGCGACTGAAGCATAGTTTGAACAAACACAATTTTAGCAATGTATATGTATTTGTTAACAAAATTTCTGATTGAATTAAACTATCCATTTAGGACATATTTCAATTTACTAGATGGGAAAAAATATAAGCTCTAATTTACTAGATGTACAAGAAATGATGCCAACAACTTATAATTTAAGATATGTACAACAAATACAAATCAACTTGTTACTACATGGACAATAACTCAATATTAACAATATATACTTTTCGTTCACAATGAAAAAAATTCTAGTTCCACACAAATAAAGTGTACATTGCTGACTTGAAATGTTAAACATGCAAAAAAAGTGATCATAGGTCTACTAGATAATGACCAAGTATAAAAGGGTTGGAGCGACAACATCTTATAAGTTTTGTGGTGAGCTCTACATTCTCCATGAGTTGGTGCATTGCCCAAAAATCTATCAAAGGATCCATCTGATAGAGAAAAGTATGTATATTCTCCCCATTGATCCCGCGGAAGGCTTTAAATGATTGGTTATGGTTCGACAATGAAGAACGTCTACTGGTTGCTGAATCTAGTGAAGATAGTAACATGGTACAATATGATCTTGTTTGACAAATGGGACTGCATTTGGCTTGCCAAATGGAAGAAGACTACATCATGTTACCATCTTTACTAGATTCATCAACCAATAAAGGCACTTCATCATCATCCCATGTGTAACTTTACAAGCTTTAATCACGATCATTGTGGAGGAAAGTCAAGCTTCTCTCAAGTAGAAGGTTCATTTCACATATTCTGAATGTTGCAACAAATCATGGTGGATGCCTAGGCCAACATAATACCACCCCTATAAAATGACAACCAACCGCTGTGCTGACCCATCTACAGTGGAAGCAATGGTTTACACTGACCCATGTAGTATCATCCCAGTTGGCCAACCTTAGGGCCTCTTTATAGTTGTCCTATGAGACCCCACAATCTTCCTTCAATACTTTGTTGTCCCCTACCTAAACATCATATTTTGGTCAATTAAACAACAAGGGCAAATGATGAACAAAGTGCGAAACCTTGCCCTTGTTTTCTTTTGCATTCCTGGGCTGTTCAGGGTGGGCATCTGTGGGCTCTTAAGGGCTCAAAGATGAAGAATGGGAGTTTGAATTCTTACAAGAGCATAAAATGTCAGACCATTCAATTTTTCTTCTTCTTGGAGCATGACACGATGAAATAGTTAACAAAAAAGTTATATTCAAGTTTATACCCATAATGATAAAACAAACAAATGATGAAAAAAGTTAACAAAAGTTTAAATAATAAGTTATAATGTAACTTGATATGAAAGAACATTATCCATCTCACAAATTAAATTTTGCTAATAAAAAATTTCTTTTGATAACATCAAAAAATGTGCCTAAATGATACTACAAATTATCATATAATATATTTGACATCAAGATCAAGGTGTTCAATAGATACTAATATTACATCACATGACATGTACTAGTTCATATCATTCTAACGTCATAAGCTACTCCCTAAATTTGTTGCACAAATAATTTACTACATATTTTACTTTAGGTATTCTTACAAATTCATTCTTTGCTTTGACCACCAACTCATGCAACTGCATCATTGTTCGGTGCAGTGCTCCAGGTGGGTAAGTGTAATTATTCGTCAGGACATTCCATGGAATTTCCTAGTTGGAAAATTGTTGGGAATTTCCTGGTTGGTTATGAAACTACTACATGCATGGTGGCTGAATAGCCCATGTATTTTCTAAAATAAAGCAATTTTGTGTAATAAAAACTCTCCCGATGTTCTTCCATTGGGTTTTGACCTAGTCCATAGATACATAAGGTATCCATGTCATGTTTTGAAAGTAACACAATGTCTCTTTCTAATCCTTTTGAGAATACACTCCATCAACACATATCCCATGTCATATTAGTTTCTTATTACATCAAGTAGGACCTGGTCAACCTCCCTAGACCATAACCCTACAACCTCTTATCTTGTTAAGCTATATTACCAATTATGTGTGTAACATATTTGACTGTAGGGGTGCAGTGTACAAATATGCGGATATGATATGATAATTCGAACATGAAGAAATAATGTCTAAATAACATATAATGTAACTTTGCAAACAAAAAGAACATGGCCCAAATGCACTAACTAAATGTCGTCCATGTATATGTAGGTATGGAATTGACCTGTGGTGTTATCAGAGGTGAAGGAGTTTCAAAAAGGTGATTTGTATCCATAACTTGTCAACTATGGTGTACAAAGCACCAAACTTATGTTGGTAGGATTGTTAAAGATCTTTGCGACGTGATAGATTTCAACAAGGTCCTTCATATTCATTACGTTCCTCCACACTCACTTGCATTCATTCGTCAATAACTTAATCTCAACATGTAAAGGCTAAATTGTTGGGGGAATATTGACTACCTAGTAAAAATATTTGTATCAGTCTTTTACCTATAATTTATTAGGTTTGAGTTAATTTAAACAAACAAATAACATATTTACTATTAAAAGAGATTATTTATGGTTGTATTAGCAAACCTACTTCATCAAACATATGTAGCACATATCTCTGGGTCATTCCCTAAGGCTGCCAAAGTCGTACAACCCCACATATTCGTTGTTGATCAACAATGCAACAACATTACCACACAAATACTTCCAAACTTTTGATGCATCCATTGACATATAACACAATGTATTATTCATTAGTAACACAATGTGGGGGTCATACCATAGATTGCATATTCAAATAGCGGAATCAGAAATGATAGTTCAACACACAAATCATGTATTTTTTGATCGAGAAAAATACATGAAAACAATGAAGTATTCCATCCATTATCCTCTATTGAGGATCCATTATCTATGGTGAGATGAAGTCTTCCATGAAGAATAGTCACATCTCCTCCTAAACGTCATAATTTTAGTTACTGGTCTATCAATGTCTGCTCTTCTAGAACACACAAAGTTACAAGAAGTAAACCACTTCTTGTGCTCATTGTGTGTATACGTAAGTTGTGTTGCTATTGCATCCCTAATTGAAGTAAGGGTGCCCACGGTATATAACACTCATTCTAAAGGAAGCATCTATGGCATCTGGTTTGGCCCAAACCCCTCCCACTTGTAAAATATGGCCTATTTAAGTTGTTCTCATTGAACTAACTATTATCTGCATCTATGTCATCCATGTAGACTCGCATGGTGCATGTGAAACCACATGGATATGAGGGCATTCCAATATCCATGACAAAAAAACCTAAGTACATTAGAAATAATGAGGCAATTTTAAAAACAAACCAAGTGTACATAAAATGAACAAATACTAAGTGGGGAATGTGTTTTTAAGTATATCTGACATGTGGAACTTTTTATAATATAATACATGATTGAAAAGTTGCACTTTTAAAAGGTTGTATCTTGGGACAAGTTAGGGATGTGTTTGTAAATAATACAAAATAGATAACAAGTACACATGTATTCTAAGTATAAACAAAGATCACCAAGTTTCCAAATGAAACTAGATATGACTTCACATGGTATATCATCCTCTTGAGCATCGACCTGAGTTGTTTGCAGGAGGGAGCTCAAGTTGATCTCATTGTATGGAAACCCAGATGTTGAACTGGCTTCCGAAACTTCCTCCATAATGTTACCATCATGTAGGTGTCATATGAAATTGTTGAGGATACAACAAGCTAATATTAGTCGACATTGTGATTGCACATGGTAATTGTAGGTGTTGGTGGTTGAACATCTCCTTCTTGTTGTTGTATGTGTGTCTGTTGCCTCATGACTCAGATATATTTCTTTTTGTGATATGGGGCAAGAAATTGATGGGTTTGGCGTACCATGCTTCCACCAAGTAATGCTTACCGTTGGGTACTCTAAAACTACTTGTGGTCATGGCTGAATGGATGATCCTCATGTTTGTTGCAGATCCCTCCCACCCCATCAGGACATACTTAAGCTCCATGTTGACATTTGGTGAGGCAAACCCTTTCCTTTTATGGTAACAATTTTGCTTATTTTGATTCACCGGAACATGGATTTGTGTTAGGTCAATTGCCCCAATGGCATCCTAAGACAATGCACATATGGATCCAATTAATGAAATAACATATGGCATTCATCACAATGGTTGTTGATAAATATTACCTTGAAGTATGGGTAAAACCTTAGGTTGTCCCAGATGCGATGGTGTGTCATTGTGGTTGGTATCATAACATAATATTAACACAAGTCATAGACCCTACCCAAAACTTCGTTAAATATTATACTTATAGTCTCTCCATAATGGATGTAGTCCTCTACTAAAACATGATGGCTATGTCCATGTCCAACCATATGTAGGAAGTAGTATATGGCCTCCATGGATGAAACACCCCTACCATTTTGTAACAATCCATGACTCTCAAGCTTGTCTACAAGGGCTACAAGAGTCTGTGGTAGCATTATGTAAAGTTCATACACCCTCTATTGATGTTCTTTAATGTTCTCTAAAACCTTTTGGTGCCCACTCCTAATATTGGCTGACCTTGGTGTTGGATTTCTTTTCTATCAACAAAGGAACTGGAATTGTCCACGATGTAGTTTTCTAGTGAGTAAGCAATGCAGTTTGCTAACCTAGATATGATATCAAAAATATGTGTTACTAAGTTTAGTGTTTGTGTATAATCTATACTAGCCAAGATGCCTAAAATTAAAGAGATGACAAGGCTTATGTAGAAGTACATAAAACATAACACAAAAGTGAGTGGAATAACAAAACTACATCAACAATAGATAGGAAGCTCAATCTAAAATGTTCACCAAACTAAATGTTACAACATAAAATTGTAGTTAATGTTCCCAAGTATATTAAATTTACAACAAAAAATGTTGGCAATGTTCACAACCAAGTTAAATATTACAAAGCAAGGATTGTGAATTAAATAAATGAAATGGTTCATTGAAAATCATAACCGAAAGGACTGGTATGTATCATGACTTTGTCTATGGTGAAAATCATCTAATATAGCCACTTGTAACACCATCTTCACAACCAGTTTGTCACATGGATGGCACACTGGAAGTGGTGTAAAATGGCAAAGGTGGGGAATGCAAATCTAATCCCTATTGATGTGGCACATAAGAGGGATTCATGGAATATGTTGTCATTGTATTAACCCCTTTGGGGGAATCCCCCACACCTATAATAAAGGCCGCACAACCATATCAGAAGTTTGTATGGGGTATGGAGAAGGAATATGTATATAGTGTAGTTTGCTACCTCCTTCATGCCATTCCTAAGAGTTGTGAAGACCTACACATGGATATATATGAATGTTTCATTGAAATGTTAAAAAATTATTGCAAACTCCTCTTTTTTATACCTCGATTAGCTACACTGGTGCCTAGCTCATGCATCTTTGCAAACACCTATGTTAATTTTCTTACCACTTTATTGGAAAATGAATATTTCTCAGGTGTCTGTGTCGCTCGTTTTCTACTCCTATGGCTTGGAGGAGTCCTTGCCCCAACACCTTGGTTATCCATCCCGACTTTGTCTCCCTCACATTGCAGGCCGAATTAGCCAATGTTCACTGCAACTCCTATGTTATCTCTGTTGATAGGAGTATCAAATGCATCTAAGTCAATCAACATCTTCCTCAGAGGCAACATCTGATGGTAAGTTTCTTTCTACTGAAGGCATTGCATGGTGGCCTCTAGAAATATTTCTCCCCCCATCAAATTGATATCATGGTAATGGTAGAAGGGAGGTTAATAAATTTTGTTGATTCTTGTTTCCCATTTTGTCAAAGAGTGTTATGCTACATAATGTTATGTTGGCCTATTATTCTACATAAATGAAAATTATTTTCCTCCATTATGAGGTGTCAGGAAGTATGGGCTTGTTCTTTGTCTCATTCCACCCAGCACCACTTTTGTTGATCAAATTCTTCATCTTAACAAATTTCTTCTCTAGGTTCTTCCATCGAGTTTTGACCTACTCCAAATTCACTTTTGGCCTACCCATCCTAATTTTCTAGTCATAGAGCCTATCTCACCAAGACTCTATAGTAAATTGGCCATATACACACTACCTATCTCTTACAACCTCCTCAATGAAGCAAGTAGATCCTCATTGGAACCTTGCGAAGCTAGGTAAGTCATACATGTTAATACTAGACCAGTATGGTAGCTTATAAACGTTAATACAAATTAACTATAATTCATTCAACCCTGTCAAACCTAGGTGTGTGCACTAACTAGAAGGTAGTTGGTTACAACCCTACTAGGGGTATTATATGGGATAAATTAGAACCATGTATAAAGGCATGAGGAAGACCATTTGCAACGATTTTTTCAGACTAAATAAGATATATATTGAAACTGAATTAGATATACATTAACCACTCATTTTTGTGGCATGCAAATTCCTTTTCAAATGTATGATTAATATGAGATTAGTTCATTCTAGGAACCAACAAATAAACACATTTTAAGATCATGCCATTTACAGACCATGGAAAACAAATTTATACAATTTAGAAAATCACACACAAAACTATACACAGATCACTATAAACCACACACAAAATTAGATAAATAAGATAGACAATAAAGCTATATAATCATTGGGCATCCCATTGTTTACGTGAACTGCATCATCTAGAAACCATGCTTATAAAAAGACATCATATCATTTACTAGGAATGGAAAATTGTATACTTCTTGATATTCCTAGTTAGTGTAGTGTTTATGTTTCTAAGTTGGTGAAGAGGGCTACACCATTTACATTTATCTATTCTTAGATTAACCATTGGTATAAGTAGGTTGAGGGTAATTTCATTTCTAATTCTAGCAAGGTTGACAAATAAAGTTGAATAAGGAGGTTGTGGGTAAGTGTGGGTAACCATTTAGAAAAAGGAGAACATCACCTTATTAGGTCATGTAAGTATCCTAAACAAATAGATTTGGAAGAGGCAGTTTTTTGTGCAAGTTATGACAAGTTATGACAATATTCAGAGGACGAAAATGGCATGTCTAAGGAATGTGTGCATTCCCTAAACATGAACTACATCTTTAGAAAAGGAATACCAACTATAAATTATATCCTATTAGGGCTAGATCTATAACCTACAACCACAATAAATTCCCAAATTTTGGTGGAGAAGGAGAAGGAGACAAGAATATGATTTGTGTCTTTGTATGCACATTTGCACAAGAAGCACATGGACACACTCTATATACCTCTTCTCCCTAAATAAGTCACAATGGCAAGTTTGTTGTGAGAGTGGTTTCCAAATTTTTAATTGGTAACTTATAGTAAGCTTGTTATCCCAAATCCAGTAAAACTAAGCAAGTTTAAGAAATTGAGAAGTAAATGTTGTCATTAGAGTTCTTATGCCTCATGTTCTTATGGTGACATAAATAGATGATATAATTGGAGTTATTAAGAGGAGGGATCAACAAAAGATACTCATTAAGTTTTTTATTATGAGGGAAACCAAACATAAGGATTCAAGCCACTAAACATTTAATATAATGTAAATTAGGCCACAATTATTAGTGGTACTTCCTATCTTTGAAAGAAACTTCTTACAAAGCCTATGGATGAATCCATGGTGTCTTAGGGCCAAAGCCATAACTACTTTTTCTTATTTCTATATTTAACATGAACAATAGGTTTAGCAAAGCTATACAAACTATAAAGCATACTATATTAGCGCTAGGGCTATTACCAACCATAATTATCCTGACAATTGGGTTAATGCTTAATAATGATTGACACATTGAGAGCAACTAATTATCAAATTGTATCAACGAAAGCCTAGCATTAAGGTGGTTAAATTGATATTCAATAAAATTTATCTATCATAATGTGGATGGATCTATAACTAATTCTGGATGGATGGATCTATAACTAATTCTACAAAAGTTATGATTTCATTTAAATGAAACAATCATATAACAAACATAGAGAATTTAGAATGCCTGCATTGACGGGTCATATAGATGAAGTTTTAAGAAATGGATTCTAAATGGTGTCATTAATTAAGTGTGATATTGTTTCCGTCATTTGAGGTAATAATAAAGTAGGTATAATGAAGAATAATAGACAATTAAGTTTCTTTCCCTAAAGAAGAAACCTTGATGTTTTTCATAGTGATCAACATAATCTATAACTAGGAGTAGGGATAGGTAAATAAATGTCATCACGAATGAAGTACCAAGTATTATGGGATAAGGAACAAGAGAAAAAAAATATTATTTATATCTTCATATGCTCAGTGCTAGCAATATTGGTAGAGAATGGGGCAATAACTCATGCTACCAGTGTTGCTCATGTTCTGTCATTACTGATTTTTTATGCATGGGTCTTAGTCCTAGTCATCTGAGTTAGTGTGGGCACTACACAAATTTAGAAAGTACTGTAACAATCACTGCTTTCTTGACAAAATCTATGGCCAGTCAATTGCAAAGGTTCATGTATGTTTCTAGCTTCCTTTAATTGTATAGTTAATTTTCTCATTCCATGTCTTCAAATTATGGGTTCGTTTGTAGAAGGCTTTTTTCTGAATTATGGAGCACAAAAAGTCCTATTGTAAAAAGGAAAAAATGTACATGTTACATTAATTTAATAAACAATAAGATTCACAATATAAATGGTTCTAAGTGCTAAAAAGTGTCTATCACATTGTTAGTAAACATTATTGTTTAAGATTTGATTTCAAATGTGGGCTTATATTTTTGAAGTGGAGGCTGTCAACCCTTTTATGGATGCCTTTTGTAGAGACAAGTATGTAACCTTCAAGGGAAATCATCATGTATAAAGACTATAGTGACCATTCTAGTAGTTGGATGGTTTATCTTATGTTGAACATTATTTTTATCAACCATGCATGTAGCTTATACAATATATACTTTTTTTAGTAGAACAATACCTCTTTAGATGTCATGACACAAAAAAGATGAATTCTTAACATAATTTGCATATAAAATACAAAAAACTATTCATTATCTTACAAAAAATGTTTGTCTCAAGTAATGGTACTGACCAATTAAGGCGTAAGTCATTTGGTTACACTCCGGGCATATATAATGTCACCAATGACATATTTCTCTAGAATGGGCTCACTCATTAGGTCATCATTTGATTCTATCTATTGAGCATCACTAGTAGTATGCTTTTCCTCATCACAATCAATTTTATTGTCATGAACTGTTTGATCATGCTTAGATTATGAAACTTCATTTATACTAGGGTTGAATGACTCAACTTGAATTGTTAGGTTCACATGTCCCTCCGCTCCCTTAGTGAATTGATCAAAAGTATACCATTCCCACTAACTCATATATTTCAAGTTAAATTTGTGTTAAAGTTCATTAAGGTATTCAACCAAACCTGAATCCAACATGATCATAGGCACTTACCACTTTGACCAAATTTAATTGCATATAAAATAGGGTTATGGAGTATTTAGTCTGGCTTATGAGAAGTGCATAATGACATATTTATTGGTCTAAAACATTGACTAGACTCCAAAACATCAGTATAAAGTGACCTTCATTGTGTAAATTATGAAGCAATAATGTACCGATGGCTTGTTCTGTTAGACAATGTTTCTATTTCCAAATAGAACAAAATTGGTTGCATTTTACATTTATAATCATGACAACTAGAAAAATCTTCATTACTCAATAAAATGATAATAATAAACATAGGATCAGGTCTGAACATATACTAAGTAAGAAACACATGCGTGGGAGTGTGTTTGGAGCTCTAAGATAAGCAAATTAGAATTGGTTTGATTATTAGGATATCACCATGTTACAGTCATAAATTACTATTTACTACATATTCTAAAAGTATCTAAGGTTACTAAATGATCAACACAGCTGAAGTTGTAATGCAATCAACAATAGCCTCTTAATCTTAATATTAGTTAAGGTGTATACAAACATAGGTTCAAGTTCAAGTAAACATACTGATCGTTGGAAATAACATGGTGTCTAATGAATCTTCAGATCATCGCTGAAATAAAGAGTTTGACTAGTTCAATAGCTTAGGAACAAAATAATATTGTAATCGATGTTTCATACTAAAAATAATAGTCAACAAAGCCCAATCAACTAGGAACAAAACCATAAAATAGTTCGTTGATCTCATTATTATTTAGGACAAGGAGTTGTAGTTATGTATCAATGTCTTTCTAACATAAAATAATATTGTGCAATCATTCCCACATAGAAATCACAATTGTTTCATAGAGGGTAACAAGTTCAAGATTATAGGGACCAAAGTCAACACTTTAGGGTGTAATACAAGAGTGTGATACATGACATGAAACGTACTTGCATAGAGGGTTTAGGCCAAAACCTACATATTTTATATATCTAGTGTCAAATCTATCTATTACAAATACCCATAATATTATTATTTATCCAATAAGGAGATACACACTGGTAATTTTAACAATAAAAACAAACAATAAGCAAACTATAAAGTAGGGTAAATATAAGGCCAGGATGCTGTTGTGGATGGAAAACACCTGAATAGGGGTGAATAGTTGACAATGAGGGAAGAACCACCACTAAATCTACCACATATGATTCAAATTGGAGAAGGAAGCAAATAAGAAAAATAGGAGTCTGGTTAGTATATGACTAGGTTGAAAGCAATCTAGTAATGAAATAGACATATGGTTGCTTACCTCTTCTAAAACGAGCATAACTCAGAATACACTGGATCGACAGGCGCAATGTTTGTGAATATGTGATGGAGGATTTACAAATGGAGAAGCAACAACTCGATCAACAAAGACACCAATTTAAAGGCCACAACACACCGTTTGAGATGTCTAGGATGTTGATAACATCCAATTTTATGGACAATTGCATGCCTATTTTAGCTTTATAATGACATATCTCTTATTCATTATCTAGTCAATTTTAATTGTTTTTGGCAAGACCTGATGTGACTACCTAAACTCACCATCCAATTTTACTTTACACATAATTCTCATAAGTATCTTCACTCAAGGACAACTTAGTAGTTGATGAAGGCAACACCTAGTTAACATGGAGATCACTACGGTCTAATGCTCCTTTTGACCAAAGGGGGAGGAGATGCTCTTGCGGTTGATAGAACAGTGAGGTCAACTCTGTAGCATTCACTATAAGATATCCAATCAAGAAACTGATAGAAGGCCAACTCCCCTATGGTCGCTACATGCCACAATGTAGAGACTGAAGGTAAAGCCAATGTAGCGAACAAAGGAAAATCCAACGTAGCGATCAAAGCCAATTCCAGTGTTTCGACCGAAGGCAAGGCCAACATAGTAAACAAATCCACAAGCATGTGTACCAACCAAAACATTCTTAAGTCAATTACCCACACCTAGAAATAGACCCCCACCTCGCCCATGCAAGGGGTCGTCTCATTAAAGTGATGAGGAAGTGCTACCATGTTCTAGAGTCACCTTCATCCATATCCATTGACATTCTGCTTTAGAAGATGAAGGTCCTAAAGAGAGAGAAGATCACCACCCACTTCTTGGAAAGAAGTAGTCACCATCCCCTACACCAGCACCATATCCTGATCTGAAAGAGCACCGTTGGTGTATTTCCTTCCACCTTCTTTATATATATCACCCCTCTCCACATTGATCACCCATCACTTTGTCTATCTTGATGTAGCATCATTTTTGTAAATTTGTAATGCTACTCACTAACATGAGTTCCTAAACTCATTGCTTGGGTTGGGAGTATCCACTAACTCTCTCCCAACATGTATATACTTACATCCGTTGAATATATATGCTCTTGGAAAAGGTTATCTCTATAAGCTTGTTCTTATTTCTTCACTTACATGATTAGCTACAATCTTGTGATGTTTGAATGTTAGAGCCTCGAAAGTGTAGTTCTAACTATATCTAAGTATTATGGAGTTTCATGAATGCATGATAATTTTGTAATTCCAAAGCTAAAGATCATATGGTTATCCTTGTGATTGATTGTTTGGAATCTCGAGAGAGAGACAAGCTTATAATCTAGATATGTCCTAAGCTCGAGAGAGGAGGGAATAGACATATTTGATGATTGCATATAACCTTGATAAGGGCATACAAAGGGGTGTGAGTATTGCATGTTAGTGAGATATCTTAGTAGGTGAAAACCAATCCAAGTTCCCATCCGTATCTGTTATCACACACTTTTTTGTCTTTGTTCTCTTGTTTTGTTTTCTTAACCTTTCCTTTACTTGTTTTGTTTGTTTGGAGTAACATTGTTCCATAAGGAACATCATATTAATCTGCCCCTTTTGTTTGGTGTATCTGAACCTAGGTTTTACGTTCTTAGAACGTAATGTTATTTGTCCTTGAGGTTCGACCCATATATACTAATCCGGAACCCATTTAATAGTTGCGGGGGCCTGAGTGTCGTGTTATAAATTTAAGAGTCTGACTACTTTAGATCCACTCCATTTCAGACAAGTGATTTAGGTCGATCAGGTGTAACATACCGAAACTGAGGAAATCTTATTCCCTTGATTACGAAATTGGCAAGATTGATTCCTTAGATTTGACCAAACAAGAATGAAGTTATAATTTAATGATTAATATTAATGCATATAATTTAGTTATGTGGATTTAGGTGTTATAATCAACATCATATAATACATTACACTCTCATTAACATAATTTGTGCTAACATGTACGACAATGCATGTAATGTGTCACCTTTGATCCTTTTTGTTAACTAATATTAACGTAATGGCTAATATATGTTTATGATCCCTTCTGTTAACTAATATTCACATATTGGCTAAGATGCATTTAATAAGTGGCACAGTGCACTTAACTCTTCAATAGGAATAACAATGTGGATATTCATGTCCAAGAATATGAATAATGTACCATTATCTAAATAAAAATTGAATGATGGACTTAGTATGATAAATATGCAAAATATGGAAATTTGTACATAATAATATAAGGAAAATCTTTTGATAACAATGTGAAGGTAACAATACTCTCATCCATAAATAATGATGGTAACACTGTAATGTAATAATAATATGATGGTAATAAGTCCAAAATCCTAATTGCATTAGAATTTACAAAAGGGAACTTCAAAACCTAAATATGATGGTAAAAACATGTTTTTTGGGTCACAGTTACCTTAGGAGCCATCTTTTATTGAACAATCATGACTATGCTAATTTCATTAGGAAAAGAAAATGTAAGATAAAACCAAACATATGAAATTGACATCCAATATATTAAATAAATAGTATAAACCAAGGGATATGGAATATACACATATAATGCAGGTGAAGTTGTAATAATTAAAATTATGGTATAGAATAAAGGGAACTAATATTCTACATGCATGTTAAATCTATGAAAAATTTATCATGGTGGAAAATCTTGAAATGTATTTACTTTCGAAATACAATGTGACCGACGTAAATATAACAATGTGTAATACACGACATATTTTAAAAAATTGTAACAAAAATATAAAAAACTAATTCGCACCCTAAATGTTTGAAAGAAACAAATTAATGGAAAAAATTACGTTAGCTTATCATAAAGGATCCAAATATTTTAACTCAATTAGATATTTATTTGGAAACAAATAAATGTTCCCAAATTTATATCATCAAATACTTAACCCAAACAAGAAATAATAATAATATTGACTATATGATTTCCTTAGTAAACCTCCCCATTACCTTACTAAATTGTTAACAACAAGGAAAAAAGGCAAATGGTTCGACATATAATGATTTCACCCTTTCAATATGAAATTCATGTGTCTATAATAACTACTTTGGATATATGAACTTATTAGCACCTATCTTGTTTATAAATAATTAATGTAGAATATATGAACAATATATATATGGTTTTCTAAATTTGGAATTTTGGATCTAACTTAATATTAATTAAATAGATGTCTTTTATTGAAATAAATGACTCTAAAGTGAGAAGAGTAACATTTTGAGAAAGTTAATTTGTAATGGGGTGAATAAGTATATATAAGAGGTTCATAAATAGATGGTTAAAAAAGGAATTCAATATGTATATCCTACACAATTGCACATTAAAATACATATTTATGTTGAGTAAATAATTACACAATGAGATATTCATAAGTCTCTTTATTGTAAATGTAATATTTCTATCACCAAGTTGTTGAAAAAAAGGGAAAACATACTATAAAACATTGACATAAAAATGGAAGAAAAATGAAGTTTTTATATTTATTCTTTCCTATTATGGGTTATCAAATGCTTAATTTTTCTCCTTTTACAATATACATTACATATTTTCACTAGTAAACAAAAATAGATAAGTTTCTTGCTAACAAAGTTCTATACATAGACCCCTTCCCATGGTCTTCACATACATAGAAATCACGAATAGGAAATGACTGCTAGCCTTCTCCCTTATTCTCCTATTTAGGTCCCTTAGTCGAGCCATCAAAAACATGTGATCCCATGGAACAAATCATATGGTGGTGTTTTATCAACCACTAGTGTTTCAAACCTTGAAACTGTGACTTGGATCTAAGATTGAATTTTGACAAGTTGACAAACATCTAGATGTATGTGGCATCCACTATGAGTTATATTGAGTAGTTGATCTAGTTTCTCTCTCTCTTGATGTATGTTTCATCCTTATTTATCATATTGAGAAACTCCCTTATTTCTCTTTCTCTCTCTCACTCTCACTCTCTTTCTCCTTTGCGACTTATTATCCTACACATGTTCTCTCTCATTTGAGAAGTTGTCTAATCCAAAAAAGTATATATGTATTCATACTGATCTTGTGATCATGTTATATTTTTGAATATTCTTGTTGGATCCTTATTTTTATATTGTTCATCTTATTCCTTGTGAAATCCTAACTTTCAAGTTTTGGACTTCTGTGATCTTGTGAAGTATCTTAATTATATAAATGTTTAAATATTTATTTATCGGCTCTATGACTTCACTTTGTGTCAGTTGGATGTTCTCATCTCTTTCTTTAGGATGACTACACTCGATCTTTCCTACCCTATTTGCATGTGTGATTGACTAGTCATAACTAGAATTAGTGACACCATATTTATTTTTGGCACTAAGGTTTTAGTCCTCCTATCGTTGCACTGAGATTTTAGTCCTCATGTGATAAATTATATTTTGAGCACTGTGGTTTTAGTCCTCCTACCATGCACTAAGGTTTTAGTCCTCCTACAAAATTCTATGTCTACTTGGCACTGAGGTTTTAGTCCTCCTTCCCTTGGTATGGAATGTATGGGCTCCTACCCTACTTTTTAATATATTCTAGTCTTCTTATTACTCACCATGAAACTACTTATGAATTGTGGTCTTATTTTTGTGACATTATTTTAAGGCAAGAAATCTCTTATTGTTTATCAACTCATTGACATTCATATTCTTTAATATCCAGTTGGATAGTACTTTTCTCTTCTATGGGAATCCTCATTATATTTGATGTCCTTTTTCCATAATGTTTCTCAATTCCCTATTAATATGGAGATATAGTCTTTTATGCTAACAATTTCCATCTGTTTCTACTCTTGTGGGGTATGGTTCAAAACCCTTGTGTAGGACATGGTGGACATGAGATGCATATGTGGACCTAGCTTTTGGAGCTGACTCTTGGGGTGATGGACTTGAGATAGTTGAGATATCCCTCTACTTAGATCCTGATGTTGTTTCTTTCATGTAAACCCCAAGTTGAACAATAGTCTGTAACCTTGATAAATTGAATAGTCACAATTTATTAGTCTGCTAAAACACTTTGGTGTTTGTATATATCATTATTTGAGAAATGATAAAATCCACCTTTTCCGACATACCTTTTTATTATGTATGGAATAGATGGGTTTATTCCTCAAATTAAGTGAGGAGTGGATCCCCTCTCAGGTCCCACTCCTTACATAGGATTTCTCCTAATTTTATTAGTCAACAAGATAGCATAATGGTGCAAATGATGGGGTCAAGATTGTGGAATAGAGCACGGGTTGAGAAAGGTGATGAGAAAGGACATGGCTGACGTAGATTTTCACCACCTAGACACTGCTTTTAGCATGGTGATGCCAAACCACATTGATTCCATTGCGGGTGAACCCATGCTGAGTTGTATCTAAGAAACCCTAGCACAAGAGATGAATCATTGCGGTAGTTGGAAACAATATCCCCTTTCCCCATTGTAGATGGTTTTTGTAGTTGGAAGCACCACTAGAGAATTAAACCTGTGTAGACATCATGGTGAGAACATGAGTCTTTTGGGATGAGATGACAACATAGAGGGAGGGACTCAGGAAATAAATGAGGGAGAGGGGAAAGAACACGAGGGCTAGGGTGAAGGAGGGGCATAGTTTGAGATAGAGTCCTATCCTCTACTAACCCACCCTTGATTCCTAATCTTGCATAGATCAATCCTGACTTGACATCAATAACATCATCAATATGCTTATGACAAGCTTTTGTTTCCTTCATAGGTGTATTTAGAGTTAGTTCTTGTAGTTCTGGTGCTTCTAGGACATAGAGCTTATCCTCATGAGTATGGATAATTATTGATGTCCTATACAATCATATATTTTATTTTGATTAAGGTTTTCTCCCTCAAGCATCAATTGTGATGAGAAGTTTGTATTTGTGTTTCCTATTAGATAAAAAGAAAATATTTGCACGAGTCAAAAATTTCATTTGAAAACTAATTTGATTTAACAATATCAATTCAGGATTTAACTAATAAAACTCCCACTATTTTGATCAAATAAATATCTCTCAATATTAATATGGTAGCTATTGAGCCGAGATCCATCTTACATTAAGTTATGAGTCAACTCTGACTCATCACTAACAACTTAACTATTTAGGTAGGTAAGAATTACCAATTGAATCCAATGTGACTCTGGGCAAGATGGTTGCATGACTTGTTGTCATAAATCATCTTATGAGGTAGAGACCATCTTTATTACTCTAGGTTCTTCATCATATTAAGATCACTTATTCAAGTCCAACCCAAAGGCCAATACAATAAGCTATGCACCCTATTGAGCAAACCCTAACATAGAAAGTGCACAACGCTGAGTTTGTGATCACACTTAGTTGGTTGAGGTTTTCATGTGTATACAACTAAAGTGGGCATGTTAAATGTTAATATTAAATTTATGAGTCTGAAACTATAATCGTGTATCCAATCTTCACTACATATACATAATTCCACGTATCAGATAAAACAACATATAAAATATGATATGGGCAACGAACACATCATCTTGAGCCAATTAGAAAAACAACCAATAAATTCACATCTATGTAACCCTAAATATACCTTTTAGGGTGTTATAGTCAGACGATTGGTAAGCTAGAAGCCTGAATTGTTTCCCTGCTTGGGTATTCTATCGATTATTTATGGAGTCATATTTTTTTTCATCATTACAGTTCCTTCAAGGACCTTCCTTGTTGGTGTAGACTCTGATCACCCCTCCTCTCCACAATTATCAATTGGTGATGTGATTACATCATCATTTTCCAATTCCAAGAATTAAGTTGTTGATGGAGAATGTAGAGAGAGGGGCATGCCTTTCAAGCCATAGACTTGTTACATTATTTTGCATCATAAAAAAAATCACATATTACGTGTTTAAGATCACAAGGAATTGCCACAATGAACAAGTTAACATATCCACATCCACCGGGTAAAACAATTTCAAAGGCATCACATTAGTTTATGTAATATAGATATGTCATATTATATCATATAATAGTTAGTGATTAACATGGATGCACATTGTATAATACCTATCCAATGAATCATTTTCAATGCATAATCTGAACCAAATTTAAGGGGATATGGCGTCGACTCTAATACCACTATAGGGTTTTGGTTATATGGAGCACACCATAAATACAAAAACTTCTCCTTATTCAATTCAATACAAAGGATCTATCTAGCCATAAAATTTTGGTATACTAAAGACATAGAAGGGATACCGGTATACAACTTATTGCACACTAGCTTTCCAACAACTAACATGTATTATTTTGATGTAGAAGTTACACTTACAAATCTGGGTCTAAAATGGTTATTTTTTGTTGCCATCTTATTGTCGCAAAAATACCATGTCTCTTATTGAATACACATCTTGTTCTCAAGACATTGTCTGAGGGCCTTGGGCACTAAATCATCCATTCTGATGTGGGGACTCTTGGTGTTCCACCTTAGTTTCCAAAAGGAAGCATACCTCAGAGTTTTCAATGCACTAGCATCACTCACTCTCCTTCTCCTCACATTATAGGTTGTTATCCTTAGATGATTTTCTCTTTCTCTAAAGGGAATAACTCTTAGAAAAGTATATCATAATGTTGTTTGTCTCCCTTTGAATGTCCACCCCTTTATATAAGAGAGTCATTGGCTTGGATTTTCTAGAATATCCAATCATGTTCCTAATTGAAACTACAACTATAATGAATATAAAAAGGCTGCCAAAAATCCTATCAAATGACTAGGTTATCCAGATGACTGAATGTGACTAATTTCTTGATCTATTTGGCCAACTAGCTACTCCAATCCACTTTTAGTTGACCAATTAGATTCAAAATGAACAACCTACATATTCCTTATTATTTTTGACATGAATATAGTCTAATGATTGGGATATCTTGTAAATCAACTGAATAACTTCCTAAACTAATGGTTGGTTGATTGATTGAGAATCATATGACCAACATATCCAAATTATCAAGTCAACTAGTTGGCTTTCCATGTTGACCCATTGGATAGGAAATCATCATGTGCATGATTCAGAAACATTTTGTTCAATTTTTTTTATTGCAAACTTCAATTCCCTTCTGCATCCTTGTGAGTGTGACCCCTTAAGTTTCACTATATTGGTACTGACGTTAGTAACCTCACAAGAAAAGTTGGGTGTCAAGCAGCACGTCATTTATTGCCAAGTAATTTGGAGATAAACTTAATACTACAAAGTGAGCAATGTTACCATGATTATATAATCTCTTTGTCACAGATATCCATATTTCATGAAGTTGTCATCCTTTTAAAATTCAATCAATGTTTCTTACAATATAGTAGATTATTAAGAATATGTGAGCTCAATATCACATATTGACTCACATGAGCATGGTCATGCATTTTGTAGTCTCACTTATCATGTGGTCACGATATCATTCCAATCAAGGGACATATTACATCTACATTACTCACAACAATCTACACATGTCACAATAAACCTAATCATCACTTGTATGGAAACCCTTATTCAGGGTCACATTGGGCCAGTGTTTAACTTCACAAAACAACATGTAATTATAGTAGTGACTTCAAGTCTAAGGATTATAGTTACCATTGTCACATTGAGATGTGACCCTGACTTGTCCATGCGTCATTCTCAAAGCAAATCTATCCATTACAACTTATTCTCTAGCAAGTACTCATGCATCTAAGTTGATATCCAATATAATGGTTAAAGAGACATAGTCCTCATTCGAACTAAAAATAATCTTATATATTATTATTTTCCTATAATATCCAGAACAATAACTTACTAGGGACATAACAACAATTAATATCTTAGGGATACATATGATCTCAAGTTCAAGCCATCAACCCAAACCATATGTCATTCAAGTAAAATATTCTTAGAATATATTACATATATTCATCATTTATATACTAAAATAAGCATAATAAGTGGAATTTACTTTATAAATAATCAAATCTATTGCAAAATATCCATATTACAATCATCACATAATGGCTCCATGGCATACAACCAACAATAACTCTCAAATATTCATTGTTTAGAATATTTTATGGGAATTTTTATTTAAAATTACTTTTCAAATTATTATATGCAACCATAAACATTATTTAATTCAAGATTCCCATTTAAAAGTCATATAGTGATACTATCATTCAATTAAGAAAACAATTCCCTACTAATACCTATATCTTGCTCAGCCTATCATGATGTTTTCCATCATTATTGTTGATATTAATACATTGTATCATATCTTACTAAACCCAAAAGTGTAATTAGTTACATATCTTAGGAACATAGTAGTGTATATCTATTCTCTCTTGTTAAAATTTCATATCTACTAAAATGCCATATATCATGATATCGGTTTCAAATTGCAATTTCCAATTTATTATTTTATTTACCAATTTTAGTGTAATGAATCCTAAATCAAGTCTGTCGGGTTGAAAATGTAAAGAATTCTACTGATATCTATCCATTAATACTATTCATTTAAGAGGTACTATTATTATCATCCAATTAAGGTCCTATAATATATATGTGATGACCTAGAATTTCAAACTTAAAATATGACTTCTAATGCTAACCTCTCTCTTGTCTTCACCTCTAGTTTCATGTTTGAATATGATATGATGTGTAATTGATAACTTTTGAGTGCATAATCGATAACTTTTGAGTGCAATTGATACCTCGATGACCCTTGACTCCAATTTAGTTTAAAAAACATTACACTCATCTCTACCTTTCCTTTCTTTTTATTGTATTTTTGAATACATATATGTCTTGTTATAATGCTCTGTTAGATATCTCTCTCACGATTTCAATGCATCTTGTTTCACTCAATTCAGAGCTATGAGCAAGGAGATACACCTATTTGAATTTTGACTTGATTTAACCTTGTTTTAACCATTTTTATTCGCTTTTGAACCCCTTATTGGGCCTGAATTTGAAGGTGTGGCAAATTTCCCTTTCTCATTTTTCCTTGGAGATCTGGATATTGTTTGATAACCAATCACAAACCACATTTTGTGGGATATCCAATTTGAGACTTTGAATCCCACGTCCACAAATCCCACCTCTGATCCAACGGCCAGAAGGTCATCCCTAACCCTAGTACAACTTTCTGACGACAATGATGTTGGAGCCACCTAACCTTGCTTTTCTCCCTCCAATCACATAAGTTTTTTGACCCTTTTGCGAAATAAAAGGCTCGACTCGTCTTCTCTCTTGACTCTTCTTCTTTTCCCCTTGATTCCAAGTGGTTTTGAGCATTGGATCCTACTTCCTCCCCCTTCTCTTCTTCCTCTGATTTTGGGTGACACCTTGGCACTGGCCTTTGGGGCTTCTCTCCTTGCTACTCCTTGGCCTCATTCTCCGCCTCCATCTGCACCGCAAAGGTGATGCAGAGCACCATAACCACTTTGCGGGCTCAGTTGAGGACTCTAGCCTCGTCGCTAGCCGTGCTTTGGTGACCAGGCACCAAGTGACAATGTGTGGTTGTGTCACGAGGAGGAGCATGCTTGGGAGGGTTTGGCTAGTGATAAAGAATTGTAGGCAAATGCCTTGTGGGTCACACAATAGCAGTCGACCGCGGGTCCTCTGGACGGGCACTACATAGAGGTAGTCCGAGACTGTGGGTCGCTGTCCTTCCACACGGGGCAGTGAATGGCGTTCAAGGGTAGCTCATGGCATGGGAAAGGTGAACCAAGTGCAGGGATTACCAACAGGAAGCCTAGACGACACTCAATCTTATTGCCCCATCTGACCCTTGGATCATGATCCAGGGGTCCAAAATCCCTATTTTAAAGGTAATACTTGTAAAAACGATAAAAATATCTCTTGGTCCTTTTCAGTCACGCCATATATGATTTTGTATCTAGAGAATGTGTTCTATTAAAAAAAATCTCTAAGACCTTTTAAAGCTTTTAGTTCAGTTATTTTTTTCAAAACAAACTCTATTTTGACCTTTTATCTTGATGCATTCTTGGATTAGGTCATTTTGAAATAACGACCCCTCTTTCCTTATATGACCATAATTAGTAGTGGTTATGCAATATTATCTTTTTTTCTACATTATACTCTTATGTACATCATTTTATGATCTTAGACTCGTGTATTTCTTAAAAGGTCTCCTTAATGCATGGATGTGATGCCACTTGTCTAATCAAGGAACTTTTATTCATTAAATCATCATATGGATGTCCCACTTTGAAATTAGTAACATTGCTCATGCTATGTGCTACGTTTGACTAAGGTCTTTTACTATGTTTTCCCTAAATAACTCATGTGACTTAAAGACCAACTTGAGTACCTTGATATGCCCTAAATGTGATGTCTATGGGATTATGTGATTGAATCTTTGTTCTTGTGCTAAAGTAGGTCCATATTGTTCAAGTCTTTATGTTCACTTCTACATCAATCCTAAAATGATTGGTGACACTAAATGCTATGGAATACACTAATGTATTCTATTGATCACATGTGACCTATGTATAACCCATAACATCCTCTAGATGCATATGTTTAATGTTGGTATCTAACTTTGCTAGATCATAATCAAATAGTACACATGATATCCTTATGAGTCCAGATTAGTATATTCATCCCACTTGTAGCACTAAGTGCTAGCTTGATCTATCGTATGCTCCCTTAATGCATCCATGACTTGTAAATATTACTTGATTGCATGAAATTAATCTAATATGGCTAACTATGATATGGCATGAATAGACCATGAGATAATCTAAATATCATGTTTCCCTCACTCCTAAATCAGATTTTATCTTGATCTTATATTACTTATGAAATGGATGTATCACCTAAAACTAAGGCATTGATGTGACCTTTGAACTATGCTTGATTGATTGCATTCTCATATGGAACTTTGGACTTAAGTTGATCTATTTGAAACCTAGTTCTAGGAGAACATCCACATGACTTATATCATGTTTATCTAAATCAAATCTAAGGATCTAAGACACCATGCTGTATCTTTTCCTTGCAAGGTTCCCTTGGTCTGGATCTCCTCTAGGTATCTTATAAAAGAATCATGACTCTTGAGGTTTGCTTAATCTCTTGACCCTACTATGGTATTGGCTTGTTTGTATGTATGCTCGTATGGATGCTTGGCAAGATAATTACTTGTTTGAGCTACTTTTTCCCTATGATTAGTATGTTCATTTTTCTTGTAATATGTTGCATAAACCTTGAATATATTTGACCTTGTCCATTATACAAACCTTGGGTACCTACCTGTATTCTCGGGGTAAGGGCACAAGGCATGAATGAAACATGGTTTTCTCATTCACTTAGGTCTTGAGGTCCCTCGTGTATATAAAAGGGTTGGCTCATGTTGAGAACCGTTACGATCCTTTCCTTGGAGGAAGTTGGTTAATGTCCATAATATGTTGTTTAGTATAATGGAAATGCACTTAAAATATGATTTGCATAAAATAGCATAGTTAGTTTGTTCATTCCTTGATTCATCTTCTTTCTTATTATCATGTTATAGCCATGCGACTTTTACTATATGCTTAAACTATTTACATGTCTTTCATAGCGTTCTCAATGCACTCACATTGATATATTTTGTTTATCAATTTTGTAGTTACCAAAGATCTAGTGAACTATGGACTCAAATGAAACACCAATGAGTTATGGTTGAAATAGAAATGGGTACATGCTTCTCTATCCCTTCTTATTATCTTGTTGTCTTGTTATTACTGCTTTTACATATATACTGCATGTGTGAAATATGTTATGAGATCCATTCTAGGGATGAACACCCTGGTCCACTTTCCTTCAGCTGTGTATCCATTAGGAGTGTGGACTTAAGGTAATAAATGGATCTGTGATAAATGGTATCAGAGATATTCACATAGGTCTCTATATATGTTTAACGCATAACACATCTTAAGAACCTAGGAAGGACTAAAATCCTTTCCTCAAGCTTAGATGTCTTCTATAATATCATATATTCTTTAAGGACTACCTAAGAAATGAAAGTAGATGATGATTAGGTATTCTTATCATCTCCTCTTGTGATTCTTCTCTCACAACTATAAATCACATGAATTCTTGATTTTAGGCAGCTTATGAATGGGGAAACTAAAAGTTATTTGAAATGATAAAAGTTGATTAAAATGTTAATGTGAGAACCCATTACACTAAACGAGATTACTCAAAACATAAAACACAATCAATCATTAATTAAACACATACCAAAAAATATGGGTAAATTAAAACCGATTTCAACATCAACACCCGCTCAGAAACATTTAAATACAATTTCAACATCTTTCTGGTATCCATACTATTCCAAGAATTTGATACAAATTGTTCTATCTCCTTATCTACAACATATATATACAGGAGAACAATATTCATATATGCCACATAAACAAGCATTAACATGCTAACAAAAGTTCAATTTGTTTGAAACACCATATACAAACTTTTCCTACCTGGACCTGAGAGTACATGGACGACTCTAGGACACACTAGACATCTAATCAACTTTCTCAAAGATTCATCACTATATCTCCTCTTTACTTCCACGATTCTGTTGCCATAAATGCGGATTACCTAAAAAGTTGCGGTGAACCACAAGGGTGAGACCCATGTCCAAGAAAGAGATATAACATCCAAAAATGCTTATTGATTATTACATTTGAAGTAATTAAATAGTGTAAGAAGTTTAATTAGATATAACAAATAGGATCAATAGCAGGAATTATTGACAGAATACATAAAGGAGCAGATAATAGTTTTCATCATTAGCCAGACTATCACCCTTTATCTTGTTGGCAATATAAGTAATTAAGTAGCATATGCATATCTAGCATAATGAGCAAGTTTAGTAACATAGAATCTCTATCATTATGAATAATTCTAGCCACATAAGCATAGATAAAAACATTAGTATGTCTAATAGGTCAAAGATACTAACATCATAAGAAGAGAGAACAACGTAATCACAACTATCTGCATAGGCATGATTAGCAGTATATGCATATCTAGTACCAAATGCATGGATGACATTCTAAACATAACTAACAACATGAGATATCTAGCATCATGATTATAATCAACAGTATTAGTATAGTTATCAACATAAGCATGGCTACTGTATGTACGCATCTACAATCCTAAGCATATCCAAAACATAAGTATATCTACTATCTCTTGATTGCACTCCACATCATCTTTATGTAAAGATAGCATACGAGGGTTATCATCCAATGTGAACCATCGTGTATAACCCTAAACAAATATTCTGAAAAAAAAACCACTAGAGGGGGGGGGGTGAATAGGGTTTTATGATTATTTTAATATAATTTAACTCAAACAACCAACCACAAAAATATTGGACAAGGGGACAAGGATTTAGAGTGGTTCCAACCTTAGAAAATACTAAGGCAGTCAATCCACTAACCGGTTGCTTACCCAACCAGGATTTTGAAAGAATCAAATTGTATTACCTCGCAAGGACTTTACATAAAATTAGAATTCTTTCACCAAACCCTTCGGACAGCCTTCACCTAGAAGTAGCTTCCCCTTGAAGCAACCTTCTTGAAGTAACTTCAGGCTCCCCCTTGAAGTAGCCTTCCTCTAGAAGTAGCTTCCCGTTGCAATAGCCTTCTTGAAGTAGTCCAAAGTCCACCTTCTCCACCGAGAAGAACCTTCTCCAATCCGCAGCCTCCAACCCTAGGAGTAGCAAGGAGAATACAAAAGATAAAAAGGAACAAGAAGGAAAAATAGAAATTACAATACCACTTGTATCTCAAGGCTTGATTTGCCTATATCAAGCGTATAGATCTCCTAACCAATGAATATTGAAGTGTAGGTTTAGTGGATAGGAGATGCTAGCCTATAGGACAAAAAATTTGGAGCAAGGAAAAGAATAACCAAAGCTAGTGTTGCTCAATTGCTCAAAACAGATTGCCAATTGCAAGTTTAAGCTCAAGTATATGCACAAGTGTATATAATTTGAGTTTAGGTGTCCTAAGGCATGTCCTATTTATAGAAATGACCTACAAGTACTTAAGGACGTTCTAGACACTTTCTAGGGGGTTCCAAGTGCTTAACTAGCCGTTAGGTACACTTTAGTTGCTTTAGCAACGACTAGTTAATTAATTCTGAAAGTTGCTGTCAGAACTCATCTCGATCGAACTTTTGTCGACCGAGAGTCCTACTCGGTCGAGGGTTTGTCGACCGACAGACTCTCTGGAGCAAGTGTATGCAACGTTCATCTCCAACTACCAACTACCTTGTCAGTTGTGTCTAACGGCTACTTGGGTCTTTCTTGGTCGAGGAGTTTGTCGACCGAGAGTGTCTTGGTCGAGGATTTTGTCGACGGAGATTGACCCTGTTTCAATGTTTCAATTAAATTACTAGGTGTGTATATGAGTGTGCATATGTGACACTATTTTTGGGGATGACCTATCTAAGTGTTGTGATTGGCTAGGGAAGATCTAACGCTTGATTTACATGATGTCTAAGTACTTGTACATTATATACTTGTACACGTTTTTACATTTGATTACATTCACGACTTAAAGCAATTTTAGCATATAGATCTTCCAAGTATTTGTCATCCACCTTATTCCTGCACACTGAAGTAGCATGTTAGATTCACTAGAATGAAATGTTTGTCATCATCAAAACAAAGGGATTATACTAATGTGAATTTAGCCAACAATCTCCCCCTTTTTGAAGATGACAAACATTTCCTAAATATAAAACAAGGAAATATGAGTTTCATACCTGAAGTTTACCTTTAGTAGCCATTCTTGTTTTGCAAGTGTGTGCTGGCCGAGATATTATGAAACTCATTTTATTTTATGTTTTTGATTTTATATTATTTGTCCCCCTTTGTCATTTCAAAAAGATATCCAAGATAATCATTTAGTATGACTTTTTATTTCTCCCCCTTAATTTGATAATTAGATGCTCCCCCTTAATAAGATATTCAGTTTTAAAAGCAAGGGATGCAAACCACTTATTTTCAAATTTAGCTACAATTTATTACTCAATCATTTGCAAAGGATGTTAAGCCTTGAAATGATATGAGATTCTCTTAAGTTCATGGCATATGTGTATTGATTTCTCATCCATTTTTCAAGGGATGTTAAGCCCTAAAAAATGACATGAGAATCCTTTAAGCTTATAGTAGAATACTTGTATGTATCTCTAACCAAATACATGGAATGTTAAGCCCAAATTTGTTTAGAGAATTCCATTAAGAGAAAGATATATGTCATATTCATGAATATTGTAAATTTCTTTGTTTTTCATAACCAAAACTACTTTTAAGGATAATAAGGTCAAGATTCAAATGATGTTTACAAAGTTTTGGAATCTTCTTAATCTCATAATCAAGATAGTTTGTGTGAGCTTCCCCCTTAATCTTATAGTTAAGATAATTTAAGGATTCTAAGATCACAATCAATATTAGATCATAATAAGTTGACCTTTTATGCACTAAAATTATGTTTTCAATATGATAAACACATTTTGAATTAAGATACTAAGATTAAGTGCAGTAGAATGATGTACAAATAATAATTTGGTCAAGCTTATTTTAGGTCGACCTTGACTTCGACCATAGCACCCCTGGATTAAATTTAATTTCAATCAAGAGGCAAATTCTGCAGATTTCCAATTTAAACATTCATATGTGAAGTATAATTGTTGCAGGTAGCTGGAAATAAATATCAATTTGAAGCACATTAAGTGATACCTATTATGAAGACTTAATACAGGCATCATAGTGAAGTCTTTGACCTTGATTTTTCTAGAATGTATGTTTTACATTCATTGTGAATGATGTCTCATAAGCTTTTCTATAGGTACATAAATATCAAATCCCATTTCTTCTTGTACCCTTATTTTCATATTAATCATAAGATTCTTTAGAAACATATATCCTTGAAAGCAAGATTAATGTCTTAAAGTCAAGATTTTGCAAACAACTAGATAAAACATTAGACACTGTTTGGCTTGTCATAGCATCATCATTCATTTATTACAAGCCATGCATACAATAATCATTTTCTATTATGTCAAGATGCATTTATGCCATAGAGTTTTAGTGTTATGCAAAATGGCATTTTCAATTATAGCATCATCTATTTATGGTTTGTAAATATATGGATAAAAAATTATTTTAGACAAACCAATGAAAAATAATGATCATGATTATGATAGAATAGTAGAAGCAAATACACAATACAATGATCAAGATGGAAGCATGTAATTTCATGAAATGCAATGATTATGACCATTTAGATTTTAATACACATGGTTCCTATATAGATATACCAAGAAAAAATTAGGATAAACCATGTGGACTATGATAAAACAACAATTTTCATGGTTCATATTTTTTTTTTGTTTTAAGCCAAACCATGTGGAGGATAAACTAAATTAATCTTATTCATGATTCATGGATTTTCAAATTTACGACAAACTTTGTAAATGATCATGCTTGATAAGCTTTTTCAATCAATGAATAAGATTTGTTGAAAATCAGTCATCATATAGCACTTTTGCAATATGTTTTAAGGATTTCATAATGTTATACCTTCATTCAACAATTCATGATGCAAAAGATCAATATATTTTGATGAAAAGATGGTCTCCAAGATTCATTATTGATTTATATATTAAATCAATCATCAACTAAAAATTTGATAGCAAACTAGATTAAGTTAAAATAGGTTCAGATTTATTGCAAACTTGAAAATAGGAACCTATTCGGTCGACTATTTCTCGACCGACAGTGTTCTCGGTCGAAAAGTTTCTCGACCAAAAATGTTTCTGTACTGTTTCAGAACTGTTTTCAGTAATTGTTTCAAAGTAAAACAAGAATATGAAAGTTAAATCTTGATTTAGTTGAGATATTTAAATATCAAAGCAACATTTAGTTTAAATCTCAACTAATCATATACATTTTGAGAATCCAAACTAAAACAAGTAGTTTAAGATGTATATTTGGAAACTTGGTGTCCTATTATGTTAAGTTGAGATAAACATAGAAATATACAACTTAGAGTCTTTGGTCATATCTCAACTTAATTTTATCCATTTAGTTTGGGGGTTTTGGAACCCATACTAACTCAACATCCTTTTTCTTGTAGGGACATGAGAAAGAGTAATGTCCAAGACGCAAAGAATAATGACAACATATGGAATCAACCTCATATCTCTTTCTATGATTTTGTTCTAGGTTGTTCTTGGGTACATATGTATGTTTGCCTTTAGGTACATACATAGATTGATTTTCTAGTGCTTGTGTCTTTCTCCAACTAGGTTTTTGATAAGATTTTCCTTTAGGATTATAACCTAGTCCTCTCCTTCCAATTTGATGATAAGAATTATTTAAACTTTTATCAAGGGTATCATTGTTATTCAAACTACTAATATTTTGTTGCAACTTGACAATCTCATCCATTCTCTTATTGATGTCTAGCTTTGCTTGATGTAGATTAGATAATAAGGAATCTCTTTCTTTCACAATAATATCATAATCTAGATGTGTACACAAAATAGGTTGTTTTTGAAGATTATTTACTTGAGTTTGCAAATTTATCTTTTCTAAGGATAGAAGATTGCAATTTGCTTCTACAGATTTTAGCTTAATATCATGATTTTATATCACAGGGTATCAACCCTTATAAACATAAGATGATTACACCTCATTCAGGGCTCAACCATGCCCAAAGGTCATTAAGACCATCATACTATCACATGATATAAATCCTTTTCACAATATAACAGGGTATCAACCCTTATCAACATAAGAGTATTACACCTCATTCAGGGCTCAACCATGCCCAAAGGTCATTAAGACCATCATACTATTCCGTGCAAGATCATCATTATCTTTGCATGCCTTATAACAAGGCTCAACAACATCACTTACATATAGTACACCAGATCAACACAATATTACATTATTGAGCTAGGAGATATTCATAAACAATCATAGAAGGATTATATTAACATAAATAACATTCCTTATTACATCTACATGCAAGGAATCTAGATATGATTAACACTCATCATATTCATAATGCACATGTTTAGCATAAGAAAGTATCAACCATGTGGCTATGATAACCCCCAATTAACACATTAAGGTTATGATCATGCTAAGGAGGTTATTCCACCATCATTCCATCATATAAGAATGTTAAAGAAGAATATTCATCTTTATCTATTTGCATTAGAGTAAGATTCAACATGATAAATTATATCAATCTTTCTAATAAGCACTTATACCCAAACCCTAACTCACATCATCCCCATTGGATCAGGGATGCATAAGGTGAAGAATCACCATCACATTCCATACTATTATCAAGTATGAACCCAAACATAAATCAAGGTGTACCCATCAGGTTATAGCATACTAGGGTTTCAACAACAATAACAAAGTACTCTATGATTGTATTAGTCATTCAAGGACCATTCATACCTAATTGCCATAATTTAGTTATATTAAAGCTATGTATAACAAGCTATACCTTATTAGGGTTACATATCAACACAATATGATGATCATACCTTCTATTCATATGAGTGAATAGGTAAGACTACTGTCACGGAACTGTTCTTACCCCAATCCTAATCCTACTGCCTAGATAGTAGTAATAGGATTGAAGCGCCCGTCCCTGAGTGGCCCAATATGATCTACCACACTGGCATATACAATAAGAAATAAATAACTCAAAATAAAGAACAAACTAACCCAATATGGAGATATACCCGATTTGTCATTGTCATCAGAGTGTATGAGTGCGGAAGCGATCTTATTCCATATGAATTGCCTAAAATCAAGAAAATTGAGACACAATCATGCAATTGCACGGTACGCTATCAAAATCAAGAAAAGCGATTTATAACAAAATAGTATACTTGGAAGGACTTATATTTCAAATTATAACAAGCAATTTGCAAAACCAACATTTATTTGACAAGTTTTTCAAGCAATTGAACTTTTATTTCGAGTTCCCATTATGTTGTAATTCGAGAAGCATGCTTATATAATTTGTGTGACTCTATTACCCCAACGCGATGGGGAAGGTTACTAGGCTCCTTCTCACCATAGGAACATAGGAGGCCAATGTACAAGTCCCACCTCCAAATGAGGGGGTTGTTTCACTCAACATCAATATTATCAACATTATCAATATCATCATCATTATCAATATACGGGCAGTCATAATGGGCATGCAATTTATGTTTTCATGTTTTTCAAAATATTATATAGAAAAGTAGAAGACTAATCATAGGGAACAGTAGTTCATCCAAGTAAATAGCCAAGCATACAGTCAAGAGATACATAAAAGTATCTTCAATACAATCAAGGAGGAGTTATATAAATAGCGTACCTTTCACTGAGGATTTTAAGTATAAATCAACAAGTAATGGGTAGACCCTTCGAGACAGATCCTAATTCACAAGATTGGACCAAGGGTCAAGATCATGATGTTTAGAATATCATGTGTCAATATTTGAGATTAGGGTTACACTTTCATATGTCAACCTTAGGGTGAGGTCATCCACTTATAATCAACCAATATTTCAATTTGTCCAACATTATTTCAAATATCAAGTATTTCGAGTGTGGATGACCTACCTAGGTTTTCTAGGTACATGTGTTAACCCTAATTTTATGATCTTTATCCAAGTCATTATCAAATTTTAGATCATCATCATGATACTTAGCATCAGTGGTGTTCAAGATTAGATCAAGTTCTGATTAGAATTATGAGTAAATCAAAGATTAACTTTTAGGTCAATAGATCTAGATATGCCACAAGATTTAGATCAATTATATTATCAAGATATCATCAAAATTACCTTCAAGGGATAAGATTAATATTCAAAGGTGGTTCAGACAACAAGATTAGATCTGGTCTATTCAAGTATGATTTCATGTCTCAAGATAATCATCAGAATTAAGATATAAGGTTTTCAATGTCTAATCACAACATTTGAGTCATTTGATAAACTAAATAAACATGGATAAAATATAGGGATATCAGTTAGGATAATTTGGAATCAGGTTACAAAAATATTTTTAAATGATTCATTGGATTTTTCTGATGAAGATTGACTACTTATTTGTAAGTTTTGGAGTTCAGATGCATTTGATACAATTAAAACAAGATCTGAACATTTGTTGCAATTTCGAGTAGAGAGGAGGAAAAAATACCTAAATATGGAAAAACAAGGGTAGTTGGATGTCAGTTGGATGGCCTAGATTTTCCCACATGGGTGAGGTGGCTTGCTCACTTGCTGGACCGGTTCAGGCCTGGTTCAAGTCCTGATTGAGCGGTTCATATGGTCCAATCATGGTTTGGTTGTGATTATACTGGACCCAGTCGAAGTCCTTTGACCGGCGGTTCACAATGCTCGTTTCCCATCTGTGCAGGACTCACGCAAGACTCGAAGACAAGGCAGCGGGGCTCGCCATAGTAGAGGAGGTCTCGGATCAGGAGAGGGTAGGAGAGAGCACGATTAAGCCGACCGAGCTTGCCTTGGCCTCGCGGATGTAGTGGTGGCCAGAAAGGATGAAAAGGGGGGTGAGGTCCCCAATCGCCCAACTGGGCTGGTGCGGCGGCACCTCTGAGGAAGCGGGGAGAAGGGGCGGGGTTTGGGGGTGGTTGAGACCACAAAACAACAGGAAAAGTGGTGGGTTTGCTTGGTGGAGTGACGACGGATCTAGAGGGCATATTTTTATAGAGTTTCGGTCTAGGTTTAGGGTTAGATCAACCTATGGTGGTCGCCATAGCCGCCAGGGTGAGAGGGGAGAGTGAGAGGATCATTTTGGCGGCATTATAAGGCATGAGAGCTGGTCAAAGTAGGGTTGGTTGCGTACAAAATCGTGAGAGGAGTATTTTGGCTCGCTTCATTTTCTGAAAAAGTGGTCAAGAGCAGGAGATCGATCATTGTTGTTTCTTAATCACCTTCCCGCTGATTGTGGAAGGTTGAAGATAATGTTTTGGCCACTTGATCGGGCCTGGATCCACGAGCGGCAGATCCGAGGGCTGTGGCTCGCCCCAGATCCTTTGCCCCGGATTGCTGACTTTGAAAAGCCCAATAAAATGGTAAATATATAGGGATTTTGAACACAAAAATTCCAAAATTCATAGAAACTTATAGGAATGTCCAAATGGCCTCAAATTTGGACCAAAGCTTCAAAATAATGTGGAGAATATCTATAAAATGTTTGAGAATCTAAAGACAAAGTTTGATTGACCAATTAGAGTCTTTGGACAAAGTGGTGATTGAATCTAATTTGAAGTGTTATAATGTGTACAAAATCCACATTGTTCACCATATCTTGGATTTGAGTCTCAACAATGATTATGAAGCCAAGAAATTTTTTTTGGGGACCATTAGTAGGTATAATGATGGTAAAGTAGTAATTTGAGCAAGGACTGGTGAAATTCCACTTTGTCACATCCCTCCTTAAAAAGAATTTTGTCCCCAAAATTCAAAATATCCTCAAGTTTAAAATTATTCAAAATCATGCCCTCAAATTGCAATTAATCCAATAATCATAATTGGGATTCCATGTTCCATATCATAATCAACTTGGTACTAACACCATTTCATCATCAAGCAATTGAGTATCAAGATCATCACATATATTGTCCAAAGTCATTATATGAGTCACAAATATGGAAAGCATCCTATTGTTCACAAGTTTGGACATATCATATTTTAGGTCAAACAAATAGAGTACTTGAATCAAGTATACAAGGTGACTCTCAATCCCAATATCTTAGGGTCTTAGCTTCTATGTTGTCCTAGGTGGGGTTATACATTCATGATTTGAGATTTCACATTTTAACATTTCAAGACAACATCATACTTTCAATATCATCATTTTGAGCTCAAAATCAATGGGAAGGTCCCACCCTAGTCCTAATGAGAGCTAAAACCTAATTCATAAATTGAAGGAGTCAATATAGTCATCATTTCAAAAATTTCAAGATTTGGGATTTTGAAGTCATTAGTCCTATATCTCAAAGTACAAATAGTGTGGTCATAGGATTTGTATCATTATTTGAGATTGACAATCCTGAGTCAATCCCATTAATCAATATTAGGAGTCAATATTTTAAGCATCAAAAGTTATAGGTCCAGAATTTTTAAGCTAGGGTTTAGATTCCTATTTAGACCTTGGGGGAGATCACTCATTTATATTCAATTTTAGCAACAATATTCAAGCAATGTTTGATCAACATGTTGAAATTTCATTATCATGGTTTCCAAGGTTGATGAATGATCTAGACCTAGGTCTATCTAGGAAGTCAACCAGAAGCTATAGTCAATATTGCCATATGTCAAGTTCATTATCAAACCAATATTCAAGATCGAGCATCAACCATGGTTTTAACCTATTTGGCTTAGATCAACTAATCCAAAATTAGGTGAAAGGAGATACCTTTCCAAACTCTAAATAATCAACAATACAAAAATTTGGGGCTTAGTCAAAATAGGGATGTGACCTAGGTTAGGGGAGTCATGATTCAACTATTACCCTAATCTAGCACATTACTTACATTGGTCATGATCCACTGATCTTATTCAAATAGGGAGAGTATCCATGATTAAATAATATTCCATAAGGTCATGAGATCAAAATTCAAGATAATAATGCAATTCGTTCCTTTCATGATCAAGGTAATGATATAATTTGGAAATCGAGGATTTGAATTTGGCATTCAAGGAATCAGATCATAATGGTGCAAAATCTAGGTCCATAATCATCATATCAAAATCGAGATTGCAAAAGGCATCAATAGTCAATAGGAAAACTGCTTTTTGCATCATAGTCTTATATCATGATTTTGTGAGTCTTAGACTTAGTCATTTGATATCATGGTCAAGATGTGTATAAAAAAATAGGATACGAGGTTGCTTAACTATGTTTGAGGTTTAATAAACAATAGGGCAACATGGCTTAATCAAATAGGGACCTTATCAACAATAAGGTATAAGGTATAAGTCATTCTTATTTCACCAAATCAAGATTATTAATATTGACCTCAAACATAGCAAACATGTAGTCACGTTTTGGCTAAATTGAGTGTTCATGATATCAGGAGTCATACGTGAGTATTTGATTTCAAGCTTCATGGATCAAAATCGAGTTTTCAAACTTAGGTCAGATCATGGTATCAACTTTCAAAATTTAGCGATATTCATTTTTCCCATGCGTATGCTACCCAAAATCGAGACATCATGTGGTAAAATGTAATGAGAAGACCACATGATCGGATGAGAAGACTACCTAATCTTCATCTACAAGGGTGGATTGGGTAGTCCTTAAAGAAGAGATGAGATGCTAGAAGACTCTCTAGGGTTTCACAACAGAACCTTTAGGTCCAGTTCTGAATCAATTAAGGCCAGGTAGAGCGGGGGATCTCAGCCACCGTGAAGACGGATAGGAGAAATTATGTCAGGACCCCGAGCCTAGACACCTCAATTTTCACCATTATGGACTTTAGGGTTTCTTGGGTGTAAAAGACTATAGAAATTATTTACTCAAAGTATATGGGAGTGTGTAAGCTCTGATACCAACTGTCACGGAACCGTTCTTACCCCAATCCTAATCCTACTCCCTAGACAGTAGTAAGAGGATTGAAGCGCCCGTCCCTGAGTGGCCCAATATGATCTACCACACTAGCATATACAATAAGAAATAAATAACTCAAAATAAAGAACAACCTAACCCAATATGGAGATATACCCGATTTTTCATTGTCATCAGAGTGTATGAGTGCGGAAGCGATCTTATTCCATATGCATTGCCTAAAATTTAGAAAATCGAGACACAATCATGCAATTGCACGGTACGCTATCAAAATCAAGCAAAGCGATTTATAACAAAATAGTATACTTGGCAAGACTTATATTTCAAATTATAACAAGCAATTTGCAAAACCAACATTTATTTGACAAGTTTTTCAAGCAATTCGACTTTTATTTCGAGTTCCCATTATGCTGTAATTTGAGAAGCATGCTTATATAATTTTTGTGACTCTATTACCCCAACGCGATGGGGAAGGTCACTAGGCTCCTTCTCACCATAGGAACATAGGAGGCCAATTTACAAGTCCCACCTCCAAATGAGGGGGTTGTTTCACTCAATATCAACATTATCAACTTTATCAATATCATCATCATTATCAATATACGGGCAGTCATAATGGGCATGCAATTTATGTTTTCATGTTTTTCAAAATATTGTATAGAAAAAAAAGACTAATCATAGGGAACAGTAGTTCATCCTAGTAAATAGCCAAGCATACGGTCAAGAGATACATAAAAGTATCTTCAAATCAATCAAGGAGGATTTATATAAATAGCGTACCTTTCACCGAGGATTTTGAGTATAAATCAACAAGTAATGGGTAGACCCTTCGAGACAGATCCTAATTCACAAGATTGGACCAAGGGTCAAGATCATGATGTTCAGAATATCATGTGTCAATATTCTAGATTAGGGTTACACTTTCATATGTCAACCTTAGGGTGAGGTCATCCACTTATAATCAACCAATATTTCAATTTGTCCAACATTATTTCAAATTTCAAGTATTTCGAGTGTGGATGACCTACCTAGGTTTTCTAGGTACATGTGTTAACCCTAATTTTATGATCTTTATCCAAGTCATTATCAAATTTTAAATCATCATCACGATACTTAGCATCAGTGGTGTTCAAGATTATATCAAGTTCTGATTAGAATTATGAGTAAATCAAAGATTAACTTTTAGGTCAATAGATCTAGATATGCCACAAGATTTAGATCAATTATATTATCAAGATATCATCAAAATTACCTTCAAGGCATAAGATTAATATTCAAAGGTGGTTAAGACAACAAGATTAGATCTTGTCTAGTCAAGTATGATTTCATGTCTCAAGATAATCATCAGAATTAAGATATAAGGTTTTCAAAGTCTAATCACAACATTTGAGTCATTTGATAAACTAAATAAACATGGGATCAAATATAGGGATATAAGTGAGGATCATTTGGAATCAAGTTTCAAAAATATTTTTAAATGATTCATTGGACTTTTATGATGAAGATTGACTACTTATTTGTAAGTTTTGGAGTTCATATGCATTTGATACAATTAAAACAAGATCTGAACATTTGTTGCAATTTCACGCAGAGAGGAGGCAGAAATACCTGAATACGGAAAAACAAGGGTAGTTGGATGTTAGTTGGATGGCCTAGATTTTCCCACATGGGTGAGGTGGCTTGCTCACTTGCTGGACCAGTTCAGGCCTGGTTCAAGTCCTGATTGAGCGGTTCATATGGTCCAATCATGGTTTGGTTGTGATTGTACTGGACCCAGTCGAAGTCCTTTGACCGGCGGTTCACAATGGTCGTTTCCCATCTCTGCAGGACTCACACAAGACTCGAAGACAATGCAGCGGGGCTCTCCAGAGTAGAGGAGGTCTCGGATCAGGAGAGGGTAGGAGAGAGAGCACGATTAAGCCGACCGAGCTTGCCTTGGCCTCGCGGATGTAGTGGTGGCCAGAAAGGATGAAAAGGGGGGTGAGGTCCCCAATCGCCCAACTGGGCTGGTGCGGCAGCGCCGCCGAGGAAGCAGGGAGAAGGGGCAAGGTTTAGGGGTGGTTGAAACCATGAAACAACAGGAAAAGTGGTGGGTTTTCTTGGTGGAGTGACGACAGATCTAGAGGGCGTTTTTTATATTGTTTCGGGCTAGGTTTAGGGTTAGATCGACCTATGGTGGTCGCCATAGCCGCCGGGGTGAGAGGGGAGAGCGAGAGGATCATTTTGGCGGCGTTATAAGGCATGAGAGCTGGTCAAAGTAGGGTTGGTTGCGTACAAAATCGTGAGGGGAGTATTTTGGCTCGCTTCATTTTCCGAAAAAGTGGTCAAGAGCGGGAGATCGATCATTGTTGTTTCTTAATCACCTTCCCGCTGATTGCGAAAGGTTGAAGATAATGTTTTGGCCACTTGATCGGGCCTGGATCCATGAGCGGCAGATCCGAGGGCTGTGGCTCACCCCAGATCCTTTTCCCCAGATTGCTGACTTGGAAAAGCCCAATAAAAAGGTAAATATATAGGGATTTTGAACACAAAACTTACAAAATTCATAGAAACTTATAGGAATGTCCAAATGGCCTCAAATTTGGACCAAAGCTTCAAAATAATGTAGAGAATATCTATAAAATGTTTGAGAATCAAAAGACAATGTTTTATTGACCAATTAGATTCTTTGGACAAAGTGGTGATTGAATCTAATTTGAAGTGTTATAATGTGTACAAAATCCACATTGTTCACCATATCTTGGATTTGAGTCTCAACAATGATTATGAAGCCAAGAAAAAATAATTTGGGACCATTAGTAGGTATAATGAGGGTAAAGTAGTAATTTGAGCAAGGACTGGTGAAATTCCACTTTGTCACAACTACCTTATTGAGGGTAACACTCCATTGCAACCCTAAAAGGAAGTCAATTGCAACCCTAGATTCTTTTTCCAAGAAGGTCCCCTCTTTCTTCTTACTTGGACAGGAAATTCACAGCAGCACAGAGGGAGTACGAGGTTTTTGGAAGGAGGAAAATGGTGGAGAGAAAATGGATCATTTTGGTGCTTAGGGATAAGTATATGAAGCTTTAAGATAAAGAAAAATAAAAAGTTGAAGTTCTAGTATCTTTCCAAGCGTCCATAGCCTTAAACTGTTAAGAATATACAAGAACACACAAAAGCATCTCCCCCACTATACATAGAGACATGCTTATCCCTCATTTCTTGAATTTATAAGCAAAACAAATAACTCATTAGTTGATAGCTAGTAAAGGTAGCTCATCAATGAAGGGAAACCCTGAAATACCCTTGGAGAAACCACCTTCCAACCAAAGTTTAAATAGGCGCATCATGGTCAAAATTCTCTATAATGATAAGAGACTAACCAAGGAACATAATTCATGTGATAAATTGCAAAGAAAACCTCTCAATTGGGTAAATATCATAAAAGTCCAAAATGTGCATAAAATTGCATAACTTGCTCTAACAATGTCCACATTGGACCAAATTTGAAACTTAATCTTGTCTTATAATTTCAAAGCATATCACAAGGTTATATTAGGGTTATAGGAATTCAATTATGATAAATAAGCTTATTCAACTCATTAAGCAAGTTTAGGGGCCTTACAACTATAAACCCCTAATAGTGATTTCTCCCCTGAAATCCAAAGTAAATAAAGATGGGTACTTCCTCAGAACCTCATTCTATTACCTTCACATGTTTACTTGCATATCATGGTGATGTCACATCATTCATACATATCTCCTCTTGGGTCAACACAAAAGCCCCCACATAAGAAGACATTTGCAAATATGGAACTTAGAAACCTGTTGTGCCACATGTACAAATCTAATAGTAACTTTCAACTTTGGGACTCAATTGTTATCTTAAACTATTCTATATGTTGTATCACACATCACTAAGAGGCCACACTCATCGGATCTTACAAAAAATATAACATCAGGTATCTATTATCATATGCAACTTTATAAGGTTTCATCTATATGCTCCTTTAATGGTTTTTGTAATCAACAACTCAATCAACCATGTAGGCACCCCCCCAGTTTTCAAGAACTTATGAGGAATATTTTTTTAGAGGATTCTCGAATCATCTCAATGGTGGACTGACCATCTATTTGGTTGAAGAATCATACACTTGTATATAACTGTTAACAAATACAACTTCCTGATTGACCTTGTTAGGGGTGGACCAACGACATTGTCTTCATCTTATCAGGAATCACATAACATACTTAACAGAGGTATCATAACTCCTAGAGGATACTCTAGTCAACCCCCAACCCACTCTTGTTCAACTTGTTTCATAGCTATTTCTTCTTCGAAAACCCTAAGGTTTTTGAAGAAATATTGATCATAGTTTTGACCATATTTGAAATACTGTGACATTCCATCATTCAAAGCTTGCTACAACTTGTAAGACATTTCTTAAACACTTTGTTCCTCCTATTCATAAATTATAATGGTACATTGGTTAGTCTAAAGGTCATAACTCTAAACTCATCATGGTCATGTGAATTATGTCATCCAATCTAACTCTTATGCATTCATATTTGATCATAGGTTTATCTTAAAGAAACGTGGTATAACATATCTATTGACTAAGAAACCATCTATCCTTGATAGTGGTCTTGCCCAACTATCATTGAACCATACACAACATTATAGAATCACTTTTTTTTTCATACAACATTTAGAGGGTCATCATCAACTCTCTCTCTCTCTAAGGGAGAGGAATACTTGGAATGTTCATTTAATAAACATCTCCAACCTTCATATACTTCCCATACTATTGACACATCTTGGATACTATGACTCATTACCTTGGTATCCACCTGATGTGCTATAAGGAACACACATACTTATCTCATCTACTTTTACCAACATCACAAATCTCAAGACATATAAGAGGAGTCTTCCTAATCGTTGGAAGGCTCAAAAGCAAAATCATCACAAACTTTATGATCTTGGAACCATAGTCCAAGCAGCCTTATGCTATAATAAGCTATCCACCTTCATGTTTGGAGTGAATCCACACATACCAAGTGGAAATGATCCAATTGAAAGTTGTTCCCTAGAAAGGAAAAACACAAAGGGAAACACACTTACCATACTATAGTAGTATTTTTCAAGGGTCAAAAGCAAAAAGGTAACCAATTCTATTTTCATTATGCAGGTTACAGTTTCTTATGTATCATTTTACCTTTTTCATTTGGGGTTCCTTGCCATTAGCATAGGAATCATCATGATTAACATATCTCATTACTCCTTCCTTGATGACTATTTATCACACTTGGTATGTTCTCGTATCTTATTATGTTTTTCAACCACTTATCGACATGTAAATCATCATATTCCACATTTTCGTCATTAAATCGGGATCATCTCCCTTAATTTATTTCACATGCCATGTTGATTTTTCATTAACACATTCTTACACACATAGGTTGGTCTGAGATTAACTCAGGTTCCACCTTATTTCTTTATCATTGTTCCCATTCATCTTCTCATTTTGTACTTATTATAGGAGTTCTCTCCATCTTATGTGGATTTCATACCTTGATTCACTTTATAAGCATAGACTTGTCTATCTTTTACTTTATTATCTTATTAAATCACATCTTCAAGAACTCCTCTTTTCCTTATTTGTATTCAGATTTAGATTTCATGGTGTTGTATCTTTCTCTTATATTTACCAAACATTCAAGTTTTGATAGATAATGATGCAATTCTCATCTTCTTTAAGGTAGACTTGAAATATTCACACCATGATTTCTTATTCATTATGCTCTTTAGATTGTCTCAAAATGACTACTTGATCAGAGTAATTAGAAAGATAACAATTTAAGAGTTCCATACTTACCTTTATTCAATAATTGAATACCTGGCCAAGGCATCCAAATACTGAGATTAGCTAGTATGCACCATGTCTTTGTCTCACGTTCCTAACTTTGAAATCATCCAAGTCCTAAGTCATAGTGTCCCTGTAGACTCAGTGAACCTAAAGATCTGATACCAACTTGTGAGAACCCGTTACACTAAACAAGATTAATCAAAACATATAACACAATCAATCCCTAATTAATCACATACCAAAAAATATCCGTAAATTAAAACCGATTTCAAGATCAACACCCTCTCAACAACATTTGAATAAGATCCCAACATCTTTCTGGTATCCATACTATGCCAAGAATTTGATACAAATTGTTCTATCTCCTTAGCCACAATATATACTTAGGAGAACAATATTCATATATGACACACAAACAAGCATTAACATGCTGACAAAAGTTCAATTTGTTTGAAACACCATATACAAACTTTTCCTGCCTGGACCTGAGAGTAAATGGATGACTCTAGGACACATTAGACATCTAATCAACTTTGTCAAAGATTCATTACTATATCTCCTCTTTATTTCAACGATTCTATTGCCATCATTGCCGATTACCTAAAAAGATGTGGTGAACCACAAGGGTGAGACACATGTCCCAAGAAGATATATAAACAATTTTAAGTAATTAAATAGTTTAAGCAGTTTAATCAGATATAACAAATAGGATCAATATTAGGGATGATTGACATAATACATAAAGGAGCAGATAATAATTATCACCATTATCCAGACTATCACCCTTTATCTTGTTGACAATATAAGTAATTTAGTAGCATATGCATATCTGGAATCAGGAGAAAGTCTAGTAACATAGAATCTCTATCATTATGAATAAGTCTAGCCACATAAGCATAGCTAACAACATTAGTATTTTTAATAGGTCGAACATATTAACATCATAAGAAGAGCTAACAACATAAGCACAACTATCTACATAGGCATGATTAGCAGTATATGCATCTCTAGTAACAAAGGCATGGCTAGCATGCTAAACATAACTAACAACATGAGATATCTAACATCATGATTATAATCAGTAGTAGTAGTATAGTTATCAATATAAGCATGGATAATGTATGTACGCATCTACAGTCTTAAGCATATCCACAACATAAGTATATCTACCATCTCTTGATTGCACTAAGAATCATCTTTATGTAAAGATATAAAACAAGGGTTATCATCCAATGTGAAACGTCGTGTATAACCCTAAATAAATATGCTACACGGATGTATTACATCTTTTATTACGCCCTGGGGAATTTGAATCGTACCATTCAAAGTCCAACTGACCCCTGTGAAGGGATATTCGTTTCCATACAAGATCTACGAGTGTCAGTATCCTAATATCTCTTTCGCTTGGTCAGTACAAGTAAAATGCAGTGACATATCAGTCAAAGCTACCACCACAGTGACATATAGTCCTATAACTAGCCCACCTTGGTACCGGTCATAGCGCTAGCATCTTGGGTATTCAAACCCAATCACTGAGGTACAACGGTAGTTGTCCTCTAATCACATCATGTTATAATCATTGAGATACTACCACAGCCATTCTCAATCAAATAATATGTATGAGGCATGACCATATCCATCCTCCACACTATGCATTCTGGATGACAAGGATATATCCTCAACCAACCACCCCCCACACTCAACGATATGTGCTTCGAGTTTCCCTTAGGAACACTCATTTCACCATCTAGTAAGTTCTGACACTTAAGATGGCTCTACATCACATGGCACTACATGATTATATTTTCACTTGATTAGTTATGCCAATTGGGTGAATTAAGGTTGCATCAAACAAGTGGACATACACACCCTAATTCACTTCTAGCAAGCATATATATATCACAACTTTTAAAAGATATAAAACGTGTGAAGCATAATTTCTCATCTCATCATCACATGGTACTATTCACTTGCCATTCATGATACCACACTAGTCATCATACTATCACAAGATATAAATCCTTTTCACAATATCATAGGATATCAACCCTTATCAACATAAGAGGATTACACCTTATTCATGGCTCAACCATGCCCAAAAGTCATTTAGACCATCATACTATCACAAGATATGAATCCTTTTCACAATATCATAGGGTATAAACCCTTATCAATATAAGAGGATTAGACCTCATTCAGGGATTAACCATGCCCAAAGGTCATGTAGACCATCATACTATTCCCTACAAGATCATCATTATCTTTGCATGCCTTATAACAAGGCTCAACAACATCACCTACATATAGTACATTGTATCAACATACTATTGCATTAATGAGATAGTAGATATTCATAAACAATCATAGTAGGGTTATATTAACATTAAGAACATTCCTTTATTACATCAACATGCAAGGAATCTAGATATGATTAACACTCATCATATTCATAATGCACATTTTTAGCATAAGAAAGTATCAACCATGTGGCTATGATTACCACCAATTAACACATTAAGGATATGATCATGTTAATGATGTTATTCCACCATCATTCCATCATATAATAATGTTAACCATGAATACTCATCTTTATCCATTTGCATTAGAGTTAGGTTCAACATGATAAATTATATCAATGTTACTAATCATCACTTATACCCAAACCCTAACTCACGACATCCCTATTGGATAATGGATGCATAAGGTGAAGCATCACCATCACATTCCATAATATTATCAAGTATGAACCCACACATAAATCAAGGTGTACCCATCAGGTTATAGCATACTAGGGTTTCAAAAACAATAACAAAGTACTCCATGATTGTATTAGTCATTCAAGGACCAGTCATACCCAATTACCATCATTTGTTATATTAAAGCTAGGTATAACAAGCTATACCTCATTAGGGTTACATATCAACATAATATGATTATCATCTCTTCTATTCATATGAGTGAGTAGGAAAGACTACCTTATTAAGGGTAACACTCCATTTGTTCCAACATCTTTCAACCCATATCACCATACCACTATGTCACCCAGAACCATTGGATGTTTAAAAGGTAAGATCATTGATTGTTTACATAATTAAACACCTTGGATAAACCAATTATGAAGTCCTTGATTTGTTCTCTATAAAGATTCACCATTTAACCCTAGACATCCCTTGATTAACAACACAAAAAGTTCCATTGAGAATAGGGTAAAACCCACAATTGATTGTTCATTTAAAAAACCATCTGTTGTCAACAAGTAAGTTCCTTAAGTTGATCACATAAAGGAAATCATCTAAATAACATTATTAGGACCAACATATTACATTATCCATCATTCCACTTTATTTGAGGAATAAACATTTGATCTTGACCATTGCGTCAAGTTCATATGCTAAAACCATTAATTACAGTATAGGTCTGACCATTGCATCAAGTGACCCAAGAAACCATTGGTCTAAGGCTTAATTGATGATACAAATACAATGCTTGACTCACTATAGGTTGTAAAGACCTGATCCACCATCATTAGTGACCATTAAGTCACTATAGGTTGTTAGATCAACACTATATTCATTAATTAGCATCAAATATTAAGCTAATGTCATCATTGATTGATAACATCAGTAGGGTAATTAATGGTTGATCATTAAAATTCTAATTGATCCAAAACCTGACCTAAGGGGGTCACCATAGGTTTTCACCATCATTTGACACCTTTGATCAGACCCATCTGTTGTCATGAAGACAACACCATATGGTTGTTGCAATGGTACCATCATCGGGTCATGGGTTTATAGAAGAAATCAACTTTAAACCCTAAAATTGACCATTGGTTGTTAGGTTCTTAGCACCATAGGTTGTCAATCCAACCTGATACAAGTCATATTATCCCTTAGGAATAATGTACACATGATCACAGGTTCATATAGAACTGAAATCAGAATAGGGAGTATTATAAAAATTGAAATCCAAGTCAAGCATAGCTTTTTAGTGCATGTATCATCATTTTCAAGCAAGAACATGATCTAGAAAGCTTATGGTAAACAATAAGCGTGAAGAAATTTATAGAACTTGCATCTAATGAGAATATGAAACCCACCACTGAAGAAAATTTGAGTAGGTAGGGTAGAAAATCCAAGCATAATCTATGAACTCGTCCATCTAGCACCTTTCTTCATCAAAAGAGAAAACCCTAAGCATAAGGAGCAAGAAAGGTCGGGTTTTAGAGCTTTAGAGAAATTTCTACCTTGGAACAACAAGGTTCTGACCTGGAGAAACATAGGAGGACGGATAACTAATAAGTAAATAGAGGAAAGAAGGGGATTCTTACTCTTTCAGGTCAAGATCACTAGAAGGAAGCTTTTTAAACCCTAAAAGGAAGTCAATTGCAACCCTAGATTCTTTTTCCAAGAAGGTCCCCTATTTCTTCTTCCTTTGATAGGAAATTCACAACAACATAGAGGGAGGAAGAGTTTTGTAGAAGGAGGGAACTTGTGGAAAGAAAATTACTCATTTTTATGCTTAGGGATAAGTATACGAAGCTTTAAGATAAAGAAAAAGAAAATGTTGAAGTTCTAGTATCTTTCTGAGTGTCCAAAGCCTTAAACTATTAAGAATATACAAGAACACACACAAGAAGATCACCACCATACATAGAGACATGATTATCCCTCGTTTCTTGAATTTCCAAGCAAAACAAATAACTCATTAGTTGATAGCTACTAAAGGTAGCTCTTTGATGAAGGGGTAAACCCTAAAAAACTCTTGGAGAACACACCTTCAAACCAAGGTTTAAATAGGCACCCCATGGATCAAAAAGCTCAAGAACGATGAGATAATATCCAAGAACATAATGCAAGTTATAAATTGCAAAGAAAAACTCTCAATTGGGTAAATTGTAGAAAAGTCCAAAATGTGCATAAAATTGCATAACTTACTCAAACAGTGTCCAAATTGGACCAAATTTGAAACTTAAGTTTGTATTATGATTTCAAAGAATATCACAAGGTTATATTAGGGTTATAAGAATTCAATTGTGATAATTAAGCTTATTCAACTCATTAAGCAAGTTTTGGGGCCTTATAGTTAATGCCATAATCTGACTCTAAATTGAAAACCCTATGTGATGTATGGAAGTACTCTTGAAAGTGTCGCAGTCACATGTAAAGTAATGAAAACTCAATGTTACAAAATTATATATGACTTCTTTCTGTGTTTGAGGTAAAATCCTTGTGTGGTGAAATATGGTGGAACTCATTATTTGTTCCTCATGTTTGATGAGGTCCCTATTGATTATACCCATGATGCCCTATTGTTGACTAAACCTCAAACATAGTTAAGCAAACGTTTCCCCTATTTGTTGTGTGCCATGATCATGCCATGAAATTACCTTGTCTTTGGGACCATAGATCATGATGTGTTACACAAGGAAAATCCCCTATTAACCATTATTCCTCTTTGTAGGCTCATTTTGAATAATATGATGAACTTCGATATCAATATCACTTGATTATGATCAAAGTCTTGAGTTCTCAATTTTACTTCTTGATATCCAAATATATCCTTACCCTTATCTTGAAAGGAAGGGAATGCAACTATGAATTTGATTTTGCAAAATCTTAAAGTATGGTTTCCCTAATAACAATCTTTATGTTTCACTTGTCATCATGTGAGATACGATTCTCCCGTTGATGTTCTCCCTGTTTGGATATGCTTGATGGCTCATGACTGATGTATATTAATGTGCTAGATTAGGGTGGTAGTTGACCTATGAATCCCCTAATCTAGGTCATATCCCTATTATAATTGCCTCTAAATTTTCATCTCATTGACTATATAGAGTTTGGGAAGGTAAACCCCTCCACCCAATTTTGATTTCTTGACCTAAGTCCCTTATAGGTCAGATATTTGATGATATTGATACTAGTCTTAAATCTCAGTTTGATGATCCTGAAATGTGAAGATGTTGACTATACTTAGTGGTTATATTCCTAGAAAGACCTAACTCTAGATCATTCATCAACCTTGAAATACCATGAAAATGAACTTGATTTTGATACCATGCATGGATGGTTGCCCAACTATTGATCGATTGTTGTATATAGATGAATCATCACCCCTAAGGTCTAAAAATGATTCTAAACCCTAGCTTCCAAATGTTTGGACTTATGAACTTGATTTGCAAATTTGACCCATGATATTGAATAGTGGAATCTAGACACATGATTAACGACCTTGACTCAACTCCAATGATCACCATATTTGGATCTTCACATCACCCATGATATATGACCGACGACTTTTGTGTTCCCAAATCTCAAAATTTGAAATGATGATTATGTTGACTCACTTGATTTCTGACTTAGGGTGAGCTCCATGTGGACTAGTTTGGGACCTTCCATTTGAGCATGAAATCATGATGTTGAAATATGATATTGGTTTTGAATTGTTGAAATATAAAGATCTCAATCACGAACCCCATCTAGGCCAATGTAGATGCTAAAACCCTAAATTTTGAGAATGAAAGTCATGCCTTACTCATGAAATATATTCAGATGACCTAAAATGTGATCTCTCAATATTGGTGGTCAATATGACAATCTTTCCAAATATGTGACTCATGAGATGAAATTTTCAAATTTGATGATCCATATCATTATCTTTTGACCTTGATGCCCAATTTTTCAATTTGTGAATGATATTGATTTGGTAAGTGGTAACGATACCTTGCATGATAGTGTGATGATTTTGAATTTTGAATATGAAATGACAATTCTTGACTTATGGATTGATTTATTTTGGGGAAAAAATTTCTTTTAAGGTGGGGAGGATGTGATAATCTAGAACTTCAAACTTTGAATATGACTTCTAATACTGATAGATCTCTTATCCTCACCTCCAATTTCATGTTTGAATATGATTTGATGTGTAATCGATAACTTTTGGGAGCAATTGATGCTCGATGAGCCTCAACCTATTCTCATGTTATAGAGCTCTGTCTCATGGTTTTAATGCATCTTGTTTCACTCAATTCAGAGCTGTGAGCAAGAAGATATGCCCATTTGAATTTTTCTTGATTTAACCTTATTTTAACCCTTTTTATTTTCCTTTGAACCGCTTATTGAGCCCGAATTTGAGGGCATGACCCATTTCCCCTCCTCATTTTTCCTTAGCGATCTGACTACATTTTGATAACCAATCACAGGCCGCCTTTTGTGGGATTTTAACTTTGAGCCTTTGGATCCTATGTCCACGTATCCCACCACCGATCTAACAACCAGAAAGTCATTCCTAACCTCCGCCTTACTTCTTGGATCGTGATAAAGGCTATGGTGGTTAACATCACATCTTTAGAACCATCTCTTGGTATCACCCTGAACAAGAACACTTGCTCTCATCAGACCCTCTAGTTTGGATCATACTAACTGTAAGGACCCTGACCTGCGTTTAGGGTTTACCCTATTTGTTTTGCTTAACCTTGGTGGTTTGATGCTTGCTAATCACCTTTGAGAGGTGATTAGGGTTTTTGTTGTGCTTTGTTGAGAGTTCGAGGGGCTACTTGAAAATAAACCAAGTTTGGGGTTTTGTGTGCAAGTTTGCCATCTTGTGAGATGTTTTCCCCTCTTTGCTTCCTCTAGGGTTGAGAGGAAGGCTTGGGCTTTTTGTTTGAGTTTTGTGGGCCTTGCTTGAGCTTGTTTGGGCTTTGAGGTGCTTTGTTTGGGCTTGCTTGAGCCTTGTGTCAGCCAAGACTAGCTTGTGTCGCCCAAGGAAGAGTGTGTGTCGACCTAAAGGTGGTGTGTCAACCTGGAGTAGTGTGTGTCGCCCAGAGGAGCTGCTAGTTGTGACGCCCATGTTGCTTGGTCCAACCTTGACCATGTTTGGTGGACACTTGGTATGTCTCTTTGACAAGTGTCTCTTGGTGTGCTAGAGTGTTGGCTTGAACCCTAGGACAAGTGTCCCTTGGGTGGATGACACATAGCATAGATCTACCTTGGTTTCTCCTCCCTCCCCTTCTATATAGGTGGCTCTTTCCCTTGCCTTAGCTTCCTTTGCTCTTTTGATCTCTCCTCCACCTTGAGCGCACGACACTCCTCTCCTTCTTGCTTGTGTCGGCCGAGACACTCTCCTGGAGTTGCAGTGGTGGCCGATACCCTCTCTTGGAGCAGCTTTGGTGGACGACATTCCTTGGAGCTTGAAGTGCATCTTCTTCTTTGGAGCTTAAGGCGGGTTGCATAACTTCTAACCCTAACTCCTTTACCTCTAGCTATGATCTTGTTGCATGTTAGTAGTTTAGCTTAGTTCTTTGCTTTTATACCTGTTGGCTAAATGGACATCTATAAAATCCCTTTGTTTTGATTATGACAAACATTTCATTCTTATTTATCTAACGAGCTACTTGAGCGTGCAGGATGACACAACTATAAGGGAAATCCAACATGAAGTATTTATATTTTCATGCAAATATAATCATTGTAAAAACTTGTACAGAATTATAATGTACAAGTACTTAGAATCGCATGTAAATCAAGCATTGGATTTTCCCTAGCTAAACACTTTAGTCATCCATTCAATAGGATCACATAATGCACACTCATGCACACACTTAGTATCTTAATTGAAAGATTGAAAACAGAGGCAATCTCGGTCGACCACACTCCTCGACCGAGACACTCTCGGTCGACAAACCTCTCGACCGAGATTGATCAAAAATAGCCGTTAGACACAGCAGTTAACAGTTGCAAATAAACGTTAATCCAGAGAGCCTGTCGGTCGACAAATCCTCGACCGACTGGACATCTCGGTCGACAAGTCCTCGACCGAGATGGTCTCTGACAGCAACTGCAGAATTAATTAACTAGCTGTTGCTAATGCACCTAACTTATTCCTAACGGCTAGTTAAGCACTAGGAACCCCCTAGAAGTTGTCTAGAATGTCCTTAAGCATACTTAGGCCATTCCTATAAATAGGACAAGCCATAGGACACTATGATACACTTCTTACACTTGCTATACTTGAGAAAATACTTGAGCCCTCTTGTGCAATCTGTGTGAACTGAGCTGTGTGATCAATTGGCCATTTTTCTCCTTTGCTAAAGCTCGTCCTATAGGCTAGATTTTCCTAACCCTAGCAATCACAAGTCCATCATATTGGCTAGGAAAATCCAAACGCTTGATCTAGGGAAATCAAGCCTTGAGCTACAAGGATAAGTTGTATTTTCTTTTATTCCTTTCTCGTTCCTTTGTATTACTTGTACTCTCCTTGCTACTCCAGGTAGGAGGCTGCGGATTGGAGAGGTTGAAGCTCTTCGTGTGAAGAGGAGGACTTTGGACTACTTCGGAAGGCTGTCTTGACGGGAAGCTACTTCAGGAGGAAGGCTACTTCAAGGGGGAGCTTGAAGTTACTTCAAGGAAGGCTGCTTCGAGGTTGGCAAGACTACTTCAGGGTGAAGGCTGTCCAAAGGGTGTTTAGAAAGTATTGTAAATTTTATGTAACATCCTTGAGAGGTAATAAAATTTAGTACTTTCAAAATCCCGGTTGGGTAAGCAACCGGGTAGTGGACTGACTCCTTAGTATTTGCTAAGGTGGAACCACTCTAAACACCTGTGTTCCTCTTCTCAATCTTTACTTTGGTTGTTTGAGTTTAAATTATTTTAAAATCTCTATAAAACTCTATTCACCCCCCCTCTAGAGGTTTTCAATTGGTATCAGAGCAGGCTTCAAGGAGCCCTAACAAAGTCTTGAAGAAAAGATGGGGGATGGAGTGCTCAACAACCTCAACATTGAAGGAACGCTCGTTGCTCGACCTCCGGCATTTGACGGGACAAACTATCAATACTGGAAGAGAAGAATGCAATTTTACTTCCAAGGAATCAATTGGGATCTTTGGAGAATGGTATCTACACCATACACACTTCCACAAGACGAGTTCGAAGTATGGGACGCTAATACGGTAAAAATGGCACAAATGAATGCAAAGGCGGTAAGCATTTTATATTGTTCCATCTCAGTAGGTGAATTTAATAGAGTATCAAACTGTGATACCGCATATGACATTTGGCATAGATTATCTATAACATATGAGGGTACGGTTCAAGTTAAAAACTCTAAAGTTAGTTTGCTTAAAACCAAATTTGAACATTTTCGTATGGATCCAAACGAAACTATTAGTGAAATGTATTCAAAATTTTCTACTATTGTCAATGGTTTGAGTGCTTTAGGGAAACCTGTTCTTGAGGAAGATCAGGTATCAAAAATACTTCGATCTCTTCCTCCAAAGTACAAACCAAAGGTGACAGCTATTGCAGAAGCAAACGACCTCACTCGCCTCAAAATGGAACAGCTCATCGGAAACTTAGAAGCTCATGAGGCAGACCTAGAAGAGGAAGAGAGAAGAGAACATGAACATCAACGTGGGCCAAAGAAAGACGTGGCTCTCAAAGCATCAAAAGCTCTCTCACAAGAAAGTGAGGAATCTAGTGAAGAAGAAGGAGAAGAAGCATTGATAGTCAATGGTAAGAAATATAGAAGGTTTAAATCTAACAAAATTTCTAGTTCTTCTTCCACTCCCAGGTGCTTCGAATGTGGAAAGAAAGGACATTTCAAAAATGAATGTCCCAAAGCTAAGAAGGGAAAGAAAAGCTCACATAAGAAGAAAGAAAAAGCTTATAAAGCAGCATGGGATGAAACGAGTGAAAGTGAAAGCGGAGAAGACAAGATAGAATGTCTAATGGCAAGAGAAGATGAAGAATCTCAAGAGGTAAGCCTAGTTGATCTTCCTAAAGAAGAGTTAGTAGCTAGCTTACAAGAAACTCATGATAAATATGTTGATGCCAAGAAGAAACTAAGAAGGACTATAAAATCAAACAATGAGCTCATTGCCAAAATAGATGAACTTTCTTCCGAAAAGAATAACATTGATCTTGAAAATGTATCTTTAAAAACATCTTTAGATGATTGCACTAGAAAGCTACTTACTTTGGAAACTAATGTTGATCTTCTATCAAAAGAAAAGACTGATTTGTTAGCTAAACTACAAGCTTTTCAAACTCAACCTATCTTGTGCAATCATTCGGACTATGACATTATTGTAAAAGAAAAGGATTCATTGCTTTCTGATTTAGACCAGGCAAGAAAAGATATACATAAGAAAATGAATAACATTGCTCAGTTGCAACAAGAACTTCATGAGTTAAGAAGAAAAGATATTCTTGATAACATATTAAGAAGTGGTACTACCTTCAATGGAAGAAAAGGTTTGGGATATGTTCCAAAGAGAAAACAAACCAAAAAGACCCAAACTATGTTTGTACCCAAAAACACAATGACTAGAAAAAGAAACGAAGTTGATTCTATTACTTGTCATTTCTGTTTACGTCTTGGTCATTACTGTTTTTCATGCCCCTACAAGACTAAGAAGTCCAACTTAGTTTGGACCCCAAGACCTCAAACTTAGAAGAATGGAATGTAGTTGAGATATGACAAAATACTTAATTTGTGCAATTTATATTGTCCTATCTCAACAAACGATGCTATGCTTATTGGTAATATTTTTCTGCATTGCTGTACTAAAACAGAAACTTCGTCGGTCGAAGTACTGTCGACCGAGCTCTGGGTCGGTCGAAGTAGTGTCGACCGACTGGATGTCTTTAACAAATCGAAAATCTTCCAGTACTCATTTCGGTCGAACACTGGTCAACCGAAAAATTTTTCTGTTCTTTTTGATTGTGATACAGTAACCTTCTCGATCGATAAATTGTCGACCGAGAATTATATCGGTCGAACAATCGTCGACCGACTGGTTTCCTGTATCAGAACTTTTATTCACATCAGCAAATTAAAAAGTTTCTAACCTTATCGGACCATCACATGGGTACCAAAATCTATATTCTAATGCAGGAATGGGTCGTTGACAGTGGTTGCTCCAAACATATGACCGGAAACAAGGATGCATTTTCAACTTTTGAAGAAAAGAAAAGTGGGACGGTCACCTTTGGAGACAATGGTAAGGGCAAAATCGTTGGAATAGGTAATGTTGGAACAAATCTTGAAATCAAAAATGTTCTACTAGTTGATGGATTGCATCATAACTTAATAAGTGTAAGTCAACTATGTGATAGCGGTTATGATGTATTATTTAACAAAACCTGCTGCAAGTTATTGATAGAAAATACTACAACTGTTGTTTATGAAGGAAATAGAGTTGGAAATCTTTATATTCTTAAACCAAACTCTATGAAATCAGTAGTAGGTAAATGCTTACTTGCAAATGAAAACACCTTACAACTATGGCATAAAAAGCTTGGTCATGCTAGTTCACATGCTATTAAAAAATTAGTAAAATATGATCTTGTTCGTGGACTACCTGTTTTGTCTTTTGATCAAGTTGCAAATTGTGAACCTTGTACAATGGGAAAGCAAACCAAAACATCTTTTAAATCAAAACATGTACTTAGCACCAGTAGATCCTTAGAATTAATTCATATGGATTTATTTGGACCAATGAGAACACAATCTATTGGTGGTAAACGATATTGTTTTGTTATTGTTGATGATTATAGTAGATTTACATGGGTACATTTTATTGCAACAAAAGATGACACTATTCATGTCTTTATGCAATTTTGTTCAAAAATTGAAAATCTTTTACAACATAAAATATGTACCATTAGAAGTGATCACGGTGGCGAATTTGAAAATCATACTTTTGAAACTTTTTGTACATCTCAGGGATATACTCACAATTTCTCTGCTCCACGTACCCCACAACAAAATGGTATTGTGGAACGGAAAAATCGATCTCTACAAGAAATGGCTAGGACCATGATGCTTGAACACAACACACCTAAAACCTTTTGGGCTGAAGCTGTAAACACAGCTTGTTATGTGCTAAATAGAGTCACGGTTCACTCTCACTTGAAGAAAACTCCATATGAAATAATACACTCTAAGAAACCTAGAGTTGACTACTTTCATACTTTTGGCTCTACATGTTATATTTTAAACACCAAGGATGATAGAGACAAGTTTGATTCTAAATCACAAAAAGCATTCTTCTTAGGATATTCTACTTCTAGCAAAGCGTTTAGGGTATATAACACTATCTCTAGAAAAGTTGAGGAATCCATTCATGTTTCTTTTCATGAGGAATCAAAATCTACAAATTTAGATATCATTGATCTCACAAATCAATTTGAAACTATAACCATTCCAAATGATAATGAGAAAACTCCCACATCCGATCCTCCGGTCGAACCACAACCTACACCTAGGCTGATCAAGGATCATCCCCAAGAGCTAATTATTGGAGATCCAAATGATAAAGTCAAAACTAGGTCCTCTTTCCAAGATGTTGCAAACATGGCTTTTGTCTCTATCATTGAACCTAAGAAAATATCCGAAGCTCTTAAGGATGATTACTGGATAATAGCCATGCAAGAGGAATTAAATCAATTCACTAAAAATGATGTATGGGATTTAGTTCCTAAACCACAAGATAAAACTATCATAGGCACTAAATGGGTTTTTAGGAACAAACTTAATGAGGCAGGAGAAGTCATACGGAATAAAGCACGGTTAGTTGCACAAGGATATAATCAACAAGAAGGAATTGACTTTGATGAAACATATGCACCCGTAGCTCGACTTGAAGCTATTAGGATGTTATTAGCTATTGCTGCCCATAAAAACATTCAGTTATATCAAATGGATGTCAAAAGTGCATTTCTAAATGGTATCATACAAGAAGAAGTTTATGTTGCTCAACCACCTGGCTTCAAAATCCCAGAAAAGGACGATCATGTTTATAAACTTAAAAAGGCACTTTATGGTCTAAAACAAGCCCCTAGGACTTGGTATGAACGGCTCAAGACATATCTTTTTGATAATGGTTTCTCTATTGGAAATTCAGATTCTACTCTATTTTTCAAAACATATGCATCTGATTTCTTAGTTGTACAAATATATGTTGATGACATTATTTTTGGTGCCTCAAATGAATCATTATGCACACAATTTAGTGACATTATGCAAAAAGAATTTGAAATGAGCCTTATGGGTGAACTAACATTCTTTCTTGGTTTTCAAATTAAGCAAACACCTGCCGGAATTTTTATAAGCCAAGAAAAATACACTAAAGAATCATGTTTCCCTTCATCATGTTGATACAGAAAATCAATTAGCTGATATCTTTACAAAACTGCTTCCATTAGATCAATTCAACAACATTAGGAAGCAACTACTTATTACTACGTTGGAGGATGTTTTCTTTGATATTTGCGGTTCTTAAAAATGACTACTTATGCTTTTATGATTTGTATCAATATTGATATGAACGTTTCAATTGGTAATTTGCAAATTGTTGCCTCTTGGCTAGACACCTCATTGCTTTACATTTTGGCTATTCAATGGACATCTTTTTTCGTTCATTTTTGTTGGGACATCTAATTAAGGGGGAGTTTTTAAATAAAATGGTTATCTTTTTGAGATGACAAAGGGGGAGAGATATATAAAACTATAACTTAATACTTATGACAAACTCAATCAATGAGTTTCACAAATATACTCTTGGCTTTACATTGAAAGTTGCTATATTCCCAAATGAACTGGATTTCATGTTCCATAATTCACTGGGGATACTAAGCACACATTTTATAAATAAGAGGAAAAGTTCCAAATGGCAATCTAAAGGTATGGCATTTATATGTTTTATATTTCCTTTATTCATATTTTGGAAATGTTTGTCATCTTCAAAAAGGGGGAGATTGTTGGCTAAATGGACATCTATAAAATCCCTTTGTTTTGATTATGACAAACATTTCATTCTTATTTATCTAACGAGCTACTTGAGCGTGCAGGATGACACAACTATAAGGGAAATCCAACATGAAGTATTTATATTTTCATGCAAATATAATCATTGTAAAAACTTGTACAGAATTATAATGTACAAGTACTTAGAATCGCATGTAAATCAAGCATTGGATTTTCCCTAGCTAAACACTTTAGTCATCCATTCAATAGGATCACATAATGCACACTCATGCACACACTTAGTATCTTAATTGAAAGATTGAAAACAGAGGCAATCTCGGTCGACCACACTCCTCGACCGAGACACTCTCGGTCGACAAACCTCTCGACCGAGATTGATCAAAAATAGCCGTTAGACACAGCAGTTAACAGTTGCAAATAAACGTTAATCCAGAGAGCCTGTCGGTCGACAAATCCTCGACCGACTGGACATCTCGGTCGACAAGTCCTCGACCGAGATGGTCTCTGACAGCAACTGCAGAATTAATTAACTAGCCGTTGCTAATGCACCTAACTTATTCCTAACGGCTAGTTAAGCACTAGGAACCCCCTAGAAGTTGTCTAGAATGTCCTTAAGCATACTTAGGCCATTCCTATAAATAGGACAAGCCATAGGACACTATGATACACTTCTTACACTTGCTATACTTGAGAAAATACTTGAGCCCTCTTGTGCAATCTGTGTGAACTGAGCTGTGTGATCAATTGGCCATTTTTCTCCTTTGCTAAAGCTCGTCCTATAGGCTAGATTTTCCTAACCCTAGCAATCACAAGTCCATCATATTGGCTAGGAAAATCCAAACGCTTGATCTAGGGAAATCAAGCCTTGAGCTACAAGGATAAGTTGTATTTTCTTTTATTCCTTTCTCGTTCCTTTGTATTACTTGTACTCTCCTTGCTACTCCAGGTAGGAGGCTGCGGATTGGAGAGGTTGAAGCTCTTCGTGTGAAGAGGAGGACTTTGGACTACTTCGGAAGGCTGTCTTGACGGGAAGCTACTTCAGGAGGAAGGCTACTTCAAGGGGGAGCTTGAAGTTACTTCAAGGAAGGCTGCTTCGAGGTTGGCAAGACTACTTCAGGGTGAAGGCTGTCCAAAGGGTGTTTAGAAAGTATTGTAAATTTTATGTAACATCCTTGAGAGGTAATAAAATTTAGTACTTTCAAAATCCCGGTTGGGTAAGCAACCGGGTAGTGGACTGACTCCTTAGTATTTGCTAAGGTGGAACCACTCTAAACACCTGTGTTCCTCTTCTCAATCTTTACTTTGGTTGTTTGAGTTTAAATTATTTTAAAATCTCTATAAAACTCTATTCACCCCCCCTCTAGAGGTTTTCAATACCTTGCTTTCCAGGGCTTGAGTTTCCTTGTGTTGGAGGTTGAAGATGACCCTTGTTGGGCGATATCCTCCCTTGGTGTGGGTGTGTTGGGTGACACCCTTGTTCTTGTGATGGGCGACATAGTGGTGTTCCTTGTGTTGGTTGACATGGTGACCATGTTGGGCGACATGGTCCTTGTGATGAGCAACACCTTTGTTCTTGTGTTGGGCGAGACCCTCTCTTGTCTTGGTGTTGGGTGAGATGGGAAACTTATGATGGGCGACATGGTGAGTGCTCTTGTGTTGAGTGATAGGTCAAGCGAGAGAGGTGTTGGCCGGTATAGCTTTGTTGAGTTTGATGGTTGTTGGTGTCGAACAACATAGCCATATGTAGCTTGCCCCCTTATGTCGACCGATAGGGCTATGCTTGGTGATGGCCGATAGCCCTAATGGCGGATAGCCCTAATGGCCGATAGCCATGTTGGGCGACAGCCTTGGGTGGTGATGGCCGATAGCCATGTTGGGCGACAACCTTGGGTAGGCGATGGCCGATAGGGTTGGTGTGTGTGTCGGCCGTCAGGCCTTGATAGGTTTTAGTGAGGGCGATGATGAGTTATGGTGAGAGTCTTGTGATCCTAGAGTAACGGTTCCATGTGTTATGAAAGTGGATGTTTATGCTAAACGATGGTCGTATCTTGTTAGTGATAACAACAATGAATATGATGCCTTGCAAACGATAATAATGTTGATCATAATGATGATAATGGTAGTAGGGATGGTAATGAGGAAGGTAATGGTAATAAGATGCATGATGTGATCCTTATGCTTATTTGTTAATAATAAAGAAGATGATAGTAATAATGTTGATCATAGTAATGATGACAATAATGATAGTAATGATATGCATGAAGTAATCCTGGTACTTAATTGTTAAATAAGAATGGTGGTAGTTATACTAGTAGCTTGTATAATGATAATAATGCTAATAATGATGATAGTGGATGGTTTCATAATGGTAGTGGTAACAATAGTACTTGTTCTGTACGTTTGAACATCTTGATTGTTCATACAATTCTGAGATAAGGATAAGTATAGATATGGCTTGCTAATGATGTACTTTATACACTTGATCAACAAATAGTGTAAGAATGATAAGTAGAGTATCTTGAATGGCATTTCATGATAGTAGCATATTCCTTATGATTGAAGCTATAATTATTGAGTATCCTAACCATGCAGGTGATGATTAGCCATGAAAGGGCTATGAGACACATGTGATGAGTAACATCACTTGGTAATTACTCTGGTTAATGAGATGATATGTATAATGTGTTAAGTTCCATGATGATGATGTGAGCCTTGAGAGGCATTGACAGTACATGATAAGGGATTGAGATCCCAGGGTATGTGATGATCCTCGAGATGGATATGGATGGTTGGCAAGTGGCCAAGTGGTAACATGTGATGTTGGATCCTTGTGATGGATCAGGTTGATGTGATTAAATAATAATATAATGTTGGTTACTTTCTGTTATATCTTGCATGTTATACAACTTGGTTGAATCATGCAATCCATCTAAAAGATACTAATTAATCACAGTGAAATATATCATGTAGTTTTCCCTGGCCATAGATTCATCATCGTCAGGACTTGGTGATGGTGAAATAGGTTCTCCTATGGGTTAACCTGGAAGCGCATATTATTGAATATGTGTAGGTTGCTCTTAGCCTGAAAATGAGGAGGTAAGAGTGTAACTTCGGTTACAGACTCAGATATGTATATAGGGCATGGTGAACAGGCCCATGGCTCAGGATATGTGATGTGTGAGCATGAATGCGTTCATGGCTCAGAGCACGGTGAATAGGCCTGTGGCACAGTTTTACTAGCACCGAGACCTGTACCAAGGCGGGCTAGAGATGATGGTAGCCTATGGAGCTGACCATGTGGCTTAGACCACTTCAGCATGTGACTGCGGTCCTGCTTGTGTTGTACTCATGTACTGACCACGAGGTGGGAGGTCATGGAGTCTGACTCTTCCATTGACCTTGTATGGCACCGGCTTGGGTTTCGTAACTGAAGGTTGGATTTGAACGGTACAGTTCAAATCCTCAGGGCATAATAATACGTAATACAGCCGTTTAGCAATTATTGCTTAAGATAAACACGAAACATTGGTTGAGGCCTTGTTTGTGTAATATCTTTGTTATATCTTGCAGGTTATGTGGTAATATGTCTTAGCTTGACAATCAGGTTATGTGACATTATATCCTGTTCTGATAATCATATTACATAGGGATACATCTTATCTTGCTAATCATATTCCTTGAGATATATCTGGGTATATGCCTTTGTATAGTGGGTAAGCTTGTCGGTAAGAATAATCTATTTTATATAGACTGCTCTTGTTATACCTGTTATTAGATATATGTTGTTATAGTCTATCTTACTGAGGTTCTGTAGTTGCGGTGGGGAGTTATGTTTCCCGCTGGGACAATTGTTCAATTGTCTCACTCCGCTGGTTTACACCCTTTTTAGGTGGTCGAGGTAGACGTGGTCGTGGTCATGGTGTTGCGGACGAGCAGCTTGAGGAGCAGTAGAAGGCAAGCAATGGACATGTTGCTGTTTTGGATGTCTTGTAGTAGAGTCTAGAGTCATCCCTGTACTCTCAGGTCCTTGGCAGTATTTTGACGTTGTTTCACGATGATCGATCGATGATATTTGTATATCCTGCTGCTAGCCGGATGTGGGACTTTATGTAGAACAGGTGGTGAACTGATGTGATGGATGAACAACTGTTCCTATGCTGTGGACACGTATCAGATCTCGTATGTGTACTTATATCACATATTTCTATGTAGGTTGAGGACTGGAAAGTAATAGTTTCACAGTTTATCAGTTTTCCACAATCGGTTTTAATTAACCCGTGTTTTCGATAATCTGTGGTTATGGTGATTTCCGCACGTTTTCGCGTAACACCTCATTATCTGTGTGATAATGGGATGTGTTGCCACAAGTTTTGGTATCAGATCTCTAGGTTCGCTGAGTCTACAGGGATTTAGGACTAGGTTGAGCTGTTCTTATGAGTGTCCAGGTTTTCTTACAATATCTTCTACCCTCAGCGGAAGAAAAGTCAAGATGTCTGGAAACCATGAAGAACACTCTGCTGAGTATAGTGATGTTGCATCAGTTGATGGAGCAGATGGACATGCACATGAAGATCAGGTGCCTGAGGTTCCCCAATTTAACCCAACCATACTTGAACATCCTGCCTACCAACAGCTTATGGGGCAGTTAATGGCTATGATGAATCTCATGGTTGAGCGATTACCAGTGCCTCCTCCGCGAGCACAGGTTCCCCATGGAGAAGCATCGGGTATTGGGAAGACCTTCAAGCGGCTTCGCCGAGTTGGAGCTTCAGATTATGCTGGGACAGCTGATCCAGCGGATGCAGATCTGTGGCTGACAAGTCTCGAGAAGGATTTCCGGATCCTTGACATCCCCGAAGCAGACAAGGTAAAGCATGCTGTCTACCTTGTAAAAGGTAGTGCTGGTCACTGGTGGACCATCGAGGAAGAGAAGTGGCCTGGTGAGGTGATCTGCTGGGAAGTGTTTCGACGTGAGTTCGTCACCAGATACTTTCTGAAGACGTATCTAGATGAGAAGATCAGTCAGTTTGAGAAGTTGCGGCAAGGAACGATGAACATCACCGAGTATGAAGCCAAGTTTATGGATCTGTTGAGGTTTTGTCCTCACATGGCGGCAACAGACGAGGAACGGATCAGACGTTTCGAGAAGGGTTTGAGTGCTGAGCTGACAACCCCGGTGTCTGTGTTGGAGAACCGAGAGTAGTTTTCTACGTTTGTGGAATCAGTTCGGCGGATCGAGAGGACAGTATGGGAGAAAAGAGAGTCTATGTCTCTTAAAAGACCTGCTCAGTTTCAAGGACGAAGGTTTGGTGGCTTTAAGAAGCCTAGGTTTTCTGCACCGTCAGCAATGAGAAGTGCTGGTGTACCATCTCATTGGACTCCGAGTAAAGGGAAAGGTTATGTTTCTTCACCATCTAAGGCACATAGTTCAGCTTCTGTGGCAGTAACATGGCCAACTAGGCCACGGTTTGAGGACAAGACATGTCATCTTTGTGGACAGGTCGGGCATTGGAAGTCCAATTGCCCGAATAGAGATGTTGAAGTGACGCAACAGACGAGGCAGAGTTTTCAGAGGTCAGAGAGGCCACAGACCAGTGGTAGCAGAGGTCGAGGATGCGGTCAAGCGTCTCAAGCTCGATCGTCTTCTCCAGGGAGCAGAGGTCGTGGACAGCAAGCAACAGCTCGATTCTATGCCATGAGTCAGCCAGAGGCGATAGTCAACCCGCAGATGGTGACAGGTCAGATGGAGTTATTTCATTCTGATATGTCTTCTTCTTGCTTTATATCTATTCTGGTTGACCCAGGTGCTACACTTTCTTTTATCGCCTATAGTATGCTTGAAAGATGTCATTTACCTGTTAGCTGTAAGAAGGATAGTTTGTTGTTAGAAACTCCTCTTGATGGTTCCTCTTTGCTTCGAGAAGAGTGTCCATCTTGTGTCTTGTCTTTCTCGGGACACCGCATTCAAGTGGATCTTATACCACTTGATATGCATGGTTTCGATGTTATCCTTGGGATGGATACCTTAGAAAGATATAAGGTTGTCTTGGACTGTGGTTCCAAGCAGGCAATGTTTGATGTTGCTGGAGAGAAGCAGACCTTCCAGGGAGATAGGAAGATTCTTCCGACATGTTTGGTATCAACTATGGTGGCAGATAAGTTGCTACGACAAGGATATGAGGCGTTCCTAGATCACATGGTGGATACCGTTGTGGTTACCAAGGCGAAAGGTCCTAGACTTGAGGAGGTGTCCGTGGTTCGAGATTTTGCAGACGTGTTTCCTATGGAATTTCCTGGTGTTCCTCCACCCCGAGAGATTGATTTCTAGATCAATCTGGTTCCAGGAACTCTGCCATCTCTGCCAGCAGAGATGGCAGAGTTGAAGAAGCAGTTGCAAGAGTTGTTGGAGAAAGGTTTTATCCAACCGAGTACATCACCGTGGGGTGCTCCCGTGTTGTTTGTTAAGAAGAAGGATGGTTTGATGCGATTGTGTATAGATTACCGGCAGTTGAATAAGGTCACGATCAAGAACAAGTACCCGTTGCCGAGGATAGATTATATGTTCGATCAGTTGCATGGTGCTATAGTGTTTTCGAAGATTGATCTATGGTCTGGATATCATCAATTGAGGATAAAGGCGGATGACATACCAAAGTCAGCTTTCAGGACGAGGTATAGTCATTTTGAGTTCGTGGTTATGCCGTTTGGGTTAACCAATGCACCTGCTGCTTTCATGGATTTGATGAACAGAGTGTTCCGTCCGTTCTTAGACTAGTTTGTTGTAGTCTTTATAGATGACATCTTGATCTATAGTCGGGACAGACTAGAGCATGAACAACATCTTCATCGAGCGTTGACTCTTCCTCGTCAACATCAGTTGTATTCCAAGTTCAGTAAATGCGAGTTCTGGTTGACGGAAGTGACTTTCTTGGGTCATGTGATATCTGCAGAAGGAGTCAAAGTAGATCCAAAGAAGGTGGAATCCATTGCAGATTGGGAACAATCGAAGACGCCGACAGAAGTTCATAGTTTCCTTGGATTAGCAGGATACTACCGGAGGTTTATCAAAGACTTCAGTGCGATCGCTTTACCGATGACGAAGTTGACCAGGAAGGATGTACCTTTTGTTTGGGATGATCGATGTGAGCGAGCTTTCCAGAGTTTGAAGGAGAAGCTGACCAGTGCTCCCGTGTTGATCTTGCCAGAACCTGGGAGAGGCTATGTTGTTTTCTGTGATGCTTCCAAGAAAGGTTTAGGTTGCATGTTGATGCAGGAAGATCATGTGGTTTCTTTTGCCTCGTGACAACTCAAGAAGCATGAAGAGAACTATCCGACTCATGACTTGGAGTTGGCAGAAGTGGTTCATGTGCTAAAGATTTGGAGACACTATCTGTATGGGGAAGCGTGTCAGATCTTTACGGACCATAAGAATCTAAAGTATATCTTTACGCAGAAAGAGTTGAACATGTGACAATGACGATGGATGGAGTTGATCAATGATTACGACTGCACTATCGAGTATCATCCTGGTAAAGCGAATGTGGTAGCGGATGCACTTAGTAGAAAGTCTTCTCTTTCTTTAAAGAAGGCACAGTTAAGTTCTCTGGTATGTCATAGGCGAGATATGTTTGTTTCTCTGCGGCAGATGAATGTACAGATGGAAGTTTCTGTGTTGTCTGGTCTTTTCGCACAGATGCAAGTTAAACCTATGTTGAGACAGCAGATCAAGGATGCACAACAAACAGATGATGCGGTACGGTTGATTAGATCAGAGTTCGACAGCGACAAGCGCGATGGGTTTCATGAGTCAGAGGATGGACTAGTTTGCTATCGTGATAGGATGGTGGTTCCAGATGCTGATGATCTGAGGAAGTTGGTGTTTGAGGAAGCACATACGTCAATGTACGCTATGCATCTAGGTGTCACCAAGATGTATCATAATCTGAAGGACTTGTATTGGTGGCCCGATTTGAAGAGAGATGAAGCTGAGTTCGTAGCAAGGTGTGCGGTTTGTCAGCAAGTGAAGGCTGAACATCAGAAGCCGGCAGGTACGTTGCAACCTCTGCCGATACCGCAGTGGAAATGGGATCACATAACCATGGATTTCGTAGTTGGTCTACCCCAGACAACTAGGAATCATGATTCCATTTGGGTGATAGTGGACAGATTGACTAAGTATGCCCATTTTCTGCCAGTGAAGACGACGTATACATCTGAGAAACTATTTCGCGTATATGTGGATGAGATAGTACGTTTGCATGGTGTGCCAGCAACGATAGTTTCTGACAGAGGTCCTCAGTTTACGAGTCATTTTTGGGAATAGTTGCACAAGGCGTTTGGAACACAGTTGAGGTTCAGTATAGCTTTTCACCCGCAGACAGATGGATAGTCTGAGAGGACTATTCATATTTTGGAAGATCTTCTTCGAGCTTGTGTTTTGTAGTTTCTAGGCAACTGGGATGTACATCTGAGTTTGATAGAGTTTGCCTACAACAACAGTTATCAACGAAGCATCGACATGGCTCCTTATGAGGCTTTGTATGTAAGAAAGTGTAGATCCCCTTTGTGTTGGTATGAGTCTGGTGAGTATCAGCTTTTGGGTCCTGAGTTAGTTCAGCAAACGGCAGATAAGATCAAGGTGATACAACAACAGTTGAAAGTGGCACATGACAGGTAGAAGTCTTATGCAGACAATCGCCGACAACCTTTGGAGTTCCGAGTAGGAGACAAAGTGTACCTAAAAGTCTCGCCGTGGAAAGGTGTGCTAAGGTTTGGACGGAAGGGTAAGTTAGCTCCCATGTATATGGGGCCTTACCCAGTCAGAGCATGTGTTGGCAAAGTAGCTTATGAGATAGAGTTGCCTCCAGAGTTGCACAGGTTGCATCCAGTGTTTCATGTTAGTATGTTAAAGAAAAGTCATCCGGATTCAGGTACAGTGATACAGCCAGTTGAGGTTGAGCTTGATGCAGATGTGACCTACGAGGAAGGTCCTGTGGCGATCCTTGACAGAAGGATCAAGAAGCTGAAGAGGAAGGACCTAGTTCTTGCAAAGGTTCTTTGGCAGCGTCGTAGCATCGAGTAAGCCACGTGGGAGGTTGAGGAAGAGATGAGGAGGAAGTATCCCTCGCTTTTCTCTTCGGATTTCGGGGATGAAATCCCTTAAAGGGGGTTAGATTGTAAGGACCCTGACCTGCGTTTAGGGTTTACCCTGTTTGTTTTGCTTAACCTTGGTGGTTTGATGCTTGCTAATCACCTTTGAGAGGTGATTAGGGTTTTTGTTGTGCTTTGTTGAGAGTTCGAGGGGCTACTTGCAAATAAACCAAGTTTGGGGTTATGTGTGCAAGTTTGCCATCTTGTGAGATGTTTTCCCCTCTTTGCTTCCTCTAGGGTTGAGAGGAAGGCTTGGGCTTGTTGTTTGAGTTTCTTGGGCCGTGCTTGAGCTTGTTTGGGCCTTAAGGTGCTTTGTTTGGGCTTGCTTGAGCCTTGTGTCGGCCAAGACCAGCTTGTGTTGCCCAAGGAAGAGTGTGTGTTGACCTAGAGGTGGTGTGCCGACCTGGAGTAGTGTGTGTTGCCCAGAGGACCTGCTAGTTGTGACGCCCATGTTGCTTGGTCCAACCTTGACCGTGTTTGGTGGACACTTGGTATGTATCTTTGACAAGTGTCTCTTGGTGTGGTAGAGTGTTGGCTTGAACCCTAGGACAAGTGTCCCTTGGGTGGACGAAACATAGCATAGATCTACCTTGGTTTCTCCTCCCTTCCCTTCTATATAGGTGGCTCTTTCCCTTGCCTTAGCTTCCTTTGCTCTTTTGGTCTCTCCTCCACCTTGAGTGCACGACACTCCTCTCCTTCTTGCTTGTGTCGGCCGAGACACTCTCCTGGAGTTGCAGTGGTGGCCGATACCCTCTCTTGGAGCAGCTTTGGTGGATGACATTCCTTAGAGCTTGAAGTGCATCTTCTTCCTTGGAGCTTAAGGCGGGTTGCATAACTTCTAACCCTAACTCCTTTACCTCTAGCTATGATCTTGTTGCATGTTAGTAGTTTATCTTAGTTCTTTGCTTTTATACCTTGCTTTCCAGGGTTTGAGTTTCCTTGTGTTGGAGGTTGAAGATGACCCTTGTCGGGCGATATCCTCCCTTGGTGTGGGTGTGTTGGGTGACACCCTTGTTCTTGTGATGGGCGACATAGTGGTGTTCCTTGTGTTGGTCGACATGGTGACCATGTTGGGCGACATGGTCCTTGTGATGAGCAACACCTTTGTTCTTGTGTTGGGCGAGACCCTCTCTTGTCTTGGTGTTGGGCGAGACCCTCTCTTGTCTTGGTGTTGGGCGACATGGGAACCTTATGATGGGCGACATGGTGAGTGCTCTTGTGTTTAGTGATAGGTCAAGAAAGAGAGGTGTTGGCCGATATAGCTTTGTTGAGTTTGATGGTTGTTGGTGTCGGATGACATAGCCATATGTAGCTTGCCCCCTTATGTCGACCGATAGGGCTATGCTTGGTGATGGCCGATAGCCCTAATGGCCGATAGCCCTAATGGCCGATAGCCATGTTCGGCGACAGCCTTGGGTGGTGATGGCCGATAGCCATGTTGGGCGACAACCTTGGGTAGGCGATGGCCGATAGGGTTGGTGTGTGTGTCGGCCGTCAGGCCTTGATAGGTTTTAGTGAGGGTGATGATGAGTTATGGTGAGAGTCTTGTGATCCTAGAGTAACGGTTCCATGTGTTATGAAAGTGGATGTTTATGCTAAACGATGGTGGTATCTTGTTAGTGATAACAACATTGAATATGATGCCTTGCAAACAATAATAATGCTGATCATAATGAAGATAATGGTAGCAGGGATGGTAATGAGGAAGGTAATGGTAATAAGATGCATGATGTGATCCTTATGCTTATTTGTTAATAATAAAGAAGATGATAGTAATAATGTTGATCATAGTAATGATGACAATAATGATAGTAATGATATGCATGAAGTAATCCTGGTACTTAATTGTTAAATAAGAATGGTGGTACTTATACTAGTAGCTTGCATAATGATAATAATGCTAATAATGATGATAGTGGATGGTGACATAATGGTAGTGGTAACAATAGTACTTGTTCTGTACGTTTGAACATCTTGATTGTTCATACAATTCTGAGATAAGGATAAGTATAGATATGGCTTGCTAATGATGTACTTTATACACTTGATCAGCAAATACTGTAAGAATGATAAGTAGAGTATCTTGAATGGCATTTCATGATAGTAGCATATTCCTTATGATTGAAGCTATAATTATTGAGTATCCTAACCATGCAGGTGATGATTAGCCATGAAAGGGCTATGAGACACATGTGATGAGTAACATCACTTGGTAATTACTCTGGTTAATGAGATGATATGTATAATGTGTTAAGTTCCATGATGATGATGTGAGCCTTGAGAGGCATTGACAGCACATGATAAGGGATTGAGATCCCAGGGTATGTGATGATCCTCGAGATGGATCTGGATGGTTGGCAAAAGTCCAAGTGGTAACATGTGATGTTGGATCCTTGTGATGGATCAGGTTGATGTGATTAAATAATAATATAATGTTGGTTACTTTCCGTTATATCTTGCATGTTATACAACTTGGTTGAATCATGCAATCCATCTAAAAGATACTAATTAATCAGAGTGAAATATATCATGTAGATGCCCTGGCCATAGATCCATCATCGTCAGGACTTGGTGATGGTGAAACAGGTTCTCCTACGGGTTAACTTGGAAGCGCATATTGTTGAATATGTGTAGGTTGCTCCTAGCCTGAAAATGAGGAGATAAGAGTGTAACTTCAGTTACAGACTCAGATATGTATATAGAGCATGGTGAACAGGCCCATGGCTCAGGATATGTGATGTATGAGCATGAATGCGTTCATGGCTCAGAGCACGGTGAACAGGCCCGTGGCTCAGTTTTACTGGCGCCGAGACCTATACAAAGGCGGGCTAGAGATGAGGGTAGCCTATGGAGCTGACCCTGTGGCTTAGACCACTTCAGCATGTGACTGCGGTCCTACTTGTGTTGTACTCGTGTACTGACCACGAGGTGGGAGGTCGTGGAGTCCGACTCATCCATTGACCTTGTATGGCACCGGCTTGGGTTTCGTAATCGAAGGTTGGATTTGAACGATACAGTTCAAATCCTCAGGGCATAATAATACATAATACAATCGTTTAGCAATTACTGCTTAAGATAAACACGAAACATTGGTTGAGGCCTTGTTTGTGTAATATCTTTGTTATATCTTGCAGGTTATGTGGTAATATGTCTTAGCTTGACAATCAGGTTATGTGACATTATATCCTATTCTGATAATCATGTTACATAGGGATACATCTTATCTTGCTAATCATATTCCTTGAGATATATCTGGGTATATGCTTTTGTATAGTGGGTAAGCTTGTCGGTAAGAATAATCTGTTTTATATAGACTGCTCTTGTTATACCTATTATTAGATATCTACTGTTATAGTCTATCTTGTTGAGGTTCTATAGTTGCGGTGGGGAGTTATGTTTCCCAGTGGGACAATTGTTCAATTGTCTCACTCCGTTGGTTTACACCCTTTTTAGGTGGTCGAGGTAGACATGGTCGTGGTCGTGGTGTTGTGGACGAGCAGCTTGAGGAACAGTAGAAGGCAAGCAATGGACATGCTGTTGTTTTAGATGTCTTGTAGTAGAGTCTAGAGTCATCCCTGTACTCTCAGGTCCTTGGTAGTGTTTTGACGTTGTTTCACGATGATCGATCGATGATGTTTGTATATCCTGCTGCTGGCCAGATGTGGGCCTTTATGTATCTGAACAGGTGGTGAACTCATGTGATGGATGAACAACTGTTCCTATGCTGTGGACACGTATCAGATTTCGTATGTGTACTTATATGACATATTTCTGTGCAGGTTGAGGACTGGAAAGTAATAGTTTCACAGTTTATCAGTTTTCCACAATCGGTTTTAATTAACCCGTGTTTTCGATAATCTGTGGTTATGGTGATTTCCGCACGTTTTCGCGTAACACCTTGTTATCTGTGTGATAATGGGATGTGTTGCCACACTAACCATTAGTTAGGGGTGATAAACTGTACTAACATCAAGTTCTTCATGTACCTACTTCCACCGCATGGAAGTAAACCTTCTACTCATGCTCAAGAACTTTTGAGCTCGCATCATGGTGTAGTTGAACCATTTCTCTCTCTATAATAAGTAGTTCAACCCGATCTGTCACTTGACAGTACTCTTCTTTTTCCTATCATCTAGGTAAGGTGATCTACCATAAACCACATTGATCTTCCTTGGTTAAGGGGAGATTTTCCACATCATCCATAGTGGTGAACTCCCATTCCCTCTCAGGGACTCTTTTATCCTCTATATCGATACACTGGGTTACTGGTGTTCGTCCTTCACTTCTATCATACATGGCCACAAGCCACATGCATCTTCATCTTAAGCATCCAAAGTGCTACTATCTCTTACTATCTCAGTAATATCATGGTTTATGGTGATCTTAAAATCATGATCTCCAACGTGTCATGATTCCTCAAGCTGATTCCTCAGAAACCCTGCACCACTCTAATCAGGGTTTCATCACCTTTCTTTTCAGAGGAGTGCATCTGGGGTTTCACAACCATCCTTTCATTATATCATGGACTAGGCTGGCTAACCAAACAACCTTTAACTTGATCAATCAATATTGTTACATCTGTGTGTTAGCCGAACTTATCTTGTTTCCAACTGAGGGTTAACCTAACAACCTCTTCTAGCCTCCATCTAACTAGGCAGCTATATCTCAACTAGAGCATTTATTACCACTTCTTATCCTTAGGTGTTAGGTAACATTGATGACATACACCTTCCTATATGCCACTTATTATCTCATCTTAGCCCTATGTCCATCTTCATCAAGAACATTCTTAGCTTATTCCTTTGGTTTTCAAACTCAACCTGGTGTAACTCATAGCTCATGCTAAAAACATCCTTATAAGATGACTACCTTACTTCTCTTTAGCGTTTGCAAACCATCCATGTATCATTCACTTTACCAGGGTATGTTATCTTCTTTGTCCCCATATCTCATGGCAACGTTCCAAACCACATCATCTTTTATCCTTGGTGTAAGGCATGCGTACTATCCTATCTCTCACTCCCATAACAAGAAGAAATAGGCATTTGGCAGCCGTCCAAATACAAAGTTCTTCCCATTCCAAGAGTAGAGATGGTACATCCCACCTTGCCAGTACACCTTCTAATCTAAGTTGAAACGTGCAACTCGTGTCTCCACATCACAATCATCATGATGTCAAAGTTACTTCCATGGAAAACTGGTCTCAAACCTATCTGGTCCAAACACAATCCTTAGTCATCACCTCTAGGTCTATAGGGTGCCGACACTTTTGGGGTCATCCCTCTTCCCTCATGCATCAGAGAGTACCCTACTCATCTGCCCTTTGGGTCCCATGAGTTCATGAAGGTGATCAATCTCCTAACCCATGGCCCTCAGACAATGATAGCTTTTACCTCCCGACCCTATGGTCTTGTGCAACTAGGGAATTAGGCAACTCCTACTTCCATTAGTCTTACCCCTACCTGACCCTAGGATAGACTTAGGATTATATCATAGTACATGCACAACATAGAACCTTACCCAAGCATTCATCATCTATCTTTCTACATTCATGGGTTGACTTTCATCTTTCATAGGGATCATGGCAACCTGCCTACCTTGGTCAAGCCCCATACCAGTTACCTCCATGGTAACACATCCACATGCACATCGAGATGGTTATCTGTGGGTCTATAGGTTCATTCTCATGCCATGTACTCTTCACTTAGCTTCTCAAGATCCTATGAAACCTCCTCAGGTTACCTCAAAACCAACCAAATGGGTAAACTCCCTACCAAAGGGTCCCTCTCCCAGGATGGGAGGAAACTACACCTTGATAACAAATGTCACAAGCGTCCTTAGGGTTTACATGCTTAACCCTAGCAAGCTACTAAGGCACAAGAAAAAACTTACCAAACCATGCTAGGTCACCCTTGATCTCATCCTCAACATTAGACCAACTTAGTTGTGAGGGGTTCGTCAAACATACCCTTACCTTAAGGGGTTTCCTTTACCTCTATACATTAAGAGTACTATGCTCGAAACTATAGAGACTCAAATCTCACCATGAGCATTGGATACACGGCTTCCCCTCTTATCCTAGGAACCCTAGGTTCACCTTTGGGTATCCAACTCAATGCTCAATCTCTTAACCACGAATCAAGCATGTCCAAGATATGTCATGTACTTCCATGATCCTTCTACTCGAGCAACACTTCGGAGTTGAGTCCTCTTCCAGGATAACCAACTAGGTATAAAGCCTCACAACCGATTACTTAAACCACCTCAGGGTTTAAAGCACTCTTTATCTCATCCAGTAGGTAACCACTAATACCTTAGGTACCATAAGCATCATCCTCCCTCTAAGGTTTGGTTTCTCTAAAGGCAACCAAGATATAATCAGCCTTCAGGGATCGAACATAAGGCAACCACTATCATCTACTTAGGTCGCATCATCCTCAACTACCCACTGTTCCTTATGTCTCGGAATCTAAGCTTCCAACCTTCTTGCTTGATTCCTACTTTTCTCTCTAGGGCCAACTCCACATCCAACCTTACCACCATAGGTCCTTTCTCCATGAAGGATAAAGCCTCACTAGCATACCTCCACACGGGTGAAGCCTATGCTCGAATTTATGTTTGTTCAAAATCATTCATAGCCCTTTATGCTTATTTCATAAGCCATCCATCATGATCTTCTAACTGGGGTTTCATCAAGCTATACCCTACTTGCCTAAGCCTATAGCGTTCTATAGGTTCTCCTCTAACCTCATCCATGAAGGAGCTATCCTTCGCTCTAGCATGCATGACCCTCTCCAGTGTTGGGTCGCCAATGGTACTAGGTCATCTACCCTCTTATGGAATCCCAAAGGTATGTCCAACCAAACACTTGGTCAACCATGACATCTAACTCATCACGTCATCTTCCTCTCTAACCTTTACTTAGGGTTAGGGTTAACATCATCCTCAAAGCATGTGTTAGGTCTCTACATTTAATGGAGGTCTCTACCTCCAAGACTAACTCTCTCTACTCATACTCCTGCCAAGGAGGTCTATCCTCAGGTCTCTCCTGAGGGCAAGGATAACTCGTGTCATACGACCTAAGCATGTATCTATCCCTTTACTCTTACTCTATTAAGCTTATGTCCATGACATCTTATTTACATGCTTTTTATTAATTTGGTGGAGGATTCTTTAATCCTTATCAACCTTACCCATACCTCAAGAGGGTGAGGAAAAGAGAAAAAACCCTAATCCTTAAGGTCCTTAACAGAATTTTGAGTTGAGAAGGGATGAACAAGATGAGAGAGTCCTAAAGGTATCTTACTTCGAATCATACCCTAAGACTTTGGCCAGGCAGTCACACGGATCTGGGAGTTCTCGTATTCTGACTAGCGGTGCATAGGAAAATATTGCCAGCCCCCGATCACGATCCTTTTCTAGACACCTCTATCTTTCGGATAATCATCTAATAACTCCCTCGGTGCTATGGAATTTGTAAAGTTTAATAATTATTAATGATTAGATGAAGAACCTATGCTATGATACCAATTGTAACGACCCCGTCTCTCGGTAAACCCCAATTAAGGGAGACCCGAAGGTCAGAGCCGTTATTCAACTAATAGGATCAAAGGTTCGCCAAATAATCAATAACAATTAATAAACTTTACCAACTAAACTGAAAATTGGTATAAAATAAAACTTTGTTTACCTTATAAAATCTGGGATTTCTAAACTTCTATCCATGAAGATACTAATCTAACTAATCCTCCTGTGCACGTTACTTCTCATTTAATTCCACAGATGCCACCTTACTTTTTGTTCTTTTCATTGTACCTAAAACGCCGACAAACAAAACGTCAGTCAGCAAGAAGCTGGTATGTGGGGGAAACAATAATTGTGCAACTATAGTAACAAAGTAATCAACCAATTATCATTTAACAACCAAGATTACATTTTAAACCATACTACTCAATCCTTTCCTATCCCCTATCTCTGTGTTGTCCCTGCAGCGGACTGAGATACTACCTCTCTCTAGGTAGATCCTTAATAAACCCCGCATGATCCTACCTAACAGGTAGATCAATATCTAGGGTTGAGTCGCATGGCACTACCTATACGTAGTCCAATCTCTAACTCAATGTGACTTGATGGACCTACCCCATTAGTAGCCATTTACTAAGTCATCCAATGACCTGATGGGCCTACCCCATTGGTAGCCATTTACTAGGTCAACCCATTAAGCTACATAGGGGACTAGGGTCTGAGCTAGTAGGCATATTTCTTATGTAATAGTCACATTCACATTATACTTTGCATGAATTAAATACATCCAACAGTTTAATTCAAGCCACGATGGAAATATCGATAAAATCCCGGAAAACTAATCCGGGTAGTCATAACCGTAACCACATACCTGTACATGCAGATTCAGGTGTAGGAATAATCCAAACAACAATAGGCAAGAAAACATTCAATAAGATCCTGAAACAATTATACAATTTCCTTTTATTACTCATGTCATTAAGATCTATTAAATCTAGCTCGCTTCATAGGGTTTCTAGTCCACTTTTAGGGTTTCCATTGCAATCAGGGTTTCTCTTCATATTTTACTATATTAAACCCTAATTTAACACAATTGATTACAAACCCTAATTATCTCAACATCTAATCCACGATTTCAGATTAAAGGCATAATTATCCATTAAAGCTACTATTTTTATCCTTTTAATCCATGACAAGATCATTATACACATTTATCATTAATTTATAGTTCATTATGATCCAAATCACATATGAACTCGATTTTCCATTAATACCACTTTTTATTCATGAGAAAACCCTAATTACTATATTTAGGGTATTTATCCACAAATTAGGATCTTTAATGCTCAAAATAGCTTATAAACATGAAAACTTAGTTCTATTCATGAAATCAATTAATTAAAGCCATTAGTAGTCTTAATTACCAACAATAGGGTTTCAAGGCCCATTAAAGTATATTCATGCACATGAAATTCTAAATTAAACTAATTATATGCAAAGTTCATCTTTTTCGATCTTAATATTCCGTTTCATCATTAATAGGTTAATATCAACTTTAAACACTCATTTAACCCTTTCTAATTCGTTAATGATCAAAGGTTAGGGTTTTTCATTGATTAAACTATTAAAGATAGCATCTTTACATACTTTTTGAATTGCAATCAGAATCAGGATTCGATTTTATTTTTATTAGATTCCCCTCATTTTTCTGAGTAATTTTCATATTTTATACGCACCCATCTGAGCTACTGATATTTAAATACGATTTTTTCAATAAAATCTTACTTGGACCAATCTGGAGCTGCCACATAGCCATCTCCATTCAATGTTGCTCGGTGGGTTTGAAAACATAATGATTTGACGAAAGTGCCCTCGGTTAAGTTGTGGGCGCTTCTTACCCGGGAGGGGTAAAACGGTCTAAAACCAACCTTGTTCTTCTTCCTCGCGCAACTCACAGGCCGCCGCCCTAGCCATCAGCCTACAGAGCTTCGCGGGCAGTCTCCCGCCACTCTGAGGTTCAGATTTAGCCAGAAACTCCTTCCTACCTCCACCCCCTTCCGTCGCAGCCAGAGGAGAACTTAAGGAATGGCCGAAGCGGCCAGGATCAGCTGCGCAACCCCACGACCAGCATTGCAGCCTTGCAGCAGCTACTGTGCCTGGGTTGGGGCAGAGCCAAGATCGCAAAACCTCTCCCCAGCTTCGTGGGGAAACCTTCATTCATCTCGACTTCATTACGGCCCCTTGATGCTCTGCTAGTAGGGTGATTCTCCACATTTAGGGTTTGTATGCAAGGAACAGGAAGAAGAGCGTTGGATATCTTTTTACATCGAACCAGGGGTTCTACTCCTTTTATAGGGGAGGTAATACACGCCCTAACGTGGCCCTCTAAGAGGGGACAAGTCCCACTCCCATAAGGACTCCTATTCCTTCAAGGATAAGAAATCATTATCTCTCTTCTTAATCCTTTTGATATTCTCTAATTTGAGTATTTAGGAATTCGAAAACCTTTTCCTTTATTCTTTTTCTTCTTGGCTTTTAGTCCATTAGCCATGAACTTAAGTTTTCCTTAAGTAGAAAATACCACTTTATTAACAAAACCACAACATTCATTAATTATATATTCACATCATCTTCTTTTTTGACATTATTGGTATTTCTTCTTTCCTCTTTCTTCATTGGGTTTCCTTGGACCCCAAGAAACTCTAATAATTCGAAATTCCTTTTTAAGGAATACTCATTATCCTTAAATGCATCAATATGCATTATTTCTCGTTATCTTATTTATTTCTTATTAAAATATCTTCTTTTGAGGATTTCTCTTTATCTCTCTTATATTTTCCTATTGGAATTCATTTTATCATTAGGAATCCTTGGGATATGAAAATCCACCAAGGATAACTCAATTATACCTCTTTTCACATATTTTCCACCTTTTATCATTATTTGCAATTTCTTTCTTAACAAGGAAATACTTAATTGGTATTTTCTTTTCTTATTGTATTCTCTATGCAACTTGGGACTCCTTGGGACCTAAGGAACCCAAGAGGCACGAAATCCATCCCTGGATTACATCTTTTTGCCTTCTAGAGGTTTCTACCTCTTTCTTTTCTCAAATATTCCATTATTCATTTACTAATTGAATTTTTCTTGTTATTTGGGCCCAATAGCCAATAAAGCCCACAACACACACATCAAGGCTATTGTAAACGAAATCCATTTAATCAAACCAAATTATATCATTATTGGTCCAATATGAGAGTTTACATTTCTCATCAGATGAACCCAAAATTGGGGTTGTAACAAGCAGGCTTGGGCGAGGGTGGCTGGTGATCGAGTATTGTAGGCAAATACCCTACAAGTCGCACAACAAAAGTCGACCGTGAGATCTTTGGCTGGGTGGTGCATAGTAGTAGTCCGAGACCACGGTTCACTGTCCATCCACATAGGGCACTGAATGGCGTTCAGGGGCCGCCCATGACCTGAGAAAGGTGGGATGAGTGCAGGGCCTACTAGCAGGAAGCCCAAACGATCCCCGATCTTTCTGCCCCATTCAACCCTTTGATCTTTATACAAGGACCCAAAATCTCTGCTTTAAAGGTAATACTCATGAAAACCATAACAAATACTCCGTTTTTCCTTTTCATTCACGACATATACAATTTCATATTTAGAGAATGTACTCTATCCAACAAAAATATCTCCAAAACCTTTCTAGGCTTTTAGTTCACCTATTTTGTCCAAAAAAAACTCTATTTTGATCTTTTTCTTACTTGATGCATTCTTGGATGAGTTCATTATGAAATAACGACCCGTCTTTCCTTGTATGACCATATTATCTTTTCTTTCAACTTTATACTCTTATGTATATCATTTTATGATCTTAGAGTCATGTATTTCTTAAAAGAGCTCCTTTATGCATGAATGTGACGCCACTTGTCTAAGATTGGAACTTTGATTTTTTAATCAACTTATGGCTGTCCCACTTTGAAATTAGTAACAATGCTCATGATATGTGTTAAGTTTGACTAAGGTCTTTTACTGTGTTTTCCCTTAATAAATCATGTGACTTAAAGACCTACTTGAGTACCTTGATATTCCTTAAATGTGATGTCTATGAGATTATGTGTTTGCATCTTTATTCTTGCACTAAAGTAGGTCCATATTATTCATGTCTCAATGTTCACTTCTACATCATTCCTAAAATGATTGGTGACACTAAATTCTATGTAATACACTAATGTATTATTTTGATTACATGTGACCTTTGTATGATCCCTAACATGCTCTAGATGCATATGTTGAATGTTGGGTTCTGACTTTTCTAGATCACAATCTAATGGTACATATGATAATATTATGACTCCAAATCAGTATATTCATTCCACTTGTAGCCAAGCAACTTTTACTATATGCTTAAACTATTTGCATGCCTTTCATAGTGTACTCAATGCATCACATTAATATATTTTATTTATTGATTTTGTAGTTGCCAAAGATCCATTGCACTCTGGACTCAAATGAAACATCAATGGGTTATGGTTGAAATAGAAATTAATGGGTACATGGTTCTCTATCCCTTCTTATTATCGGGCTGTCTTGTTATTATTACTTTTACATATATACTGCCTCTGTGAAATATGCTATGAGATCCATTCTAGGGATGGACTCCCTGATTCACTCGCCTTTGACTGTGTAGCCATTAGGAGTGTGGACTTAGAGTAATAAATGGATATGTGACAATATACCAACTTACACCATGTTTGGAGATTTCTCCTAAACTAAGTACATAGGTATTCTAACCTTGAGACGAGGGTTCTAAGATTAGGGAGTCAGGGTTCGGTAAGCTAAATAACCCTTCATGTCGGATGTGACATTATTTAGGGTCATTTTAAATGATTGAAAGGCAACATGTTCATTGTTTTTTATCACCTAAATAAAAGTTAAGTACTTTCAAATAGATTGAACGTTGGTTAAATGTTAATTGAGATTGTCATAACTGAATAAGTTATGTTATTTATTAGTTGGTTTCAATTATTATATTAGAAGTTTGAATGGCGTGTAGTGTAGATTAGACACACACGAAGATGTGTGTTAGTCTTGTTATTTACTGTCAAAGCGCCATCGCTTGTTACGGCGGAGTACTCCTTCATGTTGAACATGATACAATATGCAATGACGTGAAGCGGATCACTTTATATGTTGGTCAATTGGTAAATCAAGTTGGTAATTGTTCCACAAGATGTGGGTTCGAAACCCCTGGATCATAATAACGGGTAGATCTCTCCAACTCTCACCGTTAAAACTTTTTTTTTCTCCTAATAATGTAAAGTGGAAGGGGCTGTAAGAAATTGTAGTAGCAACCCAAAGAAAAATATCGACAAAAGGTTCTTCATTTGTCTAAATAGTAGCCGTTTGCAAATAATACTAACAAAGCTCGACTATTTATGGATGGCTGTATGGAGTTGGCGACACTGTTGCGGGCATTTGATTGAAGGCCCGTCCATCGTTATGAAGCGCCTTTTTCTCCCTTTCTTGTTTGGTTCCCATCTGTTAATCAACCTGTTTCTGGTGGCTCTACTTGGAGCTATGCAAGGGTCAAAAATAACATCTGCGTAGTTTCAATCCAATGTGAAGTAACATTGGAAGTAACTCCCAACTTGTCAGGTATCATATCTCACAGAGGTCAAGACGTCGTTCTCCTTTGTCAGGTATCTACAGGAATCCTGGTAGCAGTCGTCACACGCACAAACACACACGACACCTTGATGGAATTCATGGATATTACCGACGAAAACGTTGGGAGTTCATCGAAGTTGACGTGCATACCCGGTTGGAGAATGGTGGTCCACTGCTAGCGTGCAACATAGTTTGCGTCTCATACTTAATGTATAAGACGACAGTCAATCACAATGCATTATTTCTTTTACACGCTTCTTCAAAATCCGATCTTTAAAAAAATAGAGATAGAAAAGTACCAACTGTACACCTTAAAAAGCTTATATTAACTCTTACTAAATTTCTATAGGACATGCTCTATAAAAAATATGTTATGTATTTGGTATTTGGGAGTTGGTCGTCGTCAAAGATTGCGAATAATGCCTGATGAATTCGGCAAATACTTCAGCAGGTTTCTCCTGTCGGAGCTTAGCAGGGATGCTCGTTCTCTCGTTCGGAATTTGCAGATGCTTATTTTGTTACTTGTACCATGCATACCAATCTCAATGGACATGCCGTCTAATTCGCATGTATAATTGATTTCTCCACCAACATCGGGTTAGAGTCGTTGTAAGCGTATCGGCGCCTATCGCAAATCACAGAAATTAATCAAATTAATAATACGACTTGTGAGGCGATAGCCGTGTTTAGGGCTGCCAATGGATAAGGGTAAACCTATTTACCTTTTACCCATACCCTGTAGGGAAAGAACAAGGATAAAAGATTTTCTTATCCTTTACCTGCCTATCCGCTATCCTCTAACCCACTACCTTAGTGGGTAAGAGTAAGGATAAGCCATTACCCATACCCTTTAACCCACTACCCACCAATATTTATATAAAATATATTAAATATATATTTATTATATTTTTGAATGTCTATGTATTATTAAATATTATGTGGTCGTGATTTAATGCAATACATAATATTGTTCTCCACTTCTTATGTAACTAATTTGTCCGTTATACAACACCATTTTGGAGGTGTAAGACACATATGCATGGAATAATGATATTTTACAGTTTATGCATCATTTTATATATCTTTTTGTGGTGACTGATCGGGTATGATATAAAATCTAAGTTTTAAGACACCCACTTATATAACATAAAATTTATTCTTTAATGTGCCATATGATACATATATGAGGTGGTGTTACCTATTTCATTTCTGCACAATTTTTTTGTATACAACAACATCTTGATGGGTATAAGATATGTATGTATGCAACAATAACTTCTTGAGACATTTATTCATATTTCATAACGTTAGGAGTACTACTATTCGTATATGTAGTCACCATCATCTTGATAATATATTTTCAATACAACACAAATCATGTGTATAATGTTGTAGAATATTACTAAAAATCATGTTTACTAGTTAATAGCCATTATAGAGTATCTCGATATTTTACTTCAGTATATAAATGTAATAGGTAAACCATTATTGGTAATATTAGCTCAAATGTTCACAAGACATATGAATTCACCGCTTTTCCATTACCCTCCCTATTTACCCTGTGGATAAGTGGGTAACGGTAAGGGGAGGGTAAGGATATTGGTGGAGTGGGGAATACCCATACCCTTATCCGCAAGACCTGGTGGGTAAAGGTAAGGATAAGCCCTTACCCTCCCCATTGACAACCATAGCTGTGCTCAAAGCAAAAGTGTCAAATAATTACCTAGGAGAATCTCATCAACAAACCAACTTGTTGACAAGAATGTAAGGTTTTAGTGCAAAAACCAACATAAGTATGGGTTTAACCCTAGATAACAATTATCTTCCTTCTTCTTTAAATGTGCTCTTGATGCTCATCGGTAGGCATCTCCACTCTCTAGAATACAATGTGCAAAGGAGAAACAATGTGGCATGTCAGTGTCACCAGATTGTTATGGTGTTTTATTTTAGGGTTTTCTTATCGCATCACAACTCTGAGAGTAGAATGAAGATGCTATTTTTACTTCTTCCAATTACTACGTTTTATCTAATATGGATACTACATTTTCTTTTTATGAAGCATACGGTGAATGTTTAAATAAATATCTTTGTAGAAGCCTGAGCTATAAATTTGATAACCAATCCTTTTTTTATGGAAAATCCTATGGACCTAAAGACAAACTCAAAGAGGTTGATGATGACAACATCACATTTCTATTGGTGATTTGTTGAATGCGACGTAAGAGAGAGAGATAGAGTTATCATCTAGCACCTCAAAGATATCAATAATGAAATAAAGTTGTGATAATTTCTCTCGCACGATGTGCGATGCTTGTGTTTTTTTTTGCAGATACATGTGATATAGATTTTCCTGTCAAGATGTTGTCCTAAATACTACTATAGAAAGGAGGGACCCTCGTAAGATCAACATAAGTGCATCTTCCATAAGATGTCTACTAGACGCTGGGAGTGCAAGCCATCGTGTCGTGTGCCAAGAAAGGCAAGAAGGACTTCTTTGATTTCTTTTTATGGAGCATAATTTTGACTCTCTATATGTATTTTTGAGTTCATCCCCTCAAATGAATTATGGAATTGAATTTTTTCAAATACTTCTCACCAATCAATATGTGAATCAAAATAAGTTTCTCTTGCTTCTTGTCCACTCTTTGGCATGTTTGATTCTTATATATTTCTCTTGGACGTCAAACATGTACCCATTACCAAACAATATCTTTCTTTTAATATTCTTTCAATGTTGCCCCTACTGTTTTGCATATATTTTTTCTTTTTATAATCCCACAAACTATTCTCATATCTCTCAATTCCATTTGCTTTTATATCTATAGTTAATCTCATTGTTATCTTTTCTCTCGATAACCAACATAAATTCTCAAAAAATCTCTTCTCCCTCTGACCAATACAAAATCTCAAGGGATAATTTTAAATAAAACGTCAATGGGTTCAATTGTTGATTACATAACAACTACTTTTTAATATTTTCATAGTATGGCATATAAATCGTATATTGTTCTATCAATCTAATGTTGATTTACTTTTAAAAGGTAATAACATTTCATCCGTTGAACATGTATGTTTTTGAATACTAGAAATACTTATTAGAGAAGGTAAACATTATGAAGACATGTAAGTATCTCCAAGGATGGTTTGACACATCATATGCTAGATGGATGAAATAGGGAAAAAAACATGGCATTCTTTTATGCATTAAAATAAAGATGTGGGTTATTTAGATTTGTTATAGATAAAAGGGAAGCTTGAACATGCATTGAGAGGGTGGTATAGGATTGAAGACGATCCTCATCAGATGATACGAATGAGGGTCATCTATAGATCTTAGGTGGAATGAAATATGAGAAGGGAAATAGGTATACATCGAGGATGCTATCATTGAAGTGACATTAAAAATGAATGAAGACTATATCCAAGGAATTCATGGGTCTAGTATAATATTTATACCAATATGTGTGACATATAGTTAAGAATGATGTCAATAATCTTGGAAGACTTTCTATAGATGGAAGCAATAATCATAGAGGTGTGATTTGTATTTAAATGTTTTCCCCAAGGAAATATGATAGAGTCCCTCAAATGTTTGTATCAAGTTTGTAAAATAATGAGATAGAGAGAAAATTCCCTAATTGTTTGAATCAGTTTTCACCACTATAGAAAAGTACAATGGGAAAAACACAACAGTTCTAGTGCTTGTGTTGTAGTTAGAATATTTATTACAATAAGTCTATTTACGTATTGTTTATTGTAGATTTTTTACAATACAAATTATATAAAACAAGACAAACTGATTGTAGATATAACACTATAATAGATGCTACATTGTTATAATAGCACATAATATCACAACATACTCAAACTCATTGCAAAAGACCATAATTACACGACATGCTCTAACCCATTGCAATAGTCACGTATACTAACCCATTGTAATAGACCATGATTACACAACATACTATAACTCTTGCAATATGCCATAATCACACAACAAGCTTACACATATTATGATAGTTACCTGTTGTATAGATCACAATCACACAACATGTTGTAACACATTATTATATACCAAGATTATACAACATAAATCCAACACAGGGGAGGAGCCAAGGGGTAATTGCTTAAAAAATCATGATATTGTATCTCTACTTGAGATATTGAGCATGTGAAAGTACATCACCAAGAAAGCATGAAAATATTACTTGCATATTTTAAATAAATCCCTTAGATAATTAGATCACATATTCATATAAATCTTTCTTAGAAATAAGAAGCATTTAGATATGCTGAGATAAATAAATATTGAATACTCACAGGCATGGACCACTTATAGTGCTTGGAGAAACTCCTAATCACCTTCTTGAGGTTGATGAAACCCTAGTCACCATGTTCACTTAATTAATGTACATTAATAATCACTACCCAACCTAATTTTAGGGTTGCATGGGTCTTGAATCCTTCAAAACTACAACATTATTGTTCCTTGTTCAAAAACCTTTCCAATGAATATTTTTACATAATTTCCTAATCATCGATTTATTTGTTATGAATTTCCATACAAATGACCAAATTATAAGGCATCATAAATCCATGTTGGCAATTAACCAATTATTTGGAAACTTAGCCTAGCTGGACTAAATCACAAGAAGCTGCATGGTCCAAGGACCACATCCACAAAGAATTGGTCGACCAAAACAAGGCACAAAATTTGATTTTACCTATGATGACATGTGGCATCAAAATACACATGTGGGAGCAAAATAGATAATCAACATGGGTCTTTGTCATCAAGGCAAAGAAATTCGAGTCCCAGAGTGAAAATATGAAAGACAAAGAGTGATTGTATAATTCATAGTTGGAAATCAACGTGTTGTGCAACTTCCTCATGGAGTGACAAACTTGGTGAGCCCAAAATTTGGGTCTCGTGGTGGTCTAAGGCCGAAAAATGACAAGCCGCCAGGGAGAAATAAGGGATGGAGGGTGAGGGGAAACAAAGCAGGTGAGAACAACTTGAGTACTAAGCTAATAATACAAATCCATCAAAATGAAATTGAAACCTAAATTTCTTTGTCAATGAAAATCAAAGAGGAGAAAGCGGTAAAAGTGTAACCAATTTCTGGATTGTTGTGAAAGTCTATAGATGGTGAAGAAAAAGGAAAACTAGGATACCTACAAAAAAGGGAAAATAGGTGACGGTCTTAATGTCAATGGGTTATGGTGAAGTGAACTTTGACTTCTTTGTACTCTCCTAAATCCATCAACGTGCTCACGACCGTGGTGGAGGTCAAGGGTGTCACTTCAGGTGTTGGTTTGGCCACTCAAAATCAAGGTTCATCACATGATAGATTGCAATTCCTAGGAGGAAGCTTTCAAGTATCTTACTTGTTTATGGGTTGTCCCTTACTATAACCGAGGTTTGTCTATATAGGTGGAGGTCGAAGGGGTGACATTCCTAGTCATAGTAGGAAACAAGTGAGAGTCAAAGTCATTTTGTGGTTTGAAGATTCTATGGCATGAAGCCCAATCAAACCATGGATCTAACAGTCTAGGCCAATGAGGTGATGGTAAAAAACAATATATCTTCTCGAGGTGCTAAATAGAGAGCTGGGTGAAGAGGAAAGAGGAATATGGGGATAGAAGAGTCCTAAGACTCAAGTGAGGGAGAAGGCTCTCACCTATGTAGGATTCATAGTTGACTTGGAAAAGTACTACGTGACAATATAATATGTCTAGCACCCTAAGAAACTGACCCCATTAAATCATATGACAACTCATTTGGGGTACAATAAAGTCAGTTTTACCTCAAAGTTGGACCATAGATTTATTTTAGATTCTTTTTCATTCTTACATAATTACTCTCCTACGTTGATTATCCAAATTACTATAATGTGTTTAGTGTTTCTTGTATACATTAAATGGACTATGATTGTTCTCTAATCCATTTCACTTACCTTCTATGGTCACTTAGGGTTCAATCTAGTTGTACTGATTCTTTTGGATGAATATTGTCTAAATTGGGCTCATATGTTAATTAATGATAATGATACTACATTGAGGAGAGAGAAAATGAATTATATTATTTTGAGTTATTTATCAATTATGTCTAAGCTTGGTGGTATATATTTACATTGAAATATTATTATATGGAAAAGTCTTCAAAATAAGTCAAAGTGGCATATTTGAGAGCCATCAACACATCAACATATGGTTAAACCAATGAGTCTCAAATAAAATTAAAAGTTTTCCATTTGGAGGTTTCTTTTTAAGATTTAAATTTTGGATGTTGCATTTTTTTGTTCCTTGTTAACCTCCATGGGTTCAATGTTATCTTGTTTTTAGACTCAAACTTCTTTCAGTTCTATTTTCCTCCCATTAGTTCCTCTAGAAATGAATTCTCTTTTAGAAACACATCAATCACCAAGAAACAAACACTCTATTGTTAGATGGAATATATAAGTTGTATCCCTTGGTTTCCTTTGGATATGCAACAAAATGACAATTTTCAGACTTCAATGCAATATTTTTAGAGAATTGAACTTTACATAAGCTTCACATACTCAAATTTTCATAAAAGACATATTTGAACATTTCCCAATTCGTATTTCATATGGTGTATTTTGAACTAACTTAGAATGTACATAGTAAGTTTAAACACTGCAGTTTCTAAATCATATCTCCAAAATGAAATTGAAAGAATTATAAAACTCATCATAGATCCTACAATGTCCAACAAGGTATGATTCCTTCTTTCGATTAGAACATTATGTTGAGGTTCTTGGTGGTGTCTATTGTGATACAATACCAAAGCCCCTTAGAAGTGTGGTAGACTCTTGACTTAAGTATTTATCATCCCAATCTGGTCAAAGTGCTTCAATTCTTTTTCCAAGTTGATTTTGTTCTTGATTCATGAATTCCTTGAACTTTTAAATGACTTTGGACTTGTGCTTCATTAGATACACATATAAAAATCTATTGAGGTTATCTAGTAAACTTGATGAAGTAATTATGTACACCTTTAGAATTTGTCCTAAAGGTCCGCATACATTAATATGTAAGTGTCCTAACAAGTCACATGCCTTTTCATTATTTTAGTAAAGGGTGCTTTAGTCATCTTGCCTAATAAACAAGATTCACATGTCTCAATTGATTAAAAGTCAAATGAGTCTATATATCCATCTTTGTAGAGTAGTTCTTTCCATTTATGTGGCATAGATAATAATGCCAAAGATAATTTGTATTTGAGTCACCAAGTTTAAGATTTTTAGTATTTGTGCCGTAGATTTTTTGTTTCAAGACCTAAAAAAATAAAGACCACAAGACATAGATAAACTGATATTGAATATCTCATCTTCAGAAATAGAAGATTGACCACTCTTGATATGAAATTCAAAACCATTATTCCAAATATGAAACCTAAATGATGCTCCTATTTATGGAAGGTACATAATTGTAGTTCCCTAACTCTTATAATTGCAATACGCATAGCTAAATAATAGGTGTGTACAATAGTAGCATGACCTCTTACTCCATTTGTAATGTGTATCTCAATCTCCCCTTTCTTTGAGAGTCTAAATCTCATTATATCCTACATATGTAACACATGTGAGATTCCCATACAACATCTAATTCCCATGATAAAGAAGTAGATAACTCTATCTCTATAACATATATACCAGAAGTTAAGATCTCAACCCCTTCTTTCTTGTTCTCTAGTCCCATTAGGTATATAAGACAATTTCTTTTCCAATGGCTAGCCCAGTGACAATGAGAACAAATGCCTCAATGGGCCACTCATACTTTTGCATTAAGTGCAGAAGAATTTTGGATAGCCTTAAAACATTCCTTGGATTTTCCTTTGTCCTTAGACTTTCCTTTCCCTTTGCTGACCATTAGCATGGATTTGGGCTTGTCCTTCATTTACCCCTAAACCATTTTCAACATACCAAGTAGCCATTTTAGAGGTTTTAAAAAATTGTTTAGGTTATTCATCACAAATTTGAATCGGAAAATGATTGTAACATCACATATGTGGAAACTCTTGGCCTAAAAAAATCCTAGTCTAGCTAGATTTTCCAAAAAACTAATATCCTTGACCAATTGGGTTCCAACTGGACCACCTTCCACCATCTTGCACTTAAATAATTCTTTCAAGACATCATACCTCTCTTTCCTTTCTTATCCTATGTCATGATCCTAAAATGTATTATCATCTCAATATTATCCATATTTTCATGTTTCTTCTAGAGATCATGATTCATGGAGCATAGAATAAATCACTTGATGTTCATGGCCTCATCATAAGGCTTCTTCTAAGCTTCCCTTTTTGTCGAGGAGCATCTAGAGCTGGTTGATTTGGTTCTGATGAGTCTAGGATATAGATCTTAGGCTCATGTGTGAGAAGAATTATTAGTGTCTTGAATTAGTCTTTGAATTTATTCCAAATTAGTTTTTAAATCTCAAGGACCTATCAAGTGGAAAATTTGTTTTCTGTAGTTTTATCTACAAGATGCATTTGCAATAGTTAACATTTGATTCGAAAATGAATTATTGATATTAGTTTGGTCTTTAAATAAATATCACTCCCACTATTTTACCTAAAATTAATAATTTCAACTATTAGTTTTGAATATGCACATCTTACAACATTTCAATGAGGAAATATCTAAATTTCATCAAATCACGAGTCAACTTTGGCTAATCACTCACAACTTAACCATTTAGGTGGGCAACATCTTCCAATTTCATCTAGTGTAACTCTTGATAGATGTATGCACAACCATTTTTCATAACAATATTTATTCCTCTAGATGCTTAATCCTATTAAAGACACCTAATTATGTCCATCCTAAAGATCAACACAATAGAATATGATCCTTCTTTGGCATACCCAAATATTTGTTATAACACTTTGACAAGATAGACAATGCACCACACTTGTCTTGCTCACACTTTTTCCAACAAAATTCTCTCTTTTGGTTAGCATTGCAATGCATCTTAGACTTAATCTTTTATTTGAGCATTTATATATACATATACATACATACATACATACATATATATATATACATATATATCAAAATACCAAATACTAATAACATGTACAAATACACATTATATCAATAATCCAATGATACAATCCACAATCATACGATCATTAATTATGGACATACTAATGTTATCCTTTAGAGGCACAAAGTACATCTATCCTCCTAAGGTAAATCATATGATATGCATCATCAACCTATGAATTTGCATTTGTATTGCATTTCATTGAAAACTTTATGGATGCTCATCGGATAGTTATGGTTGCCTCATCACACCAAGTCCTTAAAAACCAATAAAATTACTATCTCTATTACATGATATCTAGAAGCCTTGAGTTACTACTAGAGGTGTAAGAAGAAATAGAAACCATTACATATGGACCAAAATATGAGGCTCGACATGAAAGTTGAATACTTGTTAACTAGAAGGTTTGCATCATGCAAACCCAAATGAGGACTTTGGCCATAACCATGCATACATACACCAAACAAAATATATTTAAATGGCGACGTGTATGCTTAATAGATGTATCATATCTTACCAACATACACATACATAACATATATATAATGGTGACATGTATGATTTGTAGATGCATCATATCTTATGCACACACATAAACATTATATATATATATACATATACACACATATACATTTATATATATCTATATATCTATATATATATATATATATATATATATATACATATATATATATACATACATACATACATACATATATATATATATATTTATATTTATATATATATATATATATATATATATATATATATATCTGTGTGTGTGTAGGGCATTCATTCAATGCCCGTGCAGGTAGCTACTCCATCTACATTTGGTTACTTTTTTTGGCGTTTCTTACTTTACACATGTAGATGGTTACTTTACTTTGCAAACTGTTACTTTTCATGCATAAATAGTTACATTTGTAAAAACAATAAGAAATATACAATTACATATTTATTTCAGAATTTTTGTTGTGTATTTCACCCGGTTTTACTTTTTGAGTCGAACAGTTACTCTTTGGTCAGTATTGTTACTTTTTTGTCTAGTGAGTTACTTTTCTGACCGAATAGTTACTTTTTGGGAGACACGGGTAGCAAATTCCAGGCTTCCCGTGTGAGTATTAGAGATGGACCCTATATATACATGTATATATATACACAAACATATATATTGAAGATTGTGTATTTTCAGCGGGGCAATTACCATGAAACATTTTTGACATCCAAGCAAACAATGTGGGTTATGCAGGGGAAACACCATTGTGAGGGGAACCCACAACCCAATCTTCAAAATTTGAATTCCTTCACTAGGAAAATCACATTTTCCATAGTCGACACCATATACCATATCCAAAATCTGGATATAAATGTATATAAAATTAAAATTGATATGCAAGTTGATGTATCATTCACATCGCATCTAATGAAACAAATAATACAAATAAATGCCATCATATAAAATGTAAATCCTAATATATCATTGATTGATATGGATCTTGACTACTATAGGGCTCAATGGATTTAATTGGTGAAACAAAAGCAATAAAAAAATTGCTCTATGTACCCACATATCAATCTTGTCAACAACAATATACCAAGACATATTGGATGTGAGATTAACTTTGTTGCAGAGTAGATCTCGAGAAAATGCTAACATGAATATAGATAGAGGAATATGTCAATGACACACTCCCAACGTAGCCACCAAGGCGTCCATATCTCTATGCCATCCATGCAGATGATTGAGAAACCCATTTCACACTCCAAGGGACAATAGGAAGGAGCATCCTTCTTGTTGTCAATGTGCTAGTGTTACACAATCTCTTCTCTCTCATTGTGGGTAATGACAACTAGTGCCAATGTGCCAAAAAAGTGAAACAAAAACATTGAATGTCATGCCCCAATTTATAGGAAATTTAGTGAAGCATGATTATTAAAAACTATGGTAATGAAAAGAATATCCATTTTTTAGTAGCCGACTTACATAAAACTGGTCTAGTAACTAGCTTTATTCTATTGATCAAATGTCCTGGTGGGCTGCATTATAGAAGCCCGCCAGAGAAATCCAATTGAGCTACTAGGAAGTGAAGTCAATTGACTAGATTTGGTCAGAACCAAATGTATTATGTTGGTCATTCCATTGATCCAATCAAATTTGGTATTGTACTAGTGAGTCAACTAATTTGCTGATATTATTCATTTGATTGTCTAGGCAAGTCAGTTGATGGATTGGGAAAATCCCATCATGTTCAATGAACTAGACCATTTAGTCAATCGATTGGTCTATCAGATGGTCTAGTAGACATTCTAGTTAACCAACTTGGCTTCCAAGGAGTTTATCAATGATCATATTAATTTCCAGCTTTTAGTAACTAATTATTGATGTGTCCATAATTATACTACTCTTCCTATGTATCCAATGTGTGTGACCCTATAGGATCCAAACTATGTTAGTATTGACACCTATAATCAGATTTTAATTTCAGAGATAATGATTGATATCTAGAAAGACTCCACTGCCACCCAAAAAATTGGAGAAGTTGGAGAAAATATTCAACCTAGTATTGCGACCAATGTTATAGTCGTCATTGAACCCCTTAATTTTTCAATATTTATTTATTAATATAGAGTAGACAATTTGCTGTACATATGATCTCAACATCACATAATGACTCCCATGATAACTACCATGCATTTTGAAGCCACACTCATCAAGCCATTCCCTTAGGAGAGAAAAATTCTATCTACATCACACACAATAAGACACACATGTTACAGTGCACCCAAGAACTACATGTATCACAAACCTTATTCAAGGTACGGTTGGGTAGTGTTAAAGCAGACCGAACAACATGCGGTAATTGTAGTGAGTTTATGTAGAAGGACCACAATCACCACATTCACAATGAGACATGATCTTGACTTCTCTATATGGCTTCCATGTATCATAATCAAGTTGGGTTTGTTCAATACACTTGTTTATAGAAAATACCTGTAACGACCCCGCCTCCCGGTATCCCAATTTTTGGATCAAAGGTTTGACAAATAATAAATAATAATTATCAAATTCTACCAGACTATATTGAAAAGCTGTGATGAAATAAAATTTTTACATACCTTTCGAAAACTTGGATCTCTAAACTTCTATCTACATATGAATTCTACTCTAACTAATCCTCCTTGTAGTTTAATTCATGTATTTCACAATATGATAATTTACTATTTGTCTTTTTGGCTTGGTACCTAAAACTCCGACAAACAAAATGTCAGTCAACATAAAACTGGTATGTGTGGGAAACATTAATCATGCAATTATCCATAACAACGTATTGCAGTCAATTACAGTTTCACAAACAACTTTACATTTTAAATATAACTGCACGATCCATTCATACCCTATCCTCTATGTTGTCCCTGTAATGGACCTGGATGCTACCTTCCTTATGGTAGATCCCCATTAAACCCCTCATGATCCCACCTAACAGGTGAACCCATTTCTAGGGTTGAGTCACATGGCACTACCCGTAGGTATCCCACTCCTTAACTCATGGCATGCTAAAGAGTCTCATGGCACTACAAGTGGATAGCCCAATTTCTAACTCATGATAGCCTAGACCTTTCTCTAGGTTAACCTTTTTAGCCTTTTCAAAGCCATAGAGGAGGACCCAGATCTAAGCCAGTTATATATACATTTATAGTGATAATCATAGTCACTTTATAGTTGCATGAAATAAATAGGCATCCAACAGTTATTTTCAAGCAACCAATACAACGTTTGGAAATCGTCGTGAAACTAAAGAGATTATTCATAAACATAACCACATACCTGTCAGGCTGATTTGAGATAGAATAATCCATGCAATTAAGAAATCCAAGCAAGCAAGAACACATAACAAGATCCTGAAATAATCATGCAATTCCCTTTTATTACTCATGTCATAAAGATCTATTAAACTTAGCTCGCTTCCTAAGGTTTCTACCCCACTTTTAGGGTTTCCATTGCAATTAGGGTTTTCCTTAACCTTTTACTATTTTAAACCCTAATTACTCATCTATTCATCATGAAAGATACTAAGGTTACCTTTTAACAACATATAACCTTATTTCTAGATTTAAGGCATCATTATCCATTTATCAAGTCCATTAAGCCTCTTTTACCTCAAAGCTACCATTTTTATCCTTTTAATCAATGACAAGATCATTATGCACATACATCATCAATACATAGTTCGTTAGGATCTAATTCACATATGAACTCTATTTGTCATTAATTCTTCCTTTATCCATTAGAAAAACCCTAATTATCATATTAAGGATATTTATCCACAATTAGGAACCTCTATTCTCAAAATAGCTTAGAATCATCATATCTAAACTTCATTCATGACTTTGAATAATTGAAGCCATTAAGAAATGCATTTACCAATATTAGGGTTTCATGGCCCATTAAAGCATATTTACGCACAAGAAACTCCAAATTAAACTAATTACATGCAAAGTTCATCCTTTTTATTCTTAATGCACCTTTTTACAGTTAATAGGTTAATATCAACTTTAATCATATATTAAACTCTACTAAACACATTAATCATCCCAAATAGGGTTTCTCAATCTTTAATTCATCAATGTTGATAAGTTACACTACTTTTCGAACAAAAAGAGGAATTATCCTCCGAAACCATTTTTAATGTATTCCTCTCATTTTTCTGAGCAAAATACATATATTATTTGCTACTATCGGAGTTACCAATATGGAGATATGATTTTTGTAATAAATCCTTACTTGGGCCAATCAACAGGCACCACGTCGCCTCCTTCTCATGCAACTCGCTCGGCTGGTTGAAAATATGATTAAAAGTCGATATTGCCCTTGACTTAAGGTTCATCTCTTTGGCATGTGGAAGGGTAGAACTGTCCAACGAACCAAAGGGTCATCTTCTACCTTGCGAAGACCTAACCAGCCGCTGTAGCCTTGGTTGGCACGACTCCCCTTCCACCTTCTTCACCTCGACGGTGACTGGAACTTGTTCTAATCTCACAGATGCCCTCCGCCGCACCTACAAGTGCTTTAGGCTGCAACCATGGTGGCGGAAAACTGGCTGGGCAGACCTGCAACACGGCCGCCCTATGTAGTCCTGCTGCTACTACCACAGCCAGCTAGGGTGAAGGGACGCTCACCCAAGTACCTCAGGCCGTTGATGAAGCGACAACGCTCCCTCGCAACTTCCTCTTGTAACCTCGTGGCTTTGAAAACACCCAACTTTTCTTTAGTTAGGGTTTATGGTTGAAACTATGGAAGAAGAGGAGAAGATGATGTGGGGGATCTTCTGGACTCGGCCCCAGGTCTTACCCCTTATATAGGGGAGTGTAGCAACACCCTGGGATGCTTGCCCTCGAAGTAATCCATCCCTCTTTCAATAGGAATTCAATTCCTTCATGAAGAAGCAGATTTCTCTCTCCTTACTATCCCTTTGATATTTCTTATTTCTTGGATAATTAGGAATTCGAAATTCCTCTCACTTATTCCCTTTATTCTTGCTTTTTAATCCATTGGCACAAATTTCTATTTTCTTTTAATAGAAATTACTTCCTTTTTAACAATACCCCAAAAACATTCATTATGTATCATATTATCTTGACATTATTGGTATTTTATCTTTCCTCTTTCTTCATTGGGGCTTCTTAGACCCCAAGAAACTTTGATATTTCAAAATTCCCTTTATAAGTATACTTATTATCCTTCTGTATGCATCTATATTCATTATTTCACATTATCTTGTTTATTTCTTATTAAATATCTCTTTTTGAGGTTTTCTCTTTTTCTTTCTTTTTAGTTTCCTCATTGGCATTCCATTTAACATTAGGAATCCTTTGGATACGAAAATCCACCAAGGATTATTCAATTATACCGCTTTTCACTTATTTTCCACATTTTATCATTGTTTTCAATTTCTTTCTTAATAAAGAAATATTTAATTGATCTTTTCTTTTCTTATTGCTTTCCTTTTGCAACTTTGGACTCTTTGGAACCCAAGGAACCCAAGAGGCACGAAATCCACCTTTGGATTATATATATATACCTTCTAGAGGTTTCTACATTTTTATTTTCTCCATTTCTTATTAATAATGGAGTTCCTTTTGTCTCTTCCTTATTATTGGGCCCAATAGCCAATAAAGCCCACAAAACAAACATCAAGGCTATTGTAAAAGAAATCCATTTATTCAAAACAAATCATATCTTTATTTGTTCAAATATCTTTAATATGAGAAATCACATCTCCCCACCAAAAGAACCCAAAACTGGGGTTGTAACATCCTTCCCCTCTTATAGGAATTTTGTCCTCAAAATTCCATCAAGCAAGCAACAATTAAGGATAAGATTTTTACATGTCCATCATTGGCCCCTATGTGGCTTTGCCTTATCCATGGCGCTTCCAAAGAACCTTTATCGTCACATATTCTGTTCTCTGAGTTATTTCACCTTGACATCTATAAATGTCCTTATAGGTGACTCAGGGCATTTCAGCCTCCCTTGGGGCTCACTAGGTTCATTGCTCCACACATGGTCCAGGTACCTCACATAGTTCTTTAAATTGGACACATGAAACTCATCACACATCACATTATCCTGAGGGGTAAGGGAAAACTTAACCTTCTCCACCAAATCATGTCAAAAGAACTCATGCATCGGGAACTCAGCTCTCTTAGCTATAACTTAGAGGGGTCAGATATTCATGTCACATATTCCCTCACAGTGAACTGCATGTCGGTCTACCTTGCATCAGCTTACAAATTATGTCATCTCTGGGCTCCTTTCAGCCATTGCATGATCAAAGCGACTTCATCTGAACACACTGTGGTCCTTTCTTGACCTTCACGAGGTCCCTTCACCAACATCATCTTAATGAAGTGGTGTCTGACGCAACCTCCCTTAGAGAGCTTCTTTAAATCCAGATACTGGCTATGGTGGTTATCATCACATCTTACTAAAGATAAGAACTGTCACCATGTATCACCCTAAAGGAGCACACATACTCTCATCAGACCCTCTAGTCTGGATCATACTAATCAATGGTTAGGAGTGATAAACGATACTAACATCAAGTTCTTCATGTATCTACTTCCACCCTAAGAAAGTGTATCTTTAGGTTATACCCATGACCTTTTGAACTCGCATTCTGGTGTAGTTGAACCATCTCTCTCATACATAGTTCAACCAGATCTATCCCTTGACAATACTCTTTCTTTCTCACGTCATCTAGGTAAGGCAATCTACCATAACCCATATTGCATCTTGACCTTCCTTGGTCTAGGGGAGACTTACCACAACATCCATAGTGATGAACTCCCATTCCTTCTCAGGGACTCTTTTATCCTCCATATCGATATACTGGGTTACTGGTGTTCGCCCTTCACCTCCTGGCTTGCATGGCAACTTACCCCATGCAACTTCATCTTAAGCATCCAAAGTACTATTGTCACTTATTATCTTGGTAGTACCATGGTATATGGTAATCATGATTGCTTGTATGTCATGATTCCTCAAGATCGGTTCCTCAGAAACCCTAAACCACTCCAGTCGGGGTTTTATTACCCTTTTTTCCAAAGAAGTACATCTTAGGTTCTTCAACCATCCTTCTATCATGATAAGCCCTAGGCTGGCTAACCAAACAACCATTAACTTGATCAACCAATATTGTCACATCTGTGTGTTAGACAAACTTATCTCTTTTTCCAACTTAAGGTTAGCCTAGCAACCTCAACCTCTTATAGCCTCTAGTTAAACTAGGCAGCTATATCTCAACCAGAGCATCCATTACCACATCACATCCTTAGGTATTAGGTAATGTTGAAGACATACACTTCCATGTGTTCCACTTATCATCTCATCTCAAACTCTAAGTCTTTATTCATCAAGAACACTCTCTGATCTCATCATCATGGTGATCAAACTCATCCTGGTATAACTTGAAGTTCGACATAGCTGCTGATAAACCATTCTCAAAAGATGACTACCTCATTTCTCCGGATGTTTGTAAGCCATCCACATATTGTTCACTCCACCAAGGTATGTTATCATCACTGTCTTCATACTTCATAGCAACGTTCCAACCTACATCGTCTTTATCCTTGGTGTATGGCATGCGTACATCCTATCTCTCACTCTCATAACAAGAGGAAATAAGCATTTGAATGCAGTCCAAATACAGAGTTCTTCCTGTTCCAAGAGTAGAGATGGTACATCCCACCTTGTCAGTACACCTTTAAATCTTAGTTGAAATGTGCATCTATGTCTCAACATCCCAAACATCTTGATATAAAAGTTACCTCCATGGAAAACTGGTCTCGAACCTACTTGGGTCCACACACAATCCTTGGTCATCTCCTCTAGGTTTATAGGGTGGCGACACTTTTAGGTTCATCCCGGTTCCCTTATGCATCCAGGGAGAGCCTTACTCATCTGCCCTTTGGTTCTCATGAGTTCATGAAGGTGATCAATCTCCTAACCCATGGCCCTCAGACAATGATAGCTGTTACCTCCCGACCCTATGGTCATGTGCAACTAGGGAATTAGGCAACACCTACTTCCATCGGTCTTATCCATACCTAACACTAGGATAGACTTAGGATTCTATTATAGTACATGTCAACTTGGAACCTTACCCAAGTCTTCACCATCTCTCTCTCTCTACATTCATGGACTGACTTCTATTCTTTCATAGGGTCACACTAGTACAGGAATGGTCTGTAGCATCGGTTTTTTAAGCCTGTAACATCACTTTATAACCGACGCCTATGTGGCCGTCGCTATAGAATTTTCTCTATAGCATCAATTTATTTGACCAAATAAAACCGACCTTACAGAGTAAACACCGATGCAAAAGGTTGTAAAAAATCTGACCCATGCGAGAAAAAAGGAGCCTATAAGGTCAGTTAAAGTTTTCTCGACTGAGAGAGTTTACAGGGTCAGTTTTTTTAGAATAACCGATGCTAAAAATTTAAATAAACATTTCAATGTACCCCTCAGTCAAGAAAATTGTCGAGCGAAAATATTTTGGTCGACAAAATTTTCGACCGAGGGGTACACTAAAATGTTCTACAGAAATTGAAATAGAACAAAAGATTCATATATTCTGGGAGAGGGGAGCATTGATGCTCAACCGTCACCATTCAAAACCACACATTCATGGCAAAAATGATTCATAATCACATCATAATTTACAAAATGATAGATTGCTTGAAATATAAGGAGGAAAAATTAGCTTGAAATCCTAGAAATATACCATCTTTTGAGAGATTAAAAGCAATCGTTATCCATATTCAAACAAGGTCTATGATTACCACTTCCATCAAAAAAATCATGCACAAGATGTAGGGTTCATCTAAGATGATAAACTACTCAAGAACTATCATACAAGCTCACACCCTAGGTAAAGGTACATCTTTATACTTGGATCAATATTTTTAAGGTAAAATCATGTACATGTAATGTAAAAGTGAACAATAATCATGGATAAAGTTATATAACTCACCTTAGAGATGATGTAGAAACTCCAAACAACAAGGTATATTGAAGAAAAACATGGAAGAACCCTAGCTTGGGCACTCCTCTTCATCAAGCTGGTTCCTTCTCCAAAAAGGAAGGAAACCCTATGTTGAAAAGGTAAGAAGAAGAGAGGGGAAGATGTTTTCAAAATTATCTCAAGCTCCACCATGGAACGTCATGGATTCAGCCAAGAAGAATAGAGGGGAAGATAGAACAATAAGAAAAACAAAGAAAAAAAAGACATATCTCACTTACCAAGACTAAGCAAGGTGGATCCGAACCCGAAAACGAACTCGGGAACCTTACTTGGAAACGGGGCGACCTTCCTTGGAAACGGCGGCGACCTTACTTGGAAATGGTGGCGACCTTCATCGAGGATGAGATGACCTTCACAGAGAGGCGGCGACGATGAGCTCTTTTTGCAGAGAGGAGGCAAGGGCTTTGGCGGTGCGAAGAGGTGGCAAGGGCTTCACGGATACCACGACCCTCTTCGAACATGATGACGAGCTTCTTGGAAAAGGCTTTGGCGGCGTGACAACAATGAAAAGTGATGCCGTGGGAGTGAAGAAGAGAAGGTATCTGTGGCGGAAAAGGTATCGGCGCCGCAGAAGAGAAAAAGAGAACGAAAATTTTGTTTCACGGGGGAGAAAGACTAGGTTTCGGCCATTTTAAAGGAGAGACTCGACCTGTAGCGTCGGTTAAAACAAACAAACCAACACTAAAGATAAGCGGTGCCCGTGTATGGTTATTTAAAAAAACTCAAACCCATTTTTGGTCGACAAATTTGTTGACCGAGAGGTTATCGGTCGACAAATTCGTCGACCGAGGGGAGCTCTAGGGTCGGTTAAAAGTAAAAAACCGATGCTAGAGGTGCTTATACATGCGTGAACTAAACTGGATCCAAAATTCATGTCGGTTGACAAATTCGTCGACTGAGGAGTCCTTTAGGGTCGGTTATAAGAAAAAACCGACCCTAGAGTTGCTTATACACGTGAAATCTGGCTCCTTCTTGGTCGATGAATTTGTCGACCGAGAGGTTATCGGTCGACAAATTTGTCGACCGAGGGAGCTCCAGGGTAAGTTAAATGTAAAAAACCTACGCTAGAGGTGTTTATACAACCCTAATATGGAATGATGTTATGTGAAACCCTAAGATAGGGTGATGTCGTGTGAAACCCTAATATGGGATAATGTTATGTGAAACCCTAATATGGGATAATGTTATGTGAAACCCTAATATAGGGTGATGTTGTGTAAAACCCTAATATGGGATAATGTTATTTGTAACCTTAATATGGGATGATGCTATGTGAAACCCTAATTGATAAAGATGGGAAACTCTAACCCTAATGAGGGAATAGTGATGTTATGTTTGTATTGCATGATGTTGATATGAAATTGATATGGTTGTTATCAAGTATACTAACCATGCAAGTATCATGAGATAATAAGCATATAACCAGGTATGATCTATGATGGTAATGGGCCTTGTGAGCCATTATTTTATTAGTTGTGTAGTGAGAGGTGACAACAAGAAGTTGAATATGCCTAGTGAGTTATGTGAGATGCTTGTGTAACAAGTATCCTGAATACCTTGGTCAGATGACCTGAAGGTAATAGTTACCTGATAAGTGATAACCATGTTTAGTGATGAACTAAGGCTTTGAATACCCAGATCCAGTAAATGTGATGATGGTGGTATTGAGGGATGTGAATTCTCAACAATGAGACAAGGGATTGAGATCCCAATGCTTTATAAAGTTTTGAAAAGTACTAAATTGGATCCAAAATTCAAGTCAGTCGACAATATTGTCAACTGAGGAGCCCTTTAGGGTCGGTTATAAGAAAAAACCGACCCTAGAGGTGCTTATACATGTGAAATCTGGCTCCTTCTCGGTCTACGAATTTGTCGACTGAGAGGTTATCGATTGACAAATTTGTGGACCGAGGAGTCCTTTAGGGTCGGTTATAAGAAAAAACCGACCCTAGAGGTGCTTATACATGCGTGAAATCTGGCTCCTTCTCGGTCGACGAATTTGTCGACTGAGAGTTTATCGGTCAACAAATTCATTGACCGAGGGAGCTCTAGGGTCGGTTAAAAGTAAAAAAACCGACGTTAGTGGGATAATACATGCGTGAATGAAACTGGAACCAAAATTAATGTCGGTCAACAATATTGTCGACCGAGGATCCCTCTAGGGTCGATTATAAGGAAAAAACCAACCCTAGAGGTGCTTATACATGCGTGAACTAAACTGGATCCAAAATTGATGTCGGTGGACAATATTGTCGACCGAGGAGCCCTTTAGGGTCGGTTATAAGGAAAAAACCGACCCTAGAGGTGCTTATACACGTGAAATCTAGCTCCTTCTCAGTCGATGAATTTATCGACTGAGAGGTTATCGGTCAAAAAATTCGTCGATCGAGGAGAGCTTTACAGTCGGTTAAAAGTAAAAAATGACGCTAGAGGTGCTTATACATGTGTGAACTTAACTTGATTCAAAATTCATCTCGGTCGACAATATTGTCGACCGAAGGGACTTCTAGGGTCAGTTATAAGGAAAAAACCGACCCTAGAGGTGCTTATACATGTGTGAAGACAAATTGGATTCAAGATGTCTCCCGCATTTTTTATAGACAAATAAGGTCGGTTATTTGGAAAAACCGACCCTATAGATCGAGGCACGAAGCCAAAATCAAGCAAAATTTTGCCGCGGGAAACTGTAGTTGGCTTTCTAATCCAATTGTCTATAAGTTCGCTTATTTTATGAAAACTGACCCTATAGAGATACACTACAAGGTCAATTATTTTAAGAAAAGTGACCCAAGAGGTCTTAAGTGGTGCCCGCATTTTTTATAGACATATAAGGTCTGTTATTTGGAAAACTGAACCTATAGAGTTACACTACAAGGTCGATTTTTTTAAAGAAAATCAACCCAAGAGGTCTTAAGTGGTGCCCGCATTTTTTTACACATATAAGGTCGGTTATTTGGAAAACCGACCCTATAGAGTTACACTACAAGGTTGGTTTTTTTAAGAAAACCGACCCAAGAGGTCTTAAGTGGTGCCCACATTTGTTTTAGACATATAAGGTCAGTTATTTGGAAAAACTGACCCTACATGTAGTGACGTTATAACCCATTTCTGTACTAGTGTCATGGCAACCTACCTACCTTGGTCAGGCCGCATACCGGTTACCTCCATGGTAACACATCCACATACACTTAGAGATGGTTATCTATCAGTCTACAAGTTCATTCTCATACCATGTACTTTTCACTTAGCTCCTCAAGATCCTATGAGACCTCTTTAGGTTTCCTCAAACCCCACAAAACTGGTATACATCCTACCAAAGGGTCCCTCTCCCAGGATGGGAGGAAACTACAACTCTTGACAACCAGGTCATAAACATCCTTAGGGTTTACATCCATATGGGCATGCTTAACCCAGCAACTACTAAGGCACAAGCAGACCACCTACTAAACCATGCTAGGTCATACTTGTTCTCTTTCCTCAATGCTGGATCGAGATCATACCTTCCCATGTCATCCACCCCACTGTGAAGGGTTCATTAAACATACCTTCAACTTAAGGGGTTTCCTTTTCCTCTAAACATGAGGAGTATCATGCTCGAAACTATAGAAACTCAAATCTTATTAGGAGCATCAGGTACACCACTTCCCCAGGTCTAAGGAACTCCTCTTCTCATCTATACCATAGGTATAGAGGTACCATCAGACTCATCCTCTCTCAAGAGTTTGGTTCCTCTCATCGAAACCAAGTCATCATCAGCCTCCAGGGAGCATGCATGAGGCAACCACAAACATCCACTTAGGTCGCATCATCCTCAACTTCCCACCTCATATCTCAAAGTCTAGGCTTCCCATCTTCCTACTTGGGAACTGCTCCCTGTCTCTAGAGCTAACTACACAAACAAACTCACTACCATAGGTCCTCTTTCCATGGAGATGGATCAAGATTACAGGCATACCTCTACGTTGTGAAGCCTATGTTCAAACTTATATTCGCTCAGGATTATCTTTATGCTTATCTCATTAGCTATCTATCAGACTCTCCTGGCTAGGGTTTCCACCTACTGCTTGCACTAGTGACATATCTTGGGTGCCTACTATGCCATACTCATATAAGCTCATGGGGTTCCTATAGGTCCTTCTCTGACCTCATCAATGAAGGATCTAACCTTCATTCTAACATGCATGACCCTTCCCAGGGTTGGGTCGCCAAAGGTACTCGGTCATCCATCCTCTCATGGCTCATATGGCATCCATGATATGTCTATCCAAACACCTGGTCTACCATGACATCTGACTCATCATGTCATCTCTCTCTTTAACCTTTACTTAGGGTTACGGTTAACATCATCCTCAGAGCATGTGCCAGGTCTCGACTTGTAATGGAGATCTCTACCTCCAAGACTAACTCTCTTTACTTTATCCTCCTAACAAGAAGGTCTAGCCTCAGGTCTCTCCTGCGGCATGACAACTTATGTCATACAACCTAAGCATGTATCTATTCTTTTACACTTAATCTATTAACCTTATATCCATGACATCTGATTTACATGCTTTTTATTAATTTGGTGGAGGATTCCTTAAACCTTATCAACCTTACCCATACCTCAAGAGGGTGAGGGAAAAGAGAGAAAACCTAATCCTTATAATCCTTAACAACATTTGAGTTGAGAAGGGATGCATAAGATGAGAGAGTCCTAAAAGTGTCTTATTTTGAGTCAGATCCTAAGACATCAGCCAGGCAGTCACACTAATCAAGGAGTCCTCATATTCCAACTAGCGGTGTGGAGGAAATCTTGCCAGCCCCCAGACGTGATCCTTTTCTAGACACCTACGTCTTTCAGAAAATTCCTCTAATAACTCCCTTGGGTTCTACAGAGTTTGTAAAATTTAATAATTATTATAGATTAAATGAGGAACCTGGCTCTGATACTAAATGTAATAACCCCGCCTCCTGGTAACCCCCAATTAAGGGAGACCATATGGTCATAGCTATTATCCCAATTTCCGAATCAAAGGTTCAACAAATAATCAATAATAATTATCAAATTCTACCAGACTATATTGAAAAGCTATGATGAAATAAAATTTTTACATACCTTTTGAAAACTTGGATCTCTAAACTTCTATCCACATATGAATTCTACTCTAACTAATCCTCCTTGTAGTTTAATTCATGTATTTCACAATATGACAATTTACTGTTTGTCCTTTTGGCTTGGTACCTAAAATGCCGACAAATAAAACGTCAGTTAGCATAAAGCTGGTATGTGGGTGAAAAATTAATCATGCCATTATCCATAACAACATATTGTAGTCAATTATAGTTTAACAAACAACTTTACATTTTAAATATAACTGCACGATCCATTCATACCCTATCCTCTGCACTGTCCCTGTAGTGGATCTGTATGCTACCTTCCTTATGGTAGATCCCCATTAAACCCCTCATGATCCCACCTAATAGGTGAATCAATTTCTAGGGTTGTGTCACATGGCACTACCCATAGGTAGCCCACTCCTTAACTCATGGCATGCTAAAGAGTCTCATCGCACTACATGTGGGTAGCCCAATTTCTAACTCATGATAGCCTAGATCTTTCTCTAGGTTACCCTTTTTAGCCTTTTCAAAGACACAGAGGAGGACCCAGATCTAAGACAGTTATATATACATTTATAGTGATAATCATAGTCACTTTATAGTTGCATGAAATAAATAAGCATCCAATAGTTATTTTTAGGCAACCGATAAAACATTCTAAAATAGCCGTGAAACTAAAGTGATTATTCATAAGAGTAACCACATACCTGTCAGGCTGATTTGAGATAGAATAATCCATGCAAGTAAGAAATCCAAGCAAGCAAGCACACATAACAAGATCCTGAAATAATCATGCAATTCCCTTTTATTACTCATGTCATCAAGATCTATTAAACTTAGCTCGCTTCCTAGGGTTTCTATCCCACTTTTAGGGTTTCCATTGCAATTAGGGTTTTCCTTAACCTTTTACTATTTTAAACCCTAATTACTCATCTATTCATCATGAAAGATACTAAGGTTACCTTTTATCAACATATAACCTTATTTCTGGATTAAAGACATCATTATCCATTAATCAAGTCCATTAAGCCTCTTTTACCTTAAAGCTACCATTTTTATCCTTTTAATCCATGACAAGATCATTATGCACATATATCATCAATACATAGTTCGTTAGGATCTAATTCACATATGAACTCTATTTGTCATTAATTTTTCCTTTAACCATTAGCAAAACCCTAATTATCATATTAAGGATATTTATCCAGAATTAGGAACCTCTATTCTCAAAATAGCTTTGAATCATCATATCTTAACTTTATTCACGATTTTGAATAATTGAAGCCATTACGAAACACATTTACCAATATTAGGGTTTCAAGGTTCATTAAAGCATATTTACGCACACGAAATTCCAAATTAAACGAATTACATGCAAAGTTAATCCTTTTTATTCTTAATGCACATTTTTACATTTAACATGTTAATATCAACTTTAATCATATATCAAACTCTACTAAACACATTAATCATCTCAAAATAGGATTTCTTAATCTTTCATTCATCAAAGTTGATAAGTTACACTACTTTTCAAACTGAAAGAGGAATTAGCCTCCTAAACCATTTTTAATGAATCTCTCATTTTTTTGAGAAAAATACGTATATTATTTGCTACTATCGGAGTTACCAATATGGAGATATGATTTTTGTAATAAATCCTTACTTGGGCCAATCAACAAGCGCCATGTCGCCTCCTTCTCATGCAACTCGCTCGGTTGGTTGAAAATATGACGAAAAGTCAATATTGCCCTTGACTTAAGGTTCAACTCTTTGGCATGCGGAGGGGTAGAACCGTCCAATGACCCAAAGGGTCGTCTTCTACCTTGCGAAGACCTAACCAGCCACTCCAGCCTTGGTTGGCGCGGCTCCCCTTCCACCTTCCTAACCTTGACAGTGACCAGAACTAGTTCCAATCTCACAGACGCCCTCCGCCGCACCTACAGGTGCTTTAGGCTGCAACCATGGTGGTGGAAAACTGGTTGGGTAGATCTACAACACGATCGCCCTATGCATCCGTGCTGCTGCTGCCATGGCCAGCTAGGGTGAAGGGATGCTCACCCAGGCACCTCAGGCCGTTGATGGAGCGACAACGCTCCCTCGCAACTTCCTCTTGTAACCTCATGGCTTCAAAAACACCCAACTTCTCTTTAGTTAGGGTTTATGGTTGAAACTATGGAAGAAGAGGAGAAGATGATGTGGGGGATCTTCTGGACTCGGCCCAAGGTCTTACCCCTTATATAAGGGAGTATAGCAACACCCTGGGATGCTTGCCCTCGAAGTAATCAATCCCTCTTTCAATAGGAATTCAATTCCTTCATGAAGAAGCAAATTTCTCTCTCCTTACTATCCCTTTGATATTTCTTATTTTTTGGATAATTAGGAATTTGAAATTCCTCTCACTTATTCCCTTTATTCTTGCTTTTTAATCCATTAGCACGAATTTCTATTTTCTTTTAATAGAAATTACTTCTTTTTTAACAATACCCCAAAAAGATTCATTATGTATCATATTATCTTCTTGTTTGACATTATTGGTATTTTCTCTTTCCTCTTTCTTCATTGGGGCTCCTTGGACCCCAAGAAACTCTGATATCTCAAAATTCCCTTATAAGGATACTTATTATCCTTCTAGATGCATCTATATTCATTATTTCACATTATCTTATTTATTTCTTATTAAATATCTCTTTTTGAGGTTTTCTCTTTTTCTTTCTTTTTATTTTCCTCATTGACATTCCATTTAACATTAGGAATCCTTTGGATACGAAAATCCACCAAGGATAATTCAATTATACCTCTTTTCACTTATTTTCCACATTTTATCATTGTTCTCAATTTCTTTCTTAATAAATAGATATTTAATTGATCTTTTCTTTTCTTATTGCTTTATTTTTGCAACTTTGGACTCCTTGGAACCCAAGGAACCCAAGTGGAACGAAATCCACCTTTGCATTATATATATCTGCCTTCTAGAGGTTTCTACATTTTTATTTTCTCCATTTCTTATTAATAATGGAGTTCCTTTTATCTCTTCCTTGTTATTGGGCCCAATAGCCAATAAAGCCCACAAAACAAACACCAAGGCTATTGTAAATGAAATCCATTTATTGAAAACAATTCATATATTTATTTGTTCAAATATCTTTAATATGAGAAATCACATTTCCCCACCAAAAGAACCCAAAACTAGGGTTGTAACAGTACCTATGTATTTGACTTCATATCTAGTATCAATACTATTGAGATTTAATAATCATTCAACATACTTACTGGTTTTAATATATTATTGTGGTCCTATTTTCCAAAATGATATCCAACTAGGTACATATATAAGAATGAATGTTCTTGTTATACACATTATCTCAAGTTTTGATCCTCAACCCATAATCACATGTCATTTAGTAACTCATTCTTTGGAAATTATTATTTTTATTATTTATCTCATTTTCAACATACATAAGAATTGGAATTTTCGTTATTAATGACTAAATCAATTACATACTTTTCCATTGCAATCATCATATGAATGGTTTTCAAGACATAGAACTAGAACCTTTATCCTTGTCTCACTCATCTTAAGGGATTTATACCTAATTTGTATATGGATTGTCTTCTACTCTTTGTCAATCCTTAATTTTCTTTTTCCAAAATTTTTCTTCATCCTTAACCCTATTCTGTCTAATCTCTAGAGCTTAGGATTTCTAAAACCACACCACTGCGTCACCTCTAATGATTATTCTAATTCAATAATTCACACTCATCACTAGTACAAAATTGACCTTTAGTGTCAGTTATTTAAGGCCTTTGGCGTCGGTTTCAAAGCGACATCCAAGTAGGCACCACTAAAAGTTAAAACCTTCAACGTCAGCTTAAACACCAATGCCATAACCCTTCCTACCATGAAAAACATGCCAGCATGGGAACTATAGGTGTCAATTATTTAATAAAACCGACACTATATCCAGGTCAAAGACGTCGGCATTTCACAAAAACTGACACTATATCATGATCATCTCTGCTACACCATGTTTCTACAACCTCAATTTGTTCTCTAGTTTTGTTGTCATTGATGGTGGCATTGAATCTCAGCAAGGTCATAGGGTAATCATGATGCCTTATTTGACCTTTACGAAGGAACTAACACCACCAATTTGGTTTAATACAAGATATATAATGATTACATATTTTAGTAGAGTCTATTTCTAATTTTGGGTTGAAAATACAATAGGGAGGATAAGAACTACTTTTCCTGCGATTTTCACACTATTGTCTCTGTTGATGCTTCTTAACTTTTTTGACTCTATTTCATGCTAGTATTGGTGTTTTTTGTGCCTTGGTGATCTTTCACGTGGTTGGTAAAACCAAAAGCCATACTCATGCTCCCTACCATCTTTCATCCAAATCTGGGGATTTTTGAGATTTGTCTGGCAATGTGGACCCGACAAGAACCTCTTATGGTTTGTTCTAGTGGAGGTTCACAAAGATGAATCCTCTTCATCTGAGATTCCATCTTCTTATCATATGTCTATCAAAATTTAAGGCTTGGGAGTGGTACCTTTTTGTCTATGTCCCTCTATCTTGTATTCTTGTCACAATATTCATGGCATTTAGGTGTTTTTGTACCATAGGTTCTATGTTGTTGTGCATGTTTGATTGAAAGAGAAAATATCTATTTAGACTATGTCACTCACTATGTTTATAAACTATATGTGAGGGTTTATCTAACTTTATGAATGCATTTTTATGTATACAAATCAAATGAAGATAATATTATTCTAGAATTCATAATTGTTATTTAAAGAATAAAAACTAAATAATATATTCAATTAAGCAAAAGAGATTTGTTCATTGGTGTAATTTTTTAGGACCAAGGTTGTTTTCATTTGATTTGAGTTTTTGTTTTTTGTCTTACTCATTCAATACATTTATTCCAATCAATACTTAACTAATAAGTATGCTTCCATTACATTTTTAATATATGTATTGTGAACTTTAGAAATATCTCTACAAGATGGTATAGGTCTTGTGACCTAAAATGTCATTCTTAAAGTGTTGAATAATTATTGATAAACTAATACTTATTCGTACATATATGTTATAAGGTTTTTTGAGACCATGATGTGGACGTAGGGTTTGACACCCATACTTTGTAGATGAAGATATAAGATATGTGCGTCCTATCGATTTACTTGTCCATTACTATGACTAAATCATAAATTCCCATATGATAATTTTTTTGAAACTATTTATTCTTTGCTCAATTCTTGTTAGTGAAAATCCCAAAGAAGATGAATTTTACCTCTAATTAGTTATTATGTGAATTCAGTTGTTGATGATCTTTAGACATGAACATGGTTTATGTATGGATGTTCTCATTCTCTCTACTTTAAATGAAACAAAATTGAAAAAAGTTAAAAATTTTCTTCACTATTTTTCATGGGTTAGGGTAATATTATTTATAGTAAAGGTACATGTGTACAACCATATATTAAGGTATTCTTTTTCCATTGACAATTTTATTTTCTACTCCTTTATATATAGAGCATGCATATTTCTACCCAAAGTGTGCTTGTTCAACCCACAATTTGGTTTCTGGTCCTATGGTGTCTTAGCCTCATTTAAAATATCTTAGTCTATGATTGTGTGTGTGCATTGTGGATTATCATGATATTACTTAAATTGTTTTGAGGTAATTTTTTCCTAAAATGATGATGCTATCTTAATATATTATATGTCTCTTCTATTAAACTAATAAATGTCTCATATATATTTACGTTTTACTATCTTGTTTTTTGTATTCCCCTATGTGTATCTCCTTATTTATTCATCTTTTACCTATACAATTCCTGAATGTCTTATACTTCATACACTGCCTATGATGATGGCTTTCCTTTTTTTTCTAGGTGTTGTTCCCAACCCACCTAAATATAGGTGCAATAGAGGAAGATGGCTCAAGTTGGGATATGTGGCATATAGTAGGACTTAAAGGATAGCTTGAGATGTCTAAGTCATCATTTGAAAAGAGTCCTTTTGTATAATTTATGTTTTAGCTTCTCATACATGACATATTACGCTTCTATGCATTCATTTTTGTTATATACCATTCTAGTGATAAATGAAAAATAGACTGTATCTATCATATTGCAAGTGTGCACGGATTGGATGGATTTATTGCTGAAATAACTAATGAGTGAATTCATTCTCAGGTGCCACTCCTCACAAGATGGTATTAGAGAATTTTTAGTAAACATAACTAACTATTTCAAGTTATTTTAACTTGTTCCTATACCTATGACTTGTGTAGGTAGTTAGATGACATTTGGAGGTTGTCAAAGGTTTTACAAATGAGTCATGGGATACTAATTTGGATTTACAATCCCTTCTTAACTTGGTCACTCCTATTTCTTAAGCCAGTTTTGAGGTTGTTACCCAACCTATGCTAATTCTAACTTGCCCTACCCTACCATTAATTTTACCTATGTATAAGTTGACACTTTTAGTGATTATATCCTATCTATGAACTTAACAGAAATTTAATTCAGTCATGATGGGAAATTAGATTACCTTGATTTCCTCAACTAGGCTAAATCTAGATTCAACCTTAACTCTCTTCTCAAGTTCCCTTCAAGTATGATCTCGAATATGGTTCCCTAAATAATCAGAATGCTTAGATATCGATCCTTGTACACTAAATTAAGTTCTAGGTGTAAGATACCTCCTTTTGTTAATCAATAATATGAACAATTACCCCAAGGGTTCTGCTAACTGTGCCTACAATGTGGAGTTGCTCGAATAAAGTTTTTACTCAAACCTCTATACCTTGGTGTCTGGAAGGATTTCACATCATACACAATAATCTACCCCTTCTACCATGCAATATGATAAAGAAGCTTTTTGATACATCCTTCTAGCTATTTGAAGTGGTTGAATCTTATTGTGAAATGAAGTATTATCAAAGTTGTAAATATATGTTGGTTTTGGAGGGAAGTGGTTGACGTGGTTCTCAAAATGTTTTTAGCACCAAATTTTGGACTCACATCACACTTTTCATTGTTATATTCCATTATTATAGTATGTTTACAAAAGAAGAGTTTTGGGATTATATAAAAGTTTTCACCAACCTTGTCACCACCATATGAAGGTTTAGATAGTGAGTAAGCATTTTAGTGAAGAAACGCCAGACTAGTTTGATGAACCATGTAATCATACACCTAGTGTGAGATAATGATGAGAAGAAGATTTGGATTTATATACCTTAGTCAAACTACCTCATGTTACCTCTCTAGATTATTATCTCGGTTTTAGTTTGACCCTTTAAGGGGTGGACTCTCGAAACATGTCTCTAGACTTATAATTCAATTTTAGGGATTCTTGAAGTTAATGATGAATGCATTAACTAACTCTCAAGCAACTTCATCAATTAACTTTAGATGTAGATAATTTCCACTTGAAGAACATAAGTGAGTAAACCTTGTTGTGTGAACTACAATGAATGCATAGTTGAATGACTAAAATAAAGTTTTGAAAATTGTTTTCCCCAACTAAAATAAGTAGGGAAAACATTCGAAAATAGGCTAAAAATATAAATAAGGTTCAATATGTTGAACATGATGTCCCTTTTCCCCATCTTTCTTAAAGTTAATGGAAATTCAACTCTAATCTTTGAGTTAAACACGCTAAAGTTGTGTACCTAATGAATTTCCATCCTTTCCCCAATGAATATAAAAAGATGAAATGAAGAAAAATTAAGTTCACCTTAATCACAACGTAACCCTTTGCATATGTATACTTATTGTGTAAACTGTGTACTAGGTGATTAATTCACTAAACTAAATGAGACACACTATGAAGATAACATATGCATATTAAAATGTGTCTAATATATAAATCTTCATTTATGCCTCAAACTTTATTTCCCTAATAGACAATATTTAACAATTTGGTCATTGAAAAAATATTAATAATGTTTCCTAGTAAAATCTAAAAAATACTCAGCATAAGACATAACTCTAATATTGAGAACTGAAGGAGAACAATTATGGTTTCCATGCACTTCATGTACATGCATAATAAATTTTAAAAATATAATAATAATTATAATGATAAAATCATGATAATAATATGAGGTTGTATTTCTTGATCAAGTTATGTCTCACAAAGTTAAGGTTTATGAAATTATCATTCTATCTAATAATCATAAGACTTGAGAATAAGTGAAAACATTATCTTAGAACTATAATTAAACCTAAGTGATCACATAAGGAATTGTTTTAACAAATTTGGTTACTCATGCTTATGTGGTAGAAAAGAAGAGGTTTAGTAAACCCTAGTAGTGACCATATGTATGAAATTCCAACAACTACAAGGATTTTATGAAAGTAAATGAAAAAAAAATCATGATAGAACTACCATCACAATATAGGTAACTCTAATAAGTACATCAATATTGAGAGAAGCCAAGTTTTAGGATTAATTCTCTCTACTCAACATTTTGTATGTAATAAAATTGGATACATTATGCTTAGACTAGCATATTTACATTTTGGTTAATAGGTTACTCTATGCACTAGGATATAGTTGGTTGGATTTGAGGACGAGATTGTCTTTAAGGGGTTGAGTGTCATAATATATCCAACTAAAAGTTTCTTATGTATTCCTCCCTTAGTGTTGTTTAGAGTAATGTTGGGCTTAATACCCTTTTTCCTAAAAAACATTATATTGAGATGTTTAGAAATTTGGAAAAGTAGTGTTTAAGATAATAATATACTTATTTAAAGCATATGTGTAATTAATTGAGATAATGTTCTATCTAAGGTCTAATTCTAGAAATTTATCACATTAATAGATTAAAGTTTAAATTTGGATCTCTAGAATTTTCCTATAACTAGGAAAGAGAAAGGAAGTATTAAAAAATGATAATTAGGAATTAAATATCTGATGAAATAGATAAATATTATAAAAGGTTTCTTGACCCTCAAATCATGGTTTTATATATTCGAATATGATAAAAGTGTAAAATTGAGGAAATATTGATAAATAGGTGGATATTGGTTTAAAGGAAAATATTTAATAGGGAGATAATACCAAAACAATGATGTGAAGAGGAATTCTTATAATTAGAGATTTAGGGTTACATAGAGTTATATACATATACATTTCCTTGTCTTTAGATATGATGTACTAGAGAAAAAAAAACAAAACAATTCTAATGGGCATAAATAGAAGATACCCAGTTAGAAAATATAAGAGAAAATAAATAACATATAACTCTACCAACACTTCCCCTCAAGCTAGAGAGTACACTTCCTATATTTCCATCTTGGCACACAAAGAGGAGAAGGATAAAAATGGAAGAGGCTTGGTAAAGATATCAAAAGTCTACACTCACTGGTGTAATGAAACATAAAAGTCTTTCCATATGGTGTAATGATCTTCTTATCACAAATCAGGTCTCTTACAAAGTGACCGTCAATCTCAATATGTCTGGAATGTTCATGAAAAACTATATTATTAGATATATGAATATATTCCTAATTATCACACTTGAGAGTTGCTGGAAAGGAAAAAGTAATTAATGAAGAATAGACATCACCCATCAAATTTCACAACAGCGTGTGCCATGCCATGATATTCTACCATAGTAATGGAATGAGCCACAACATACTACTTCTTACTCCACCAACTAATGAGATAACCACCCAATCACAATCATAACCTAGGAAATAGATATCCTATCATTCACATGTTTTACCCAATTGACATCTGTTTAGAATCCCAAAGAGACATCTGGCGACTCTAGTTTCTTGTGGAAAAGACCTCTTATTGGTGCACTTTTCATATAGCGTTGGAAACGTTGGACTGGACTCCAATGGCGTGTAAGAGGTTTATCCATTTGTTGACTAACAATACTAAAAACAAATGAAATATCTAGTCAGGTTATTGCAATATAGATGAGTTCATAACCGTGTGTCTCTGATATTTAGGATCAGAAAAAGAACCCCGCAAATAGATCTGTCTTGTAATTATCCATAGTTTAAATGAACAACTCAGAATTTAGCATACCACCGTCCTTCAAGTGGTTGATGACTTACTTTTGGTGAGATAGATAAGTTCCCCAATGATATCATAACACCACTAAACCAAAGAATCAACAAGTTGTCCCCTCTCATTGGTACCCAAATTTTTATGGAATGTTAGTTTCAATGGTGAAATAAAATGGGAATCACTATTAGTGATAATTGTAACATCCCTGACTTGGGATATGTGTTAACCCTAGATGTTTTTCTTAATGAGGTTGATTATATGCTTGATCTTATCTTTTGAAAAGTAATTAAGGCTCAGCAAGAACTTATATTTCAATTTTAGTCCTTTTTGAAATAATGTTGAAACGATGTTTTGTTAATTTTGGACTAAAATGCAAATTACCCAAGTTGAGGGGTTAAATTACAAATTGTGCATGGAAAACTGTTCCTCATATTTTGAAGCATCATAGGAATGATTATGATGCAGTGGTATGGCTTCCACAAGCTTGAGCACCAAGATAGAGCTTGCTAACCAATCTTTGTGCATTAAAACCTAGTTTTAGTGTAATGTGCAATTTACCCAAAACCTAGGGTTCAATATGCAAAATACCACTTCAAGAGGGTCCCTCATGATTCTTGGTATCATGTAGAGAAAATAATTTGAGAGGGGCGCCTCTTTTGAATCATTTTGGAATAGAGAGAATCTTGATATTAAAATAATCAAGATTTAAGCATAATTGGAACTTTACTTCAATTTATTGAAAAAATAAATATATTAATTGAAGATCCCTTCAAAAAATATGAGATGGTTGATATTGAACAAGGATGGACGAGAATGTGCCTTGCAAAGGCACGAAAATATCCTAAGTGAGTGGAGAGCCCACTCACATTAAGTTAATAAAAAGTAATATCCTCTAAAATGGGATATTAGTATAAAATGATTTAAGGTGCTTAATTTGTTTTCCTTTAAATTGAGGATAATGAGGAGGAATTATAGGCAAGGCAAGGTGCCTTCATGCACAAGTAAGTGAGGGGAGTATGTGGCATAAGTTGGGGAGATAAAGGATATCTTTTCTACTTTCTCTCTCCTTGGAATTCCTTTATAAATACTTCCTTTTCCACTCAACCAAAGATCTTTTTTCAGATTTTATTTATTCCTTGCCTTGGACGAGTTCAAGGGGAATAAGGAGAAATAGGAGGATGAACTCAAACCTGTAGGTAAGCTCCTTGATCACTTTCAACCATGATTTCATGGTGAAAATCGAAAATCAATGATGGATTTCTTCTTTTCTTCCATCTATCTTCCATTCTAGCCAATCTTTTTCACTCAAAAGCTTGAGGAACGAATGTTGTGGAGTGAGAAAGCTTCTTTCACCATTAGGGACGTGAATTTGGAGCTTTGAAGCTTCATGAAATGCGGGTTATATAACTTGAACCCTTGAACTTTGTTATTGATTCCATATCCTTATTAATTGTTGATTCCTTCTTTATTCCCAAAATTTTATTTGATTGATTGATGCAATTGCCATGAAAATCACAGAAATCTTCGTGAGTTTATAGCTTGATGATGATGACATCATCATAAGCACACACATCCACAAATATCTATTGCAAACGGTTTAAAAATTTGAGACCAATTAGTTTCAATGGAATTGGTCAAACGATTTTAACAAACCATTTGAAACCAAAAAGTTTCAAACCATTTGGAGTGGTTGAACGTTTGGAACAGTTGACCATTTTAGGAAATCTGCTGATGTAATTGGATATTGATCCAATGGTTTCAATTGGTTTGATCTAATTGGTTTCAATTGTGAATGATCCCTCAAATGCAAAACCTAATCGGGTTGAGTGTTGAATCCTAAAGTAATTGAATCAATTTTTGGGTTGACTAGCCCAAACGGTCTCAAGACCATTTGGAGGTCAACCAAGACCATTTGGAAGTTTATGATGAAGTATGATTAGATGGTTGAAGATCCAATGATATCAAATTGAAATACAATCAATAGCTCAATTGATGATCGATTCAATGATGCAAACCTTAATTGAGTTTCACAATTTTCAATGATGGGATGGGTCAAATAGTCTCAAGACCATTTGGAGGTTATCAAAATGACCTCAAGACCGTTTGAGGTCAGGTCATGTCATGGTTTGATGATGATGCAATGATTTCAATTGAATTAGTTCCACAATGTCAACCATTGATGGTTCCTCAATTTCAAAACCCTAATTGATGGTTTCTTGATTATAAACCCTAGTTCAATTGGGTTCAAAACCCTAATTGAAGGTCCTATTGAAGGGTGAGTCAATGGTTCAATTGAAGAATAAATCAGTAGTTCAATTGATAGATGGTTTAATGATTGAAACCCTGAATTGATAAAGTGATGGATGACCTTTTTGGTCCATTCAGTTTTAAGAGAGTTTGGAACAAACGGTCTTAAGACCGTTTGAGTCCAAATAGTCTCAAGACCGTTTGAGATCAAACAGTCTCAAGATCGTTTGAGACCAAATGGTCTCAAACAGTTTGGAGACCCAAGTGGTTTCAAGTGTGAATTGTCTATACGGTTTAATTATTGTTTTGCTTAAACGATTTCAAACCATTCAAGGTCTGAGTGACCATGACCATTTGGGGTATAAGTGACCAAGACCATTTGAGGTTCAATTGGTAAAACCCTTTGGACATCTAATATGATTAAAGGTCAATTAGCTACTTGATTATTAATGTTGGAAAACAAAGGTGATTATAATGATTAACCCTAACTATGTGTACTTAAATGAAGATATGACCTAGATCAATCTTGGAGTACTTAACATCCTAGAGAGGATGAGAGAGAGAGAGAGAATGAGAGAGAGGAATGCTTACATAATAACGCCCTAACTCTCTCATTGTGAAGAAAATATGTAATTAGGGTTTGATCCATAATAATGGGATCATGAAACCCTAATTGAAAAGATTATTGAGTCCCTGACCCTAATTTAGGGCAAAGCTGAGTGAAACCCCAATCTGGGTGATGATGTAACCCTAATTTGATGAGAATTGTACATCCTAACCCTAATTTGGGTAATGGGGTGTGAGAAACCCTACTTGGATGTGAATGGTAAACCCTAACCCCTAAAATAGGGTACAGGAATATGAAATCCTAATTTTAAGTAATGCTATGTGAAACCCTGATATAGAAGGATGTTATGTGAAACTCTAATGTAGAGTGATGGATGTGAAACCCAAATGTGGGGAGGTGTTATGTGAACCTTAAGTTATAAAGATGAAAAACCCTATTCCTAATAATGGAATAGCAACTAATATATTGATAAGTGCAATACCTAAAGAGGTTGATAATGGATATATTTATATCAATAATTCCTAACTCAAAGATGAGTCCATGTCATTGGTAATAGTTGCATATTCTAAATAAGTGAGTTATGACCAATACATTACATGATAAATGTGATGAACTGGTGCATAAAGTATTAGGATGGGAAATACCCTAATACAAGCTAAGTGGATGAATTCAAGTAAGATAAAGGTGATGAGGGAAGTGATACATCAAGATATGATACATATCACATCCAACACCTTAAGATTTATACACCTTGATGTATTTTAAATCCAATATATTGGATGAGTGGCACATGAGGTGTGTCATGTCAATTGTTACATTGAGATGTAATGCACTTTGATAAGTGTAGGCTAACATGCCTTATGAAAAGGTTAATCCAAATCAATAAACTTTGATACAACCATATTCTGGTAAAGATGAGAGAGAAACTCATACTTTGTGTTGATAATTCATTTAATGATGAATGATGAGAATAAATAAGTATGATTGAATACTTATGTTATCAATATTGGTTCCTACCTGTGTGAAGTAATGAAATAGGACTTGATCATTAATAATATGATCTTGAAAACCTAAATGGTTATTTATAGAAATCCCTAATATAGGGTGATGAATGTGATACAAAACCCTAATATAGGGTAATGCTATGTGAAGTCCTAACACAGAGTGATCCTATGTGAAGCTCAAATACATAGTGATGATTTATGAATGTAATAAAAAAACCCTTGTATTGCATGGTACTGATATATACTGTATATATTTGTCATCATGAGTACTAATCATGCATGTATGTTGAGATGATGAGCATAGCCAGGTATGGGCTATGATGCTCTATATATTGAAAATGTTTTATAGACCTTATAAGCCTTCATATGCTCTGTTTCTTAGTGAGAGGTAACCTAAAATTAATGAGCCCTATGTGCCATATGATGTTTTAATTATTGAAATTGTTTATGGGCTTCATAAGGCATAATATGCCTTGTTGCCTATTAAGGGGTAACAAGAGGTTATATGAACCTTGTGAACTATGTGGAATGCTTGTGTAACAAGAATGATGATTACCTTGGTCAGATGACCTGAAGGTATTAAGTTACCTGTTAAGTGGTAACAAGTATTCTATAATAAACTAAGGGTTTGCATACCCATATTCTATAATCATGATGATGAACTTGTTAAGAAATGGAAATGTACTTGATGAGATGAGGGATTAAGATCCCAATACTTTGTTAAAAGAATATGGCTACAGGCCATGACTCCACAAAACAATGCCAGACATTAGCTGTGTGATCTAAGGCTGAAGAGAGTATATGCTGCTACTATAACTCTATAGTCAAGATATCAATATACCATGGCAAGCTAATTGCAGTTTGACACATGACGTGTAAAATATAATCAGCCGTGTAGTATATTTGCATAAAGTTGAAATACGAAAAACATTGGTTGATATTATCTTGCTTAGTATAGTGGATAAATGTTATACATGTTCTCCATATTCCTTATTGGATAAGTGACATGCTGCTCTATCAGGTTATAACTGCAATGCTTTAGATAAGAATAATGTTCTAATCTGTTAGATAATGAATTAACTGATGTTAAATAATTATGATCCCTCTGTTCAGATTTAACTTATTAAACTGCAATATTAATGTTTCTGGCAGAGAGTTATATCTCTCACTGGGGCAATTCACAATTATCTCACCCCCGTGGGAACCACATTTTTAGGTGGATGCGGATGAGGAGGCATGAATCCTTCAGTAGATGAAGGACAACAACAACAGCAGCAAGGACAGTAGTGAATTCTCAGGTGGAGACATTGGCTGATATGCCTTGTATAGATGTACATAGAGTCCTATGTGTCGTCTCTGTACTCTCTAGTCCTCGGAGTAGTAGTTAGTGCTTTCGAGATTTTGGTTCAGTGCCTCGAGATTATATACTTCCTGTGTTTAGTTAAATAGGGCAGTTGATTCTTGTAATTCTCAAAAAAAGATGATATAGGACATGTACTTGTAAACTAGTATGTAATTAAATTACCTGAATTCTTTGTGAAAGAGTTTTCCTATGTGTGGACCTCTCTATAAAATGGTTTTAATTTTTAGTGATTTTTGGTAATCCGCTGCTAATGAACGCTTATGCTTAAGTAGATCTTACTTTGTGATCTGTACGCGACAATAATGATGCCATCAAAAGAGATGGAAAGAATGATGGTTCCATCTTTCCAAGAGCTAAAAAGAGACTGTGATCATTAGGTGATTTGGAGAAATGTAAGCTAGCAAGAACCCCACTGAATTTTGTGAATAAGATATTGAGGCCATAAAAATCATGTTTGAGATGACAAACTCTTCGTGGAAACTCCCCTCAAGTACACAAACCCAAAGCCTTTTGATATATTGGAGTCCCCTGATTTTCAATGCCTTGACCGTGCGTATGACTTCCAAAGTGAAACTCTCACCTCAATGAGAATCCGAATTCAAACATTGCATATTTAGATAAGAAGACAAAATCAGAGGAAGTAAAAAGGAAACACAATTTGCACATGCATATGAACACAAACAAACAACATGGCACAACCTCACATTGAATGATAAACTTTTAATTATGCGTGTACTACCAATATAACAACATCTATACTGAATAGGTCCACCTTTACATCTGCTCGACACACAACTCCCAACTATTAAGAGTCTTCAAGTTCATAAGTCCACAACCTAAAGAAAAGATTCCAAGTGGTACACAACAAAACAATATACTAAAATATTTTCTGATTGTGTTGGTATGTATGCCGAGGGAGCCAATCATATAATGATTGTAATGATATAATATGTAAATAATTTGATTATTAATAAAAGGCAAGCTTCCAAATTTATTCTGTTTTTTTATTTATGAGATGACAAAGTAACATAATAAATGTCTATAGAATGATATTACTCGATGATGTATGTCTTTAGTACATGCTTGAAGAATGAGATCATATAGATGTTAAGAGCATACATTCTCATTATGTCCCTAGTTGAATGTTGTTATGGAAGATTGATAGACAACAATAACACATAACACTAGAGTGTGTGTTGGTTGACGACTAAATCTCCTTAGTCATGATATGGTGATATCAAACCAATCACACATATACATATTAGGGAATAGTGTATCAGATGGATCCATTATGAGAGTAACAAATGGATACCATTGTTATGGTGGTGATAGTTAGCTCTCATTGTGATGGTGGTGATTGTGATTCTTATACATAAAGTCACTACACTCATCATATGTCATCCGGTATGCTTTGACATCATCAAACATAATCCTAAATAAGTTTTATCATAAAGGTGATGATTGGGTGATTGTGACACATGGGGACGATCTGTGAGTGATGTAGATGGGATTTTTTGCTCCTATGAGAGAATGATATCCTAGGCCACATGAGTTAGTGAGACTAAAAAATACATGGCCATGTACATGTGAGAAATGTATGATATTGGGCTTGCACATATCTCATACAGTCTGTTATAGCAAGAAACATAGATTGAGTGTTGAAAAGGGTGACAAATCCATGCCTTGAGTTCAATCTGGTATTAGAGACAAAGGAATTATACAAACACTATAACACCAATCACATATTGTAGGTTGAAGTTGTTCCCCAACTTTCCATTTACTTGGGTAGCAATTATGTGTGAAGAGGAACAACTCTTTGCTTATGATGTCATAATTGGTCATGGACATTCATTGCCAACATAATATGGGACCTAGCGGGTCACACGCATAGGACATGACCTAGAAGAGGAATTCGATCTTGAATGATGATTGGATTGATTACTAAAGCGTTTAGGTATTCAATTCAAGAAACAAATCAACTGACTAGACTCCCAACAGATTGGCTCATGTGATGAAACAACCACTTGGAGTGTTAGGTTGATTGGATGTTGTATTGGGTGAGTTCTGAATGAGTTGGGAGCCAACCAAAAGGTTTACTAGACTGAACCGATCGGTTGGTGGTCGTGAGAAGACTGTCTCACTCCGTGAGATGATCATTTCAAGATGTAATTCTATTATATCAAGGATTAGTGCTGACGTCATGTCAAACATTACAATTGGGAAATATATGAAACAGTTGGTTTGCTAAGCGAACCGATTGACTCATGTGTGAACCGACCAGTTTGGTTTCCAACTAACTGGTTGGATGCTCGAAGGTTTCAAAAATTCAGAGCTTCCAGTCCTTTCCACTCCCACATAGAATGGGAACCCTGACCCAAACCCCTCCTATAAATAGAGTGGTACTAGGGGCTTACCAAGACACACAATTGAGTATTAGTTGTTCTGACAATTGTTGTCCTCTTTATTTGTGGTTATCACTATTCGGGAAATCGGTCCACATGACTACATAAACTCCTACTTATACCTATTCGGTCACCCTACCGCACCGCATACTGCTAATCATTTCATTAAGTGATCATGGGTCGCATATACTCCTGCTTGGCCTGTTAAGCGGCCGATTAAAATCTACTTTTTGAAAATCCCACAACTTATATCCACACATTTCATACATACATGCATAGATATAAACATTTCATTACATATTAAACTTTAATTATATAGTCATTTATTTATATATATACATTGTAATACATACCACAATTTCCTCACACATTTGTACATTTATATGAATTCATTTGGACATTTTCATAAATATGCATACATATATGCAATACTTGCATATACAAACACATATTTGGACATGTATGTATACATTTTGATTTACTCAAATTTATAGACATTCATACATTTCTATACATACATTCTAATATTTGTACATATATTACAAACACATTCTATATGTCGACATATATACATATATAAGCATATCAAACATGCATATTTGTATGTTAATATGTAATACATATTAGTGCCTAATGTATATATTTATACTTTTATTTATGATCTCGATATATTATTTTATGTATAATTAGTTTGTTGAGAGAAAAAAAATCCAAAACCGCATATACTCTCGTATATACTCCCGCATACTGCATATACTCTATGCGGTACCCACTCCGCCCGTACACCACATACCACTTTCCAAAACAACGGGGGTAACTGAGAGAGCCTAAGGAAGTCCTACCTGAATAGGGAGGGATAGTGTGACACCCCGCCATCACACAAACAATGAGATGACACGCGAAAACGTGTGGAACCTCATATTATCGAAAACACGAGTTAATTAAAACCGATTGCGGAAAGTATACATGAGAGAACTTTTGCATCCAGATCCTGCAGAGAAACATGTAATATAAACATTCACAAGCCTTGTTATAAGTCCACAGCTTATCAGAACCAGCTGTACTGTAAGCACCAGAGTTCAACACCTATTTATATATACATAATGGCCATGTACGGCCAGCAAAAGGGTATACAAGATTACAACAACTAGACATTGTGAAACGTCATCAAACACCTCCGAGGACCTGAGAGTACAGGGATGACTCTAGGAGTCTACTACAAAACCACCAAAATAGCAACATGTCCATCTCTTGCCTTCTACTGCTCTTCTTGCTACTCGGCCACAACCTCACGACCACCACCACGTCTAGAGCAATCACCTAAAAAGGGTGTAAACCAGTGGGGTGAGACACACAGTCACAATGAGAAACATAACTCCCCGCTGAAACTATAAAACCTCAAACGGTTAAGGCAACAACAACAGATAACTAAAAAAGGGTATAACAAGAGCAGCATACTGAGCAAGTCTATTATTACCATCAAGCTGACCAAGATATCCAGGAGGCATATAACCAAGTATTTCTTTATGGAACATGATTGACAAGATAAGCTTTATAAGAACTTATCACAAGATATACGGATCGTACACACAACTGCATAGTACAACTAAATCAACTATATAAGCAAGGCCTCAATCAATGTTTCGTATTTTTCTCTAAGCAAGATATACTATTCGGCTGGATTATGTTTTATTATGCTCTGAGGAAGTGAGCCTTCCCTCCTCAAATCCAACCATTGGTTGCGAAGCCCAATCCAATGTCATACAAGGTCTAAGGAGATCCAGACTCCATGACCTCACCTTCTCGTGGTCAGTACACGAATCATGAAGCAAGACCACAGTCTTATTCTTATAGGGCCTCAGCCTCTGGGTCAGCTCCACAAGCTACCCATATCTTTATCTCACCTCATCATAGGTTCTAGTACATACATCCGAGCCATGAATGCATCATGCTCATCATCACATATCCCGAGCCTTGGGTTTGTTCACCATGCTCCATATATCCTCAGTCTGCAACCACAGTTGCACTCAAACCCTCCTATTTTAGGCTAGGGGAAACCTTGCATGTTCAACAATATGCACTCCAGGTAATCCCACAGGATAAACCTGTTTCACCATTACCAAGTACTGACGATGATGGATCTATGGTCAGGGCAAACTACATGATATGTTCATCTATAATTAATTAGTATATTTTAAGCCAATTGTTGAGGCAACCAAAGTATAACATAGCCTTGTAGAATTACATCATCGATGCCATCATCATAGTGTCCTGGAATCTCAATCCCTCATAATAACAACCATTGCCTCTCAAGGCATCATAATCATGCATTAGCACTCTGGGAACACATCCCTTAACTTATCATTAGGGGATAACACCTCAACTAGGCACCCAACCTTTATTAGGTCCTCAGACCTATCAACCTGTTATCTCATTAACAAGGATTATCATCACATTGTGCTAGTCAAAGCACATATATCTCATAGATCTTACTAGGCTATGAATCCACATAGTATACTTGCATGGTTAATATACACATCCATAGAGATAACTGCAGCCGTCATGGATTAATAGGATTATCATGCTAGAAAGTATGAAGCAACATCCATGAGTATATTACACATAAGATGTAGAAATCATAGTTTTATCATTAATCATAAACATATATCATGCCGCATACTTGTGATCATATACATGTGTCATATTATCATGTGAAGCAACATCATATGTAACAACATCATGACCTTCCAAACATACCTGGCTCACAACCTATCCTCATGTCTCATTACCAACATAGATGCAGGCTCAAGGTAGTTAAACCATATCATCATTCTCATCAAAGATGTAGTTACATGATCAAGAAGTATCTGCTAGGTTCCCAGGTTATCAAGAACCCTCACTAAAAGATCTTGCTACCTTCACTAAAAGTGTGGTGGGTAGCGCGTCCCTCACCACAAGTGGTATCAGGTAGGGTAACAAGCTTCACTAAAGGCTTACCGGCCTAGGCATTTAGCCCCATATCGGCCAACCCTAGAAGATATCAAACCCACGCCCACGGTGTATCATGCAACTAGAGAACATGGCGTTAACATGCAACCTTGTCCTGTATACTAGGTGCACAAGGTGTATCACGCAGCTAGGTCAAGAGGTGTATTGGCTAGAACCCTACTGGCTAGCTAGGGTTAGGGTTAAAATGGGCACCCATTCTCACCACTATATCGGTCGAGATCATGGTGCCCCCAGCCAACACTGTGTCGCCCAACATGCTCATGACACAGGCGACACAAAGGCACCTCAAGGAAGCCTATCATTCAGTAGGGCAGCACTCCATATCAGCCTCTATCAAAGCAACAACTAGGGTTTACACTTAACCCAAATCGGGCATCACCACAACTAAACCATATCGCCCAACACAAGGATGGCTTACAAGGCTCCATATCAGTCAAAGCATAATGGGCACCAAGCCAACCATCTCAACACCATATTAGATCGGCAAAAGATCAACACAAGGTAGGGGTATAAGGCAACCTTACTTCAAGATGTATCATTCATAGCACAAGATATAAGGTGTGTCACCCAAGCTCTATCTCAAGACAAGAGAACCATATTGGGCATCAAACCGACCATCTCAACTAGGTGTATCGGTCAAGGGTGCAACCCAAGACAAGTCTATCGGGCAAAACTACTCCAAGGTGATATCATTCAAGGCACAACCCAACATGGTCCTCTTCAACCTCAAGTATAAGGGCACCAAAGCCTAATTTATCAAGAAGCTCGGCTCACCTCTCAACAACTAAGAGAGAGGGGTTTTGCACAATCCTCCATCACAAATCAGGCAACCACAAGGATTAACCTCAACATAGGTCATCATCTATCCAAAAGCTCACCTCTCAAATCCATGGTGAGGGGAGGGTGTTGCCCAAGCAACTAGAATGTAGACTCACCTCTCAACTAAAATGATAGAGGGGTATTGCCTACATCACTAGAGCTCAAACTCACTTCTCTAGACCAAGGAGAGAAAGGAGTATTGCTCAACAAGGAAACCCCAAACTATGGTTCGGCTAACTAGGTGTAAAGGCATATAAACCATCAACAACATCACCCACATCATGCTCACTATATCCATAAGATCAAAAACATGTACTAGAGCAAGAAAACATAACATGCAATGGGCGATCATCAACATATAGAAATCATGCCACATAAGGAAGGTAGTATAGCAAGGGTTAGAAGTTATGTAACCCGCCTTAAGAAAACTCCTCAAGTTCCAAGCTTCAAGCTCCTAGCTCCAGGCACACCAATTCGGCCACCTAAATAAAAGGAACAAGAACCATAACCACCATGGCCAAAGGGTAGGTAAGATGGAGAAGAAGATGCAAAGTAGAGAGGGAAGATTCTTACCAAAGAACAAGAGCCACCTAGGGTTCAACCACCAAGCTAGAGGAAGAAGAAGGGATCTCCACCAAGGGGAAAGGATCGACCACCAAGCTCTCCAAGGAAGGTGTGTTGTGCACACAAGAGGGAAGAGCAAGAAAAGAGATAAAGGGTTCCCAAGGAAGAGAAAGGCAAGGCATATATAGATGAGGGTCAAGGTTAAACCAAGGCAAGGTGTCACCTTACCAAGGGACGCTTGTCCACATGTTTTACCACCTTGCAACACATGCACATGCGATGCCACCACTCAACCAAGGTTCGACCACATGTCCAAGCCAGGGTGACACAACCAAGGCAAGGAGGTCAAACGAGGTCAAAAGCTGACACACCACCACCACCTTGGCTGACACCCCCATGGGTGATACCACATGGTCGACACAAAGCATCCTTTCTCGATACAGGGCTTCTCTAAGCAAGTCAAGGCCCAACAAGGCTCAACCAATCCCAACAAAGCTTCAACAAAGCCCAAGACAACTCAAGGCACGAGCCCAAACCTTCCTCTCAACTCTAGAGGAAGCAAAGAGAGAGAAAGACATCTCTCTATGTGACAAACTTGCTCTTCAACCGTAACTTAGGTTATTTTGAAAGTAGCACCTTCAACTCCCAACAAAACACAAGCAAACCCTAATCACCACTAAAGGTGATTAGCAAGCAACCAAGCATAAGGTTTAGGCAAAAAAAATAGGGTAAGCCCAAAATGAAGGTCAGGGTCCTTACAGATAGTGAGGGAGAGAACAACTGAGAATTATTATGGGAGATCACATTGGTGACTAGTATGCCAATAGGAGGGATAACTCCTTCTTGTCTATTCTAGCATGATTACGGGAGTTCTAGACATATCATGTGGAAATTTCTATAGGTGAGGTGGCCTTTGACTGATGCTAAGGAGGATAGCGTGAGCCAACAATCCCTAATGAGAGGATATATTGCAAACAATGACGTTCAGGTCTATTGTCCATGGAGGAGCACAAACGAGTCCCACTGCAACTACAGGACAATTAAACATCTACAACAATGAGGAGTATGTTAATGGACTTGCTCCAGGACCATGTACATCCTCAAAACCATCCTTTCCATTATATAGTTGTTGACAAGATCTGCTGGTTTATGGGGAATATGGCAATAATTTTTTTTTTATTTTCGCTGCCTATTCTACCACCCAATTTCCCAACAATGGTCTCAACAACATGTTTTTGCATTTGCAGCACACATGAAAAGCTTGATCAACCAAGCATGAACTCCCCGAGGGAGGTGCACTATCTATCTCATGGAAGTGTGATGGTAGTAATGTGGGTCCACTAAGAGAGGTGTATTATTATCATGTTGGCTATTGTGTTAGACTTAAATGGGTATTCTTAGAGAGTCTAAGACTAGAGGCATGATGATGATTATGGCAAAGAGTTGCACATATCCTCTATCTAAGAGTTGCATATGATGTAATTGGAAAGAGTTGCCTAGATGGATAGTTGATTATGGACGCTGGTATTGGCTGGGTAATAATTAAACTATTGCGGATCTTGGCTCACTAGAATATTGTATGCTATAATATTCTAAATCGATATATGAGGGTTATCAATTTGAAAAAAACAGTAGGAGAGATAATAATTAAAGAGCTAATTAATTTCATCAAATTTGTTTGAATCAAATCAAAAGGTTTTTGAAAAAATGTAAATTTTATCTTGTAGAATCAAATGAAGAACAAATTGGTATTGCGATCGATCCTAAAGAAGGTCAAACTTGACAAGACAAATTTCCATAACTAGTTTTGGACTTCGAGAAGAGTTCTCAACAAAGAGTGTAAGCTCTACGTCCTTGATAAACTAGTTCCAGAAATACCCACTCCTAATGAGCCTAGGGAAGATGTGGATGCTTACTAGAAGCATGCCAACAATGCCTTGGAGATAAAATACCTTATTCTTAGTTGCATGAACTATGAGTTGCATGGGCAGTGTGAGGACATGGGTGTTATTGAGATAGTAACACATTTTAAGAAAGTGAGCCTAGGCCTTGAAAAGCAAGAAAGGGATGATATCATAAAAGTGCTACTTGAGTCTAAGCTGACAGAGGGAACCTCAATACAAGAACATGTGCTCTATATGATTGGACATGTGTATCATCTTGAAGAACTGGGATTCACTTTGAGCTAAGAGTTGGTCATGAATATGATTCCGAAGACATTACCAGAGTCATATAGCCCCTTTATTATGTGTTATCACGTGAATAATATGGCCAAACTGATGTCAGATTTTCTTGGTAGGTTGATACATGCTGAAGCAAGAATGAAGAAGGAAAAATATGAGAAGATGATCAGTGTAGATGTGTCCAAGGATAAAAGCAAGGCCGTGATGAAGTCTGAGGCCAAGTCCAAATCCACATCTTCAACCCTAAATATGTGGAGAAAGAAAAGTACATGAAGAACTTGTCCTTTGTACTTGAAGAAATTCAGGAAGAAGAAGATGGGGGTGGTGATCTCCACTTCAATTATATACATTATTGAGATAAATATATCTACTTCTTCATCATGGGTACTATATACTGGATGTAGATCTCACATATGTTTGAATATACATGATTTGAAAGGAAGTAGGCCTTTGGGAAAATGTAAGGTGGAACTACAAGTTGCAAATGGCGTAACAGTTGTGACCAATGCAGTTGAAACCTATAGATTATGTCTACCTACATGCCTTGTAATAGAGTTAAGGAACTGATATTATGTACCTGCTATGAATAGAAACATCATTTATGTGTCTTGTCTAGAGAAGGATGCATTTGAATTCCATATTAAAAATGGTCGATGTTCTATTTCTAAAAATGGGATCGTTTATGGCAGTTCCCCAATGTCTTATGGTATTTATTTTCTGGATCTAATGACAGATGTATATAATGTAAGTACCAAAAGACTAAAACTCAATGACTTTAACAAAACAAACCTTTGGTATTATTGTCTAGGGAACATAAATGAGAATCACATATCTAGACTCCATAAAGATGGGTATCTAGACTGTTTTGATTTTGAATCAACAGAGACATGTGAATGTTGTTTATTGGTCAAGATGACAAGGACCCCTTTCACTGGAAACAATGAGAGGGCAAGTATATATTAGGACTCATACATTCAGATGTGTGTGGACCTTTTAGAACAACAACTAGAGGTGGGTACCAATACTTTGTTACCTTTACTGGTGACTTCAGTAGGTATGGTTATGTTTGCTGGATGAAACATAAGTCAAAAACTCTTTACATGCTCAAGGATTTTATGAATTAAGTACAAAAACAACTTGTAAAAGTATTAAGGAACTTTGTTCTAATCGAGGTGGAGAATATTTGAATCAAGAGTTTGAGGACCTTCTGAAGCCCATGGGATTGTATCCTAGTGGACTCCACCTAGAATACCTCATCACAATGGTGTATTAGAAAGACAAAATCTCACATTGCTGAATAGGGTGCAATGAATGAGGAATTTAGCTGAGCTTCCAAATACCTTCTAAGGGTATGGTCTAGAAACCGCCATGTTTACACTAAAATGAGTACCATCCTAATTGCTTCAAAAGATGCCATATGAGATATGGATTGGGAAACGTCCCAGTGTGTCTTTTATGAGTATTTGGGGATGTGAAGCTTATGTTAGAATTTGTTTTCTAAAAATTGTGTCCCTAAGTCTGATAAATGTTACTTTGTTGAGTATCCTAAGGAGCCCAAAGGATATTACTTTTATTCTTAATATGACAACAAAGTGTTTGTTGGTAGATAGGTTGTATTCCTAGAGTAGGAATTCATTTCGAAAGGATTCCATGGGAGGAAACTGGAACTTATTGTTGGTATGTATGCCCATAGAGCAAGTCATATGATGATTGTAATGGGAATACTTTGTAAATGATTTGAATAATAATAAAGGCAATTTCCAATCTATATGTTTAAACTGTTTCTGAGATGATGGTGTAACATGATAGATGTCTAAAGATTGTTTTACTCAATGACGTATGCTTTTGGGTTGAGGACCTAAATGATGAGATCATACGAATGTTAAGAGTATACATTCTTGTATAGTCCCTAGTTGGTTGTTATTGTGGAAATAACCATAGACATCAATAACACTAAAGACTAGATTGTGTGTTGGTTGATGACAGAATCTCATTAGTCATGATATGGTGATATCAAACCAAGAACATAGGTACTTGTTAGAGAACAAGGTACCAGACAGACCCACCGTGAGAGTGACACATGGAACCATGACATGGTAGTCACAGTCAGCTCTCACAGTGATGGTGGTGAGTGTGATTCTTAGATCTGAAATCACTGCACTCAACACATGTCGTTGGGTACACTTTGACATCATCAAACGCAGTCCTGAAACATGGGTTGTTATAAAGGTGATGATTGGGTGGCTTTGACACATGGGGCTTTTGAGGGGTGAGTGATAGATATGGGATTTTTCCCTCCTGAGGGAGTTTGATATCCTTGGCCACTTGATGAGTAGGATTGAGAAAGGCATGCGCATGCACGTGTGAATCAATATGTGATATTGATGTCATACACATCTCACTCGGTCTACTCTGAGATCAAGGAAATGAATGAACATTGACAGGATGACTGTTCCATGCCTCGAGTTCATTCTGGATATCAGTGACAAAGGAATTATACATTCACTGTAACACCATTCACGGATTGTAGGATGAAAGTTGTTCTCCAACTTTCTACTTTCACTTGGGTAGCAATGATGTGTGACTAGGCACCACTCTTTGCATGTGAAGTCATAAGTGTTATGGACTTTCACTGCCAACGTGAAATGGACCTGCAGGGTCACACACATAGGATTTAACCTAGAAGAGGAGTTTTGTCCACAAGCAATGTTTAGATTGATTACTAAAGGAGTTTAGTAGTTCAATTAAACAATCAATCAGTCGATGGCTCAATATCGTATGGTTCAAGGTGTTGGACGCATTGATTGGAGTATCGGATTGATTGAAATCGCAATTGACTGATTTTGCCCAACCTGTGCTCCCAACCGATCGGTTCATGTGATGAACCGGTCGGCTGAGGTTGCTGAACCGGTCGGCTGGAGTGTCCAGGCCAATCGGCTCATGCCCAAGTTGAAATGACTGGTTCAAGGGTTGAACCGATCCGCTCAACTGGTGCAACCAACCAGTTGGGAAAGTCATGTCAGCAAGAATTTTCCTTTGGTTTCAGATTGCCCAATTCAATTGGGAATAACATTGGTATTCGATACCAATTGGGAACAAAACAAGGAAAGTATTTTTGAGACGGATTAGGACTATGAACCGATCGGTTCAGGGAACCAACTGATCGGTTGGAGTGCCCCAAACGATCAGCTCAGGTCCAACCGATCGGCTCAATGGCCGAACCGATCGGTTCAGTTGTGAACCGATCATTTCAGGTTGCGAGATGGTTGCTTTTTGTGGAAAATCCCGAACCCTTCTACTCCTGCTTTAGTCCTGTATTGCCAGGCACAGAGAACCCTGTCCCATGACCCGCCTATATATATAGGGGTATTGGGGGCTTCTCAAAGTACAACTCAGTGCAAGTTGATTGCTCTGCAAAGTTGTCGTTCTCTCTGGTTTTGGTAGCCGAGAGAGAACCCGAGCAAGTGCTTCCCGCAAAGGGAGGTGCAGCAAGGGAAGGACAACTGCAGTTGCAATTGACAGCAGGAGAGTGTGTTGGCGACTAGTACGTCAATAGGAGGGTGCGACTCCTTCCACTTCCTTGTGGGACAAGGAGAGTGGAGTTCCGGGTGGTCCGTGTGGACTACTTCAGAGGCGAGAGGTCACTGCCGCTCAGGAGGACAACTGTCATCCGACAGTCTGGTAGGAGGAGGAGTCTTCAGTCCCGGTGCAACTAGGAGCTGCACAGACACCGTCCAAGACCGGAGGTGAAGACCGTGCAAGGTGCGTGGTATTGTCACCGAGCAAGCCTCGGGACAAGGTATGATTCATAAACCATCTTTCCTATTATATAGATGTTGACGCGATTCCTTTTGTTCCAGGTTTGGGGAGAAATTTTTTTGTTTCCGCTGCTTCTCTGCCTCCTCCAAAACCCAACAGTGGTATCAGAGCCACGTCAACCGCTCTATATTTTAGGATTATCGATATGATCGATTTTTGGTTTGTCGCCTTTATTTATTGCATGCGATGCGAATAATATCAGCTTTATACATGTCCAATCCACAAATCCCTAATATACATATACAATATGTAATATTAATGCACTCGATACGCGTCGCCCTTAAACGAGTTTTGTGGTGGATGTGTAGCATGATTATGGCCTATAAACCCCTATATCTGTGTATGGTTGTTTGTGTGGTTGCTTGCATCTCGGTCTGCGCATCGATTCCCTTTCTCATAATCCTGATGTAACTCGAAATAATTCGAGAATTCTTTTCCTACCTCTGCTCCCCCCGAATGTAACTCGGTGTTTCACAATTCAATTGTAAAATAGGATAGATTTTATTTCCTGTTATGTCAAAGAACGGCGGACAACCTGAAGACGATCGGTTCAAGGAGTGAACCGATCGGTTGGTGATCCAGACGGCCGGTTTGAGGAACGAGATGAGCGGGTGGCGACATGAGGAGATGCACGATGACCGGTGAACCGATCGGCTGGAGGCACCAGTCGATCAGCTGGTGGCACCCGGACAACCTACCTAATGGCGAGCCGATCAGTCATGGAGATGAGTTGATCAAACCCAGAAAGGCAGGCACAGATTTCATCTTGTACAGGTTGCATGTGATGTAGACCTAGATGACCGTGATTCCTCTTGGCTCGAGGAATCACAAATAGGATGGCCATAATCATTGCTTTTTATAGTTTATGCATGTTTTCTGTGGGATATAGCATGTATATGATACATACTATATATTGTGGTGATTGGATATGTATATGTATATATAAAACCAAATCCCTCATTAAAATATTAAGTCTTATACGCCTTCCATTAGCGAAACACATGGCAAACTTGATCGACCAAGCGTAGGTTACGCCAAAGCGTGGTGCGCCGTCTATCTTGTGGAAGTGTGAAGGGTCGACATGTAGGTTCTGCCAAAGCAGGGTGCATGTTTACCGTGTCGGCTTTTGGGTTAGACTTAACTGGTGATTCTTAGAGCGTCTAAGCCCAGAGGCACAGAATGTTCATGGCAAGGTGTTGCGCATGTTCATTCATCAAGAGTTGCATATGATGCAATTGGCAAGAGTTGCCTACCCGGAAGATCTGAGTTGTGGGTGACAGCCAAAGCTGGTCCATGGCTTAGAGGATTCTAGGATCTTGACCCACTAGAAGATTGTACGCTACAATCTTCCGAATTGATGGTGAGGGCTATCAATTTGAGTCAAAATAGTGGGAGCAGTAATTAATTAAAGGCCTAATTAACTATCGTCAAATTTTATTCAAATCAAATCAAAAGGGTTTTGACAAATGCAAATTTTCTCTTGTAGAATGGCAAAAGAAACATCTTTTAAAATGGGAAAATTAATTGATAATAAATTCCATAACTGGTTGAGGACTGTGAGAAGTGTTCTGCACAATCCAGATATACCAGGAGACTTAGAATCCACTCTGTGTATGCTTAATGCGTTGGTGAAGGAGAAAGTAGGTAAGGGAGAGAAGTGTTCTCTCGCCAAACCAATTTCTTCTACATGGAGAGGATGGAAGGAACAATGGAAGAAGAAGTCGGAGATAGAGATCTCTACTTCTGGTGTATATGTGATAGAGATTAACTTTACTACTTCTTCGTCATGGGTACTTGATACCGGATGCGGATCTCACATTTGTTCAAATGTGAAGGATCTTAAGAGAAGTAGGCATTTAGGGAAAGGCGAGGTTGAACTACGTGTTGCTAATGGGGCAAGAGTTGTCGCCAGTGCCGTAGGAACCTATGAGTTAACTCTACCAAGTGGGTTAATAATAGAGTTGAAGAACTGCTATTATGTACCTGCCATAAATAGGAATATCATTTCCGTCTCTTGTTTGGACAAAGATGGATTTGAATTTCTTATTAAGAATGGAAAGTGTTCCATTTCTAAAGATGGGATCTTTTATGGCAGTGCCCCTATGTCTTATGGTCTATACTTGATAGACTTGGAGACAAGTGTATACAACGTAAACACCAAAAAGCAAAAACTCAACGACTCAAACAAAACATATCTCTGGCATTGTCGTCTAGGGCACATAAATGAGAAGCGCATTTCTAGACTCCATAAAGATGGTTATCTAGACTCTTTTGATTATGAATCAATAGAGACATGTGAATCTTGTTTGTTGGGCAAGATGACCAAGACTCCCTTTTCAGGTAAAGGTGAGAGAGCTAGTGATCTATTAGGACTCATACATATTGATGTATGTGGGACTTTTAGAACTAATGCCAGAGGAGGGTACCAGTACTTCATTACCTTTACTGATGACTTCAGTAGGTATGGCTATGTGTACCTGATGAAACATAAGTCAGAAACCCTTGAAAGGTTCAAGGATTTCATGAATGAAGTACAGAACCAGCTTGGTAAAAGTATTAAGGCACTTCGTTCCGATCGAGGAGGAGAATACTTGAGCCCGGAGTTTGAGGACCTTCTGCGAGCCTGTGGTATTGTATCACAATGGACTCCGCCTGGAACACCACAGCATAATGGTGTGTCTGAAAGAAGGAACCGCACATTGTTAGATATGGTGCGATCTATGATGAGTTTTGCTGATCTTCCAATTTCTTTCTGGGGTTATGCTCTTGAAACCGCCGCGTTTACACTTAACCGTGTACCATCTAAATCGGTTCAAAAGACACCATATGAGATATGGACTGGGAAGCATCCCAATTTGTCTTTTATGAAGATTTGGGGTTGTGGGGCTTACGTCAAGAAAATGTTTCCTGATAAGCTTGGACCCAAATCTGATAAATGTTACTTTGTTGGATATCCCAAGGAAACCAAGGGATACTATCTATACCACCCTACTGACAACAAAGTGTTTGTTGCCAGGGATGCTGTGTTCCTAGAGAAGGAATTTATTTCCAAAGGAAACAGTGGGAGGAATATAGAGCTTGAAGAGGTTCAATCCCAACAAGAGAACATTGAACCGGTAAATGTACCAGAGAAAAATGTAGATTCACAAGGTATTTTGGAATCTCAGTCTCCTCAGGTAACACAAGGACCTCGTAGATCTAGTAGGACTCACCTTGAACCTGAGAGGTTTGGATACCTAGTAACTCAGGAAGGTGGAGAGTTGATCATAGATGATGATCCAACTACCTACGTAGAGGCTATGGAGGGACCAGATTCTGAGAAATGGCTTGAAGCCATGAGATCCGAGATGGAATCCATGTACTCCAACAAAGTATGGACTTTGGTGGAACCACCCGAAGGGGTAAAACCCATAGGGTGCAAATGGGTCTTTAAGAAAAAGACCGACATGGATGACAATGTGCAAACTTATAAAGGTAGATTGGTTGCAAAGGGTTTTTGACAAATTCAAGGTGTTGACTATGAAGAAACCTTTTCTCCAGTTGCCATGATTAAGTCCATCAGGATCATGCTTGCTATTGCAGCTTATTATGACTATGAGATTTGGAAGATGGATGTTAAAACCGCATTCCTTAACGGGAATATTCATGAGGATGTGTACATGACACAACCTGAAGGTTTTGTAGATCCAAAGAATGCCAATAAAGTCTGTAAATTGCAAAGGTCAATCTATGGATTGAAGCAAGCATCTCGGAGTTGGAATCTTCGATTTGATGAAGAAGTCAAAGTGTTTGGCTTTATTCAAAATGAAGATGAACCTTGTGTGTACAAGAAGGTTAGTGGGAGCTCGACCACATTTCTCATATTGTATGTGGATGACATACTTTTGATGGGGAATGATGTCTTAGCCTTAGAGAAGGTAAAGACTTGGCTTTGGAAAACTTTCTCAATGAAGGACTTAGGAGAAGCATCCTACATTCTAGGAATTAAGATCTATAGAGATAGATCTAGAAGGCTTCTCGGACTAAGTCAGAGCACGTACATTGACAAGGTGCTAAAGTGGTTCAGCATGGAGAACTCAAAGAGAGGCAACGTCCCTATGCTACATGGAGTTACCGTCTCTAGAGCTTAGTGTCCCCAATCTTGTGAAGAGAGGGAGCGTATGAATGGGATCCCATATGCATCAGCCATTGGATCCATCATGTACGCTATGTTGTGCACACGCCCAGATGTCTCGTATGCTCTAAGCATGACGAGCAGGTACCAGTCAGATCCCGGGGATGCTCACTGGACAGCCGTGAAGAACATCCTCAAGTACTTGCGAAGGACTAAGGATCAATTTCTTGTGTACGGCGGCGAGGAAGAGCTGGTTGTAAAGGGTTACACCGATGCAAGCTTCCAAACCGATAAAGATGATTACAGATCGCAGTCAGGATTTGTGTTTTGCCTTAATAATGGAGCTGTGAGCTGGAAGAGTTCCAAGCAAGAAACAGTTGCCGATTCTACTACAGAGGCCGAGTATATTGCTGCTTCGCATGCAGCAAAGGAGTCTGTGTGGATCAGGAAGTTCATTTCTGAACTTGGTGTAGTTCCCAGTAGCTGTGATGCAATTGAGCTTTATTGTGACAATAATGGAGCTATTGCACAAGCTAAGGAGCCCAGATCACATCAGCGGTCCAAGCACATACTGCGGAGCTTCCATCTCATATGAGAGATCATACAACGAGGAGATGTGAAGATTTGCAAAGTACCAACTGAAGACAACATAGCTGATCTACTGACTAAGGCCCTTTCTCAGCATAAGCATGATGGTCATGCTAGGTCACAAGGACTGCGTTTCCTTGGTGACTGGCTCTAAGTGCAAGTGGGAGTCTGTTGGTATGTATGCCCATAGAGCAAGTCATATGGTGATTGTAATGGGAATACTTTGTAAATGATTTGAATAATAATAAAGGCAATTTCCAATATATATGTTTAAACTGTTTCTGAGATGATGGTGTAACATGATAGATGTCTAAAGATTGTTTTACTCAATGACGTATGCTTTTGGGTTGAGGACCTAAATGATGAGATCATACAGATGTTAAGAGTATACATTCTTGTATAGTCCCTAGTCAGTTGTTATTGTGGAAATAACCATAGACATCAATAACACTAAAGACTAGATTGTGTGTTGGTTGATGACAGAATCTCATTAGTCATGATATGGTGATATCAAACCAAGCACATAGGTACTTGTTAGAGAACAAGGTACCGGACAGACCCACCGTGAGAGTGACACATGGAACCATGACATGGTAGTCACAGTCAGCTCTCACAGTGATGGTGGTGAGTGTGATTCTTAGACCTGAAATCACTGCACTCAACACATGTTGTTGGGTACACTTTGACATCATCAAACGCAGTCCTGAAACATGGGTTGTTATAAAGGTGATGATTGGGTGGCTTTGACACATGGGGCTTTTGAGGGGTGAGTGATAGATATGGGATTTGTCCCTCCTGAGGGAGTTTGATATCCTTGGCCACTTGATGAGTAGGATTGAGAAAGGCATGCACATGCATGTGTGAATCAATATGTGATATTGATGTCATATACATCTCACTCGGTCTACTCTAAGATCAAGGAAATGAATGAACATTGACAGGATGAATGTTCCATGCCTCGAGTTCATTCTGGATATCAGTGACAAAGGAATTATACATTCAGTGTAACACCATTCACGGATTGTAGGATGAAAGTTGTTCTCCAACTTTCTACTTTCACTTGGGTAGCAATGATGTGTGACTAGGCACCGCTCTTTGCATGTGAAGTCATAAGTGTTATGGACTTTCACTGCCAACGTGAAATGGACCTGCAGGGTCACACACATAGGATTTAACCTGGAAGAGGAGTTTTGTCCACAAGCAATGTTTAGATTGATTACTAAAGGAGTTTAGTAGTTCAATTAAACAATCAATCAGTCGATGGCTCAATATCATATGGTTCAAGGTGTTGGACGCATTGATTGGAGTATCAGATTGATTGAAATCGCAATTGACTGATTTTGCCCAACCTGTGCTCCCAACCGATCGGTTCATGTGATGAACGGGAGGGCTGAGGTTGCTGAACCGGTCGGCTGGAGTGTCCAGGCCGATCGGCTCATGCCCAGGTTGAAACGACCGGTTCAAGGGTTGAACCGATCCGCTCAACTGGTGCAACCGACCAGTTGGGAAAAGTCATGTCGGCAAGAATTTTCCTTTGGTTTCAAATTGCCCAATTCGATTGGGAATAACATTGGTATTCGATACCAATTGGGAATGAAACAAGGAAAGTCTTTTTGAGCCGGATTAGGACTATGAACCGATCGGTTCAGGGAACCAACCGATCGGTTGGAGTGCCCCAAACGATCGGCTCAGGTCCAACCGATCGGCTCAATGGCCGAACCAATCGGTTCAGTTGTGAACCGATCATTTCAGGTTGCGAGATGGTTGCTTTTTGTGGAAAATCCTGAACCCTTCTACTCCTACTTTAGTCCAGTATCACCGGGCACAGAGAACCCTGTCCCATGACCCACCTATATATAGGGGTATTGGCAGCTTCTCAAAGTACAACTCAGTGCAAGTTGATTGCTCTGCAAAGTTGTCGTTCTCTCTGGTTTTGGTAACCGAGAGAGAGCCCGAGCAAGTGCTTCCCGCAAAGGGAGGTGCAACAAGGGAAGGACAACTGCAGTTACAATTGACAGCAGGAGAGTGTGTTGGTGACTAGTACGTCAACAGGAGGGTGTGACTCCTTCCACTTCCTTGTGGGACAAGGAGAGTGGAGTTTCGGGTGGTCCGTGTGGACTACTTCAGAGGCGGGAGGTCACTGCCACTCAGGAGGACAACTGTCATCCGACAGTCCGGTAGGAGGAGGAGTCTTCAGTCCCGGTGTGACCAGGAGCTGCACAGACACCGTCCAAGACCAGAGGTGAAGACCATGCAAGGCGCGTGGTATTGTCGCCGAGCAAGCCTCGGGACAAGGTATGATTCATAAACCATCTTTCCTATTATATAGATGTTGACGCGATTCCTTTTGTTCCGGGTTTGGGGAGAAATGTTTTTGTTTCCGCTGCTTCTCTGCCTCCTCCAAAACCCAACACTTATAGGGGTCCGAGACTAACTAGAAAGTATTGAACTGATAGATGTACAAGAAGAAGAAAGAGAATCACAAAGTTTTGTAGAGACTCAAATTCCTCAAGTAACACAGGTACCTCATAAATCTAATAGGATATGCCTTTAACCTGAGAGATTTGGATAGCTTGTTCCTCAAGAAGGAAATGAATTGTTCATAGATGATGAGCCAATATCCAGTATAGATGCTATTGAGGGATCAAAGTATGAGAAATGGATTGAGGCCATCAGATCAGAGATGGAATCCATATATGCCAACAAGATATGAACCTTGGTGGATCCACCTGAAGAGGTAAAACACATAGGGTGCAAGTGGATCTTCAAAAAGAAGACAAACATGGATGAAAAAGTTCAAACCTATAAGGGAAGATTGGTTGCTAAGGGTTTCAGACAAGTTCAAGGTGTTGACTATGATGAAGCTTTTCACTAATGGCTATGGTTAAAACCATCAGGATCATGCTTTCCATTGCAGCTTATCATGACTATGGGATTTGGCAGATGGATGTTAAAACCGCATTCCTTAATAAGAATCTTCTTGAGGATGTGTATATGATACAACCTGAGGGTTTTATAAATCTACAGGATGCAAATAAATTATATAAACTAATCATAGAGAGGCGATGGGGGACATGGGGGGAAGAGGTGGATGAGGAGGTGGTGACGGCAACCATGGTCGAGGGGGAAGGGTTTTTGGGGGAGGAAGGGGAATGAAGGACCAGTCAGGTGATCGGGAGTACCATCCTTTGTCAATAGGAGAACCATGGAAAGGTCATAGACAACCAGATGAACCAACAAGTTCATCATATGGCGGCGTTAGGGTTTCTATATTGGGGGTAGGGTTGAACTTCCAGTTCGCAAGAATGTGTGGGCCTCCTTTGCATAATAGATCAGATCATAGTGGACACAGAAATGCGCCCAGGATGGCAATGAACGATCAGTTCCCACTGTTGTGGGGCATCAGGTGGGGGACCTAAGAGGGGAGGTTAACATGGCGGATTTGTTGATGAACAACTATGGAACAACGACGCTCAAGGAGGATCAATTGGAAACAACTCCGGAAATCATGAGACCTTCTTCTTAGAGTCTCTTTTCGAAAGCAAACTGGCCCTATCTGATGTCAAAATAACACAAATAGATGGTATCCCTACACTCCAGATAGAGCCAGATGCAGAAGAAGACCTCACACACCGATGGCAATACATTGTGGTCACCATACGGATAGGCACAAACGTGGGGTACATGACCATGAGGGAGAGGCTTCAAACCCTTTGGAACCCTATAGGCAGATTCAACATGTTCAAAGTGGACATAGGGACACTATGTCATGCAGTTCTCATGCAAACATGATTTTGACATGGCTCTAACCGGAGGTCCGTGGAATCTCTTTGGATGCTGCCTCACAGTATGGCAGTGGTTCCCTTCATTTTGTCTGACAGTGGATCTACCAAAGTACCTGGTGACATGGGTAAGAATCTTGGACCTTCCACTTCATCTCTACATACCCACAATATTCAAATACATTGTTCTAGCTCTTGGGAGCATGGTTAAAGTCAATGCCCACATGGCTGCAAGAACAAGGAGTAAATTTGCTAGAATAGTAATTGACGTGGATACCACAAAGTCACTAGTTCATAACATAAGGATCAACAAAGACATCTACCAGATAGAGTATGAAGCCTTCCTTGAACCATGCACTGTATTCGAAATGATAGGGTATAACCTAAAGCAATGAACGTCTGGAGGGGCTATTCCCTCATCTACTGGCAGTAAAGAAGGAAATATTAAGGGGCCACAGGAAGATGATGACAGTGATGGCTGGCAAACAAATAGAAGGAAAGCCACATTACATAGGAAATAGGCCACACAACATAACAAAACTAAGGAGACGACAAGAGGGATCCCATCTAGCTCAAACTCAAACAAGTTTGCTAATCTAGCGGATATGGAAAGCCAAGAGGATATGAATGATCTTCACATTGATGTGAGCCAAGAGAACCAGACATCCACTAAACACACTGAGAATGTGAGAGATAGCGGGGGAAAAACTAATAAGATCTGGAAAAAGAAGAAGCCTATTACCTCAGATGATAAAAGAGAGGTGTTGAAGGACATCACAAAAACAACCTCGAAGAACACAAAGGAAATAGAAGCACACACTACGGTAAAACCTGGAGTAGATGAGGTCATTGAGGAGGTTCTCAATGCAGAAGATAATGAAGATATGGAAGTACCAAGCAACAACAAATCATCCCATACTGAAACTCCTATTGAGGTAGAAGGCAATACAGAGCCGCCAGACAATGTACCAGTGAACAAGTCAATTGGAAATACAACAATGGCAGACAAGGAACCAATTGGAATTTTTGAAGATGAAGAGTATACTTACACTACACCTACCATTAAGAGCAATGGTCATATGCCACCAGGAAGAAAAATCAAGGGAAATAATCTGAAACTTAAGAATGCTCGATCTAAGCCTCCCTATGAGACTAGAAGGAAGAGTCCCATGCTCAAACCGGAGCAGGTTATTGAAGCGGAAGAAGCTGGAAAAGGAAAGGAGAACCAAGATCCTATGGGCTCTTAGTAAGGAGACCAAGCGACTCCCTCTCTCTTTACAAGTGTTTTTAATGTTATATATTCTTTGCTGGAATGTTCAAGGAATCAGAAACAAAGATACATGTTGTGTCCTCTAAGATATGATCACACAAAAGAGACCCAAAATTGTGGCAATCCTTGAGCCTAGGATCAGCGGCACCGAAGCAACTCAAACCATACAGAAGCTCAGTTTTTCTAAGTCCCATAGAGTGGAAGCCAGAGGCTTTGTTGGAAGCATCTGGATTTTCTAGAATGTCAATGAATGTGATATCAAGATCATCAATAGTCATAGATAATTTTGTACATGCCTTATCAATAATGCTACCTTCGTTACCTTCATCTATGCAAATACGCACATCTCACTTAGGAGGTTGCTTTGGAAACATATCGTTCAGATGAGAAAGTACTTTGACAAACCATGGATTGCAGTGGGTGATTTTAACACCACTATCAGTCCCAATGAGAAGCAAGGGGTTAAGAGGTATGATTTCTAAGATGCCACTATTTTCAACAATACCCTGTTGGAGGTAGGACTTTCGGATTTGGGGTTTATGGGCTCGAAGTTCACCAACAAGCATGGGAAACTCCAAGAGAGATTAGATCGTGTAGTTGCCAACTCAAAACTTCTGTTGAAATATCCCCAGTTTATAGTAGAACATATTCCCAAGATCTGGTCAGATCACAACCCTATTATGGTGAGATCCACAATAAAATGAACCCCCAATACAATGTTCTTAATTAAATGCTCATGGTCCAAGAATAAAGACTTTAAGAACATGCTTTGAGCTACCTGGCAACCACACATGGAGTTCAAAGTTACCCTAGAGATGGAGAAATCCAACATAGTGAAGTGGACAACCTCTCAAAGAAACAAGATAGGGAAAGAAAAGATGAAGGTCATTAGAAACCTCAACATCCTTCTATAAAACTTGGCCGATAGGTATGACGACATTACTGATAGAATGATATCTGAGCTGCAAGCGAGATACACAGACATCCTGAGAGTAGAGGAAGATGACTGGAAAAAAAATGCCACATTAATTGGCTTGCTGATGGTGATATCAACACAAAGTTCTACAACACCTATGTCAAACAACGATGACGAAGTAACAATGTGACCATGTTGAGAAAAATTAATGGGGACTAGATGAACGATGAAATAGAAATCCAAAGCATGCTACTCAATCATTTCAAGACCCTCCTTACTGAGAATCGACCGGTGGACTCCCGCAAGGTATGTAGGTACTTTGGATGCTTTACCAGACTCACAGATGCACAATGTAGGACTATGACTTCGCTTCCAACTCTGGCTAAAATCTTCAATATTCTGAGGGCTACGAATCCTTATAAAGATTGTGGGCCTGATGACATTGATGATTCCTTCTTACTTGCTAACTGGCACACTATCAAGTTGTTGGTTCTATCTACCATATCCAAGGCTTTGGCAGGAGAGACCCTACATGATGACTTATGTTCAACTACCATTGTGCTTATACCGAAGATTTCTAAACTCGAATTCTGTGAACAATTTAGGCCCATCTCCTTAAACAATATCAACCTTAAGCTTGCTTCTAAAGTCATTGTAGAGAGGATCAAATCTTATTTGGAAGGATGGATCTCCCCGACATAGAGTGCTTTTATACGAGGCCGCATAATCATTGATAATGTAGTGGTGGTATAGGAACTCATCCATAATATGCGAAGGAAATCGACCAGGAAGATGATGGAAATCAAAGTTGACCTCTTCAAGACCTGCAATAGAAAGAACTGGTGAATTGTAAAAGACACTTTGGAAATAAATGGCTTTACTGAGCCTGTTATCAAATACATCCTAGGGTCGATATCTGGAGGAAAATCTACCATTGTCTGAAATGGAAACGTGGCAGGTAGCTTCAAAGCTAGAAGGGGTCTCAGATAGGGAGACCCACTATCACCTCATGTCTTCGTATTGTGTTTGGAAAGGTTGAGCCAACATATTGATAATAAGGTGAAAGCAAAGGAATGGTCCCCTATCAAACTCTCAACCACAGGCCCAATGATTTCCCATTTGTGCTTTGCTGATGATATGATCTTGTTCGTCAAGTAGACTTAAAACAATTATGATCTATCCAACAATGCATCAAGGAATTTGGAGATGTCTCGAGATAGGCCATCTCAGTGAAGAAGTTGAACATCCACTTTGCAAGCAGTTTACCCCAAGCAACTAGAAGATTACTCTGCAGGAAGAGTGGTTTCACTGAAACCACCGATCTAGGTGGATACTTGGGAGTACCTATAATCCACAACATGGTGTCTATCTGCAAGTATGGTGATATTATCCAGAAGATCACTAATAGTATAAACTCATGGTCAGCTCACAACCTTTCTCTTGCTAGTAGAGTTTGTATGGTGAAATCCACTTTGAGCACTATCCCTACCTATATAATGCAGTCGACAATTATCCCCCTGAAGGTTTGCGATAGGATTGATGCTAATGGGCGCTCGTTCATCTGGGGATGGGGCACAAAGCTAACCCCCTTTCTCTGGTTGCTTGGAATAAGGTCACAAATAGCAAAGATAATGGTGGATTGGGCATTAAGTCAATGAGAGAATGGAACCGGGCACTTATAAGCAGACACACTTGGGAAATAGAAATAGGTAGAAGTTCCTATTGGTGCCAAGGCTTAAAGAAAAATACATCAAATATGCAAGTAGCGCAAACAGTAATAGCTCCACGATCGGAAGAGCTATTATGAACTCTAAGGAGTTCCTAGATGATAACTCTATGTGGAACCCTATCAGTGGAAATAACATCAATGTTTGGAAAGATAAGTGGTGGAACCCAAAAACATGATTTTTAATCATGTAAGAAGGCATATCCCTCCTGATCTAGAGGATCTGTGGGTCGCCAGTATCGTTAATTTTAATAATGACTGGGATCTCGACTTCCTCAAGGAGTGGATTTTAGATGACAACATCAATGAGATCTTGAAGACTCCTATTCCTTTGGAGCCACAGTTGAATGACATGTGGGTATGGTTGCACACTTACAGTGGGAAGTTCTCTATGAAAAGTACATACAACATCCTTAGAACCCAAAGAGAAATCCCATGCCCAGGAAAATGGAATCTAATATGGAAGCTTAAAGCTTCAGCCAAAGTGAAATAGTTCATGTGGCTTATAGGCCATAGCATAATCGTTACGAACAACCGGAGATTCAAAAGAGAAATGACCAATGATTTGAAGTGCCCCAGGTGTGGAGGACATGATGAATCGGTGCTTCATGCAATACATGACTACACTAAAGCATAGGAAATATGGAGAAGGATGATTGAACCACAGAGGCTGAAAAACTTCAATTTAAAGATAGATGTTTGACAATGGTTGATTGCAAACCTGACACGGGATAGGAAGCACACTACCACCTTCTCGATCACCTACTAGATAATTTGGAGAGATAGAAATGAGGAAGTCTTTAAGAAGAAAATCATGCCGCCAGGTCACTGACATCTCCAGATTGTTGAGGAGATTAAGGCTACTGAGCTTGCATGGCAAAGAAATGAGGATCCTTGTAGCATTAAGAGTGAAGAACGATGGATGAGACCTGAATACCCTATCTCTAAACTTAATATTAATACATCATACAAGAACAAACATGCGAGCATTGTTGTGATCTACAGAGATCACAATGGATGCTGGAAGGGAAGGACAACCCGCACCTGTAGGGTGGAAAGCTCCTAGGAAGCTGAATTAATTGCAATAGATCTAGCTAAGGATCTAGCTAAAGATCTATCAATTGATAACATTGTTGTGGAGATAGATTCCCTGCTAGCATGCAATGCAATGGAGATGGAACCTGAAGAGAACCTAAGGATGGCAAGATGGACTGTGCAGATTGGGAAGAAGAGGCAGACAAATTGGCCTATCAGCTACATCCATAGAGAAGTAAACAATGCAGTGGATACGCTGGCGAAACATCACTGAAAATATGGGAATGGATTCTATTTTTACAGAATACCACCCAAAACAGTTGAGGGAATCATTAAAATTAAGTCATGTAATGGTAGTAGTATTACCATATTTAATTCGTGCAATTTAGATAATGTAAACACCCCTTTTATCGATTTAGCTTGCACGGGGAGGGAAAGATGAATAAGATAGCCTCCCGACTTTTCTAAAAGAAATTATATAAGCTAGAAAGGTCAATCTATGATTTGAAGCAAGCATATCGGAGCTGGAATCTTCATTTTTATGAGACAGTTAAAGAGTTTGTCTTTATTCAAAATGAAGATGAACCTTGTGTGTACAAGAAGGTTAGTGGGAGCATAGTGACATTCCTCATATTGTATGTAGATGACATAATATTGATGGGGAATGACATCCCTATTTTACAAAATGTATAGACATGATTTGGAAATATGTTTTGTATGAAAGACTTTGGAGAAGCATCCTTCAATTTAGGAATTAAGATATATAGAGATATATCTAAAAGGCTTCTTGGACTAAGTCAAAGTACATACATTGGAAAATGTTGAAACAATTCAACATGGAGTGCTCAAAGAGAGGAAACCTGCCCATGGTACATGGAGTTACGATGTCTAAAGATGAAAGACCTAATTCTCATGAAGTAAGGGAGTGCATGAGTTTGATTCCATATGCCTCAAAAATTGGTTCAATCATGTATGCAATGTTGTGTACCCATCTCAACATCTAGTATGCCTTGAGCATGATAAGAAGATGTTAGTCAGATCAAGGTGATGCTCACTGGATAGCCATAAAGAACATCTTCAAGTACTTGAGAAGGACTAAGGATCAGTTCTTGGTTTTTGGAGGAGAGGAAGAGTTGGAGGTAAAGGGTTACATAGATTCAAGATTCCAGACTGCTAAAGATGATTACAGATTGCAATTAGGATTTGTGTTCTATCTAAACAGAGGAGCTGTAAGTTGGAAGAGTTTAAAGGAAGAGATAGTTGCCGATTCTATAATAGAGGCCGAGTATATTGCTGCATCAAATACAACAAAGGAGGACATATGGACCAGGAAGTTCATTTATGAATTTGGGGTCGTTCCAAGCATCAACGATGCAATTGAGCTATATTGTGACAACCATGGAGCTATTGCACAAGCAAAGGAATCCATATCACACCAGTGCTCAAAGCATATACAAAGGCAGCTCCATCTGATATGAGAGATCGTACAATGAGGAAATGTAAATATTTGCAAAGTGCCAATTGAGAATAATGTTGTTGATCCTTGACAAAGGCACTTTCACAAAAGAAGCATGATGGTCATGTTAGATCACTTGGAATATGATTCGTATGTGATTGGCTCTAAGTGCAAGTGGGAGTCTGATGGTATGTATGACCAAAGAGTCAATCATATGATGATTGTAATGACATAATATGTAAATGATTTGATTATTAATAAAAGGAAAGCTTCCAAATTTATTCTATTTTTCATTTATTAGATAATGAACTAACATAGTAAATATCTTGAGAATGATATTACTTTATGACGTTTGTCTTAAGTACATGACTTGAAGAATGAGATCATACATATGTTAAGAGTATATATTCTCATGATGTCCCTAGTTGGATTTTATTGTGGAAGGTTGATAGACAACAATAAGACATAATACTGAAGTGTGTATTGGTTGATGAATAAATCTCATTTTTCATGATATGGCAATATCAAACCAAACACACATATACATGTTAGGGAACAATGTATTGGACAAACCCACCATGAGAGTAACAAATGGAGACCATTGTTATGGTTGTCATAGTTAGCTCTCAAAGTAATGATGGTGGATGTGATTCTTAGACCTGAAGTCACTAAACTCATCACATGTCATTTGGTATACTTTGACATCATCAAATGTAATCCTAAATAAGGGTTATCATAAATGTGATGATTGGGTGACTATGATACATGGGGACTGACTGTGAATGATGTAGATGGGATTTTCCCCTCCTATGGGAGTATGATATCCTAGGCCACTTGAGTTAACGATACTAATAAATGCATGGCCATGTACATCTGAGTCAATATATGATATTGATCTTACACATATCTCATACAATATTCTATAGCAAGACACATAGATTGCATGTTGAAGAGGATTACAGATCCATGCCTCGAGTTCAATCTAGATATCAAAGACAAAAGAATTATACAAACACTATAACACCAAGCACAAATTGTTGGTTGAAGTTGTTCCCCGACTTTACATTTACTTGGGTAGAAATGATGTTTGGCTAGGCACTACTCTTTGCTTGTGATGTCATAATTGGTTATGGACATTCACCGCCAATGTAATATGGGAGATATAGAGTCACACAGACATTACATGACCTATAAGAGGACTTTGATCTTGAATGATGATTGGATTGATTGATAAATAGTTTAGGTATTCAATTCAAGCAACAAATTATTTGACTGGACTCCCAACCGATCGACTCATGTGATGAAATGGTTGGTTGGTGTGTCAAGTTCATTGGATGTTGTATTGACTGAGTTCTACATGAGTTGCGCACCAACCGACTGGTTCATTGGACCAAATCGATTGGATGGTGGTTGTCATACAATTGTCTCACTCCACAAAATGACTAGTTCGAGATGTAATTTGATTTCATCAAGGATTAGTGTGTAAGCCATGTCACAAATAATTGGAATAGAATTTCCAAATACATATGTGATCAGGAAACATGTGAAATGGCTGGTTTGCTAAGAGGATCAATTATCTCGCATGTGAACCGACCGGTTTGGTTGCCAAACTACCAATTCAACACTTGTAGGTTGCAAAATTTAGATATTTTGGTTCTTTCCATTCCCACATGGACTGGGAACCCTGACCCAAACCCCTCCTATAAATTTAGGGGTATTGGAGGCTTCTCAAGACACACAATTGAGATTCAGTTGCTCTGACAATTGTTGTCCTCTATGGTTGTTCTAACCAAGAGAGTCCAAAAAGGTCCTAACTGACTAGGGAGGGATAGCGAGGGAGAGAAGAACTGAGAGTCATTGTGGGAGAGCACGTTGGTGACTAGTACACCAATGAGAGGGACAATTCCTTCCTATCTATTCTAATAGAATGCCAGGAGTTCTAGATGGTCAGTTTGGATTTCTCTAGAGGCAAGGTGGCCTTATCCTGTTATTGAGGAGGAGAACGTCAGTTGACAGTCCGTGAAGACAGGAGCTGCTACAAATGACGACGTTCATGTCTGCTATCTATGGAGGAGTGTAGGCAAGTCCTAGTGAAACTAGAAGATAGTTGTGCATCTACAAGGATGAGGAGTATGTTGTTGGACTTACTCTAGGACCATGTATATCCTCAAAGCCATTCTTTCCATTATATAGTTGTTGATGCAATTTGTTGGTTTATAGGGAATATTTCAATAAAAATGTTTATTTCCGCTACATATTTTGTCTCCCAATTTCCCAATAGAGTGCACCTACATGTCTTTTATATACCTATTTAGTTTTATGACTTGTTAATAAAATAAAACTAACATTTGGCAGTAATTAACAAAATCATACGTGAACATTGATATTTATTAGAAAAAGGGCACATATTTTAAGCGCATTTCAATTTTATCATCCATGCATTGACCGTTGGAGGTTGAATGTAATGAAGGCCTTATGATCGACTACCAAAGAGTTGGATCATTTCTAAATGTGATTAAACTACCAAAGAGTTGGATCACTTTCAAGTACTTGACTACCGAAGAGTTGAATTACTTTACTTTCCAACACTTAACTACCAAAGAGTTGAAAGGCTTCAATACAATGGACAAGATATATTATGTTTCAGGTGTTCCATACTATATATATACAGAAAACAAGCAATATAGCATACAAAAAAAATTTCACCCAATATATATGCCAAGTATTTTGTTAACATATAATACAACCATACTAAATAGTAGGCCAAGTAAGAGGTAAAGCATACCTTGAAGAGAGATATCATATTCATCACATTCCTGATGTCAACTATATCTTGGTCAACCCCTGATCAAGGAGAAATTACATGAACCATTATCAGATTATCATCATCTTAACCATGTATGTCCATTTTAGGGTTAAACCTTGTTCATTAGGGTATGTGTGTCATTACTTGTCTAATATTCTTATACTTATCTTACTGATCTTGTTTTCTAGTTATGTGCATATTAACCTTATGTCACACTCATTAGTCATATTGGGGTTACAAGACATGTGTTATGAATCATTACATGTTAGATATGATAATGTTTGAACATAAAATTGTGTAACATGCTTCATATGGCTAATTAGGGCTAACAACCCTACGTAATATGCAATAAACATTCCTATGCTCAATAAATGATATAATTTCCATAAGGTGTACATAACAATATTTATAACATGATGGTTAACTTATATATCAACCTTACTCACGAAATGTATATTATAATGATTTAAGAATCAAAAGACTGATATTATGGTACCATGTTGTTCTACTTATTTATTTTTATAGTATTTGTAACATCCTCAATTTCATAGCTATTATAAGATTTTAGTGTGGGGTTTTCTAGTAAGTGTATGTAAAGGGACCTAATGAACTAACCATGGCTAGGTATGTAATTAAGTTTACAAAATTTGTAATACAAGCCATATTATCAGCCAATACACACATAACAACTTAAATGTGTATGATTGTAGTCAGGTGTAGATAAATATAAATGAATTATTCTTGTGAACAATAATGTGATGATTATATATAATATGAAGACTTGAGTTACTGGTATGAACTCTAGACCAACTTAGGTCTCATTATTAAGGAAGTAAAGTAATGTTGGCCTAATGTATCATATAAAAGCTTCTGTTGAGTGAATATTGATTCATGTTTTAGTTCCATAATCGAGAATAGATATATGACCTTTTGAAAAACCAGGGAATGGTCTGGGGGCCCTAGAACCTTATTCAATCATGATTGAACCAATTACGATTCACAAATGGGTCCTTGAAGTACAAAATTGGGAATATAGTATGTAGCCCTCATAATAAGTGCTGATAGTAATTTTAGTAGATGGCTAATTAGAATATAAGATGGTGGGAGAAATTTTAGATGATTTTGATTTACTTGGAGGCCTAGGTAATTAAATTTGTAATTATTCAATAATTAATTAAAAGATATATTTGGAGTGTCTTTATAATTAATTTGGACCTGGTATATTTTCCATAACAATATAATGATGATATATCAGTTATCCCAAAATTTGAGTTCAAACGGGGTCATGTGGTGGTCTATAGAATTATTTCTATAGATTGGAATTTTATGCAAAAGAAAAATAAAATAAAAATGGGGTTGAGCAACCGAGACTCCAGTCCACTATGGACTAGAGAATGGCACCCCGACGCCCCTATTTTATGACCCAAATAGGGTCCGAGGATGAAGGAGCCCCGCCCAAGATTCTTTGGCAAGGTTTCTATAAAAGCTTCATGGATTTGGCACATTGGCCCTCACACACCTAGATCTAGGGTTTTCGTGAAGCATGAGAAGAAGATGGAAGGAGCCATAACGAAAAAGAAGACCAAGAGGGGCAGTGGCTGCATCATGGTTGTGGTTTGGGGATCTTCAACCTCGTCCACCCAGGGCACAGAGAAGGTGCCGCCCATGGAGTGTAGATCGGGATGGAGACAGGGAAGCAATTACCTCACGAGTTTGTGGCCAAGAGAGGGGGCTCGACCTCACCAGAGGTGATGTGTTGGAGGCAATCTATTTTGGGAGTCCACGAACACAAGAACTCATATCGGAAGGGATGAAGCGCCAACCCTAGGCTTGAGATGCACCTGAGATGAGGGCCACCAGATCAGATCATGATGGCTGAGGTTGCTCAAGGTTAGGTAAGTTTTGAAAATTCATATTTTGAGCTAAAAAGCTTGGTTTGGGACAAACAAGGTACCTATGGAAAGCTCTTCAAGTATAATATCCTATAAAAATAGTTCCAGAGTATGATTTTGATGTCTTCTATTTATTTATTCTGGGTAGACAAAACTATATGATTTTGATGTTTTGCCAATTAAGAATAGTAAATGCCTTTAGAAATTCATAATTTTTTTACTGAATGTGTATTTTGATATGTTTAACATAAATTCAGATCCTGATCTTTCACTTATTAAGTTTTAATGAGGTTTTTAATGTAAACCCTAATAAGGGTATTTTGGGTATTTCACCCATGATCAGAATTTTAAATGACCTAATATTTTAATACATGATCTTCCTACATTATATGAATACTTTTTTGGAGATTGGATGAAGTTTGTTGTGCTATTATATTAGTATTTTGTTTTAGATTAGTAGCCATTATGAAAGAATAATAAATGATTATCTTGACACAATAAGTGTTATATGTATGCCTAATTAGGTCTGATATTAGTAACATGATGGTATTCTACTTTGATTTCCTAATTGAGTTAATAATTTTAGAATATGTAACTATGTTTGAGAATTGTTCTCATTATATGAAGTATATGTTCATATTAGTGCATAAGACGATTTATGTCTTATTTGAGTATAAAGATAATATTTATTGAGTTTTATTTTATTTCAACGCCAAGATTTTATGGTGATTTTAGATTAAAGTTATGTTTAGTCTAAATAAGAACCCTAAGTTGGTATATATAGTTAGGAAGATGGGGTTTTGAGATTTAAAAATAGAAAGAGGGAACATGTACTTGGACTTATAGAACTTTGATTATATCCAGGTGATTAAGATTTGGAACAAGAAATCAAGACTGAGTTAGGGACATCATCAACACAAATGGTAAGTGGTTCATGCCCATGAGTACTCATTTTTTAGCTCAGTATGTTTACATGTCTCTTAGATAATACTTTCTTAAATTATGTAGTTCATTGTTCTAAGATTTTAATGTTAAAGTATTCAAGCAAGAACCCCCGTGATTATATAAGGTCATATGAATATATAGAAGTATGTTGCTCAAATGGTTGTTATTCATGGACCAGGTCCATGGGAAAGTTAAAGAATCATGTTCCTATAAGAATTCATAGAAATGATGAGAATTAATGGACAAGATTGCAAGATAAGATATGCAAGTAATGTAGTCATTCTTGGTTCATGATTGGGAATAACTTTGTATTTAGATTTTAGTATAAGTATATTGATAATTTCTCATATATATAGGTATATCCATGTATTAGGATTTCAATTAGAATCATGTTTTCTTATATATAGAGAGATTCATGAACTAAATAGTTAATCAAATTCTATAGAATGAGTAATATCTAGAAGTGAAGTACAATGAGAGAATACAAGTTTTGAACATATGAAGACATGATCCAATTTTCAAGATTAATGTACTTTTGGTATCAAAATGTATTGTCAAAATGAGTTCATGATAGCATTATAAGATAATGACACATTAAGTTATGATTAGATTGCAATACAATATTTTATAAGATTTCTATTTTGGTATTTAAGGTTTAATATGTAAGTTCATATGCAAAGTTGCAGGGTAACATCATATCTTATAAGAAGGATTGAACCATCTTGTCAGAATTGATATTTTTGGATATGTTGTACTTATGATACTTTCATAAGATTGACTTAATATACTTTGTATACTTAGTATTTCTATATTCATGTCTGATCCTTTCTCATAAGACATTAGACTCATTTATGATATAACTGGTATAATGAAGTAATCTTACCAAATAAGAGTTTTAGAATAAAGTTTACCTAGATAATGAGATACATGTTCAAATCTAACAATGAATCCAGTTTAGAACTTAATAATAAGAGATTTAGATTCAGACATAGACTACTCACCGTGTGAGTAGATAGATTTTGAATAAAGATACATGATATGGGTTATAGACCCAATGTCAATTATGTTGTAATTTGAAATACATATCAAAATTCCATAATAGATTAAGTTCAGATTTGAAGGAGTAATGATTCAGATTCAGATTTTAGATTTAAAATTAAGTACATGTTTAGTACTCAGTTTCAAATAAGTTCAGATTTAGAGTTTAGTAAAGATAGACTAAAGATAATTAATTCAAAACCTTCACATAATACATTATATAATAAGTCCTCACCAGAGAGTCCTGAGACGATTCAGAGGCTGCGTTGCACCAGACACTGCGGGTGTCACAGAGGGCATTTTATGCCAATAGAGGGTGTGTTGCACCATATAGGACACTCTTGTGTCAACAGACGGTGCGTTACACCATAGAGGACACTTCGGTGTCAATAGAGAGTGTGTTGTGCCACAGAGGACACTTTAGTGTCAACATAGGGGACGTTGTGCCAATAGAGGGTGCGTTGCACCATAGAGGACTCTTCAGTGTCACAGAGGAGGACTTATTGTATAATGGTGGCCACAATTAGATAAAAATTGTAAGTAAAAGATATCTTAGTTTAGAGCATGCCCATAATCTCATCAATGAGTATGATGAGAGGGAATCAAATAGGATAAGTATGACCCAAACACTTTGGTGTAGGTCATGATACCCATGTACCGGGGTACATGTCTCCAGAATAATGTAAGGTAGAAAGATAAGAATCCAGGTTGAGAAATAAGATACTTTATGTTTTAATTTACTCATAGTTTGATATTCAATTTTAGTTCTTTAGCAATGTATCCTTTGGAATACTCATGCCACTTACTCTAATGACTATTATTGCCAATGCATGGCTAGGGACGTGATGTCCATAGGATTTGGAGCAGTTGAGGATCAAAGGAACAAGTAAAGGTCTATGAAATTTTCCAGGTTGCCTAGTGGGGTGCCATCTACGGAGGCGGTCCAGAGTTTAGACATCTCTTTTTATGCTTAGTCTTGTTATTAAAGCATATTAGATGAGTTGTAGTTTTCTTTTTATCAAGGACTGTGTATGAATCGATTTTACTCAGTGCAAAGTGTTTCATTTGCTTTAATTGCAATGACTATCATGTTTCTGACACTCCCAGAAAAAAAAATCATGGCTTCCACTCATGTGTTATGAAAATCAGGGTGTTACAGTATTGATATCGTGTCTGTATTTTTCTGGCATCATATGTATTTACTATGAATTATATAAGACCTAGGTATATACTTAGATTTTTGAGTTCATAATACCTTTATGCCAATCAACCGCCCCCACGTGTCTACTTAGATGTGTCATGCACTCAACCCATGCCCTATTGGGTCTGGGTCCTAGGCCCATCGGTTTCAGATGAACCACACTTGGAGGCTTGGTCTTTGGACCTAGTTTAGGGTTCCTCCTCTTCCCTATTTCTCACATCCGAATCTAGAGTTGGGTATCTATTATTCCACATACCAGATGTTATAGGGAACTAATTTGCATCGTTTAGCACACCAATCTCTAAGAAAATTATCCTAGAGTTTATCCTTTTTCTACTTTCTCATAAAGGATAGTAGAGAAGGGTCGATCCACAGAGATGGCGATGGAGATGGTTGAGTTTCAAATCCGATTGTGAAAATAAGAATGTAAAATCCATTTTGAGATTTTGTTAAAATTAAAACAAAAAAAATTATGATGTTGAATTAAAGATCAACTAATCGAAAGAAAGAAATACCAAAGCTCAGGGATTTCACCACCCTAGCCGATGTGAAACGAGACCAAAGAAATTACATGCTAAGAAAGATAAAGGAAGGTATGTGAAACATTCATAAATGATTCACAAAAGATGAACTCCCTGTGAACCCATTGGTCCTGTCATTCATGAATCTTAGTTCAATCATCATAATGGGGACTTTTTTGAGGTCTCATCCAAATCCCCATGTAATCAATTTGGTTGTTCTAAATCTTGGGTTCCATAGTTGCATATGCCAAGATTAACAAGTGATGAAAATGAGAAATCACTTCGTTAAATCGTTAATTTCCAAATAAAAAATCATTTGTCTAAAAAATCATGTAAAACTTTGATCTAATCAAGAAATGGATGAAGGGTTGATCCCCTCACCTCAGTAAGAAGACTAGTCACTAGCCATAAGAGGGGAAGCAAAAGGAAGAAGGAAAGAAGCCATAGACCATATGAAGAAGAATCTCCAAGGAGATCTAGGTGGTGCAAGTTAAACAACTTGATCCCTTAATCCTCCATTCCAAAAGAAAAGAATGAGAAGTAAAGTACAAGAATAACCAAGATCTAGAGATGAAAAATTGAATTTGTATTGTAAAAATGAAAGATTAAAACTATAAATGAAAATGTGAGTAAAAAATTGAGGACTACTAACTAAGACTCTATTACAAGTAAGACTCAGTTTACAATTAAGACTCGATGGCTTTTCTTGAAGAGTCCCCCCTTCTAAGGAGGGGTGGAAATCCTAAAAGTAGAGGATAAGGAATGAAAGAGGTGGATGATATATCTCTTTATTAAGAGAAAGTTTTTCCTCAATAGGCAATAAAGAAAATCATTGATTGCCTTCCTTTGACCCTTCAAATTCTAACTCTCTCTCTAGAGATTCCTATTCCCAAAGTTTTGTAAGAAATTTGGCTGGTAAGATGATTTAAATTTTGCCCGAAAATATATTTTTTCTATAGTGTTTCAACTTCCTTTCCAACATATATTTAAACATTAAATTTCTCCTTCGGATGTGAGAGTTATGCCTATTTTAGTGCAAAGTATATATTTAAATAGGCACTACGAGAAAATGAACATACACGTTCATTTGTTGGTTGGACAGTCAAATGACAACGAAAATCATCGGAAAATATTTTTTTTTCGTGTAGAAATTGAAATTATCTTTTCAAAACTTATCTAAACTTTGAATTTGGAATTTTTATGTGGGAGTTATGACTATTTTGGTGTTGTCTATACATAAATTTCAGGAACTGCGTGATTTGTGCAAAATATCTTCCAAGAGAAATTAATGATTGGAGTGATTAGGTCATTTTTCTACAAAATCCACACAAATTAATTAAAACTCCAAATAAAGAGATAAAATCTAAACTAATACAATTAATTTCAAAAGTAAGAAAATAAATAACAAAACAATCCTAAAAATATATCTAAAAGATTAAATTAAAAATGATAAATTCACATTTATCAAAATACCCCAGACTTGATTCTTTGTTTGTCCTCAAATAAAAAAAATCATAGATAATTCCAATTTATACTAACAATATGTCTATCCTCACCCTTGTAACATCACTTTATTCCTTACCTCCAAATTTGTCCAAGAAATCCAATCTCTTAAAATCAGAAAATACAAAACTATAGTCCCTATCAAAAACATTGGTTGTTTGACATCTTTTGATGGTACACCCCTTTGTGGGGTATGGAATTTTTGATATGGGAAGCATGCCACCCCAAACTTGATTTTTTTTTCGGTGGTGATTCTTTGCTTCTCTTTTTTAGAATGAAAATAAGGGGGAAACAAAAGGTGTCCTTGTGCTTATAACTTCACATATTTATGTTCTCTTTTTTTCTTTTATTTTTCAAAAGTATCATTACATCAGGAAGAATATTCATGCCAATCACATTATAAAAGATTTATATCTAATCCATAGTTTAAAAATAGAGAAAAATTGTGTTTGGTTTTTATTGATTCCATACGACTCATCAACGTTTCTAAGGAGTGATGCTATTTCAGGGTCCTAGGTGACATGATGGTTTCAGACATGGCAATTTGCTAATTTTTTTTCATATTATATGCTAAATTCAAGTGGTATAATTATGAACATCTATTTATATTGGCCAACTAGACAAAGGCCATTTTTCAACAAAAGAAATAAAACTTGCCCGACTAGATAATGGCCATGAACAAAACAACTATATATAAAACAAATAAAAAGGCATAATTAATGCAAGAATAAAAATGATAAGGGGGTGGTATAGAAACATACCACCTATGTCCATCTCAGAATTAGATTTTTGCTCGTCCTGAGCAAAACCCAAACCTAAGATGGAGGTAAGAAAATTGTTGGGTTCACTAGGAGGCCCTGGTAACTTAAAAAGCGTCAAACTAAAGGAGATGTGTATGAGGGTTGGGATCTTTACTAGACGATCTTCATAGTGTACCCAATGATAGGGAAGTCGTGGAAGCTCAGTGGGGTGTTCAAATTTTTTTCGCCTGACATTCCCTCCAATAAGATTTACAGATCTTCCTTTGATAGCAAGGAAAGTGTTGTAGATGGATGTGAATTGGGGGAGGTTGGCGGGTACCCGACCAGTAATGTCAGTAGAGTAGGATGTACAAAGTTGGGAGGAGGATCTAGCACATATTTTCCACCAACACAATGACCTGCATATGGAAGAATTGATGTTGATGCAAAACATTTCAAATTATTTACAAAAGTGTTTTGCTTCTCCTAAAAAATAATGCCATCAACATTGGGTTTGGTATGTTTCATTGTCGATATAAGATATGGCTCTAATTCTTTTTTGAATGGGATCCCCAAGAATTTAGGAGGGATGAGGACGTCTTCCTTATAAACAACACAAGGGGGTGTATGGGCTTCTTCCAAGGGTGGTATCTCCCCTTCTACATTAGTCTTATGTGGAATGAGAACTGGCTATGTTAAAAAGGGGGTTAGATGCTCATTATTCAAAATTAACTCAAAAAAGGGTATTGGTCTATGGTATTATTCAGATTTGTGTTAAGTATGGGAGGGCCTGTTAGATCTTTAGAATGTCTCTCCTGCTTTGGCTTTTTATATTCAAGTAATAAAGTCTATAAAGGAAAGGTAGGGATACCAACATCCTCATCACACACAAAATGTGGCTCCATGGTTTGTGTTATTTCTTCAGGATCCGACATATATGACACAAAAATAGGATCGCCATCATCATCATTGGGAAGAACTATCTTGGTTTGTTCAAGTTCTACATGGGTATTTTGTGATTGAGCCTCTAGTAAGGTAGCCAACATGGCTTGATTGGATTCAAGTTTTGCTTGTCCTTCTACTGCCATTTTTTCTAGGGCCTTAAGTCCCTGTTTCAGTCCAAGATTAAATTAAGTTTCACCATATCATTTATACACCTCAAAATTTTTTCCATCCTCACCATACCCCTCATGGTATTCTTGTGCTTTATTCTCCTTATATTGATTATGGCATTGCTTCTCATAATAATCTTCATAAGATGGTGAATTATAATTTCCATTGCATCCATCTTGGTCAGAAGATTTAGTACTACAAGATGTCACCAAATCATGGGGGAACATATTTGGAACATCTGGGTTTTTAGATTTGGCTTCCAACAGAGCTGCTAACAAGGCTTTGCTAGTTTTTAGTTTCACTTTCATTTTCTCCATGGCCCAAAGTTTCTCTTCTTGGTGAGGATTATAATGTGTATCATAAGTAGGTCTATTTCCCCCAAAGTTTTGTTGGTCATACCCTTCAAAATTGTGTTGATCATACCCCCCTCAACATATGGATAGCAAAGTTCCCCATAATGGTTCTCATAAAAATATAGATTCACATTGAACTCACCAGGATGAAATGGCTCATAAAGAGGGGGGCTATGGGATAAAGTCTGACAGGCAAGACATGCATGGTGGTAAAGACCACAATAATAATATTATGGGGGATATTGGGAGGCCCACTCCATTTGAAAAGTTTTTAAATGATTTATAAATCAACACACGAGTTAAGGGAGATTACAAGATAGTTGGTTAGTCAAAATTACTAAGACAACTAAATATTATAAAGCTCAAAAAATTATAGAATAAACTAAAATTACAAAAAAAATAACTAAAAAGTAGTACTATTGAAATGGAAACTCAACAGAAAGAGAAGATACACTTCAGGAATGTTACTCGGTCGGTGAAAAAAATTACAAAAATTAAAAAAAGAAATTATGAAACAGAATATATAGAACAAGACTAAAGTTATACAGGTTTGAGAAGTATGAACAAAATTATGCAAGATATTAAGGAAACCAAATTTGAAAAACAACCATGCTATCCCCGACAATGGCGTTAGATAGATGGGCGTCGTTTAGCACACCAATCACTAGGAAAATTATCCTAGAGTTTATCCTTTTTCTACTTTCTAATAAAGATTAGTATAGAAGGGTCGATCCATAGAGCCAAGAATGAAGATGTTGACTTTCAAATCCGATTAAGAAAACAAGAATGTAAAATCATTTTTGAGAGTTTGTTAAAATAAAAATAAAAAAAAATAAAAATGTTGAATTAAAGAATAATTAATTAAAAGAAAGAAATACCAAAGCAAAAGGATTTCACCACCCTAGCCAATGTGAAACGAGTTTGAAGAAATTACATACTAAGAAAGATAAAGGAAGGTATGTGAAACATTCATAAATGATTCACAAAAGATGAACTCCCTATGAACCCATTGGTCCTAGAATTCATATATCCTAGTTCAATCATCCTAATGGGAAATTTTCTGAGGTCTCATCCAAATCCCCATTTAATCAATTTGGTTGATCTAAATCTTAGGTTCCATGGTCGCAACTGCCAAGATTAACAAGTGATGAAAATGAGAGATCACTTCATTAAATCACCGATTTCCAAATAAAAAATCATATGTCTAAAAAATCATGTTAAACTTCGATCTAATCATCACATGGAAAAGGGGTTTCTCCCCTCCCCTCAGTAAGAAGACTACTCACTATCCATAAGAGGGGAAGTAAAAGGACGAAGGAAAGAAGTCATAGACCATGGAAAGAAGAATCTCCAAGGAGATCTAGGTGGTTCCAATTAATTGGTTTGATCCTTTAATCCTCCATTCCAAGAGAAAAGAATGAGAAGTAAAGAAAGAGAATAACTAAGATCCATAGATGAAGAACCAAATTTGTATTGAAAAAATGAAAGATCACAATTATGAAAGAAAATGTGAGTAAAAAATTGAGGACTACAAACTAAAATCCTATTACAAGTAAGACTCAGTTTACAATTAAGACTCGATGACTTTTCTTGTGGAATCCCCCCTCCTTTTATAATGGAAGGAGGGGTGGAAACCCTGAAAGGAGAGGAGAAGGAATGAAAGAGGCAGATGCTATTTGTCTTGATCAAGATAAATCTTTTCCTCAACAGGAAATAAAGAAAATCATTGATTGCCTTCTTTTGACCCTTCAAATTGTGGCTCTGTCTCTACAGATTCCCATTCCCAAAGTTTCATAAGAATTTTGTCTGGTAATAAGCTTTAAATTGTGCTTGAAAATATATTTTTTCTGTACAACATTGAATTTACTTTCCAAAATATATTTAAATATTGAATTCTACCTTCGGATGTGAGAGTTATGCTTATTTTGGTGCAAGGTATATATTTAAATAAGGCACTTTGGGAAAATAAACAGACACGTTCACTGGTTGGTTGGATAGTCAAATTACAACCAAAATCATCACGAAATATATTTTTCTTGTAGAAATTGAAATTATCTTTTTTTTTGGAGAAGTCAGGAGGTTCTTTAATTCATCCCACCCTCCTATTGCAGGAATAAAACTAGAGTTTAGTACATTATCAACTACAAAATAAAACTTGGTAGGACTCCTACCATTAAAGAGAGGAAAGGGGATAGGTTGACCTACAGGGTCGATAGGAAGATTCTTATAAGTATGGCCCTCCTTATAGTTTTTTAGGTGGTGTTTGGACAGAGCGTCCACCAACATGTTCTGTTCTCTCGGGTAATTAACTATATTTAACTCTGGATTCTCATTAAGAATCTTGTGGATGGACTGAATCCAATTCCTGAAGGTAGGAAAATTCTCTAGAGGTCCATCAATAGCTTTAATAGCCTTAGAGCTATCAGTTACAATAGAGGCATGACCCACTAAATTGGCAGTATAGATTCTTAGGGCAAGTTCAATTGATCGTATCTCAGCTTCTGTCACTGACTCCGCGTGGATATATGTAGCCGATCCTCCTATCCATAGTCTATTCTCATTCAACACCATCATCGCTATAGCCGCCTCCTTGTTTTTGACAGCAACATCCACATACACAATCTTGTGTTACTTCGGCACCTCGGTATCCCCATTATTAGCTTCCTGAACCTGATATTTAACTTGAGCCTTCCTACGGTTCCCTATGGAGATATTAGTACAGAGGTTGTCGATTTGAGTAAGCTATTTAGCTGTGCTAACATGAATGTTTTCAAATATCGTGGTGTTCCTTGTTTTCCAGATAATCCAGCAAGTAACTGCAAATTGGACAATATCTTCCGCTTTGCCATGCAGATGACTCGTCAGCCACTGTTGAATAGATGAATGAATCAACATGTCACTGTTATCACGGTTCAGCTTGGTCCAGATTTCTCTCGTGTAAGGACAACCACTGAGGGCGTGAAGGGTGTCCTCTTCTTGTGCCTCACATCTAGGGCATATGGCGCTATCCGTGAAAGATCGCTGCTTGCGTCTCCCGTTAGTCATAATAGCTTCATGGGCTACTAGCCAAAGAAACACCTTTATTTTGCTCGGTATCTGCAGATTCCAAATAGTAAGCCAAATGTAATTACTCAGATACTGGATTTCCGCATGAATGAGATCGCATGCGGAGGAGGTGGTGTAGGAGCCACTCTCGTCATGCAGCCAACACCACTTGTCATCGCCATTGCTCCCAGCTGGGACCATCAGATCATTAATACATTTCACACAGTAATCAGGAAGATTAGTAAGAAGAAAATCATTATCCCAGTTGCCCTCAAGATTTTGCAAGAATCCAACTGTAAGATCTGTGATTTCGTTGTTGATGGGTGTGGTGCAATAAGCTTGTAGCTGTTTATACCCTAGAACCCAGTGGTCCGTCCACACTGCAGTAGTTTCCCCATTCCCTATCCTTTTAATGCAGTTATCTTTGATAAAATTCTGACCTGAATAAATACTTCTCCAGAAAGGTGTCGCTCGGCTACACGAGTTGTTTGTGAACTTCTTGTATTTTAAGGTCAGTCCCTTGGCCCAGAGGGATTTCTTGTTATTCAGAAGCTTCCACGAATTCTTCCAAAGAAGATCCTTGTTCCAATCCACCATGGATTTTATTCCCAGACCGCCATTGTTGGTTCCCGTACTAACTTTCTTCCATGCCACCAAGGACACTGGGTTGGTTTTGTGACATCCACCCCAAATGAACTTGCGGGTAATTCTATCAAGTTTGGTACAAACTGATTTTGGGATTATAGATGTTTGCATGACATACATAGGAAGGGACTGCAGCACAGATTTGGCCAAACATATACGTCCTGCCAAGGAAAGGGTTCTGGCTGTCTAGCCGTTAACCCTTGTCTCCATGTTATTGGTAAGAAACGAGTAGGTTTGCTTATTGACTCTTTTATGAAGGAGCGGGACGCGCAAATATTTACCCAGATCATCCGTTTCCATGATTTCGCTGGCCCTGCAAATAGCTGACCTGGTTGCTCGCGACACCGAAGTCGCAAAGAAGATTTTTGATTTGTCAATAGAGATTTTTTGCCCTAAAACGTTTTCAAACATCTTGAAACATTGGTTGATAGTAGACATTTGTTCAAGAGATGCCTTAGCGAAAATGACAATATCATCTGCAAAACTGACATGGGAAATACTGGGACCTTGTTGAGACAGCTTAATTGGAGTCCATTTCTTGGTTTCAACATGCTATTTGATCAGTTGAGTCAGGCATTCCTTGTAAAGGACAAATAAGTAAGGAGATAGAGGGTCTCCCTGCTGGAGGCCCCTATATTTCTTGAAGGCGGGAAGCAATCCCCCATTGAAAATAATATTCATGCTGCCTGCCGAAAGAGACTTCAGAATATAGGATTTAATATTGGGCGGCCAGGTCATCTAGTAAAGAGTATGCTCAATGAATTTCCAAGACATCCTTTTGTAGGCCTTCGAGAGGTCAACCTTTATGGCCATATAAGGTGTGCTAGATTTGTGCCTTAGGTTATGGATGATCTCCTGGACAATGATAATGTTGTCTGATATACATCTACCAGGGATGAAACTGGATTGCTCATGCGACACCCATTGAGATATATGTTTCTTTACTCTTCCGACAATGACTTTAGAAGCCAATTTGAGGCATACATTTTTCAGGGTTATGGGTCTAAGATGACCGCAATTAGTGGGGTGTTTCACTTTTGGAATAAGAACAATGCTTGCTTCTGCCATTTTTTCCGGGATATCATCTCCATTAAGCATACTTCTGATAGTAAGGAGGATCGAACTTCTGAGCCGTTTCCAGTTCGATTTAATGAAATTTATGTCAGTTCCATCAGGACCTGCAGCCTTGAAAGGATCTGCGTCCTTCAAAATTTTCCACACTTCGTATTCCGTAGGTGCAGCACCAAGGTTTCTAATCTATCTCGGTTGTAGATGCTTGAAATTTGCCGGAATGAGTTCCAAGTCAGCTGTAGTTTGTGGATGGTTCTCTTTAAACATTACTTCGAAATAATTGTACACAAGTGCTTTGAGATGAGCTGCACTCGTCTGTCATTCTCCATGGTCATTTTGCAGACTTTTGATGGTGTTAACTCTTCTTCTGTTGTTGACATAAGTATGGTAAAACCGTGTGTTGTTGTCCCCCTCAACCAGCCAGTTGATGTGGCTCTTCTGCTGCCAGTCTTCTTCTTCCCTCACCAGCAGCTCTTCCAGATTACTTTCAAGCTTGAGACATTCACGTTCATCCTCCTCAGTGTACTGTGTTTCCAAATTGTGTTGTCGTTGAGCAATCCTCGATATCAGCTGTTGCTTGGACTTACTGTGGAGACGTCTGGCGTTGGTATCCCACTTAGTAATGTAAGGTTTTGCTTGTTGAAGAGTCGTATGAAAATGGGTAGTTGGATTCCAGTGAAGTTCGAGGATCTTTCTAAGGTTCGGTTCGGTATTCCAAGATGCGCGGGTCTTAAACCTTGTAGGATGCGTAGGAGCAGGAGAGTTAAGGATAGCTATCAGATTGTGGTCCGAGCCGAACCGGGTTAAATTTTCATAGCTGTAGGTGGAATACTTCTGTATCCACTCCCTGTTAGCCAAGGCTCTATCAAGCCTCTCATGGAGGATCCCTTTCTTATAGGTAAACGTATAGCCATTGCTGCCGATGTCCTTGAGGCCAGCTTGAAGGATGGCGTTGCTAAATCGAGATGCTTCAGTGATATTGAATCTATTACTACCCATATTCTCGTCCGGATTGAGCAAGCAGTTGATGTCCCCCAACGTAATCCAAGGCATGGTGATTGTCTAACTCATCTGGATCAGGTGTTCCCAAATGATAGGACTTCCCCTAGGGCTGGGTGAGGCGTAAACGAAGGTACAGAGGGTGGCTCCGTCAATGCAACAGTGAATGTAGTGTTTATGGCTTTCAAGGATCTGTACATTGCATTCATCTTCATTCCAGAGAATCCAAATCCCTCCCGAGAAACCATTAGCTTCTACCCTATGGGAACTCGAGAATCCAATTTCTTTAATAGCATTTTGTGCCTTTGTACCAGAGATACGAGGTTTGGATATAGAAACCAGCTTGACTTTATGAATGGCCACTAGATGTTTGAGGAAATTCCTGGCTTTCTTCTTGCCGACACTCCTAATATTCCAGGCTATAGTATTAATCATAAGCAAGGAGAGCTTTATTTGGAAGAGGAAGCTCATCCTTCTCTAGCTTCAGGGCCTCGTCTCGTTCTGTTTCTTGTCACATAAAGGTTATGTGGGCTATTTGTGCCCAATTGGTTCTCCTTCTCTTTAGCTTTCCACCCAGGAACTGCTAGTTTCTTTGTTCCGTCGTTAGTTTTTCCACTTTCTGTACTAGCAACACCGCCTGTAGGAGTGTTGGGTATCACAGGATTCATTTCAGCTGTTGCTTCGACTGGTCTACCTGCAATAACTTCATTGCCCACATGTTTAACCATAGTATGATTAGGGGTAGTATTGTTAGGGAGTGATGTATCCTTCCTTTGTTGGCCCTCGAAGTTTACAGGTGAAGCTTCTGTGTTGTTCATCGATGAGACGTCCGTGTCTTCATTCCGTCTCTATTTCTCCCTCCAGATTTTTGGTCCACAGTTATCCTCTCGACTGGGTTGTTCTAGTTGATCGTCAGTCATGCCATCTGCAGTACTGGTGACTCTTTCGTCTTCCACCTCTAGGACCTAGAATTTGTTGGCTGAGCCCGAAGCCTGGTTTTCCATCTGGTTTTCTTTATTGTGTTGGGGTCGATGGGTCATAACATTCTTCCCATAATAGACCTACCATCTCTCTTCCTCCTCCATCCATCTGACTCCTGCATCGTCCACTGATGGATCAATGTTTGGTTTTGCATGTTCTTTGTCTGCTCCATTGCAATCCATAGTGTCATGCCCTAGTTTCCTACATCTGAGACACATGTGCGGCAATGACTCGTATTCGATTTTATCTCGACCTTTGAACAGGATAGTTGGTTGGATCGGCTTAGCTGTTTCAATGTCCACTGCTAGTCTCGCGAACCTGCTTCTAGTGTAGTTCGTCGAGTGATCATCGACTCTCACCAGGTGCCCCACGGCTTCCCCTATTCTCTAGAACATTTCCTGATTGTAGTAATGGATTGGGAGCCCCATGACTCGAATCCATGTGACTATGTGGCTTGGGAGACCCTTGGAAGGTTCAAAATACCCATCCCAAGGCCAAACAACAAGGCAGCTGCCGAACAAGGACCATGACCCATTGGTCAGGACGTTCTCCTGATCCAATTTTCTATAGAACTGCACCACATAATCCTGATCCAATTTGAGTTCAAATCAGCCCGCCGGCTTCCAGAGCAGCTTTAGTCTCTCCGCCATGGTTAGGAATCCTACATGTCTGTCGATGAGTTTCACAATAACTACGTACTTGAAAGGTTTACTCATGAAATCTTCTGCTTCAGGGGCTACATAGATCTCAGGGAAGCCTTTCTCATATACAAGTTCAATATCTTTCAAGTTAATATTTTCCTCCGGTTCATCTTCAATGAATAAGGGATCCGTCGTTGCGCCGCCGCCGTTGCTTGTCACAACTTGTTTGAAAGATTTTGTCCTGGTTGGTGATGCGTCGACCGGTGGGGAAATTATCTTTTCAAAACGTATGTAAACTCTAAATTTGGAATTAGTATGTGAGAGTTATGACTATTTTGGTGTTGTCTATACATGAATTTCAGGAACAACCGGAATTTTGAAAAATATCTTTCAAGAGAAAGTAATGATTGGAGTGATTAGGCCATTTTCCTAAAAAAATATACAAAATATATTTAAACCTCTAAATAAAGAGATAAAATCTAGACTAATACAATTAATTACAAAACTAAAAAAATAAATAACAAAACAATCCTAAAAATATATCTGAAAGATTAAATAAAAAAGGATAAATACACAATTATTAGGAACCCACTCTAGTGAGGATTTGTTGTGGATGTAACAATCCTCATTTGACACTGAATCCCCCTTTGAATCTGGTGTCAATATGCAACCATCCTATTCTTCTTGGATCTTCATGTGTGACTCGAAAGTAACACCCATTTCAAGCCCTCTGTCACCACCTGCTGTCATGGAGGAGAGAAAGGGCAAAAGCCTCCTCCTGTCTCCACTAACATATGAAGCTTATAAAAGCTTCAAAAAACCTCCATGAACTCATCCATTTCCCTCATTCTCAATGAGAAACTCCATGCATAGGCCTCCAAACTCCAAGTATAACTCCAATAGAGTTCACCTCGTCAACTAGTGCCACCACCTCAGAATGAACTGAGAGGGTGCAGGATCAAATCGTTTGATCCCCATATCCATTTTCCCCAATGGAATCCCCTCTCAAACCTTCTCATACTCCTACTCCAACTCTACCACCAACCTGCTAGTTGCAGTGGAGAGATAATGGATATGGAGGGCATGTTCTCTCTTCATTCTTCATCAAATACCTCACGAGAGGGGTCAAACAAAACTTAATGAGGACGCAACTCCATCTTCTCAGTTACTTCTTCTCTTAAACCCACTATCACAACATGTGCTAGTGGGGAAGGTTGCAACAACAATTGCTCCCAGCTGACTCTAACCACAAGGTTAGAGATAATTCAACTGCCCTTGTTTTAGATCTACATGCTCTTAACAACTCACTTCAAAGACAATATGTGGTTCCCCATAGTGTTGTCTATGACAACATAATCAATAATCCAGGCTATGTAAGTGGTCACGGGACTCTTAAATAAAAGGGCATGTGATACAACCAATTTAGGCTAATAATCTAATACCTTAGTCCAAAATACCTCAATATGCATATTTTTTAATTACTTTTAAACCTTAATAACTTCTTCTAGGAACATCAAAACATTATGAAACCTTGAAGATATTTTTATCACAACTCAACTTCATTCTATAAATATTTGATGCCAAAAAGCCATTTGTTTGACCTTTCAATTAAATATCTCAAAAGTCATATATTTATGGGTTACAATGTAGATATGAATATCAACTAACATCCATACTTCATCAGAACACTTAAAACTTTTAATATTACTCAAACACATGAATGCACTTACGGTAGTATGTATTTAGAGATTCCAAAAGTTTAATCCACCACATCCTAAACACCATAAAAGAAATTTTGAAATGAAGTCTAAATCTTGTCTATCGCATCATATACATCTTACAAGAAATTTTGTCCTCGAAATTGATTCATAATCTTACTCCAATGGAAACCAAAGGATTTTCCCCCACTTTTAACGAACCACTCTATGTGCAACATTCTCATAAACAAGATCTTTAAAAGTACATGTACCACTGCCAGGAGGATTACACAGAAACTAAGGTGACCCACATTTTTACAACTTTAAACATATGTTCATAAGATTTGGTTAGGTAATGGAATGTTTCCATTAAGGAATGTTGTACTAATTTTGCTGCAGCATTTAGGATTCCATCAATACATTTATAAAGTTTAGAAGTCATTAAATACAATTAACTTATTAAAACCATCTAAATTATTTTATGGTTCTAACATCATTGTGTTGTGTTCATTGTTAGAACATATTCAACATATTCATTAAATACTAATATTAACACCTCATCTATCATATTTCATCAATATGATTTCATTTCACTTTTCATGTTGGGTATCAACCTTTATTATATGAATTCATCATAAGATTAGAAGCCTTATAATGTCATCATTCTTCAAGGATATGGTTAATCATATATACATACATGGCTATCAATCCATATCTAGGTTTGCCATCATGTCATGTCCATGTATCATATCTCAAAATCAAATCACATTCATACATATATTATATCAAGGTTGTGATAAACAATCTTATATGAGTGGCTCGTCAAGCTTATATCAAAGCATTATACAGTCCAACTATGGTTATCCTAATGCATATTCTGAGGGTAGTGACATGCTCAGTCTCTTTGTGCGCATTCATCTCTGTGGGCGTATCATACACATATTATTTATCTTCCCTTTGTGGTCTATAATGATCAAGTCTACCTCTTGGGCACTAATGATTAGCTTCATGAGTTTTATTCACTCAAGCACAAATAAAACTAGCATGGTGTGACATTCTCATCACCGGTTCTCTACCTATTAGATATGCTTACCAACTCTCTTTCTTATAAACTACCACTAGAGTCCTATAGGTAACCACCAATCCGAGCTTGAGGCTTCATAGAAACTAACATCATATCTTCCTACTCCAAGATCTTGGGACTTTATCCCTCACCTTGATGGTAGGTAATCGTATTCATGTATACATATACATTTATAACCAACATCTATCTGACGCTAGGGTTTGGTCCTTCCCCAAACATATTGCATTCAATTTATCTATTTGAGTCATGCATAAAGCAACTCAAATCAATTACTTAGTAGTCTCATGTAAGACTTATCATATCACATAACTCTCATATTTCTCAAATCCTGGTGGTTAGTTTCTTTGACGTTCTCCCTCTGGGCCTGACTCTCTCCAGAGTTAACCCTATAATTGGTCCTAACACTAGAGGTCATTCTTTGTAAAAGATCTTGAGGCTCATGCTGACTCACAACCTTGTCTTAATTAGAATACATGATATATGGAATAGACACAATAAGTTTAGATGATGTGATCGAAGTTTTAGATAATGAGATAAGTTTGTTTATGATGAATTTTTATATTTAAGGTCCTAAGTTCAAATTTTTAAGGATTTTAGATAAGTTTTGATGATGCAAATATGTATGCTTTTCTAAGAAACTAATCTCTCTTCTAGACCAATGTCACTCACTTTCAGTTAGGTGCATAACTACCTCCTACAAGTACATGTATATGGACACATTTTGTATTTAATTACATATATAACAAAATATTATATGATTTTTCTCCGACAAAACAAGCATTAGAGAAAACCATCAAGATTTCATCTGATAGGAAACAAAACCAAATCAATAAACTAAGTGTCCTACACATAGTAGAGAGTCTAGTGCCATGTCACTTAAAGAAAAGGGTGAGAACAAGGTGTAGATTAGTTTAGCTACCCTAGACAATAAGCACCATATGTTTAGGATGTCTCTTTCCTTGATGCACATCATCTTCGAATAATGTAACATCTCATACTTCCACATTATATCGAAAGAATGACATCTTAAGACTTGCTATACCACAAGCACTAGTGTAGATCTAGTTCTTAGACATCTAGGTGCTAACCTAGAGGCTAGGTCAGGTCTAGTCTCTATAAGAAAACAAATCTAATCATAAAGATTTTCAAGTTCAAAGTTTTCTTTAGTTTGAGTTCATTATGAGAAAATGTCATGCTTTTCTACTGTTCATGCTCAGATTCCACTTGTGATGCCCCCAGATGTTCAATGCCTTGACGATGTATGTGACACCTCAGTGAGAATCCAAATTCAAACACTGCACACTAGGCCAAGAAGAAGAAAATCATAGGAAGTCAAAAGGAAAACATAATAGCACATGCACATGTACAAGTACAAAACACATGACACAAGCTCATCATTCAACATATAATTACAAAATAAATTATTACAAATTGATATTACACATTAAATGATGAACTTTTACATATTCTTGTACTACCACTATAATAGGCTCTTTAGACAATCGGTCCACCTGTACATCTGCTCATCACACAAATCCTAACTAATAAGAGTCATCAAGATTATATGTCCACAACCTAAACAAAAGATCAAGTAGTACACATTAGCACAATATACTAAACTATTGTGTTGAGTATGCCTACATTTCTTTTATATACCTCTCTAATTCTATGACTTGTCAATAAGAGAAAGCTAATACTTGTCAATATAATAAACAAACATAACAAAAACAGACTTGAACATTGATATTTATTAGCAAAATATAACACATATTTTAAACACATTTTCCATTATATCATCCATGCATTGACCATCAAAGGTTTAATGCCCTGATGGCTCGATGTTCAACTACCAAACAATTGACTCATTTCACAATGTGATCATACTACCAAATAGTTGGATCACTTCCAAGTACATGACTACCACACAGTTGAAATTCTTTGATATGATGGACCATATATATATATATATATATATATATATATATATATATATATATATATATATATATATATATATATATATATATATATATATATATATACTGAAAAACAAGCAAGGTACTAAATAATAAGCCAAGTAAGAAGTAAAGCGTACCTGGAAGAGAGATATCCTACTCATCACATTCCTGATGTCAACTATATCTTGGTGAACCCTTAATTAGACAAGATTACATGGACCATCATCATGGGATTTGAATTTGTGGAGTTGTGGTAACATTGGTCACAATTGTTTCATGTGTAGTTTTGACATCTTTTGATGGTACACCCCTTTGTGGGGTATGGAATTTTTTATATGGGAAGCATGCCACCCCAAACTTGATTTTTTTTCCGGTGGTGATTCTTTGCTTCTCTTTTTTAGAAACAAAATAAGGGGGAAACAAAAGGTGTCCTTGTGCTTATAACTTCACATATTTATTTTCTCTTTTTTTCTTTTATTTTTCAAAAGTATCATTACATCAGCAAGAATATTCATGCCAATCACATTATAAAATATTTATAGCAAGCTAATCCATAGTTTAAAAATAGACAAAAATTGTGTTTGGTTTTTATTGATTCCATACGACTCATCAATGTTTCTAAGGAGTGATGCTATATCAGGGTCCTAGGTGACATGATGGTTTTAGACATGGCAATTTGTGATTTTTTTTCAAATTATATGCTAAATTCAAGGGGTATAATTATCAATATCTATTTATATTGGCCAACTAGACAAAGGCCATTTTTCAACAAAAGAAATAAAACTTGCCCGACTAGATAATGGCCATGAACAAAACAACTATATATAAAACAAATAAAAAGGCATAATTAATGCAAGAATAAAAATGATAAGGGGGTGGTATAGAAACATACCACCTACGTCCATCTTAGAATTATATTTTTTCTCATCCTGAGAAAAACCCAAACCTGAGATGGAGGTAAGAAAATTGTTGGGTTCACTAGGAGGCCCTGGTAACTTAAAAAGTGTCAAACTAAAGGAGATGTGTATGAGTGTTGGGATCCTTACTAGATGATCTTCATAGTGTACTCGATGATAGGGAAGTTGTGGAAGCTCAGTGGGGTGTTCAAATTGTTTTCGCCTCACATTCCCTCCAATAAGATTTATAGATCTTCCTTTGATAGCAAGGAAAGTGTTGAAGATGGATGTGAATTGGGGGAGGTTGGAGGGTACCCGACCAGTAATGTCAGTAGAGTAGGATGTACAAAGTTGGGTGGAGGATCTAGCACAAAATTTCCACCATCACAATGACATGCATATGGAAGAATTTATGTTGATACAAAACATTTCAAATTATTTATAAAAGTGTTTTGCTTCTCCTAAAAATTAATGCCATCAACATTGGGTTTGGTATGTTTCATTATCGATATAAGATATGGCTCTAATTCTTTTTTGAATGGGATCCCCAAGAATTTAAGAGGGATGAGGACGTCTTCCTTGTAAACAACACAACGGGGTGTATGGGTCGGCTTCTTCCAAGGGTGGTATCTCCCCTTCTACATTAGTCTTATGTAAAATGAGAACTGGCTTTGTTAAAAAGGGGTCTAGATGCTCATTATTCAAAATTAACTCAAAAAAAGGGTATTGGTCTATGGTATCATTCAGATTTATATCTTCAGAATGGCTCTCCTACTTTGACTTTTTATATTCAAGTAATAGAGTCTATAAAGGAAAGGTAGGGATACCAACATCCTCATCACACGCAAAATGTGGCTCCATGGTTTGTGTTATTTCTTCAGGATCCGACATATATGACACAAAAATAGGATCGCCATCATCATCGTCGGGAAGAACTATCTTGGTTTGCTCAAGTTCTACATGGGGAGTTTGTGATTGAGCCTCTAGTAAGGTAGCCAACATGGCTTGATTGGATTCAAGTTTTGCTTGTCCTTCTACATCCATTTTTTCTAGGGCCTTAAGTCCCTGTTCCAGTCCAGGATTAAATTAAGTTTCACCATATCATTTATACACCTCAAAATTTTGTTCATCCTCACCATACCCCTCATGGTACTCTTGTGCCTTATTCTCCTTATATTGATTATGGTATTGCTTATCATAATAATCTTCATAAGATGGTGAATTATAATTTCCATTGCATCCATCTTGGTCAGAAGATTTAGTACTACAAGATGTCACCAAATCATGGGGGAACATATTTGGAACATCTTGGTTTTCAGATTTGGCTTCCAACAGAGCAGCTAACAAGGCTTTGCTAGTTTTTAGTTTCACTTTCATTTTCTCCATGGCCCAAAGTTTCTCTTCTTGGTGAGGATTATAGTGGGTATCATAAGTAGGTCCATTTCCCCCAAAGTTTTGTTGGTCGTACCCTTCAAAATTGTGTTGATCATACCCCCCTCACAATATGGATAGCAAAGTTCCCCATAATGGTTCTCATAAAAATATAGATTCACATTTAACTCACCAGGATGAAATGGCTCATAAAGAGGGGGGCTATGGGATAAAGTCTGACAGGCAAGACATGCATGGTGGTAAAGACCACAATAATAATATTATGGGGGATATTGGGATGCCCACTCCATTAGAAAAGTTTTTGAATGATTTATAAATCAACACACGAGTTAAGGGAGATTACAAGATAGTTGGTTAGTCAAAATTACTAAGACAACTGAATATTATAAAGCTAAAAAATATATAGAATAAACTAAAATTACAAAAAAAATAACTAAAAAGTAGTACTATTGAAATGGAAACTCAGTAGAAAGAGAAGATACACTTCAGGAATGTTACTCGGTCGGTGAAAAAAATTACAAAAATTAAAAAAAGAAATTATGAAACAGAATATATAGAACAAGACTAAAGTTATATAGGTTTGAGAAGTATGAACAAAATTATGTGAGATATTAAAGCAACCAGATTTGAAAAACAACCATGCTATCCCCGACAATGGCGTCAGATAGATGGGCGTCGTTTAGCACACCAATCACTAGGAAAATTATCCTAGAGTTTATCCTTTTTCTACTTTCTGATAAAGATTAGTATAGAAGGGTCGATCCATAGAGACGAGAATGAAGATGTTGACTTTCAAATCCGATTAAGAGAATAAGAATGTAAAATCCTTTTTGAGAGTTTGTTAAAATTAAAATAAAAAATAAAAATGTTGAATTAAAGAATAATTAATTAAAAGAAAGAAATACCAAAGCAAAAGGATTTCACCACCCTAGCCAATGTGAAACAAGTTTGAAGAAATTACATACTAAGAAAGATAAAGGAAGGTATGTGAAACATTCATAAATGATTCACAAAAGATGAACTCCCTTTGAACCCATTGGTCCTGTCATTCACAGATCCTAGTTCAATCATCCTAATGGGAAATTTTCTGAGGTCTCATCCAAATCCCCATGTAATCAATGTGGTTGTTCTAAATCTTAGGTTCCATGGTCGCAACCGCCAAGATTAACAAGCGATGAAAATGGGAGATCACTTCGTTAAATCACCGATTTCCAAATAAAAAATCATATGTCTAAAAAATCATGTTAAATTCGATCTAATCATCACATGGAAAAGGGGTTTCTCCCCTCCCCTCAGTAAGAAGACTACTCACTATCCATAAGAGGGGAAGTAAAAGGACGAAGGAAAGAAGTCATAGACCATGGAAAGAAGAATCTCCAAGGAGATCTAGGTGGTTCCAATTAATTGGATTGATCCTTTAATCCTCCATTCCAAGAGAAAAGAATGAGAAGTAAAGAAAGAGAATAACTAAGATCCATAGATGAAGAACCAAATTTGTATTGAAAAAAAGAAAGATCACAATTATGAAAGAAAATGCGAGTAAAAAATTGAGGACTACAAACTAAAATCCTATTACAAGTAAGACAGTTTACAATTAAGACTCAATGACTTTTCTTGTGGAATCCCCCCTCCTTTTATAGTGGAAGGAGGGGTGGAAACCCTGAAAGGAGAGGAGAAGGAATGAAAGAGGCAGATGCTATTTGTCTTGATCAAGATAAATCTTTTCCTCAACAGGAAATAAAGAAAATCATTGATTGCCTTCTTTTGACCCTTCAAATTGTGGCTCTCTCTCTGCAGATTCCAATTCCCAAAGTTTCATAAGAATTTTGGCTGGTAATAAGCTTTAAATTGTGCTTGAAAATATATTTTTTCTGTTGAACATTGAATTTCATTTCCAATAAATTTTTAAATATTGAATTCTACCTTCAGATGTGAGAGTTATGCTTATTTTGGTGCAAGGTATATATTTAAATAAGGCACTTTGGGAAAATAAATAGACACGTTCACTAGTTGGTTGGACATTGAAATTGAAATTATCTTTTCAAAACATATCTAAACTCTAAATTCGGAATTTGTATGTGAGAGTTATGACTGTTTTGGTGTTGTCTATACAAGAATTTCAGGAACTGCCGGAATTTTGCAAAATATCTTTCAAGAGAAAGTAATGATTGGAGTGATTAGGCCATTTTCCTGAAAAAATATACAAAATATATTTAAAAATCTAATTAAAGAGATAAAATCTAGACTAATACTATTAATTACAAAACTAAAAAAATAAATAACAAAACAATCCTAAAAATATATCTTAAAGATTGAATAAAAAAGGATAAATACACAATTATTAGGAACCCACTCTAGCAAGGATTTGTTGTGGATGTAACAGTCCTCATTTGACATTGAATCCTCCTTTGAATCTGGTGCCAACATGCAACCATCCTCTTCTTCTTGGATCTTCATGTGTGACTCGAAAGTAACACCCATTTCAAGCCCTCTATCACCACTTGCTGTCATGCAGGAGAGAAAGGGCAAAAGACTCCCCCTGTCTCCACTAACATATGAAGCTTACAAAAGCTTCAAAAAACCTCCATGAACTCATCCATTTCCCACATTCTCAATGAGAAACTCCATGCATAGGCCTCCAAACTCCAACTATAACTCCAATAGAGTTCACCTCGTCAACTAGTGCCACCACCTCAGAATGAACTGAGAGGGTGCAGGATCAAATCATTTGATCCCTACATCCATTTTCCCCTATGGAATCCCCTCTCAAATCTTCTCATACTCCTACTCCAACTCTACCACCAACCTGCTAGTTGCAGTGGAGAGATAATGGATATGGATGACTTGTTCTCTCTTCATCCTTCATCCAATACCTCACGAGAGGGGTCAAACAAAACTTAATGAGGACGCAAGTCCATCTTCCCAGTTACATCTTCTCTTAAACCCACTATCACAACATGTACAAGTGGGGAAGGTTGCAACAACAATTGCTCCCAGCTGACTCTAACTGCAAGGTTAGAGATAACTCAACTGCCCTTATTTTAGATCTACAGGCTCTTGACAACTCACTTCAAAGACAATATGTGGCTCCCCATAGTGTTGTCTGTGACAACATAATCAATAATCCAGGCTAAGTAAGTGGTCACGAGACTCTTAAATAAAAGGGCATGTGATACAACCAATTTGGGCTAATAATCCAATACCTTAGCAAAAAATACCTCAATATACATATTTTTTTATTACTTTTAAACCTTAATAACTTCTTCTAGGAACATCAAAACATTATGAAACCTTAAACATATTTTTATTACAACTCAACTTCATTCTATAAATATTTGACGCCAAAAAGTCATTTGTTTGACCTTTCAATTAAATATCTCAAAAGTCATAGATTTATGGGTTACGATGTAGATATGAATATCAACTAATATCCATACTTCATCAGAACACTTAAAACTTTTAATATTACTCAAACACATGAATGCACTTACGGTAGTATGTATTTAGAGATTCCAAAAGTTTATTCCACCACATCCTAAACACCATAAAAGAAATTTTGAAATGAAGTCTAAATCTTGTCTATCACATCATATACATCTTAAAAGAAATTTTTTCCTCGAAATCAATTCATAATCTTACTCCAAGGGAAACCAAAGGATTTTCACCAACTTTTAAGGAACCACTCTAAGTGCAACATTCTCATAAACAAGATCTTTAAAACGTACATGTACCACTGCTAGGAGGATTACATAGAAACTAAGGTGACCCACATTTTTACAACTTTAAACATATGTTCATAAGATTTGGTTAGGTCATGGAATATTTCCATTAAGGAATTTTGTACTAATTTTACCGCAGCATTTAGGATTCCATAAATACATTTATAAAGTTTAGAAGTCATTAAATACAATTAACTTATTAAAACCATCTAAATATTTTAAGGTTCTAACATCATTGTGTTGTGTTCATTGTTAGAACATATTCAACATATTCATTAAATACTAATATTAACACCTCATCTATCATATGTCATCAATATGATTTCATTTCAATTTTCATGTTGGGTATCAACCTTTATTATATGAATTCATCATAAGATTAGAAACCTTATAATGTCATCATTCTTCAAGGATATGGTTTATCATATATACATACATAGCTATCAATCCATATCTAGGTTTGCCATCATGCCATGTCCATGTATCATATCTCAAAATCAAATCACATTCATACATATATTATATCAAGGTTGTGATAAACAATATTATATGAGTGGCTCGTCGAGCTTATATCAAAGCATTATACAGTCCAACTATGGTTATCCTAATGCATATTCTGAAGGTAGTGACATGCTCAGTCTCTTTGTTCTCATTCATCTTTATGGGCGTATCATATGCATATAATTTACCTTCCCTTTGTGGTCTATAATGATCAAGTCTACCTCTTGGGCACTAATGATTAGGTTCATGCGTTTTATTCACTCAAGCACAAATAAAACTAGCATGGTGTGACATTCTCTTCACAAGTTCTCTACCTATTAGATATGCTTACCAACTCTCTTTCTTATAAACTACCACTAGAGTCCCATAGGTAACCACCAATCCGAGCATGAGGCTTCATAGAAACTAACATCATATCTTCCTCCTCCAGGATCTTGGGACTTTATCCCTCACCTTGATGGTAGGTAATCGTATTCATGTATACATATACATTTATAACCAACATCTATCTGACGCTAGGGTTTGGTCCTTCCCCAAACATATTGCATTCAATTTATCTATTTGAGTCATGCATAAAGAAACTCAAATCAATTACTTAGTAGTCTCATGTAAGACTTATCATATCACATAACTCTCATATTTCTCAAATCTTGGTGGTTAGTTTCTTTGACCTTCTCCCTCTGGTCTTGACTCTCTCTAGAGTTAACCCTATAATTGGTCCTAACACTAGAGGTCATCCTTTGTAAAAGATCTTGAGGCTCATGTTGACTCACAACCTTGTCTTAATTAGAATACATGATATATGGAATAGACACAATAAGTTTTGATGATGTGATCAAAGTTTTAGATAATGAGATAAGTTTGTTTATGATGAATTTTTATCTTTAAGGTCCTAAGTTCCCACTAGCATCTTAAGCTTCGAAAAGCTTCACGACGCCTCCATGAACTCATACATTACCCTCATTCTTAGCGAGAAACTTTATGCACATGCCTATGAACTACAACTATAACTCTGGTGGAGTTCACCTCATCGACTAGTGCCACCACCTCAAAAAGATTCGAGAGGGTGCAAGATTGAATTCTTTGATCCCTCGATCCATTTTCCCCTACCGAATCCCCTCTCAAACCTTCTCATACTCTTACTACAACCTCTCCTGCCGACCTATAGGTTACAATGGAGAGACCATGGAGATGGAGGGCTCATTCTCTCATCATCCTTCATCAAGCACCTCGTAAGAGTTGTCAAACAAATCTTAACAAGGAAATAACTCCATCTTCCCAGTTACTTTTTCCTCATAACCCCACAATCATGATGTCTAGTAGCTGGGAAGGCCACAACAACAATTGTTCCCAACTGACTCTAACAACAAGGTTAGAGAACACTCAATTGCCCTTGATTTTAGATCCAACTGGTAACAACTCACTTCCAACCCAATTTGTGGCTCCCCATAATGTTGTCTGTGACTAAAATAAACAATCTAGGGTGCACAAGGGGTTGTGAGACTCTCCACTTAAAAGGGCACGTGACACAACCAATTTAGGGTAATAATTTGCTACCTTATTTCAAAATACTTCAATATTCATATTATATGATTATTTTCAAACCTGAATAACAACTTCTAGGAACATCATAACATTATCAAACTTTATACATAGCTTTATCACAACTCTATCTTCATTTTATTAATCTTTGGTGCAAAAAAATCATTTGTTTGACCATTCAATTAAATATCTCAAAAGTCATAGATTTATGGATCACAATTTGCATATGAATATCAACTAACAACCATACTTCATGAAAACACTTAAAACTTTAATATAACTTAGGCACATGAATACACTTATGCCATTAAGTATTTAGAGATTCCAAAGTTCATTCCATCACATCCTACACACTTTAAGGCCTAGTTTGGCCGCTGTAGTTAAGAGTTCTGGTATTTGATACACAAGTGTACATAAAATAAATAGTAACGGGTGCCGTTTGGTATTTATTCTGTACCGTTGTGTGTATGATTCAACATCAAAATTGTAATCATCACTCCCACCAGAATCGGCGGGTTTTGAAACAGCCGCACTTTCGTGCCAGTTTGCCCCCGTATCTCATTTTTTGTGTGTGCTGACACATGCCGGAGCTGGTTGCTCTCCGGCCCCCTCTACTGCCGAATACCAGGAAGCGGATAGTTACGTACAAGATTACCGGGATTTTGAAAGCGTTTACCCAAACTCAACCTAAAAGAAATTTCGTAGGCAAAACTAAGCCAAAATCTAGTTTATCACAAAAATATATGTGTTCCTTTGAATAGTGATGAAGGAAGACATTTTAATATAAAGCTAGCAAGAAGCCAATCTATATGAGTGGCTTGGGAGATTACAATCGAATTAGAGTAAGTGAGAAGGTTTTAAGGAAATGCACAACAAATATTTGGGTGCATCCTATGACAACAAGTCAAAATTTTAGTAATTCAACCAATCCAACTGAATTAAATTTAATAGAGAAGGCCATCCAATCTGGAAAATATTTTTTTATATGAGAAGGGATAAGATGCCATATCCCATTCTCAAGAAATGTTAAAATTTACTTAAGCAACACAACTATCCAACTAGGGTGATGAATTTCCTGGTGATAATTTTTTGAAAATTGCATAGAGTCTTGTTTATGGGCACATGATTTAGTAGTATAGAAAATCTTGGATAGGCAACAAGTATGAGGTATAGGTTGGCTGAGAGTATAAGAGTGTGTACCTTTCCATAGAGAAACTGACTATTATAGAGCTTAGACGTGAAAATTGGTGGTGGATCATGTGCCAATGGAGGAGGAATGACAATAGGATGGGTGATGGGGTCATGATCCACTATGTCATAAAGATTATTCTCAATGATCTCATGTTGACGTTGAGGTTGTGGTCTAGAGGATGGTGACATAGAATTAAATAACACATTTGATTCATGAAAATTCACGTCTCTAGAGGCATACATATGATGGTTGCTTGGACTATAAAAATGATAACCTAGTGAGGTAGAAAATCCTAGTAAAACTATTTTGATAAATTGGGGATTAAGTTTATCTGAGTTTGAATCAAAGATATGCACAAAAGTGGTACACACAAAACTACACAAAAGAAGTTGAAATGTCAATTATGTGGGAAAAACCAACTGAAAAGGTGGACTCAATTTGAAGAATAAATGATGGTTGTCAATTGATAAGGTAGCACACTATGATAACTGTTTTAGGAAAATGCATCAACTGTGTTAGCAACAAACATCAAATTGAAGGGGAAATGAGGAATATAGTGAACATATTTAAGTTTAAGACTATGTGGGAGATTAACACTCCAAAATTGATAAATACTTTTAATAGACCCATCTTCCAGAGACAATAATGCTGGAAGAGTTGGATGCAAACATTGAGGCCCTAACACTAGCTTGGTTGGAGGCAAGATGTGTCGAACATGTTACATTGAATTGTATGGTAAAATAATCTGTGAATTTTGGGGATTGTGGATGAACATATTTAGAGGCCTACAGAAGTTGCTCATACTTAGTTGAAGTGATGGTGATAGACAAATTGTTTGATCCTTGAGTTACAAGGGCAGCCCTAGTGCTATTACTATGTCCATAGGGATGACTATTCTTTTTATAGAACTTTTCCTTTAGGTGGCCTAACTTGTAGAAAGTGCATTATAGTCTTGCAAAACGTCTACAAACACATCAACAACCACAAACAACTATGGAAATCACCAATCGTGATTATAGTGGAGTGGATGATAGAAGCTAGACATCAGACTCTTGAAGACAATACAAGACATCTTCTAGAGTGGGAATGATGATAGCTATCGAGATAATGTTGGAGACTAAAGCATAGGCTAGATAAAGATTATTGAGAAATTTGGCCATTAAAATATTGACATACTCTTAGGTTTGAACCTTAGAAAAGAGGGACTAAAATAGTCAAGTTGTTGAGATAGGATGACAATGAAATCAAAGTATTCATCATGGGTCTTGTCACACTGATACTCACCAAATAATTTATTGTATATTCTATAAATCCACAAATAATTGTTTTCAACTCCAATAGTTCCTTCAGGTTTTTGTAAAACTTGTACTTGCAGGCTAGAAGGTTCCATGCTATTCCATTACCAACTTTTGACTTGGCTATATCCTCATTTCCATTCATGGGTATCCTTAGTAGGTTTTTATATGAATTCCACCTTGTCTTTAAATTACATGATGGTTAGTATAAAATTCCTCCAGAGTAGGTAATTATCTCCATTTAACTTTATTACGAAGATAGGAGCATTGACTTTATAGACTCTAGTCTAAGGTGAGTCTTTGCCATCATCCATGACTAAGATGAAAAATCAAACTAAAACAAAACCAGTGTAGAAAAATATCAAAATAGTCACACCTGAAGAATAATGGTGGAGAAGGATTAACATTAGTGCATTGATAGTACAAAAGTGGATATGGGAAATTACAGGTAAGATGCAAAATGAGAATAAAGAGGTAAAATTCGAGAAAACAAATATGATTGAAACACTAACACATGAATAATGCATTATGATAGGAAATTAATAATATGTCTAAAACAATTAATAATACTCACCATGTATATATGGAAAATATATGGGGATGAAAGTAAATCCCCTTTTTTCCCACTGGACGAAGAAGGCAAGGGTTCCTAGGCGAAAAAGGGGATTTAATAGGTGCAACTCCAAGGAGGATGGTGATCTACATTGCCCATCCTAAAAGATCAGTAAAATTGGCATAGAGAGCCCCCAAAGATGAATAAAGAGAAGATGATGTAAAATCATAGCTTGTACATAGGTAGGATGGCAACTGTCAGCCTGACCACCTCTCTAACAAAGGTAGCTGGCCGCGTGCTATCATGTGTCTACCATTCATGCAACTGATAGTCTGTGGTGAAGACTAGATGTGTGCTCCACTGTTATGGGTAGCAAAATACGGAGATAGTCGACGGGAGGGTGGGGCACCACATGAGGGGTGAAGAGGAAAGGAATAAGTGTTGGGTTTTATGGGAGGGAGCAAAATAGAATAACAAAACTATTCCCTTTCTATCAAAATTGTTAGATATTTGTATCTATAAAATGTTGATAGCTAAAAGACATAAGAGGGCATAAAGGTGCTTCGTTTGCACACACTACTTGTCCAACAAGTCGACACTTCTAATGTTAGTTAAGAACTTGACCCTCCGTATGTAGATCCAAAACAACCACCAATAATTCTAGGTAGATGAGAAAACGAATATTTTGATTGGGCAACAAGTAGAAACTTGTTGTCTTCTTCTAGAACATGTAAGCCTCAACCTCTACTTCATCCACACAAATGATGCACTACAACAAAAATGCCCATTAGTGGTGTTTATTCTAGTGGGTTTTATATAAAAAAAGGCTACTATCTATCCAATTTATAGGCATTTTAAATTAAAATGCTTGAAAACCACTTAGTATAGAGTTTCAAAAAAGACTAATTATTAAAGGCATTTATATATCTAACTAGTGGCAATCTAAAATTGTCAAATTAAAAGTTGATCACCACCTAATTACAAATAGTTAGCAAATTTTTCTCCCTCTTTCCATTCACACTCACATAATCTAATTCTCTCTGCTACTTCTTCATCCCTAATTCCCACACTCGCTTGTGCGTTGCTGAGAGATGGGCACATAGAGGGATCCCAACTGGATCGTCACCCTAAATTACTATCGTGAAGAGGAGTGCGCGCGGAGGTAGCCTGACACTACAATAAAGTTTATCATTTATGACATAAATTTCTAGCATTCTTTTTGGCAAAGTGTCGGCCAACCATTGAGTAGTGCACGACTCCGGGGTCTGCCTTTGGCAGGCTTTGATATGTCCGCCAAAACACGATCTCCCCCCAAATAAGAAAGGGTGGTTACTACAAATTGTATTACCCCCTATTCTTTATTCTAGATAAATCTCCTTTTTGCCTACGAACGCTTGCCTTCTCCATCCAGCGGCTAAACCCTCCAATATCCCTATTGTTCGCATACTTCATCCTCGATTATTTTTTTTGTAAATATCTGAGTTTTCTGCCAAAACACAAGAGATGATGGATCAAATCTCATCTTCCAAGAGTCCATCGACCTATATACAAATACAATTATCAGATGTCATAGTCATCAATCATATTTGATGTTCGAGCTTTTGTTTTGAAGAGGTTATGATACACATATGTATTCCTACTGATCCTACAAAGAAAACCTATGATGACCCCAATTTTAGGATTATGATACCCAATATAGTGTTTTAAGACCATGAGTGTCATGTAGATGATGATACCAAACTGGGGAATTGATTATTCAATCATGGACTCTTTTCCCTTAAAAAAAGGGTAAGCATATAGATGTAATGAATGATTATTAGATAAGTTCCAAATATATGAAATGTAAGGTATGTTAGGATCATGAAAGGCATTTTTGGACATGTTTGATGATCGAGGATTAGGTGATTGGATACAAGATTTACAAATTATTTATGAGGCTATTTGAGAGTCAACTTAAATGATGAACCATTGGAATTTTGAGATCAGACTTGATAATATGTGGATTTATGTGATGAAGTACCCATGGTTCAAATTTCATGGAATTCGAAGTAGAAATTTGAAAGATATTGAGGTTTGAATACTTAATTCAATGATACATGTATAATTGGAGGATATGTAAATTTGAGAATATGTTTTTAGATAGTTTCGGGTTTATTACCCTGTCATACGATCATTTCCTTTGGAGGGCTAAGTGGGGTTGATTCAATGAGGCTTAATGTTACATGGTCGTCCATCACCTCTGGAAGTGGAGGAACAAAACCAGCTGAGGTGTCCTTAGATTCGATGAGGCAGGCCAAGGGAATATCCTTGGTGAACCCATGATCTGTGCAACACTCTAATTGGTGGACCCTTCACTTGAGGCAGGAGACCCAAAATACTCAGAGATGACAATCCTCATCTCCCCCTTTCTCCATCTCTACTAAGCAGCCGATTCTAGAGATGTAGGACTGTCGGTTGAGCGACCCAAGTATTTGGCTTGGAAGTCGATACCTGATCGAGGTTGCAAATATGTTGAGAGATTGAGTCAGGTGTTGAGGAAGAAGCCCCCTTCAGGTGTCTCCATCCTTCACTCTAACAACCAAGCAGAAGGTAAAATTGGACCCTGTGAGAAACGACGCTTAGCATCTTCTTAGTGGTGTTCCTGGATTGAGGAGTCTCCTTTAATGACTCAAAATCATTGTGTGATGGAAACCTGGGGTCAGTAGCAACCAAGGGGTGAGGACAAGATCTAGGACTCACCGCTTCCAGGAGGACCTTCCATGGCGGTGACTTCTATGGAGAACCAGGTCGCGGAGCACCTCATGCTAGAATTAGTGCCGAAGTGGAGTTCTAAATCAGCCCTACTGCAATTATGCGTAGGTTCAAGGTCAATTGTATGTATATTGACAATTTTCTACATTGAACATAAAAGAACATAAATGAGGATAAATGAAATTTAGTTACTAGTGGTTCTCAATAAACTCCCTATTAGAGAGGGAAAGCTTTAATGTTGACTAGAACCTCCCTAGAGTACACGGTACACGGGGAGATCCCTAGAGTAAAAGGTACACGGGGAAGGGCCCACCATTTATGTTTGTGCTAAGTCCACCATAGCAATGCATATTCATTCTAAATGTGGCTAAAAACTTGGGATTACCTGATTTTCTGCCTTTAAATAATGTTTCCTTTCTCTTTCTTCAATTTTGAGTATTTTATATGCCATCATAGTATAGTTTTTAATTCCACGTACCAACTTTTGTTGATGATTTTGTTTCTCATATTTTTCTAGGTCCAGAGCTAGAATGGGATAAAATAATAGGATGTGAGCAAGTTGTATAGGTTGTACCTATTGTCTAAGATCCTACTAGCATACATGTTCATTGACTTGTAAAATTTTCTTCAAGTTATGTAAATGTAAGTTGCCAATTTAATTCATGTTGTAATATAAATATGTTGAATGTTGAGAATGTTATGGTGTATGAATTCTATCTGTGTGTTCATGTATGCACAAATTGCTTTCACAATGCACTCTGATATGATTCCATAATGTTTTCAGATTTTGACCTCTCATCCCTATGGGGTTTGGAGAAGACAAAATCTGGGGACGTTACAGTTGGTATCAGAGCATGAACAATAGCTACTCCTAACAATTGCTCACCATGAAACATAAAACTAAATTTCACCTCTCACTTTAAATCTTAGAAACTTAGTAAGTTGTTCTATAGGATTAAGGTTTGACTTAGCCTCTAAGTTTGAACCTAGATGTTCGAGAACTAGGTTTAGATAAGTGTGTGAAACCCTTTCCATATAGAGCTCATATGTATTGGGTAGCTACACTAGTCTACACCCTGTTCTCACCATTTCACTAGGTGACATGACACTAGACTATCTACTGTGTGTGGGACACTCATTTTGATGGTTTGGTTTTCTTTGCCAATCGGCTCGAGCCTCGACAATTTTCTCTAACGTCTGCCTTCTCAGAGAAAAACTATATAATATTTTATTATATATATGTAAATATAAAAATGTGTCCCTCACACTGGAGAGTGGTTAGTGTTCATGCAACCTAAGTGAAATGGGGTGACATCAGTCTAGAAGAGAGAGTATATCTAGAATAGATGTTTAGAGCATTATAAGGATATGTGATAGAAAGATACAAAATAGAATAATAGATGATATAAGCAAGGGTGATCTTATACAAATTCGATCTCTGAGGTATAAGTTCTCTATAAAGATCTAAGTTATACATGAGTTTTGAGTCTAGTTTTGGATAATATAAGACAAGTCTAGGTGATGAAAGTACATACTCTTTCTTACTTAAGATGATATAAGTTAAGATAACATTGAATATGCACGAGCCTCAAGTTCTTTTACAAAGGAGGACCTGTAGTGTTAGGACAAGATATGTGGTGAACTCTAGAGAGAGTGAGACCCACAAGGAAAGGTTCATAGGACCTACCCTACAATATATGAAAAATATGAGATAATGTGAAATGATGTGTCCTAAGCTGAGTTACTCCTGAGTAGATGAGTTGAGTCATTTTGCATGAGTTGGATTATAAAAAAAATGATGGGTAGGCGACTCATAATGAGAAAATCAATACTTTTGATTCAATTAGGTCTTATCTTGGATGACATATGCTTGTGAATCTCATCACTAGCTGCAAGTGAGGTGATATATGAACTCTAGTTCTAAGAGTAAAATGCTTCGTGTATAAGATACTCATAAATGTTGTTCCTTTAACTTCTCTTTCTCTATATATGATGCTAGAAACCTCACTTGAGCTATTTGGATGATTATGTATGAAGGGTCACTTAGATAAGCTTGATCTATTCTATATTTCCTTCTCATATCATACATGTAATATCCAAGTTAAATCATGATAAGATTGACTTAGTATACCCTCTTTCCCTTCATTTCATAAAAGATATAAATTTGAAACTTTGAGCTTGAAACAGAGATATATTTGGATCATTGAGTACGTGATCACAAAATAAAGTTCCTAACCTCAAATCTTTAGAAACTATGTTTCTAGATTAATGATATTTCTCACACAATAGGGTGGAGCCCTAATATGCAAACACGATGATCTATCCCCTCTTATGATGAAATTATGGTACTATGTCTATAAGGAACCATACTAATGATGTAAATAATTGAGGTAATCCAGATAATTGATGATATGAAATCTTGATATCACCTTACGTTGATGAGTAGGGTGAAAGATGAAACTTCAGTAATACCTTGTCAACATTATATGTAAGAACAAACCCTAAATTTTAGGGGTAATGAGAGATGTACATCCTAAAATACTAGAATGATGTGTTATGACTAAGACTTGAAATGATGAGGATTCTTATTTACGGTGGGGCGAGTACACCCTGGATACTACGAACTAAAGATGAAAACTTGGGATACATATGAAATGATGATGGTTTTAATACCTAGGAGTGGTGACTATATGAATCTGAACTTCTTGACATCCCCTTGAATAAAAGATCAATTGAATTTCTAGGACGAAAGTCCATATAAGGTGGGGTGAATGTGATGACCCCAATTTTAGGATTATGATACCCAATATAGTGTTTTAAGACCATGAGTGTCATGTAGATGATGATACCAAACTGAGGAATTGATTATTCAATCATGGACTCTTTTCACTTAAAAAAAAGGGTAAGCATAGATGTAATGAATGATTACTAGATAAGTTATAAATTTATGAAATGTAAGGTATGTTAGGATCATGAAAGGTATTTTTGGACATGTTTGATCGTTGAGGATTAGGTGATTGGATTCAAGATTTACAAATTATTTATGAGTCTATTTGAGAGTCAACTTAAATGATGAATCGTTGGAATTTTGAGTTCAAACTTGATAATATGAGGATTTATGTGATGAAGTACCCATGGTTCAAATTTCATGGAATTAGAAGCAGAAATTTGGGAGATATTGAGGTTTGAATACTTAATTCAATGATGCATGTATAATTAGAGGATATATAAATTTGAGAATATCCTTTCAGATAGTTTTAGGTTTATTACCCTGTCACACGGTCATTTCCTTTGGAGGGCTAAGTGGGGCTGATTTAATGAGGCTCAATGTTCCATGGTCGTTCATCACCTCTGGAAGTGGAGGAACAAAACCAGCTGCGGTGTCCATAGATCCGATGAGGCAGGCCAAGGGAATCTCCTTGGTGAACCCATGATCTGTGCAACACTCTAATTGGTGGACCCTTCACTTGAGGCAGGAGACCCAAAATACTCAGAGATGACAATCCTCATCTCCCCCTTTCTCCATCACTGCTAAGCAGCCGATTCTAGAGATGTAGGACTATCGGTTGAGCGACCCAAGTATTTGGCTAGGAAGTCGATACCTGATCAAGGTTGCAAATCTCTTGAGAGATTGAGTCAGGTGTTGAGGAAAAACCCCCTTCAGGTGTTGCCATCCTTCACTCTGACAACCAAGCAGAAGGTGAACTTGGACCCTGTGAGAAACGACGCTTAGCATCTTCTTAGTGGTGATCCTGGATTGAGGAGTCTCCTTTAATGACTCATAATCTTTGTGCGATGGAACCCTCGGGTCAGTAGCAACCAAGGGGCGAGGATAAGATATGGGACTCACCGCTGCCAGCAGGACCTTCCATGGCGGCAACTTCTATGGAGAACCAGTTCACGGTGCACCGCATCCCAGAATTAGTGTCGGCGTGGAGTTCTAAAGAAACCCGACTACAATTATGCATAGTTCAAGGTCAATCCTATCATGATCCCTTGCCAGAGCTGTGTGCGGTGGTGGTGCAATGAGCAGGCCACCGAGATTCATCTCTAGGTCTCTCCCTGTGGTGCCGGAGTGTTGGCATTTGTGAAGGTCTTTCAGTAAGTGACGTCAGGGTAGGACCTGACTTGGAGCCTCATCGGAGAGTTGGTCGTCAAGTTCCCAGCTAGACTAGGCCCAGATTGCACGACGACGGCTTGACGCCCTGATCGCAGTGAACACAGGAATACCTACAGGCGTCTGACGAGTGTAGCGAGCGAGAGAGAGAGAGAGAGAGCGAGAGAGAGAGAGAGTTGGGTCAGGCAAAACCCAGGTTAGACCGTCCCAGTTCAGTCCTTCCCAGTTGAGTACTACGCCCTGAGGAGCACATGTGGCAGATCCTGATTGGCCTAGAAGGTAAACTGTTTCATTTTTTTTTTCGATAAATAGCTGTGAACTTAGAAAAGGCCTTAAAAATAGCTCCCATGGCCAATAATTACCCAAAAATATCTTTGGACTAAGAAAAATATCCTCTACATTACTGAACTCTTAGATTCGGCTTTTGGAAGAACAATTAATGTCAATATCTAATATACATGACAATGTTTCTTTTAAGGGTAAGTTAATCAAAATAAATAGCAAATCATCGAGATTTAATATGAGAAAAATTCTATTGAACTATAATATTATTCTAAAACTAATGATTGAGCTTGATTTGATTATTATGACAAATTACAAGGTATTTTATTACTAAATCATAATTAGATTGTTTAAATCTCATATAGATTCTAGAAAATAGATAAAGCATCAGAAAAATATGCAATTTGGACTAGACCTCTAAAATGACCGCATGATAAGTATAAAAGTATCATATACCATCCTAAGATTATATGGAACCTAGATTTGGCCAAACCCTAATTTGGACCTAAGATACCTAGAATATTATGTACATATATAAATGATGATTAATTGATATTAATCAGGTGCTGACCAGTTTACCTAGATGATCATGGATATGTGAGGAATATCTGAACTCAGATACGTGGATATAATTATATGACTAGATTTGTTGGATGTTAAATATGTATACTTGCTTGCTTGTATTTGAAATACATTGTTGGATGTAGCTGTATGTATATTGATAATTTTCCGCCCTGAACATAAAAGAACATAAATGAGGATAAATAAAATGTAGTTACTAGTGGTGCTCATTAAACTCCCTATTAGAGAGGGAAAACTTTAATGTTGACTAGCACCTCCCTAGAGTACACGATAGACGGGGAGATCCCTAGAGTACAAGGTACACGGGGATGGGCCCACCATTTATGTTTGTCCTAAGTCCACCATAGAAATGCATATTCATTCTAAATGTGGCTAATAACTTGGGATTACCTGATTTTCTACCTTTAAATAACATTTCCTTTCTCTTTCTTCAATTTTGAGTATTTTATATGCCAGCATAGTATCGCTTCTAATTCCACATACCAAGTTTCTTTGATGATTTTGTTTCTCGTATTTTTTCTAGGTCCAGAGCTAGAATGGAATAAAAGAATAGGATGTGAGCAAGTTGTATAGGTTGTACCTATTGTCTAAGATCCTTCTAGCATACATGTTCATTGACTTGTAAAATTTTCTTCAAATTATGTAATTGTAAGTTGCAAATTTAATTCATGTTGTAATATAAATATGTTGAATGTTGAGAATGTTATGGTTTATGCATTTATTTGTATGTTCATGTATGCACAAATTGATTCTGCAATGCACTCTGATATGATTGGATAATGTTTTCGGATTTTGACCTCTCATCCCTATGGGGTTTGGAGAAGCCAAAATCTGGGGACATTACAGTTGGTATCAGAGCATGAACAATAGCTACACCTGGAAATTGCTCACCATGACACAAAACTAAATTTCACCTCTCACTTTAAATCTTAGAAACTTAGTAAGTTGTTCTATAGGAATAAGGTTTGACTTAGCCTCTAAGTTTGAACTTAGATGTTCGAGAACTAGGTTTAGATAAGTGTTTGAAACCCTTTCCATATAGAGATCATATGTATTGGATAGCTACACTAGTCTACACCTTGTTCTCACCATTTCACTAGGTGACATGACACTAGACTATCTACTGTGTGTTGGACACTCATTTTGCTGGTTTGGTTTTGTTTTCCAATCGGATCGAGCCTCGACAGTTTTCTCTGACGTCTGCCTTCTCAGAGAAAAACTATATAATATTTTATTATATATATGTAAATATAAAAATGTGTTCCTCGCACTAGAGAGTAGTTAGTGTTCGTGCAACCTAAGTGAAATGGGGTGACATCAGTCTAGAAGAGAGAGTATATCTAGAATAGATGTTTAGATCCTTATAAGGATGTGTGATAGAAAGATAGACAATAGAATAATAGATGATATAAGCAAGGATGATCTTATATAAATTCGATCTCTGAGGTATAAGTTCTCTATAAAGATCTAAGTTATACATGAGTTCTGAGTCTAGTTTTGGATAATCTAAGAAAAGTCTAGGTGATGAAAGTACATACTCTTTCTTACTTAAGATGAGCTAAATTAAGATAACATTGAATATGTAGGAGCCTCAAGTTCTTTTACAAAGGAGGACCTCTAGTGTTAGGACAAGATATGTGGTGAAATCCAGAGAGAGTGAGAACCACAAGGAGAGGGTCATAGGACCTACCCTACAATATATGAAAAATATGAGATAATGTGAAATGATGTGTCCTAAGCTGAGTTACTCCTGAGTAGATGAGTTGAGTCATTTTGCATGAGTTGGGTTATAAAAAAAATGATGGGTAGGCGACTCGTAATGAGAAAGTCAATACTTTTGATTGAATTAGGACTTAGCTTGGGTGACATATGTTTGTGAATCTCATCACTAACTGCAAGTGAGGTGATATATGAACTCTAGTTCTAAGAGTAAAATGCTTCATGCATAAGATACTCATAAATGTTATTCCTTTCACTTCTCTTTCTCTTTATATGATGCTAGAAACCTCACTTGAGCTATTTCGATGATTATTTATGAAGGGTCACTTAGATAAGCTTGACCTATTCTATATTTCCTTCCCATATCATACACGTAATATCCAAGTTAAATCATGATAATATTGACGTAGTATACCCTCTTTCCCTTCATTTCATACAAGATATAAATTTGAAACTTTTAGATTGAAACAGAGATATATTTGGATCATTGATTATGTGATCACAAAATAAAGTTCCTAACCTCAAATCTTTAGAAACTATGTTTCTAGATTAATGGTATTTCTCACACAATAGGGTGGAGCCCTAATATGCAAACACGATGATCTATCCCCTCTTATGATGAAATTATGGTACTATGTCTATAAGGAACCATACTAATGATGTTAATAATTGAGGTAAACCTGATAATTGATAATATGAAATCTTTATATCACCTTACATTGATGAGTAGGGTGAAAGATGAAACTTCAGTAATACCTTCTCAATATTATATGTAAGAACAAACCCTAAATTTTAGGGGTAATGAGAGACGTGCATCCTAAAATACTAGAATGATGTGTTATGACTAAGACTGTAAATGATGATGATTCTTATTTAAGGTGGGGCGAGTACACCCTAGTTACTATGAACTAAAGACGAAAACTTGGGCTACATATGAAATGATGATGGTTTTAATACCTAGCAGTGTTGACCATATGAATCTGAACTTCTTGACATCCCCTTGAGTATAAGATCAATTGAATTTCGAGGACGAAATCCATATAAGGTGGGGTGAATGTGATGACCCCAATTTTAGGATTATGATACCTAATATAGTGTTTTAAGATGATGAGTGTCATGTAGATGATGATACCAAACTGAGGAATTGATTATTCAATCATGGACTCTTTTCACTTAAAAAAAAGGTAAGCATAGATGTAATGAATGATTATTAGATAAGTTCCAAATTGATGAAATGTAAGGTATGTTAGGATCATGAAAGGCATTTTTGGACATGTCTGATCGTTAAGGATTAGGTGATTGGATTCAAGATTTACAAATTATTTATGAGGATATTTGAGAGTCAACTTAAATGATGAACCGTTAGAATTTTGAGTTCAAACTTGATTATATGAGGATTTATGTGATGAAGTACCCATGGTTCACATTTCATGGAATTCGAAGAAATTTTTTGATAGATATTGAGGTTTGAATACTTAATTCAATGATACATGTATAATTGGAGGATATGTAAATTTCAGAATATTTTTTCAGATAGTTTTGGGTTTATTACCCTGTCACATGGTCATTTCCTTTGGAGGGCTGAGTGGGGCTGATTCAATGAGGCTCAATGTTACATGGTCGTCCATCACCTCCGGAAGTGGAGGAACATAACCAGATGAGGTGTCCTTAGATTTGATGAGGTAGGCTAAGGGAATCTCCTTGGTGAACCCATGATCTGTGCAACACTCTAATTGGTGTACCCTTCACTTGAGGCAGGCGACCCAAAATACTCAGAGACGATAATCCTCATCTCCCCCTTTCTCCATCGCTTCTAACCAGCTGATTCTAAGGATGTAGGACTGTCAGTTGAAAGACCCAAGTATTTGTCTAGGAAGTCGATACCTGATCAAGGTTGCAAATCTCTTGAGAGATTGAGTCAGGTGTTGAGGAAGAAGCCCCCTTCAAGTGTCGCCATCCTTCACTCTTACAACCAAGCAGAAGGTGAACTTGGACCCTGTGATAAATGATGCTCAGCATCTTCTTAGTGGTGTTCTTGGATTAAGGAGTCTCCTTTAATGACTCGAAATCTTTGTGCGATGGAAACCTGGGGTCAGTAACAACCAAGGGGTGAGGACAAGATCTGGGACTCACCGCTTCCAGTAGGACCTTCCATGGCGGCGACTTCTATGGAGAACCAGGTCGCGGAGCACCGCACCCCAAAATTAGTGCTAGCGTGGAGTTCTAAAGCAACCATACTACAATTATGCGTAGGTTCCAGGTCAATCCTATCATGATCCCTCATCGGAGCTGTGTGTGGTGGTGGTGCAACCAGCAGGCTACCGAGATTCTTCTCTAGGTCTCTCTCTTTGGTTCCAAAGTGCTGGCATTTGTGAAGGTCTTTCAGTAAGTGACGTCAGGGTAGGACTTGACTTGGAGCCTCATCGGAGAGTAGGTCATCAAGTTCCCTGCCAGACTAGGCCCAGATTGCATGATGACGGCTTGACGCCCTAATCGTAGTGAACACAGGAATACTCGCAGGCATCCAACGAGTGCAGCGAGAGAGAGAGTTGGGTCTGGCAAAACCCAGGTTAGACCGGCCCGGTTCAGTCCTTCCCAGTGAGTACTGCGCCCTGAGGAGCACATGTGGCAGATCCTGATTGTCCTAGAAGGTAAACTATTTCATATATTTTTCGATAAATAGATATGAACTTAGAAAAGGCCTTAAAAATATCTCCCATGGCCAATAATTACCCTAAAAATATTTTTGGACATAGAAAAATATCCTCTACATTACTGAACTCTTAGATTAGGCTTTTGGAAGAACAATTAATGTCGATATCTAATATAGATGACAATGTTTCTTTTAAGGGTAAGTTAATCAAAATAAATAGCAAATCATCGAGATTAAATATGAGAAAAATTCTATTGAACTATAATATTATTCTAAAACTAATGATTGAGCTTGATCTGATTATTATGCAAAAGTACAAGGTATCTTCATACTAAATCATAATTAGATTGTTTAAATATCATATTGATTCTAGAAAATAGATAAAGCATCAGAAAAGTATGCAATTTGGACCAGACCTCTAAAATGACCGCATGATAAGTATAAAATATCATATACCATCCTTAGATTATATGGAACCTAGATTTGGCCAAACCCTAATTTGGACCTAAAATACCTAGAATATGATGTACATATATTAATGACGATTAATTACTATTAATCAGGTGCTGACCAGTTTACCTAGATGATCATGGATATGTGAGGAATATCTAAACTCAGGTACGTGGATATAATTATATGACTAGATTTGCTAGATGTTAAATATGTGTACTTCCTTGCTTGTATTTGAAATACATTGTTGGATGTAGATGTATGTATATTGACAATTTTCCACCTTGAACATAAAAGAACATAAATGAGGATAAATGAAATGTAGTTACTAGTGGTGCTCATTAAAATCCCTATTAGAGAGGGAAAGCTTTAATGTTGACTAGCACCTCCCTACAGTACACGGTACACGGGGAGATCCCTAGAGTACAAGGTATATGGGGAAGGGCCCACCATTTATGTTTGTGCTAAGCCCACCATAGAAATGCATATTCATTCTAAATGTGGCTAATAACTTGGGATTACCTGATTTTTCACCTTTAAATAATGTTTCCTTTCTCTTTCTTCAATTTGGAGTATTTTATATGCCATCATAGTATAACTTTCAATTCCACGTACCAACTTTTGTTGATGATTTTGTTTCTCGTATTTTTTCTAGGTCCAATGCTAGAATGGGATAAAAGAATAGGATGTGAGCAAGTTGTATAGGTTGTACCTATTGTCTAAGATCCTGCTAGCATACATGTTCATTGACTTGTAAAATTTTCTTCAAATTATGTAAATGTAAGTTGCAAATTTAATTCATGTTGTAATATAAATATGTTGAATGTTGAGAATGTTATGGTGTATGCATTCTATTTGTATGTTCATGTATGCACAAATTGCTTCCGCAATGCACTCTGATATGATTGGATAATGTTTTTCGGATTTTGACCTCTCATCCCTATGGGGTTTGGAGAAGCCAAAATCCGGGGACGTTACAAAACCACTACTCGTATTCGATCAAATGTGGTATATGGTAATAATTTTTTGTGATTTTGTCACAATAATACCTTGTGCGGATGGCCAGGAAAGAGGGTAAAACTGAAGACCCAATAAGTAATAAATGAAGACAGACATATTTAGTGACATATAAGGACTATGCAGGTTAGAGGAAGCAGAGTGGATATTATCTTTGGGACTATGGACAATGCAACTAAAAGAATAAGGTATTTTGTTGCATTGATATTCAAGTTCAAGTCTGATTCAATTTATTTTTTGTTCAATTCAGAGCGTTGGGCGTAAGATTTATTGATCTTACCCTTATATTTAATTCTATTTTCTAGGAGTGCCTATTCAAAAACCATTTGTAAACCACATGTGTCATCAAATAACATGTATGTAATGTACTAGTACAGTTCATTGACAAAAGAACATACACAAATGGACGTTTAAAGTCTCGTATACAGTCCTTGGATATCAAGAAACATTGAAATATAACTTGATTGTGAGATGATCTATTGCAAAAAATCTATGTGAGATGTTTTCAATACATCTATTAAAATAATATATTTTATGAAAGTAAGGCCCGCTAAAATGTTTTTTTATGCAAATGATATCAATATTTGTTTATGCATACGTTCTTTAGTAGTATCACTTAGTTCTTGTTTTCCAGTAGCCACCAAGTAGGAGTTCTTAGCATATATAGATATATGATTTTATTGAGATGCATGGGTGTGATGTTAATGATGGTGATATTTGGATCTCAAGAGGTAGTAATATATGAATATGGCACCACCAAGATTTAATTGTCAACTATAAATGACAAATTCTAATATTTTGGATAATCCTGCCAAGCATTCAAGGTGCTACTTTAGTCATACATGAAGTAGTAGATAATGGTTTATCACATTTTGTAGAGCTCGTAGAAAAATGTAATCTTATTCAACTACATATCATAGTGCATACAAGGATGGGAATTTTATCTAACATACCAATACATAGTGAGACCCAGTTGCTAATCGGTCCAATTTTGATGGGTTAAATGGGTCTTCATCACTTCATGGATCCTATAAATGATGTTGGTAATGGGTCCTCTTTAGAAATATAGCCCCAATGAAGACCATTAAGACCCATTTACTCTTAAACCTTACCATCACCACTAACCTCATTGTAGAGGATGAAGCAAAAGACTGCGAACCAACTTTTGGGGAACATATGCCTGCCCTTGGACAAAATTACAATGATTGGACTTCTTGTAGATAATATTATCCATTTCTTTCTATGATCCCTTGCATGTTGCAACAAGAGCACATTCTCATGGCGCTATGTGGTTTTCGAATGTTCAAATTATCATGGTCAAAGACAAATTGTTGCCTCCTCCTTGGTTCATCTCTTCTTGTGAATGAATCAAACATCCTATGAACTATATGGTTGTTGTTCTAAGGGCCTAGATGTGTGACTGGCATCAAAGGCCCAATAACATATGTGCCATTCTTCACTTCACGACCAAGCCCTTTCTTGCAGTTATCTTGATCCCTTATGTTGTGACTTTCTTGTGGTTGGTGCTAAGGGGTTAGAATAAGGTGGTAACAAATGCATGGTGTGCGGAGCCGACAAGCTCAACAAGAAGGCATTACACCTGATGCCTTAGTCCACCATGGTGGTGGAGACTTGGAGATCATACAAAGTGAGAAACGACCCCTACTCTAGAGTTGTACAATGAGCCATCGGTATTTGGGTTGCCTTAATTTGTTTAAAAATAAACATATTTCAAATGGGTATTTTTGGTTTCCTACTTTAGGTGGGCAAGCTACCTAGCAATGATTTTGATGTATAGCTACATATTGGTTCATCTGACATACTCATTATAGCTCTAGAATAGATCAGCATGGACAACTCACATACCACCTAACATTGTACTTCTATTCCGACATGATTCTAACAATCTCAACCTATTTGGGGAATCCTCCACGCTAATGGAAGATCTCAGCATATTTCACTGTCCAATGAGAAAGTTCATTGCTTCTTACTCATTTTATGTTCTTGATTTTTTTGGTGATGTAGGACGTATTAGACTTTATTCTAGATGTTTTTGCTTTATTTTATATTTTGGCACCTAAGTGCAAATTATCTAGTTAATGTACTTAGTCATAAATTTTGTATGCTTTCTTTTATTTGAAGTATTAGTTTATCTAAATTTCATAAGTTTATTTCCATTTCTTGTGGATCAAGTAATATAGTCTTAGAAAAGCCAACTTTTGGGCCTTTTACAAGTAGTTTAATATGATTTAAGAAATACATTATTTCCATTTATCTTCTTTGTCCTTCTTCTTCGTGATGTTTTCTACATGAAATGGTATCACATCCAAACCCTAATCCATTAGGGTACGACCACTATCCCTTCCTTCTTCTTCTTTCATGTCATCTTCTTCCACACCACCATCACTTTCCTAGATCTAGCAATTCTCGACCAACCACTTTGCTTCCACACAACCCCTACCTCCTAGATCATCTGTTAAACAACGACCCAACAATAATTCCCTCTACATGATTCCCCCCCATCATACCCACTGCCAACTATGTCCCAGCTTTTGCCAGGCCAAAAAAACCCATGTTCCCCACAAATCATCCGTTAATAACCCCTCTGGTGCCTACTTTCCAACAACCCTTTCTGCAAGTCAACAATCCTTTTTGCAAGTCAATAAGCTCTCTTCCCTACAATCGCCATCATCTCGCGCCCCTTGCAACTTCCTGCTCCCTTCCAACCATCACATCTTCACCAACCGCTACTACAAGTTCACCACTCTTCCAAGTTGCACCCCATTCACAAGCATAGGGCTGCATCATGTTTCCACCACACTCGTTGATGCCCAGACACTAGTTCATGGTCCATTAATCATGCACTCCTCCACCTTCATCAGAAAACTCAACCCAACACGCCCCCAACGCCCATCTCGACTATCAATAGCAACCCCGACCTCATTTAGTTGTGAGCCTTACCTCATGCCTTCTTTTCTATTTACAATCCCAACCACTCATCACTACACAACCAATACCTTCATGCAAATCAAGTGCGAGTATTCTTCTTCACAGTGTTTTGCTTGTAAAAGTTGATCTCCCATACTCTCGCCGCTTTTCCTGCCTTCCCCTCCAGCCAATAGATACATGTTGATCTTCACACAAAGCCTTTGCTATCCTCATTCCTCAGAACAATGATAGTACTTCTGAGCCTACATTCAATATATGGTGACTTAGAGACTATCATATACATCATATATCCTTGTGGCCTACTAAATATGATAAGCATTATATAATAATTATGAATACACCAATAGTGAAACACCAATTGCAATGATAGGCCTTCTACTAATTCAAAGGCATCATGGATCCTCATGCTCTTACACATCCCTTGTCAACAACAACAACTACGTCTAAGTGAAAGTCATGACATTGCACGTCCTAATCATGTCCCAGTCTAAAGAAAGACCAATCGATGCAGCTTCATCTGTCTAGTGAATCGGTAATAATTCACTGATATAATTCATAAAAATGTAGACTTTCCTCTATTTGTAATGCATGGGGAATAATGTGTAACATTTCTAGTTGACAAACTAACAAACACTATAGGTCGTAAGCTTGTTTTAATCTCTGAATTTTCTAAACATATATACATGTTCTTCACAAGGAGAATCTAGAGAAAATGGATGTCTTTTCTGAAATGTGCAATGGTTTATATATATGGATGTTTCAACATCTGAATTTGGTTATATATATGCCCAATCTTCAGAATGATAAAGTGTGCTAATTCAATCTTTCATGCTCTTATTTTCCTATATATTTCCACTTATTCCGAAAGAAAAAACAAGAGTAAATAGATGTCTTTTTCAAACTTCTCTATGGTTTATATATGTTGATGATTCAATCAATAAATTTCTTGTATATATGTTGATTCTTCACCAAGGCAAATCAGTAGGAAATGGATGCTCCAATCTGATTTTTCCTTTATATATGCTTGTTACTCAACATGGAAAATCAGGAGAAAATGGATGTCTTTTCTAAAATTCTCGTCCTATATATAGGGATATTTCAATCTCTAAACTTTTTGATTTATATATGTCTTCTTATATATATGAAAATTTGTGAAATGGTCACAAACTTCTCGGAATGATAATATTTACTTGAGCATTTTATTTTGGATGCATGATATCTTCTCTATGAAAGTAAAATTAATATAGAAGGGACAATAAACATTCATTTTATCTTACTGGCCCTTAGTTTAGAATGATGATTTGTGTTTATTTTGTGTATGCTTCAAAATGTTGAAACTCTTGAAGTTGTAGATACTCAAGAGAGTGTTTATGTGAGGTCAATCAAAAAGTGAGTCCTGACATCATCTTTCTTGCTTACTATACCTTTATTTTTGATGTTGACCCATGTGTAATTGATCCCACAGGTTGCTCAAACATTCTTATAAGGTTCCAATACATCATTGATATCAATTGTTTGTTTTAATTATTTTAGTGTCTTTCTAAGCTATGTGCATCCTAAGTTTTGTTGAAATTCTATTACTTGTTTAATTGATTTAACCCTCTTCTAGGATCATGTGGAGGGTTGACACAATATGTGGTTATGGAGTTTCCCTTGGGGGTAGCAGTTGTTGCATTTAGCCTAGGTGATATGAACACAGACATGCTTGCTCATGCTATGTCAATTCTTTTTTTAATTATCAATTGTCTAAAAATTGGTAAGATGCACAACCTCCTCAAAGTATGTGTGTCATTAGGTTTCTCTCTAATACAGATTTGAACAATGGTTTTTTTTAATGTATTTTAAAGGATAAGACTATATGTTTCTTCCTTTTTCATAACTCAATCTATTGCTCATATATCCCTTGCTTCTTCATTTTACTGTGTTGATGCTATACATATGTGGTAAGTTACATTTTCTTTATAATTTTGTAAATCATTGCTATAACCATTTCTTTCACACAAAAAATGTTATTGGACACTTTGAGGGGTATGCATCCAGTTGGAGGATAGTGCATAATATGTAATCATAACATATATTAAACAAAGAACATGTCTAACTAAGTAGTATGCACCATCATCGTGGGGTAGGGCTGGGGCAAGCTTGAGACCTTGGCTGGTGAGTCGTGAGACAATACACTAGGCAGAGAGAGGGCGCACATTCATGGAAATAAAGTGAGGAAAGTAAATTATAGTGAAATATATATTTTATCTCCATTTAAACTACAACATGTGCACTGAGAGGTGTGGTAGCATGGCAATGATTAGCTATAGAGAATAGTAGAGTAGAGGGGTGAAGTTGGATTTAAGGTAGTTGTGAGTTGTTGTGACCAATTATGGCCTCAATTGATGCTTTTAGATGTGATTATGGGCACAATATCATTCATGCCATGACAGTATATTCTTGTTGAAACACATATTGTAGCTAAAAGCTTACATCTTTACAATCTACCATATTCTAGTCCAATGGTACCTATAATCAAAATTTGAAGCTCTATACATAGTCTTCTATAGCACCGATTTTAATTACTATCCAAAAAAATTCTACTTTTAGATAGTTTGTCGAGAAAGGATCATAGAATTTCTAAGTAGCTAATGTAGAGCCACATGCATTTAGTAATTCCATCTGGTAATGAGACTGCTGGCCCAACAAGTTGCTCTATTTCTTCAACTAGCCAGTTTTGGAAACAAGCATTGGATCTAATGGAAGATAGTTTGCACAAGAAAGGTTGTTAGAATCTCTTAGTAGCTAATCCAAAGACACATGGATTTAGTAATATCCTCAGGTGCTAAGACTTTGCTAAGACTGTTGCCCCTTCTCTATCCTGGATTGTAGCCAAATGCCAACCTAGTCATATATGCCCATAAAGCAGATAGCACTAAAGGAAGCAACAAGAAGTCGACCTCCCCTTATACTCCTTTAGTGACTAGTCATGACTTGAGTCCAAGACTTCATAATAGAAAACTCCACTTTGTATTAGACTTGGAGACACCATTGGACAACCACATGACTGTCATATGCTATCCTTTTAATTACATCTATATGCTCATATTTCAGGCTTAACAGATGGAATCACACCTACATATTATCTGATGTTTGTATTCAAATATTAATGCCATATCAACAGTGATTATCTGTATGAAAAGGATGCAAGCCAACTTGAGCTAACAAATTTGCATCATGCAGGAGGGATACCAAATTTGTTTGACTCTAGCAACACATACTTAAGCATGTCTTGTCATTGATTACCATTGCAATAGTTCCATATAAATATCAGGTAGCTTCTTTATTCCATGCAGCTAGGTTTCAAAATTAGAAACAAATTTATCTTCAGAAACTGCTTAACCGTCATCTAGCATTAAATTTATGTTATTATTTGATGAAATTGGCTATGGTATTCTGTAATGAAATCTTTTTCTGCTATAATACTGATTACTTCTTCAAATGTAAGCAAGCCAACTTCCTATAATTTTCACCATTCAAAATTTATGACCAAAACAAGGATAAACAATCTTTAGTAAAGCCAAAACTTAAATGGTGGATTACATGAAAAAACCATTGCTTTTTACCCACCTACACATTTCCCTGTTGCATTTCAAGAATTAAAAAGTAAAAGCAAACATCTATTCCCAGAACACCCTTAAGTACCTATGAATAACCACTCAAACTAAATGTTAAACTGTATAGAATAGCTATGGCCTATCCATATTATGATAGTGAATCTTGGGTTGCAAACAAGCTTTCAACATATAGTTAAACTTGTAAGATTCATTTGTGTCTAAAATCTAGCAATTTACTTTTTATTATATTAGAATTTTTTATAAATGGGTCATTCCAGTTGCTGACCTCAACAGAAACTAGTGAGGGTTGGCTTGATCTTGCCATTCTAAAGTCCTTGATTAAAGATGGAGCTTCTGATGGAGAAATTGACAACAATCTTTCATGTTATGATGTTGAGCGTAATACATTTTGTGGTTGCCTGCTAGGTATGTACATGCTTTGACCATTTTCTACTTGTCATCTCAACTAATTAGAAATAAAATCTTATTTGTCAATAAGCTATAATTATAAAAGCTATTAACTTAATGTTGTTGTTTTATCTTGACAATTCATTTTTGTACTCATACTTTTTCAAATTTTTGTAATTTAGATATCCACCACATGTAGGGTGAACTATAGTGACTGAAGAGGGGGTTCCATAGGATGACATCAACCATTGCTTGAGCCAAGCTCAATGCAGAGAGAAGCACCTCCCACTTGTGTGTTCTCTACCATATCAGAGAGGTAATCAGAAAGATGTTGATGGCTCACACCATGTAGATCATAGTAGTTGGGGTTCTTAGTAAGCGTCATGTACATAAATTTCCAGGTGATGTAGTCCACATCATCTTGTAATATGTATTCCTGAACCTTGCAAGGGTGATGCTCTAAGCCTCTAATGAGACTTGTATTTTATAGTATACTTACGTCATGCATATGTTTTTCCTCCCAGTGGTAACACAGTCTTTTGATCTATTACATGTAGGGTCATATCTTATAAGTATCTATTATTAAGTTGATATTGTGGTTCGAATATATGAATGCTTACCTAGTGGATTGGGTATACATGTTGTCTTCCAGTATCTATACCCTCCCATTTTTTGCAGCCTAAGGTTGTATCATTTATGAAGTTTCAAGAACTTTCCTGAGCACATAATTAACACAGCCATATCTTGTGAATCTTAATGCAACATCTAGAAGCATGTTACTTATTTTTGAAATCTGGAAAAGGATCCAAAAGGATAGAACCCAATAGCCCACCTATAGAGAACTGATGCATATATACTTTGTTCATCTATCTTATTAAAATGCATGCAACTAGGCCATCTCAGTTTTCGTATCTACCTATCTATGTTTTGTCTTTTGTGCATGTTTGATGTTGTTGAGTGATTTTTGCATGATTCTTTTGCATCTCTCATTTCAGGTCAGACTAGTCAAATGCAAGAGATTTTGAACTGCAAGAAATAACCAGATTGTACCAATTCACCAGTATAAATGCTTTGATAGATTTTGTAGGAAGAAAGGTAGGGACAATGTATTTCGTATTGGAAAAATTAAAATGTTTGATACAAAGTATTTAGTTGTGTGGTTTTATTAATTTCTTATTTGTCTTATGGGTTATTGTAGTGGAAGATTTGAGGGCAAACACAGATACTACGGCTACAGCAATGCATCACCTATTATCCAGTGATTCTGGGAGTGGTTCATGGATTCCACCAGAATGTAAAGCCATTTCCTAAAGGAGCTCTGAAGTTGGCATGTTGAAAAGTAGATAGTCATATCAGGGAAGAGATGGATCCAATGATGTAAAAGTTATTGTATAGAATAGAAAAATATTGTATGAAAGTATATCATTTGTGTTATACAATATAAAGGGGCAAGGTAAAATGTCCTCCCCATGTAATTGTCACTTGTTTATAAATAAAAAATATTCATGTTTTTGGAAGAGTGAGTTCATCTACAATTGAGATTCATTTAGAAATCATGATAATGATTTGAAAACTGAATGACTAAAAGCCATGAAAATGTAGTAATAAAGAACTAGCATGTCTGGCTCTTTTTATACGCTATTAAACTCAATAAGAACATTTTCATACCACAACATAGTACAAAATAGTGGCATTTGTATAAAAGCCAATTGATGGATAGTGGCATTTTGATAAATGCCAAATGATATTTTAGGGGTATTTATTTAGCATTTATTGGAAGCCACTAAATCCAAACGATTAGTGGCATTTACATATTACACCACTATCTTTCTAGTGGCATTGATACTAGAGGCATTTTTTTAAATGTAAAAAAAAACCACTAAACATGTTTAGTGGCGTTTATTTTTTTCAGTGGCATTTCTAAAAGGCCACTAATGTGAATGTTTGTTGTAGTGATGGATAGAGTAGTGCACCACCTTGGCAACTATGTAATAGAGGAACATGAACTTTGGATGTGCTATTCATCCCAAAACTCCCTTTCTTATTCTATATAAGGCAATAATCCTTAGGGTGACATCGTTTCTAAGAGATACAAGTTTGACGGCCAACTTGTCTCACAAATTGTCACATAATTTTCATCTCTTCTTTTGGAACCTTCCTTGTTTATGTTAGAGTATCATGTGCTTAGAAAACTGATTTTTAATCCCTTTCCTAATGGCAATCTTAAAATAGTTTGATGTTGAAAACTCATATTGGATTTATATTGACAGATCATGTCTTGTGGTCACCAATCACAACCCCTAATCGACCGATCACGTAAGATGATCAATTGGTCATGACAATATGGATCTAGATCCGACATATTTTCTAATGTTAGACTTCGCCTACTAAATTTGTTATCACCCAATCCGTTGGCCTGATTGATTGATCACATTCTTAGGTAATCTTTAAATTTATTTATAACCTCATACTGAAAAAGCATAATAAGTGGAATTTTATTTTATTAATATTTGAATCAAGTACAAATTACCCTTTTACAATCATTACATGATGGCTCTTAGGGCATATAACCAACAATCTCTCACTTGAAATAGAGCCAATGCTCATGAACCTAAGTCCAATGGATCTAATATGAAAATCATGTTTCCATTGTAGAAGTGCTTCATTTAGAGGATCAAAAATGTTACTTTCATTTGCTACTATGTAAATCATTATATTTCCTTGTTGTACAATCTCACATATGAGATGTAGCACCTACTTGGGTGCCATGAACTTTGATGTCATATGGTTTCCTTACGTTGTCCATTAGATCCACTATTGTTGCAATAAATATATACTACATCTTCAGAGGTTGGAACCACCCCAAGATCACTCTTGAACTTCTTGATCCATAGTGCTTCCTTTGTTGCACTAGAGGCAACAATATATTTAGCCTCCATTGTAGAATCAGCCATAATTTCTTGCTTAGAAATTTTCCATCTCATAATTTCATCATTTAGGAAAAACACAAATCCATATTATGATCTTTAATCATTCTTGTTAGTTTGGAAGCTTTCCTCAGTGTAACCTTTTACAACTAACTATATCTCTCCTCATTAGGAATTGATCATTAGTTCTTCTCAAGTACATAAGTATGGTATTTATTTCTTTCTAGTGACCATCAGCCAAATCCTACTAGTACATGCTCATCATGCTCAATGCATACAAGACTTTTCAGCACATACATATGATTACATACATGACATATGCAATTGTCAAGGCATATGCAATCTTACTCATGTGTGCTCACTCTTCCAAAGAGATGGGGCATTGAGTTCTAGAGAGACTTATTACATGAGACATGGGTAAGTTTTCACTCTTAGAATTATACATGCTAAATCTATTTAATACTTTTTCGATGTATGTACTATGGCTTAGGCCAAGACACCTTCTAGATCTATCTCTATAGAACTTGATTCCTATTATATAGGATTCTCCACCTAAGTCCTTCATGAAGAAGGTATCACCCAACTATTTCTTAACCAATTGTAGAGTAGGTATGTCGTTTTCCATCAGTAGTCTGTAATCTACATACAATATGAGAAATATAATCATTCTCCTACTAACCTTCTTGTAAACACAAGGTTCATCTTCATCTTGGATAAGCCAAATTTTTTGATTGTGTCATCAAAATGAAAATTCGAACTTTGAGATGCTTGCTTCAATCCATAGATTGAACTTTGTATCTTAAAGACTTTTTTGGCTTCACCTAGAGAGATAAAACCACTCGGTTGTGTCTTGTGCACATCCTTTAGAAGGTTCTCATTGAGGAAAGTAGTTTTAACATCAATTTGCCAAATCTCATAGGCATGATGAGTTGCAATGGCAAGCATGATCTTGATGGATTTGATAGTGGAAATGGTGAGAAGTTTTATGATGTAGTCAACACTTTGAAATTTTTTGAAACCTTTTGCAACCAATATACCTTTGTAGGTTTGTACATTACCATCCATGTCAGTCTTCTTCTTGATGAACCATTTGCATCCTATGAATCCTGTCCATTTAGGTGGATCCAAAAGAGTTCATACCTTCCTGGTATGCATAGATTACATCTTAGATCTCATGGATTCAATCCATTAATTAATATTTGGTCCCTCAATAGCCTCATTGTAGGTATTTGGTCCATCATATTCAATGACCAACACATGAACTTCTTGAGTCATGATAAATGCATATTTCTCTAGCTCAAGACATACCCTAATAGACCTTCGAGGTTCCTGTGTTATGATCGATACTTGAGGTTCCACAAGTGTTTTTGGTTCCTCTTGTTCCTAATCTACCTCCATAGGCTAAATTTTATCTTACCGATCTTCAACTTCTTAATGTGCTATTTTCCTATCACTCGTTCCTCTGCATATAAAATTGTTTTTGAGGAATACAATAGAAGCAACCCTTAGTTTCCCTAGGGTGCCAAACAAATATACATTTATCCTATTTGGGAACAAGGTTTTCATAGAATAGCTTCGTGACATAAGCTTAAAATCACCAAACTTTCATGCAGAAACCTACTCGGATGTTTGCACATAACATCTCATATGGTGTCTTTTCAATGGATTCCGTACATTGTTAAATATAAATGTGGCAGTTATAGTGCATGTCCCTAAAAGGAAATTGGAAGATTAGTTGAACTCATAATTGATTGTATCATGTCCAACAAGGTGTGACTTCATCTTTCTAACTTACCATTATGTTGTGGTATTCCAGGTGGAGTCCATTGTGAAACAATACCACACTCCCTAAGAAGGGACACAAACTCTTCGCTAAGGTATTCACCACCTCGATCTAATCGAAGGGCTTCAGTTATATTTCCAAGTTGGTTCTTTACTTCATTCATGAATTTGAACTTTTCAAAAGATTTTGATTTGTGTTTCATAAGATACACATATCAAAATGTACTAAATTCATTAGTAATGACGATGTAGTACTGATATCCATATCTAGCACTTGGTGCTAAAAGGTGCACCCACATCAATATGTTAGTGTCCTATTAGGTCTCTTGATCTCTCACTATTTCTAGTGAAATTTTATATTGTCATCTTTCCCAATAAATAAGATTCACATGTCCCTATTGATTCAAAATAAAAAGAGTCTAGACAACAATTTTTATGGTTTCTAAATATGCACTTCTCATTTATATGCTCTATACAACAATTCCAAAGATATGTTTTGTTGAAGTCATTGAGTTTTAACTTTTTGATATCTATGTTGTTTATATTTGTCTTAAGATCTAATAAATAAAGACGTAACACATAGGGATACTACATAAAATATATCATCTTCAGAAGTGAAAATACGACCATTCTTTATCAAAAACTCAAAATCATTCTTGTTTAAACAAGATACACAAATAATGTTTCCATTTATGGCAGGTGCATAATAGAACTTCTCTAAATCTATTACAAACCCAATGGGAAAAGATAAAAAATAGGTCCTACTATAGTGGCAACAAATCTTTTTTCATTTGGAATGCATAGTTCCACCTCCCCTTTCGTTAGAGGTCTACTTCTTTTCATATCCTATATATTTCATCATACATAAGTTTATTTCAATAACATATATCCATAAAGTGGAGATCTCTATCCACTACTTCTTATTATTTGGTTCCTCAAGGTAGAGAGAGCAATTTCTCTCCCAATGTCTAGTCTAGTGATAGTGGTGACAATTTTCTCACTTAGCCACTCCTTTTTCTTTAAGTGTAAAAGACTTTTGGGCTACTTTATAACATTTTTTATATTTTCCTTTTCCCTTTCTTTTCCTTTTTATGGCCATAATCACAAGATTGGGCTTGTCTTCCATTTTCCCCTCAATAGCTCTCAACATGCCATGAGAAAAATACAAGCTTTACACATTATAAAAATTATATTAAATATTACCAAATTTTTATAGGACATGTTCTGTAAAAAATATGTAATGTATTTGGTATTTGGGAGTTGGTTGTTGTCAAAGATTGTGAATAATGCCGGATGAATTTGGAAAATACTTCAACAGGTTTTCCTGGTTGGAGATGGCAGGCATGCTGGTTCTGTCGTTCAGATTTTGCCGGTGCTTATTTTGTTACTTGTACCATGCATACCAATATCAATAGACATGATTTCTAATTAGCATGTATAACTGATTTCTCCATCAACATTGGGTTAGAGTCATTGTAAGCATATCAACCCATCGTAAATGATAGAATTTAATCAAATGTAATAATAGACTTATGAAGCGATAGCCGTGTTCAAAGAAAAAGTGTCAAACAATTTGTTATGACCTCAATTTCTTAAGAATGTAGTAAAAGAAGTAATTCTTTTTTAATTGAATCAATGAAATCTATTTCTTTTATTTGCGATGGATTTCATGTGGAATAGCCTTGATTGATTGATAATGGGCCTTGTTGGCCATTGAACCCAATTAAAAAGAAAAGGAAATTGATTTGTTTAAATAAAAGGGAAATAAGAGAAATAGATAATTAAAAGAGGATCAAGGAATATAGACAATACCCAATATGGGAGTTCATGCCTTTAGGTTTTCTTGAGGTCCAAGGGACCCAAAATAACAAGATAATAGCAAAGGGAAAAGAAATACCAATTAATTTTGATAAATTAAATGATAACTTTAGAGAGAAGGAAGCCTACTCCACCATTGTATTTTGTTTCCCAAATTTCGTACATAACTAGATAATGTCAAAACAAACATTCCTTTAAAATTTTAGGCAAAAAGGATTTATGGTTTGGGAGATATCAATTTCTCAAGAAATCTCCAAATTAAGGCATTCATTTGACAAATAAAAAAAAGGTATTTTCTTTTGTTTGATCGCGTGCAACGAAGGCTGTTGGGTCTTGATCCAACGTGGGATGGTCATCGTCCAAGTCCCACAGGGACTGTGATTCCACATTTTACAGAGGGACTTTCCCTCTTGGATTCCTCACGATTCACTGGATGTGAAAGTTGGCTGATGATTTCGTTGGACTCAAGGAAAGAAACCGAAGGGAACCATCCCTGGTTTGATGAGGATTGGTTGCCGATTGGGAAAGTTCCCAATCTGGTAGGGACTTGCCCGACCCTATATATAGGGAGGGATGAAGATGGAACCATCACTTCTATTTGCTATCCCAATCACTGTGGGAGAGTGTGAGGAACATTTTAGCGCGTCCAACCGATCTGTTAGTCTGGTCCTCCATCCTCGTCACCTTCGTGAAGCTCGCTGGAGTCCAGCAAGTAGGAGAGGGCCCCGACATGATTGCAGTCTATAATTGAACCCCTGGACAATTTTGACGGAGGAAGATGAAGCTTCCTAGCTTCTTGACATGATCACATATGAACAGAATCGAGGAGTCAATGCTTGAGTTGACCACGGACCTATTGTGCTTGGCGCAAGGTTGAAGACGATGACCTCGCGGTCTTTTACCAAAGTGCCCCTCACCTCCTGCAATCACGTTGAGGTTAGTTCAGTCATTCCTATTCTTTTGATCACAAATAATGGGCACGCGCATCCACGACCATTGGATCGTCAGTGGACCCGCAGACCATGGATCGGGCGATCCTGGTTTTTCTGAAAATAGTAAGTAAATCGATAAAAAAGAATTATCTTGATAAAATCGTATCTTTTGATAGAAAACTCGGATGTAGAAAGTTAATACATGAAAAGTGATCAAAAAAATATGAGGAATACATTAAAAATAGTTTGAAGGCCTAAATCTACCTCTTTTTGCAAAAGTATTTAATTTTGATAAAAAGGTGTTAATTTGTGGTTAGAATCCCTAATTGTTAATCAAGGATAGATTTAATATTGCAATTAGGTTAATTCAAGCATGGTTAACTTGTTTAATGATAATGTTAGATTTTAACATGTTTTGATGATGAAATTGCAAGAATTAGGGTTTTAAACCTAATGTTGTAATTAATACCCTTAGAAACCCTAAGTGAGGAAAAAGGGAAGAAAAGATATAGTAATCCGAAAATTAGGGTTTTTGTGGACCAAACCCGATCTTAAGGATCTTAATGGAAAATAAGATAAGATAATTTGGGTTTGATGGATATTATGATAAAAGTAAAATAAAAGTGGTAAAAAGGAAATGAAACCCTAATTTTCAAGAAACCCCAAAATTGGAATAGAAATCGTAACGATTAAGATGAAATTGGATAAATATTGATAAAAGGAAGTTGGAATGTTTATTTTAGGATTTCTGTGCACTTGATTGGATTTTATCTCTCTACATAATTCTATCTCCAAATCTATGGTACATGTATGTGGTTACGCTTATGACTACCCGTATTAGTTTTCTGGGGATTTTGTCAATGTTTCCATCGTGGCTTGAATTAAACTATTGGATGAATTTAATTCATGCAAACTATAATGTGGATATGACTATCACCTAAGATATGTGCCTAATAACTCAGATCCTAGTCCCCTCTGTAGCTTAATAGACTGACCTAGTATATGGCTACCTATGGGGTAGGTCCATCAGGTCATTGGATGACTTAGTATGTGGCTACCAATGGGGTAGGACCATCAAGTCACCTTGAGTTAGGGATTGGACTACCTTTGGGTAGGGCCATGTGACTCTATAACCCTAAGTATTGGCTACCTGTAAGGTAGGGACATGGGGGTAAGGATCTACCATGTGAGATAGGTAGTATCCATGTCCACTACAGGGACGAAACAGAGATAGGGGATAGGTAAGGATTGAGTAGTATTGCTTAAAACATAATCTTGATTGTTAAATGATAATTGGTTGATTACATTGCTATCACAGTTGCACAATTTTTCTAATCCACCACATGTCAGCTTTATGCTGACCGCATATTTGTTTGTCGGCGTTTTAGGTACAAACCCCAAAAGAACAAACAATAAATTGTCACATTTTGAAAATAAGAAGTAAAGTGCAGGGAAAATTAGATAGAGTAGATTCAAGCTGTGGATAGATAGATTTCCAAAGTTTTTAAAAGGTATGCAAAGTTTTATTTAAATACCATAATTCAGTTTAGATAGTATAATTTCATAATTATCATTGATTATTTGTCGAACCTTTGATCCGGTTTATTGGGATAACGACTCTGACCTCTTGGTCTCCCTTGAGTGGGGGTTACTGGGAGGCGAGGTCATTACAATTGGTATCAGATCATAGGTTCCTCATTTAATCTTTAATAATTATTAAATTTTACAAATTTCTTAGAACTGAGGGAGTTATTAGAGAATTTTCCAAAAGACTGAGGTGTCTAGAAAAGGATCACTTCTGGGGGCTGGAAAAATTTTCCTCCACATCGCTAGTCAGAATACGAGGACTCCCAGATTGTGTGACTGCCTAGCCGATGTCTTAGGATTTGACTCAAAATAAGATACCTTTAGGATTCTCTCATCTTGATTCATCCCTTCTCAACTCAAATTCTATTAAGGAATTCAAGGATTAGGATTTTCTCTCTCTTCCTCACCCTCTTGAGGTATGGGTAAGGTTGATAAGGTTTAAGGAATCCTCCACCAAAGTAATAAAAGATACATAATTAAGATGTCATCGACATAAGTATAATTAGTTAAATATAGACTAAAGGTTTATTTGTGTGCTTATGTAGATGGCTCTTACAAATACTGTGGCTATCCCAGTTGTCACTAATGGTGGTGGGCCTCCCCACAAAGAGAATGGGTCTTTTGAGAAAAGAAAGTGGAACCATAAGGGTTGAAACCTCAAAGAAGAGAAAGAGACCCGAAGGAACTACTCAGGAGGCCCCCAACCCTAACCCGATACCCTTCATCAACCTTGAGCAAGAGGATATACCAGATTATGAGGAGCAATATGAGTACGAGGAAGTCGCCCAGATGGAGGAGGACCAGTCTGGTAGTCCGGAATCGACCATGGTAGTTCACAATATAGAATGGATGGAGCAATTGAAACGGCTGACTGAGGCTATCCATGCCTTAGCCCTTAGGAACATATCTAGAGATGAGAATGGCGAGCTAGTGCCTGTTCGCCCTCGACTGGGAGCCACCATCTTAGACTTCATCAAGCTGAACATCGAGAAGTTCTGGGGAGAAGATAAGTCTGAAGTGGTCGACAAGGTAGAAGCTTGGCTGCTTGCAGTCGAGAATGGATTTTGTATGCTGGAAGTATAGCCAAACAAGAAGGTTTTGTTTGCTACTCACATTTTGGAAGGTGCAACCAAAATATGGTGGGAGAACCAAATCACAGGAAGAGACCTAAGTGAAGAACTGATGGCGTGGACTGATTTCAAGACCATCTTCACTGCCAGATTCATCCCCGTCTCAGCCAAGAAGGAGAAGGAGTGAGAGTTCACCAACATTACACAAGGAAGCTCATCAGTTGTGGACTTTGGTCGCAAGTTTCGCATCTTGGAACGTTTTGGGCACATGATGGATGAAGAAAGAAGGGTGGACCACTTCATAGAGCTTCGTCACCCTACCATCAAGCCTCATGTGATGGCAAGTAAACCCAAAACCTTCACCGAGGCTTAAACACTACTTTAGACATGGAAAGGACGATGATTCCTGCACAGAATCAATCCAAAGGATACTTGGGTTTCATTGAGGGAGCTGAAGGTCAGAAGAACAATCATAAGAAAGTTCATAGGCGTCACAAGGCCAAAGGAAGACATGGAGAGAAAGGGAAACCCCATTAAGAGAATAATCGACCTCTATGTCGCACCTGCGGGAGATGGCATACCAATGAGTGTCGCCATAAGAAGAGGTTCTTCTACCATTGTCAGCAAGAAGGACACTTCATCGCCAATTGCCCTCAGCCTGACCCAAGAGGACCTTTGGGGTCTCAACCTATGGCAGCACAACCAGTAGTTGTAGCACCCCCAGCCGGAGCACCTCCAGATGGAGAAAGGGGACAAGCTAGAGTGTTCACCATCAACAATGAAGAAGCTCAGGAAAATGCTAATAGGCTGATTGAGGGTAATAACCCTTAGATGTTTTTCCTTTTAGTTCATTAGACCATGTAATAGATTTCTAATGGGGTATAAACTATGTAGGCTCATTAGAAGTCATGGGACAAAATGTGAAAGAACGTTTTGATTGTGGTTCTACTAATACTTTTATTTCGAGAAATCTGGCAACTATGTGTGGTTTGGATATTAAAGATTTGGGTTATGTTTTGGATGTCACAACCCTGAGTGGTCGTATTTATACTTCTCTTTTGAATACCCCTATTTTACCAATTAAGTATCTGAACCATAAGCTTCCCACTGACTTCATCCTCCTCGATATGAATGATTTTGATGTGATCATCGGTATGGATTGGCTTTCCACCTACAGAGCCCAGATTGACTGTAGAGAGAAGAAGATTCTTATTAGGAAAACCGATTATCCACACTTCACCATTCGAGAAAGGAAGGATGCGACAACCAACCTATATGTGTCCACTTTGAAAGCAGAACAGATGCTATCCAAGGGTTTTCGAGCCTACCTAGCCATAGTTACCATACCTGAAGTTAAGGGACAATCCCTAGAGGAGATAGAGGTGGTCCGAGAGTATGCAGATGTGTTTCTGGATGATCTACCAAGAATTCCCCCTGAGAGGGAGGTAGATTTCTCTATTGAGCTAGCTCCTAGGACTAACCCTATATCTAAGCCACCCTATAGAATGGCTCCTACAGAGTTGCTTGAGCTGAAAACCCAGTTGCAAGAGTTGTTGGATAAAGGCTTCATCCAGCCCAGTACATCACCTTGGGGAGCACCAATCCTCTTTGTGAAAAAGAAGGTCGGGTCGCTTCGGATGTGTATTAAACTATCAGATGATCAACCAAGAAACCATTAAGAATAAGTATCCTTTGCCTAGAATAGATGACATGTTTAACCAACTCAAATAAGCTCAAATATTCTCTAAGATCGATTTGAGGTCAGGATACCACCAGGTGAGAGTAAGGAGTGAGGATATACCTAAAACAGCTTTTCGAACTCGCTATGGTCACTATGAGTTTGTCATGATGCCGTTTGGATTATCTAATGCACCTAGTGTCTTCATGAACCTCATGAACAGTGTGTTCTAGCCTTTCCTTGACTCTTTTCTGATAGTGTTCATAGATGACATTTTAGTGTACTCGGATGACCTAGCCCAACACCGTGACCACCTGGGTAGAGTCCTTGATATCCTGAGAAAGCATAAGTTTTTCGGCAAGTTCTCGAAATGTGAGTTTTGGTAAGACCGAGTCATGTTTCTTGGATACATCATCTCAAGAGGAACAATTGTTGTAGATCCAGCCAAAGTATTGGTAGTTCGAGACTGGTCAGCACCAAAGAACACCTATGAGATTCATATCTTCTTGGGGTTGGTCAGATACTACCGTCGCTTCATCAAGGATTTCTCAAAGACTGCTTTGCCATTGACCATGTTAACCCGGAAGGATGTGAAGTTCGTGTGGTCTGACATATGTGAAGCTCGCTTCCAAGAGTTGAAGGAGAAGTTGACCACCACACCTGTGTTGACTCTACCTTCTAGCAATGAGGGTTTCCTGATATTCACCAATGCTTCCAAGATGGGACTTGGCTGTGTATTGGAACAAAATCAGCATGTGGTTGCATATGCTTCCCGATAGCTCAACCCCAATGAGGTGAATTATCTGACACGTGACCTAGAGCTAGATGCTATTATCCATGCTTTGAAGATATGGCAGCATGACCTGTACGGTGCTACCTTCAAGATCTTCACTGACCATAAGAGCTTAAAATACGTACTGACACAGAGAGACCTGAACCTACGACAACGAAGATGGATGGAGTATATGAAGGATTACGACTTCACCATCACCTACCATCCTGGTAAGGCGAATTTCATAGCATATGCTTTGAGTCAGAAATAGCTTAAGTGTGCAGCTATTTTGTCTAGTCATTGGAAGAGTTTAGAAGAGCTGGTGTAGTGGATTCCACAACCACTAGAAGATCAAATTCGTTTGGCTAATATCCAGATCCAATCTAAGTTGTTGAGTGAGATCATAGCAGCACAGTTGACCAGTGAAAAGCTAGGCAAGATGAAAGGTTTAATGATGAAGCCACAGACTCATCTATCCGTGGGAGTAGATGGAGGAATCAGGTTTGAGAATCGCATATGTGTTCCAGTAGATTCATCGATAAAGGAACATATCTTGCAAGAGGCTCATGGATCCAAATACACAGTACACCCAGGAACTACTAAGATGTTCAAGGACTTGTAGAGGTTTTTCTGGTGGCCAGGAATGAAGACAGACATTACGACATGTGTGGCCAACTGTCTTACGTGCCAGATGGTGAAGGCTGAACACCAACGACCCGACACGCTTTTACAGTCAATAGAGATTCCTGAGTGGAAATGGGAGCAGATCACCATGGATTTCGTGGTGGGTCTACCCCGGACCAAGAAAGGTCATGATGTGATATGGGTCGTGGTAGATCGTCTTACCAAGTCAGCACACTTCCTTGCCTTAAAAACCACTACTAAGGTTACAGACCTAGCTAAGTTGTATATCAAAGAGATAGTGAGGTTGTGTGGTGTACCAAGATCGATCATCTCTGATAGAGATCCCAAGTTTACTTCCAATTTGTGGAAGCAAGTTCAAGAGGAACTTGGTACCAGGTTGAAGTTTAGTACATCTTATCACCCCTAGACAGATGGTCAGTCAGAAAGGACAATCCAGACATTAGAAGATGTGTTGAGAGCTTGTATTCTTGATTGGGGTGGCTCATGGGAGCAATACTTACCTTTAGCTGAGTTTTCTTACAACAACAGCTACCAAGCCAGTATCGGGATGCCTCCATATGAATCTTTGTATGGGAGTTTGTGTCGGTCCCCACTTCACTGGGATGATGTGGGTGAGAGGACCCTGTTGAGGTCAGATGAGCTCCAAGTGTATGTTGATAAAGTTGCTTTGATCAAGCAAAGGCTGAAGAGAACCCAGGATCAACAGAAGTCATATGTTGATGCAAAGCAGACTGATGTGCATTTCACTGTGGGGGAGCATGTGTTTTTGAAAATTCGACCACTCCTAGCTATAACTAAGAACATAGGAAAGTAGAGTCCTCGATACGTGGGTCCGTTTGAGGTGTTAGAACGGATTGGTGAAGTTGCATATCGTTTGGCGTTACCCCCTCAGTATAGCATGATGCATGATGTGTTTCATGTGTCCAACCTGAAGCGATATGTGCAAGATCTGAGTCATGTGCTGAGCATTGAACCTATTGAGCTTCAAGGGAAGATGACTTATCCTGAGACACCTTTGCAGATTCTAGATACCAAGGTGAAATAGCTCAGATGCAAGAAAATAGAGATGGTAAAGGTTCTTTGGAGGCACCATGGAGAGGATGAGGCCACATGGGAGCTAAAGGCGGACATGCAGAAAGCATACCCTGAATTGTTTGATTGATTGCTTGAATTTTGAGGGCAAAAATTCCTATAAGGAGTGGATGATGTTATGACCTCAATTTCTTAAGAATGTAGTAAAAGAAGTAATTCTCTTTTGATTGAATAAATGAAATCTATTTCTTTGATTTGTGATGGATTTCATGTGGAATAGCCTTGATTGATTGATAATGGGCCTTGTTGGCCATTGAGCCCAATTAAAAAGAAAAGGAAATTGATTTGTTTAAATAAAAGGGAAATATGAGAAATAGACAATTAAAAGAGGACAAAGGCATATAGACATTACCCAATATGGGAGTTCGTGCATTTAGGTTTTCTTGAGGTCCAAGGGACCCAAAATAACAAGATAATAGCAAAGGGAAAAGAAATACCAATTAATTTTGATTAATTAAAGGATAAATTTAGAGAGAAGGAAGCCTACTAATCCATTTTATTTTGTTTCTCAAATTTTTACATAACTAGATAATGTAAAGAAAAACATTCCTTTAAAATTTGAGGCAAAAAGGAGTTATGGTTTGGGAGATATCAATTTCTCAAGAAATCTCCAAATTAAGGCATTTATTTGAAAAATAAAAAAAGGTATTTTCTTTTGTTTGATCGCGTGCAACGAAGGCTGTTGGATCTTGATCCAACGTGGGACAGTCATCGTGTCCCACAGGGACCGTGATTCCACATTTTACAGAGGGACTTTCCCTCTTGGATTCCTCGTGATTCACTAGATGTGTAAGTTGGCTGATGATTCTGTTGGACTCAAGGAAAAAAACCGAAGGGAAACATCCTTGGTTTGATGAGGATTGGTTGTTGATTGGGAAAGTTCCCAATCCGGTAGGGACTTGCCCGACCCTATATATAGGGAGGGATGAAGAGGGAACCAACACTTCTATTTGCTATCCCAATCGCTGCGGAAGAGTGCAAGGAACATTTTAGCGCATCCAATTGATATGTTCGTCCTGTCCTCCATCCTCATCACCTCTGTGAAGCTCGCTGGAGTCCGACAAGTAGGAGAGGGCCACATCATGATTGCAACCTACAATTGAACCCCTGGACAACTTCGATGGAGGAAGATGAAGCTTCCTGGCTTCTTGGCATGATCACAGATGAATGGAATCGAGGAGTCAACACTTGAGTTGACCATAGACCTGTTGCGCTCGGCGCAAGGTTGAAGACGAAGACCTCATGGTCTTTTTACCAAAGTGCCCCTCACCTCCTGCAATCACGTTGAGGTTAGTTCGGTCATTCCTATTCTTTTGATCGAAAATAATGGGCATGCACATCCACGACCGTTGGATCCTCAGTGGACCCACAGACCATGGATCGAGCGATCCTAGTTTTTCTGAAAATAGCAAGTAAATCGATAAAAAGGAATTATCTTGATAAAATCGTATCTTTTGATAGAAAACTCAGATGCAGAAAGTTAATACATGAAAAGTGATCAGAAAAATATGAGGAATACAATATAAATATTTTGAAGGCCTAAATTTGTCTCTTTTTGCAAAAGTATTTAATTTTGATAAAAAAGTGTTAATTTGTTGTTAGAAATCCTAATTGTTAATCAAGGATAGATTTAATATTGCAATTAGGTTAATTCAAGTATGGTTAACTTGTTTAATGCTAAAGTTAGATTTTAACCTATTTTGATGATGAAATTGCAAGAAGTAGGGTTTTAAACATAATGTTGTAATTAATACCCTTAGAAACCCTAAGTGAGGAAAAAGGGAAGAAAAGAAATAGTAATCTGAAAATTAGGGTTTTTGTTGACCAAACCTGATCTTAAGGATCTTAATGGAAAATAAGACATGATAATTAGGGTTTGATGGATATTTTGATAAAAGTAAAATAAAAGTGGTAAAAAGGAAATGAAACCCTAATTTTCAAGAAACCCTAAAATTGGAATAGAAATCCTATGGAATAAGGTGAAATTGGATAAATATTGATAAAAGGAAGTTGGAATGTTTATTTCAGGATTTATGTGCACTTTTCTTGCTTGATTGGATTTTCTCTCTCTACATAATTATGTCTCCAAATCTGCAGTACAGGTATGTGGTTACGCTTATGACTACCCGAATTAGTTTTCCAGGGATTTTGTCGATGTTTCCATCGTGGCTTGAATTAAACTGTTAGATGAATTTAATTCAAGCAAACTATAATGTAGATATGAATATCACCTAAGATATGTTCCTACTAACCCAGATCATAGTCCCCTCTGTAGCTTAATAGATTGACCTAGTATATGGCTACCTATGGGGTAGGTCCATCAGGTCATTGGATGACTTAGTACATGGCTACCAATGGGGTAGGACCATCAAGTCACCTTGAGTCAGGGATTGGACTACCTTTGGGTTGGGCCATGCGACTCTATAACCCTAAGTATTGGATACCTATAAGGTAGGGCCATGGGGGTAAGGATCTACCATGTGAGAGTGGTAGTATCCATGTCCACTACAGGGGCGACACGGAGATAGGGGATAGGTAAGGATTGAGTAGTATTGCTTAAAACGTAATCTTGAATGTTAAATGATAATTGGTTGATTACATTGCTATCATAGTTGCACAATTTTTGTAATCCACCACATGCCGACTTTATGTTGACCACGTATTTGTTTGTCAGCGTTTTAGGTACAAACCCCAAAAGAACAAACCGTAAATTGTCACATTATGAAAATAAGAAGTAAAGTGTAGGGAGGATTAGATAGAGTAGATTCAAGATGTGGATAGATAGATTTCCAATGTTTTTAAACGGTATGCAAAGTTTTCTTTTAATACCAGAATTCAGTTTAGATAGTATAATTTCATAATTATCATTGATTATTTGTCGCACCTTTGATCCAGTTTATTGGGATAACTACTCTGACCTCTTGGTCTCCCTTGAGTGGGGGTTATCGGGAGGCGAGGTCATTACACAATTACCTAGGAGAATCTCATCAACAAACCAAGTTGACAAGAATGCAAGGTTTTAGTGCAAAAGCCAACATAAGTGTGGGTTTAACCCTAGAGAACAATTATCTGACTTCTTCTTAAAATGTGCTCTTGATAATCATCAGTAGATATCTCCACTCTCCAGAACATAGTGTGCAAAGGAGAAACAACATGGCATGTTAGTGTCATCAAATTGTTTTGGTGTTTTATTTTGGGGATTTCTTATCACATCACAACTTTGAGTGAAGAATGAAGATGTTATTTTTACTTCTTATAATAACTACCTTTTATTTAATATGGAAACTACATTTTCTTTTTATGAAGCATTAGCAGAATGTTTACATAAATGTCTTTGTAGAGGCCTGAGCTACAAATTTGGTTACCAATCCTTTTTATGGAAATCCTATGGACCTAAAGACAAACTCAAAGAGGTTGATGACATAAACATCACATTTGTATTTGTGATTTGTTGAATGCAACGTAAGAGAGAGATAAAGTTATCATATAGCACCTTGAAGATATCAAAAATGAAAGGAAGTAGTGTTGATTTCTCTCGCACGATGCACCATGGTTATGAATTTTTTTATAGCAGCATCAGATGTAGATTTTCCTATCAAGAAGTTGTCAGAAGGCATATTGTCTGTACCTGACAGTGGCAGACAGTTCAATAGCAGTGTTTTTCCTGGTTCGTTCCACAAGCCGACAGAGGAGGAACAAATTGCGCTCAGCACTATCCCAAGTACAGAGGAGATACACAACATCGTTAAAGGTCTCGACCCCGTCAAAGCTCCTGGGCCGGATGGCGTCAGCACTTACTTCGTGCAGAAGAACTAGAACATTGTAGGCCGGAGCTTAACGAAAATGGTCCATGGAGCGGTGGTTGAAGGCATCCTACCTGAAACCCTGTGCAATTCTACGATCATGCTTATCCCCAAAGTTACTAACCCTGAGAGATGCGAAAGTGTGAGGCCTATATCTCTTAGTAATGTAGCCTTGAAAATTTGTTCCAAGTTGGTTGTGCAGAGGCAAAAAGAGTTCATACTCGAGTGGGTATCGTAGGCACAAAGAAACTTTGTTCCCTGTTGCCGCATCACCGACAATATCACATTGGTCCAGGAGGTGATCAACACGACGAAGAGGAGGATAGGAACAAAGTCCATGGCCATCAAGATAGACCTAACAAAGGCTTATGATCAAATGGATTGGATTTTTGTCTTGGATACCATCCAGAGAACAGGTATTCTGGCGACCATGGTTAACTACATCATGGCTTCAATTACGAGGGGTCACTCCAGCATAGTGTGGAATGGCAAAACATCCTACACCTTCAAGACAAGCAGGGGCCTACGCCAAGGGGACCCCTTATCCCCCTACCTCTTCATCCTCTGTCTTGAGAGACTGAGCCAGTTAATCCAGCAGAAGGTGGAGGAGGGCAGTTGGAAACCGGTGAAAGTGGGGATGAGAGGACCAGCAGTTTCACATGTCTGCTTCGCATACGACCTGATCCTCTTCGCCAAAGCAAGTGTGGAGTAGATGTGTTCCATTCTGGAGTGCTTGAAGGCATTTGAATAGGCGTCTGGGTAGGCCGTCTCTCTTGCCAAAACGTAGATATTCTTTTCAAAAAGTGTAGACAGCATCCTTAGTCGGCAAATCACCAATATCAGTGGGTTCCAGCAGACCGAGGACCTTGGTAGATATCTTGGTGTACCTATTCTTCATGGAAGGGTCACTAAGAGAACATATGGAGACATCCTGGACAGGGTTAACAGCAAGATCGCAGCATGGTCAGCGAGATGCCTCTTCTTTCCAGGTCAGGTATCCCTATCCAAGTCTGTTACCCAAGCCTTACCCACCTACGTAATGCAAACGGTCAAGCTTTGGGCACATATCTGTGAGAATTGATGGGACGGTAAGATGGTTTGTGTGTGGGGGCAACCACAAAACTCACCCAATGGCTTTGGTGGCGTGGAACAGACTAACCAGCAGTAAGAAAGACAGAGGGTTACGTATTAGGAGTATGAGGGAATGGAATCAGGCTTTGATCCTCAAACACCTTTGGGAACTGAGGAGCAATAGGGATACACATTGGCTACGGTTCATGAGAGAAAAAGATCGCAGAGTCACTAGGCCTTCGAATATCTCCAGACTGGATGTTGTTGTTTTCGATGGGGAAGACTTTATGGAAGAGAACACCTATACCATACTGATGAATGGTGAATCTACCAGCGTGTGGTACGTCCGGTGGATTCATAACAGGCCTAAATTGGAGGAGGAGGTCATGAGACAGGTTCTGCCGGAGTTGGCCGACCTCAGAGTGGCAAGCATGGTGGATTTGCTGGGGAACTGGGATAAGGACTTCCTGTACGATTGGTTTAGCCCGACAACGGCAGAGGCCATCTTGAATCTTAAACCACCCCACGTGGATGATGGAAAAGACGTGATAGTGTGGATCCTGACTAACAATGGACAGTTCACTACGAAATCGGCCTATTCCAAGCTCTGTGAAGGGAAGGACATCAGGATCGATGGGTATTGGACTAAACTATGGAAATCTAAACTCTATAGCAAAATTAAAATGTTTGTGTGGTTAATGGTGCATGATGCGCATCTCACTAAAAGCCAAACGTTTAAGAGGAGGTTGATGAACTGCAGTGCATGCCCTAGATGTTGGGAGGAGGAAGAAACTATGCTCCACGCCATTCGAGACTGTAGAGAGGCTAAGGACATCTGGGAGGAGGTCTGTGACAGTACGGGCATCCCTGATCCTTTGCAATCGACGGTGGACATCAGAGACTGGATCGACACAACCCTCAATATGTACGAAGAAGAAAGATCGGCTACCTTCATCACCATCTGGGTGATTTGGAAGGCGAGAAACATACGAGTTCTGGAAGACAAAACCATGGACAAGCAGACAATCGTGGGACAAATTAGGCAGTACTTCGCGGCACACAAACAAGCATTCAGTAGGAAAATGCAGATGGAAGCCTTCATCAACCCCGCTCGCTGGACGACGCTTCCTCCTGGAGTAGTCAAATTCAATTCTGACACGGCTGTAAAGAATAGAACAGCCTGTAGCACTTTTGTCTTCCGTGATGAGGAAGGTAGGTGGATTGAAGGTGCGGCAGTAAGATCGCAAACCACGGAGGTGGTTGAGGCTGAGTTGGAAGGAGTCTTGTTCTCCATGGAGGTAGCGCTGGATAATAACATCACACAAGCTATATTTGAAACAGACTCTCTAGAGGTTGTGAAGGTGTTACAACGAGACGTTATTGATTGCCCTAAATACGTTAAGACCGTCGGTAGGATCAAACAGATGAGTAGATCAGGATGGTGTATCAAGCATATTGGAAGAGATGGTAACATGGTGGCAGACCAGTTCACCAAGTCTAACATTAAAAACCAACATGCATACATCGAGTATGCTTCACCCCCTGTGGGTTGTATTGATTTACTTTCTAGTGATTGTAATGGTAGTAGTACTACCACGTTTATGACTCCTCATTTAATTAGTGTTTGTATTTTGTCATTTTCTGAAGCTCGTAAGAGGAGGGCGGGATGAATAAGATTGCCTCCTGACTTTTCTAAAAAAAAGAAATACTACCACGGAAAGGAGAGACCCTTGTAATATCAATATAAGTGTGTTTGCTGTAAGATGTCTGCTATACACTAGGAGTGCAATCCATCATGTCATGTGCCAATAAAGGCAACAATGATTTCTTTGATTACTTTTTATGAAGCCTAATTTTGTCTCTCTGTATGTATTTTTGAGTTTATCTCCTCAAATAAATTGTGGCATTGAATTTTTTCAAAGACTTCTCACCAATCAATATGTTAATAAAAATAAGACTCCCTTGCTTCTTGTCTACTCTTGGGTACGTTTGATTCTTATATCTTTCTCTTTGACATCAGAAATGTACCCATTACTGAACAATATCTTTTTTTAAGATTCTTTTAATGTCTCCCCTACTCTTTTGCATATATTTTTCTTTCTAGAATCCCACAAACTATTCCAATATCTCTCGATTCCAACTGCTTCTATATCTATAGTTAATCTTGTTGTTATCTTTTCTCTCGGTAACCAACATAGATTCTCAAAAAATCTTTTCTCTCTCCAACCAATACAAAATCTCAAGGGATCATTTTGAATAAAATGTCAATGGTTTCAATTGTTGGTTACATAAAACCACTTTTTAATATTTTCGTAATATGTATATAAATATTATATTGTTTTATTAATCTAATGTTGATTCACTTTTAAAATGTAATAACATTTCATCTGCCGAACATGTATGTTTTTTAATACTAGAAAAACTTATTAGAGAGGTAAAAGTTATGAAGATAGGTAAGTATCTCCAAGGACGCGTTGACATACATATGCTAGATGAATGAAATATGGAGAAAAAATATGGTGTTCTTTTATACATTAAAATAAAGAAGTGGGTTATTTAGAGTTGGTATAATTAAAAGGGAAGCTTCACCATGTATTGAGAGGGTGGGACAATATTGGGGATGATCCTCATAGAAGAAATGGATACGAATGACGGTCATTTATAGATCTTAGGTGGAATGAAATATGAGAAGGACAATAGGTATACATCAAGGATGCTATCATTGAAGTGGCATTACAAATGCATGAAGACTGTATCCATGGAATTCATGGGTCTAGTATGATATTTCTACCAATGTGTGTGACATATAGTTAAGAATGATGTCAATGGGCTTGGAAGACTTTGGAAGCAATATTCATAGTGATGTGATTTGTATTTAAACATTTTCCCCAAGGAGATGTGATAGAGTACCTCAAACATTTATATCAAGTTTGTAAAATAATGAGATCGAGAGAAATTTCCCCAATTGTTAGAATTGAGTTTCACCACTATTGAAAAGTATAATGGGAGAAACACAATAGTTCTACAGCTTATGTTGTAGTCAGAATATTTATTACACTAAGTCTATATATGTATTGTTTATTGTATATTATATACAACACAAGTTATATACAACAAGACAAACTCATTGTAGTATACATAACACTATAATGTGTGCTACACTATTAGAATAGCATGTAATATCACAACATACTCCAACTCATTGCAAAAGACCATAATCGCACAACATGCTCTAACCCATTGTAATAGTCACATATAGAAAACCATTGTAATAGACCATGATTACACAACATACTATAACTCTTGCAATATGACATAATCACACAACAATCTTACACATATTGTGATAGTTACCTATTGTAATAGATCACAATCACACAACATGTTGTAACCCATTGTTATATACAAGGATTATACAATAGAAATCCAACCCAGTGGAGGAGCCAAGGGGAAATCGCTTAAAAAATAATGATAATGTATCTCTACTTGATATATTAAGCATGTGAAAGTACATAACCAAGAAAGCATGAAAAAATTACTTGCATATTTTAACTAAATCACTTAGAAAATTAGATCACATATTCATATAATCTTTCTTAGAAATAAGAAACATTTACATATGATGAGATAAATAAATATTGAATACTTACGGGCATGGACCACATATAGTGCTTGCAGAAACTCCTAATCACTTTCTTAAGGTTGATGAAACCCTAGTTATCGCAGTGGAAAGGAACTCCAGAGGGAGCCACAGTGCGGGACCTAGATGCCCAGGTGCGTCATGACCTCGCGGAGGGGTATGCACTTTCATTTCATCACCAACACCACACCTCTTGAGAAAGACTCCTGTAAGAGCTCAATTAGGCTACTCAAGCCAATAATAATGAAGGAAGAGCTGAGGAGGAAAGGCCCATGTGGAGCCAGCTTAGCTGAGTCAAGCCAATCCCTGAGCGCCATCTTAGAGAAGGGGGCATAAGTCAGTGGGTGTGCATCATTTGCTGGGATTGATATGATCTGTTGATTCAGTAGGATCAGGTTGTCGATCTAGATAATTCTCATTCCATTTTATTAATCTCTAATTATAAAGTAACCTATTTATCTTAGAAAAACCATTGTAAATGATAGGAATATTTGATAATAGTGAACCTATATACCATTTTATCAAAAAATACAAGAAACCCAACAAAAAAATACCTTGATCTAAATCCGATTCTTTTTAAAAAAAAATAGCATAAATCATTATTTGATTTATTAATTTCCCTTTCTTAAATAAAGTTATAGAAAATGTTATTCATAGCTTGATATCAGTAACCTTTGGCAACTAGACCCTAAATGATACCTCTGCTCTATTCCAACCATGAAACCATAATGATGTGATCCATGATAATCTAGACTCTTATAAACTACCTTAATACTAGTTTTCTCTCTATACATGATAGAGGTTATTAATGGACCTTTAAATACCCAAACCTCGGATCCTAATAATGACCTAAAAATAAGGTTATGTCAATCAATAATCCTTGGTCTAATTACAAGATGATAATAATAACCTTGGTTACACTACAACAAGCATTCACATTAGTGGCCTTTTAGAAATGCCACTGGAAAAAAATAAATGCCACTAAACATGTTTAGTGGCATTTGTTGACACTTAAAAAAATGCCTCTAGTATCAATGCCACTAGAAAGATAGTGGTGTAAGTTTTAAATGCCACTAAACATTTACTTTAGTGGCTTCTAATAAATGCCAAATAAGGGCCACTAAAACATCATTTGGCATTTATAAAAAAGCCACTATCCATCAATTAGCTTCTATACAAATGCCACTATTTTTTATTATGTTGGTGTATCAAACGATTCTTTTTTAGTGTAATGGTGTATAAAAAAAGCCACTAGTAACATACTAGTTATGTATTACTACATTTTATGGCTTTTAGTCATTCAATTTTCAATTCATTATCAGGTTTTTTAATTGAATGCCAAGTGCAGCCGAACTCAGTTTTCCAAAAGTATGAATATTTTTTATTTATAATCAAATAACAATTACATGGGGAGGAAATTTGACCTTGCCCCTTATATTGAATACAACACCATTGATATACTTTCATACAATATTTTTTTATTCATTACAATAACTTCTACATCATTGGATTTGTCTCTTCCCTGATATGACTATCTACTTTTTAGCATGCCAACTTCAGAGCTCCTTCAGGAAATAGCCTTACATTATGGTGGAATCCTTGAACCACCTCCCAGAACCACTGGATAATAGGTGATTTATTGTTGTAGCTGGAGTATTCTGTATTTTCCCTCAAATATTCCACTACAATAAACCATAAGAAAATTAGAAATTAATATAACCACACAACTGCATGGTGCAGATATCAAACAACATATACTTACAATCAATATCTAGAAGTCCACTAATAAGCAACTCCAAGTCTGAACCAATAGAGATCCACCCAAAGAATCATCCAAGTGCAGTATAACTACATATTTAAGTGTGCATGTGCATGCACACATGACCTTGTGCATGAAAACCTATGAAAAGATACAACTTTTGTGTTATTGAAGATATAAATTGCACGAATTAATGCATAAAACATAGATAGGAGTGTTTCCTTATACTTTGGATAGGATGCCTACATGGATAATGGATAACTTGTAGTCAGTTACTTTATTCTCTAGACATCCCCTTCGTGTCACTACCATAAGTCAGTAATAGTTGGAGTCTCACATTTTTCACTGCCATTAGTATACCAATTGTTGGCAAGTTCCTTGTTGTCCCTGATCCTGAATGGTCTATTAGAATGCATGATAGTATACCACTTGTTTCCGAAATCAAACCACATGATATTAGATCTAGTAGGGGCATGTTTCTGATGTACACCCCACACTCTAGATTCCCCTAATATCATAGAAACAGTGGTCATGGAAAACATGTTATGTACATTTCTGAAAATCCAATAGATAGAGAAGAAATTAGTTCTGCTATTTCATCAGATCTGATATTTTAGCTATTTCAGATCTACCAGGTGCTAATACATTAGGTCTGCTATTTCATCTAGAGAAGAAACCAATTGATTTGACTACTCGACTTCAAACCTCATTTCCAATAGCTAGAGAAGAAACTAGTTCTACTATACATCAGATCTGCTCTTTCTCATACCTGCAGGTTTGTCAAGAATAGGGCTACACTTATCGTCAATGTCCCTAGAGTGTTCATGGTACAACCACCTCCTGTTGTAGCACACAACAAACACAAGTGATTTGGGAGATCGAAGACCCTATATGAAGAATACACATCATTTAACGTACGTATGATTCACTTTTCAACTCAAACCATGAATAATCTTTGATAAAATTATTTGTTCAACCTAGATATACTACATGTTGCTGACAAGTTTCTACCCTCGAGAACATGACCAAATAAAGGTTGTAAGAGAAGTATTGAAAGCCATGTTAAGTAAGTCTGATTAATTATAGTTGTTTCCTATTATGTATTCAGATAATTAAGATTATGGTGAAAAGTTAATTAGATTTTGTTCTGAGCAGCACAAAAAATAAATTAAATGTATACCATCACTTGCAGGAGCAAGAAATTCTTAACTGAAAACAATGATTAATCCATTTGGAGCATACTAGTAAAGCTCACGAATGCCAAGAACACCATACAAATTAGGGTTTTTAATGGTTATTACCTACTTGTTACAAAAATTGTCTTGCCCGAAGATGTAATGGATTACTCAAAATTTACCTTTTTCTTTGTTTCAGATGGTTGTGTGACAAGTACATTTATGAAATAACAATTCATAAAAGTTGACCCTAAATGACAATAGGGATGCCATATTCTAGTTAGAATTGAGTTTTTGGGTTAGGGAAACACAACATAAGACATATAACCTCAATAGTGATTGGTTGTTTGTTAATCTTAGATATGCACAATTTCTCCTATGTTATGGTTATAGTTATGATATGTTTTGCTATTCTCTCAATCCAAGCTTCTATTGCATTGCAGCGCATCATGACACACACTTTCCTTCAAAGAGATGACGTGCAATGTTCTTGGTGTTTGGTTTCTAGTTACCATACCACATGGTAGTAGTTTTCTGCCTATGGTATATCTGTTGGAAGCTGTCCTGTGTTTCTTGTTGCTACTACTACAACAACTATAACTGGCACTCTGCAACAGTAGTAGGAACATGACAACTCGATCTTATGCAATATTCAGTGACCTGGATAGACATTCATTCACATAGTGATTCCACTTGATAAGATTCAAAGAGCATACTCAAGTGACGACATGAACAAGTCAGAACACATATCAAAAATGTAAACCAAAACTTGTAGAGACAAATCTATTTTCCAGCCAAGGCAGATCTTTTATATATTGTATATATGCCCACATGGAAAATATTGTATAACGTTGCTTATTTTATTATATGAGATAGTTTACTGTACATTTTCCAGCCAAGGTAGATCTTAACTATTATTGTATTATCAAGTATCTATTCATCAATTCCAAAAGTGTTCAATTTTATGCACATGCACATGGCTTTTCCTGATCCACGAACAAGCTAGTTTAGATGTTATTGTATTAGCAATTAGGTGAGAACAAATGACATAATTATGGAACTTATAACCTATAATTATGGAACTTATAACCTAGTTTTGAATGAAAATGTACATCTTTATCACCCAAGGTGTTGAGGTACAAAATTTCATAGAGGAGGAAATGTTTATCACCAAGTACCAATTCATCACCAACTGCAATGTGTTTAAGACAATGACAAAGGTCACTTAATAGAAATCATCTAATACATATGCAACAAAAGTATGGGGTGTTGTTTGGAGATCAAAAAATATCTTAGGACTCTAAAATATGATTGGCGAAGAAGATCTCACAGTACAAGTCATATCCTAAGGCAAAATTATCCATCATGAAAAGAGTGCGAGCAATATATTGTTTCGAATCTCCTTGGAAAGACATAGGTCTATGGAAATCTTACCTTCATGCTCTAAATGAGAAATGTCAACATGAACAATCTCAGATCTAGGTCTTATATGGGGCAAAAAAGGATGAATCATTTATGTCTTTATGATACTTAAATAAAGACCAAAGACTGGGCTTGGATCTAGGATAAGTGATAGACTGAGAAATAGCACCAATGTCTCCAATGAGTTTTTCATCATCGTGATAGAGTGAAATGAGTCCAAGATGTCATTCATTCTTCACCTATAAAATAACAGAATGCAAATCCAACAAGAAAAGGAGTGCTTAAGTAGATTTCCTTGTTGGACACCAACAACCAGAAAAATAGATGCACTTTGGTGCATTTATAGGGGAGCTATATTAAAACCCAACACCATGTGCAATAGATGAACTATAGAGACAAACCTACTCAATCATGGTAAATCTTTACACCATGTACAACACTTTTTTGATGTTTCTTGGAGCCATTATTACAATTGTTTGAGGTTGTTGGCCATACAAGAAGGCCTACGACAATTTATAGAATGTCCTCAACACCACCAAAAACACCATCATTAAGTTGATGATCCTTAATATAAGAGACAAAATATGAAAGACACCTTTATTGTGCAAGCAAGCCTAAAGAGGAGCACAATATGCTAAAAAAAGCTTCTATGTGCATGACTGAATCCAACATAGTAATCTCACACGGAAAAATACTGACTTGAGATGATAGTGCATATGAGGGACTTAGAATGGGGGATAATTGCAGTAAATACCTAGGTAGTAATCTACGTATATATATTTAGATATAGTAATTATGCAAAAGAGTAATGCTTAGAAAATACTGAATACCTCATTTGAAAGGTGAGCTACTGGTGTGAAGGACACATTTGCATACTCAAGAGGCAAGGGAATCTTTTCCAAGAATTCTTTAAGGATCTAAGTAGATCTTCTAAATTGATGTTCTAATACCATGCCCATTGAGAGATCTAGACTGTCATCACCCATCACCAAGAGAGCATACCTGGAAAAATATAAAAAAATTGGTTTTAGTAGGGTATACTGAATTTACAAAAGTTCAAAAACCAAACATTTGAATTGAGAGCACTCCCACTGAATTGTATATTTCCTATATACAAAAGACTTTCCTAAAGTTTGCAATCATAGGGTGTAGCTTGCAGTGCATCACAATGACACTGAGTTGACGCAGACCTAACTCACCATAACAAAGATAATTGCCTTCATCCTAGAATGCCAATTACCAGATTTAACATTAGTTGTCATGATATCAGAGCACATATATCCTAAATTTCCATTATGAAAGTAGTCTCTACCATAGGGTCTAGCTTGTAGTGCATCAAAACAACAAATGCATGTATGAAGCTAAAAACCATCAGATAATTATGAGATTAAGTGGGGGAATAGAGATAACAAGGCAATTGTTCCTAAACTTTTCATTAAGTTTTACAACAAACTAGAAACAAGAGATTGACCTTCTTCCTATATTTGAGAAGAAATCGTCACTTAGTACATAAAACTAAGAATCTAGAAAAGATATGAACTTCGTACACTAAACATGTGTACAAACTCATGTTGTACACACTAAGTAAATATACAGATTGCACATTCTAGTCCCCCTCAAGCCGGTGTCAAGATATCATAACCATAAGAATTGTTTATGCAAAAGATGGACCGATTTCTATCATAAGATCTTGTAAATAGAATTCATTGACCTTTTGTTTAAGGTGACATGTTAACAAGCTTTTACTACTACACACAGTGTGCCAAAAGGGAAAACAAGTAACTCAGTTGACTAACTGACAGGTGAAGCTAACATGGAACTCAATTGTATATAGAAAAAGTAGAATCTAAAATTGCAAATAACTAACTAGCATGTCTTCTCATGAGGCTTACAAATGCTAGCTAGGTATTTGAAATACCTTCATGGTATCCTATGTGGGATTAAACCACATGTCTAAATGAAATCATGTTAATAATGTACTAAAAAGTATAGTAAATAAAATAGAACTAGGATGATCATAGAACCAGCCTAATAATTATCCATACAATGGTGTTTGTGTGGTTCATGTGTAAATATGTAGGTTGTCTGACGAATGAATCTAAAGATTTTTCATTTTTAGTGGAATGGCAAAAAGAGTTCATCCTAGATATAATATGTTTCCTACTTTTAATCAATTGCCTCTGACTGATTCACCCTGCCCAATTAATGCCAGCCTTTGGGAAAAAAAATCTAAGAATCAATATTATTTATTAGTGTAGATTATAATAGTATTGTAGAAGGCCTTTTGAGTAGAGATTTACCATTATAGGCTTCTAAACATAAGCACACTCACACTAGTATTGGACAGAAGCAATAAATATTTTAGTTGACTTATGAAAAGAACCAAAATCAAAAGATTCAATGAACCACAAGAGTCATATGCAAACTCAAGAGAAATAGAAAGCATTCCATCATCAAAACTAGAATCAAGAATGATCTCTACTCAACATCTCAGCTACTAACTCAAATCAGGAAGAAAACTCTTCAAACTAAGAAAACTCTTCAAACCAAGAAAGCCTTTGCAAAAAATAACATTGAATTTTAGTCAAAATTATATGGGGAGGCAAGTGGAGGAAGATCTATCTCTTTGTGGTCATCTTACAACTAGGATGCCAAATTCTCACCAAATTTACAATACTTTTTCAACCAAAAAGCAATTGGGGCCTTGGATTCAGACTTCCAAAAATCTTTAATTTTTTTCTCCTTGCAAAATAAGTTTGACTTTTTTTCAAAAGTTATGACTTGATTGATGCTTCAATACTAAAAGATAGATACTATAGGGTATGTGATCTCTTGAATGCCCAGTGAATTTTTGGCCCAAGATACATGTGGAGAGCATATGGGTGGAACATTAATGCCAAATCAGAGGCAAACATTTGGAATGAAAATTGGATACTTGAGAGGTTGGCTTTTGGACACCATATTTAATTTGTTTCAGGTTTGTCCTCATTCTTGCGAGTGAGCAGATAAAAAAATCTACTATTGAATAGGATCTGAACATGATATCCTCCTACACCAAACATGACCAAATAGAGAACATTCCAAAAATGTGTATTTGTCGCTCAATGAATGTCTTTATGTACTAGTATCCAAATGAAGATATATCTTCTTTTATCTCTCTTCTTACTAGTTGGGGGATCATTCTTGTAACTCTATTTTATTAATATTAGGGAACCACTTGATATAAAACATGATGACAATTAAAACAATCCTTATATACATGTACCTAGATGTGATTTATGTGACTTTTCACATTCTTCACGAAACTCTTATCCAAGTTGAATGAGATAGTCCACGACCAAAGTCAACCTCAAGATAGTCTCCAACTACCAATTTTTTAGAGCTCACAAAGAGACTCCATCCAGTGGTGAAGAGATGCCTCCTAGGTTGTCCTGCATATTAGAAACATAACATACATTATATTGTGTTGATGAACCTTTATAGAAGAAGAAAAATCAGGTAGTAACCATTATTTACATTTAAATAAGGCATAACAAAGAGATGTGATTGCAGATGCATTTAGAATAGAAACATAGAACCAATATGCCAATATACCAAATAACGTATGCTCGAGAGATACTTGCACAAAGTGAGTATCAACAAAAAGAAGTATCAACCACTTCATTTTACCATCAGAACAACTCCATACATGCTATGGTTCATTTACCACCTCTTGAGAAGTTCATCGGACAACTTATGTACACTGGTTCATTATTTCTTGACATGCATCTCAGTCATCTAAGATCATCTCAGACCTACTGGTCAGTAGCCCCATCTGTAGAATTTGTAATATGGAGACATTGGTTCATTGTGAACATTGACACATTGGCATGCTAAAAAGATTAGCTTGACAAACTGAGCCACAAACAATCCAACAGATGTATGCAACTAAATAACAACAAGAAAGGTCAACTTAATCTTTCAAAAAACAATTACATCAACATTAGAAAGCACATCTTTGTTGAAGCAATGCCAACCACACATACCTTCCTTAGCCCATTGAACCAGATGACTTGTCTATTTTCAGCCTTGATGACCTGTAGCTGATTCCCACTAGAACGTATCTGACTTCATAAAGCTTTGTGGGTGTCAACTTCTGTGGTGAGATAGGAGAACATCTTTCACTACCTTCCACCTGAAACAGTAGGTGAACACAATGTAGGCTAAAGGGGTTTTTATGTAGATGGTTCAACAACAAACAAGTTAACCATATAATAAAATGTTAAGTACATTGTAGTCATAGAATATATTAATAAGTCAGCTTGTTCATATAGTGCAAAGTACACCAGAAAGTTTGTAAAGAGTTTTTCAATCATTATCTAGAGTGATTTTAGAGCTAAAGGCCCACTCATAGAATTTCAAAGATGCCTTGATAGTCTCTAATCCCTAAACATTGTTGATCATGACTGAAGAGGGATAAGACAGCATGTAGTAGGTGGGAAAATAAATGGAGAAGAAGAGGGAGTGAAACACCATAATGTAGATAAAAAGAAGACAGAATAAAAATAACAAGTAATGGAATGGCTGGTATGATCGAGGATTGAACAAAATAAAGCAATGTTGATACAAATTCAAGAAGGCATGTTGCCATTCACAAAATACAAGAGCAGCTATAAAATTATTGATTTAACAAACAAATGGTTTCTTTTCCTTTTTGAATTGAGACCATCCCAAAACAAATAACGAGAAAGGTGTTCTCTCTCTCCACCAAGAAACCCTACCCTCTTCAAGCACACCCTGCTAACTAAAGGTAGTAGATTTCAAGAAGAGGCACAAGAGAAATAACAAGATGAAGCCATATTATTATCCATAAAGATCACCAGTAAGAAGGAAAACTTGTAGTATAATAGTAGAACCTAGCACACATTACTAAGAAGGAAAACCCAAATCTATATAAAGACCAGACATTAGTGATGCCTTGTAACCACTTACCTCTGTCGCTCCTTTATAGCCAATGGATGCACACATTCTTCATCATGTGGTTCATTACAATGACTGCATTTATGGAGTGACATCCTTCCTTTAGTCTCTCCCATGGTCTCCTCTCATGGAGTAGATACCCATCATATACAGCTTCCATATGCAACTAAGAATCAAAGTGTGAAGGCATCACTCTCAACAACGGACCCTAACACACAACTATAACTACCTTAAGAGTAATTTTGATGTGGAACAAGATTTTGAAGAAAAAAACTACAAATGCATAGATGATCTATCACACAGGGATTTTAGACACTCACATTCTCTCTTACAGGACATTCTCTCTTGTTTTCAATTCCAATTAGTTGTAAAGGATGACTATCTCATGCTTATCTGAATGCAGAAAATCAATTATAGTGTGGGACTAAAAACCCCACAAGATAGAGTGTAAGATTGAACAAGCATTCCCCATAGCTCATGAACTAGACCATCTAGCTTATGAAGACTATTGTTAGCATAGAATGCCCTACAAGTATCATAGTGAAGCATCTAATAGAGAAATAACACACTTTCACTATAGATATAGGTTTTGAGAACCTAACCCGGAAGCTCAAACATTGCTCAGATGTAAATCTCATAAACAAGATGCTCAAACATTCCTCATATCTAAAAACCCCAAACCATTCATAGTGAATGTATTGTCCATAATACTAAGATTCTCTATAACAAAATCAAAAGTAGGTCAAAACAAAATAGGATTGTCATTTGTCAACATTGTCTATGATAATGGACATGAAACAACATTATTTGGATCGTCATGTACTAATAAAAAATTGGATTAAAGAAAAACAACTATATGTGTCATCTCTCTAGACAATATCTAAGAATGAAGTTATGTTTAAACTTCATGTCCTATAGAAAATGGAAACGACTTTAGATACTACTTTTTTTTCAATTATGTAATATTATAAGCATACTTTATGCTCACCTTGGCAATATATGTATTTTGGGACATGCTATGACGTTGCCAACAACATCATCAATAGATTGATATTGATCATAAGGTCTCATTAGAGGATCGTTGTCCAACAAAGCAACCTCTACAAAAACCCCAACAAATGATGAGCCCAAAATTGCACCTCCCACCCATTTCATGGGGTCAACCTGAGATACTCAACTGAATGCAATTTTAGCATCTGGATCTGTGAAACTCAGCAGATACACATCCTAGAAACAAAATACATTTTACATAACAAATTTATATAAACGTAAAATTAAGTGCAATTTACACAAATACTAACATACTTGTCCCTTCTTAAATGATGAATGTCTTATATGGAGTGTAGTTTGCATTAATAAGTTTTTCTGCACAATTATTTTATTTTTGTCATAAGTCCATAAAAGTCAACATGGAAAATAATTGATACCACACATCTTGTATAAAATGTATTCATACTTGGCCAGTGCCAACATGTTGTGCTAGACTGTTTCTTGCTCTAGTTAAGGCAAGTAACTCCTCTAATTTTTGGTTGAATTCAACCTTTTGTTCTTGAAGTTTTGCATCAAATTCCAACCGTTGTTCTTCAAGCTTATCCTGGAAATGATTCCTTTGTGCTTCTTCAGCTTCTCGGGATTTATAGTTATTGCCCTAGATATCAGAAGGTGATGGTCCAAGTCCCTAACCATGAACATATCCTGGTCTCTCACAAATCATAGGAGATGAATTTTATACCAAATATATACCGCTTTGGAATTAGTATATGTAACATAATACTATAGGATAGGATGTTTTGTACCAAAACTTTGGCAAATTCAACATCAACTATGCTCCCATCTTTTTTATGATGAGTTTTCTCAAAAAACATTATGGGATCCATTTCTCCGCCTATTTCCTTATCCATCTTTATCATTCAACCAAGGTTATTGTAAATATCAAATAAATGTATGTAATCAAATTGTCAAAATGGATCACAAAATTACTAACTTACATCATATTTTAGACATGCAAATGACTTGGTTCCTGTTGTGTTGCTAACCTTTTGAAATTTTCTACTTGTCTTGTTAGTTATAGACTTCCTCTATGGAAAGCATTGCAGTATTATGCATAGTAATTATCTGTGAGGTACTATAAGTATCAATGAATAGAAAAAAAATATTACCTTTCCTTTATTACTCCACCAATAATACACAAGAAATTTCCAATGAGACTTGTCCATGTGAGGAACAACTTGTTCAAGTTGTTGTTCGTATGGACTATCTTCCAGGAAGTATAGTCTCCTTAACTCCCACTTGTGGTCCTTCCATTTCTTTCCTAGTCTCTTCATTGTCCACTCCTTTAGATCTGAATCCATTGTGAATTTACTCTACCGACATAAAGGATATCAATTAGAAGCTTCATTTAACCATTCAAAAATAAAATTTAATAATATTCCTTCACAAAATTCCATATAGAATCTTTTTTATTTGCTGGAAATTGTCTCCAGTCCTCGTAGTTTAGTGGACAAAGATTGGGATCTCTTGCAATGGTTGTCAGAAAACTTGATAAGTGACATCAGTTTTCACCTACTGTTTGTCCAAATTGATTTTTCTCAATGGGAATTGGATCGTCGGGCTTTCTTTTCCAGACTTTCAATCATTGTGTTCGACCATGTGCTTGATGTTTTTGAGCTAAGCATTCATTCATAGAGGATAAAATATATATGTAAAATTATATATCATTAAATGCAGCACTATAAATGCAATGATATGAATAAAATGATTACCTAGCCCATCAGAAGGTGTTGTTGTAACATTCAATGACTGAATATGGTGATCAAAGATGTCAGTTTGGTCCATGTTATCAGGAAATGCATTGCTATTTTGGTTACTGGCATCTCTATTCTCTACACTTCTTGAATGAATAGACATGGAAGCATTGACATTAGGCACACTTGATAGTTGTGAATTTCTTGATCTTATAACTTTATCACCACTTTTCTTTATTGTGCTAATTTTGGAACATTGTTCCCATCTCCTTTTCAGTTGTGCATGTTTGAGAGGATTTCAAACCACCAACCATATTAGAGTCTTGGGGAGACATGGCTGATTGGGTATTTTTTGCATAGCTAGTAGCCGTTTTATTGAATTTCTTTACTCTACCATTTTGAATTTCAGCTAGAAGGGAAGCTACAATTTTTTTGGAGAGATTTGAGGATGACAGGTTCAAAGATTGTCAACAACCATGTCGAGTAATTCTAGGTAAATGAGTCACTGTACAAGAGTCATTGTTGTTGTTTTTATCATTCCTCGTGGCTGTCTTGTTATGGAAGTTGTCACTATACTGTTCTCTCATCCTGAGTATATCAAGTCACATATAAATGAAGACATTTAAAAAAATATTGAACAACATAATAACAATTTTATAATTAATATTTAAAAATGAAAGACACATATATTTAATCAAATATAATTATAAACAACAACAGAGACAAGGATAAATTTGATTAAGAAGAATGTCAGACATGCAAAATGTACACACCTAGCTAGAGCACAATGTGAGACAGGATATTAAAGAGATACATCGAGCCAAAAAAGGCTTATATAAGTCAAATAATAATGACAAACTAAAAGAAACAATGGTTTCTATTTTGTAATCTTCTCATTCAAAATTGTAATCATCATCACTTTGAGATACACTTTCATCCTCCTACTGAATTTGGAATTGGTCTTTTTCAATTGTTGAACTATCAACAGTGATTCCTTCCATATCCAATCTAACTATGTCACAATTAGTATCTTCATCCTCTAATGTCATTGATGGCCCATCTCTAGTTTCACCTTGCACATAAGCTTCGACATTCTCAATAAAAGATTGTTCTTCCATGTTGAACATATCTTGTGGGCAAACTTTACAACAAAATGCCATCCTTTTGCAGTGACATCTTCTACATAAAATACTTGCCCAACTTGAGGTGCCACTACAAACAGTTCTACTATAGTTTGAAGTTGTCTCAAATTAACAAGAGTCAACCCATGTTCATCATGCTTGATTCCCCTCTTTGAGTAGATGTCCACCCAATCACACTTAAATAATGTCACCTTAAAGTGTTCACAATAATTGAGCACAATAACATCCTTCAAAACACCATAGTAGGTAACATCTCTAGTAATTGGAATGTGGTTAGTGGTTTTAGAATAACAATCAGTCTTAACTACTAGAAAGACTCCACTATTTTGTGTTGTTCAATTTGTATCTTTTGCCTTGGTATGAAATATGTGACTATTGTCAACATAGCCCTTGTACTTAATGGTCAGTTGATGTTGACCTTGAGAAAGAAACTTGATTTTATCATCCACCATCTCTGTTCTTAGGAGTGTCTCAATCTAACAAAAGAAAAGTTTGTTAGACTTTATGCATGAAGCATAACAAATTTATTTAACACAACTAAACTTACATGTTCCTTAAACCGTCCATCAAATGAGTTACCATGTATTCTCTGAATCACCTTTAAGGACTTTTGAGGATGTTTTTGCCTAATGATATCATAGTTCTTCATAAATACAATATATGTGCAATATGTCATTGGAATATGTTATAGCATTTTATTAATAGAAGGTAATTGTCACTAACTTACTTAATTTATGGATCAATTGCTTTGCAATTGAATAGTACATGCTTATGGGCTTTTTGCAATGTATGTTCATCCAAGACACATGTTACCATTTTACCAATACCACAACCTACTGTCGAGAAAATAGACCAATCATCACTGTCATGTGTTGGCTCATTTTCCAATTTTTCTTCATCAGTATTGTTTCTATTTGGCCGGTTTAATTTTGTTTCAAATCCATCCAAGTATCTTGAACAAAAAGTTAGACACTCTTCGGCTATATATCCTTCTACTATTGATCCTTTTGTATATCTTTTATTACAAACATAATCTTTTCAGGTCATTAGATACCTAATAACAAAGTTGAGGAAAATATTATGACAAATTACATTCCAATAGGTAAAGTCATCACAATGTATGAAAAGTTACCTTTCAATTGGATACATCCAATGATACTGAACATGGCCAACTATCTTAGATTCATAAGCGAGATGGACTAATAGATGCACCATTATGTCAAACAAAAAACATTTAGGGAATATCTTCTCCATCTCACAAAGTGTCACAGCTATTGCATTTTCCAATGCAACAAAATCATTTGGATCTATGACTTTAGTGTAAAACTTTGAAAATAGAGACAAAGATTAACAATACATGACTTAGTATTCTTACTGGGCAAAGACACAGTGATAGCTAATGGCATAATTTGTTGCATCAACACGTGATAATCATGCCTTTTCATTGGTAGAATCTTCTGATCCTTAGTCCGTTCACATCTAGATATATTAGACGCATACCCGTCTGGAACTTTGACAGATTTTACGAGGTTGCAAAATAATATTTTTTCATCTTTTCTCATTGTATAGAAAGCTAGAGGTAGGATGGTATATTTACCAATAGTTTTTGGATGAAGCACAAATCTGATTCCCATATCCTCCAAATCCTTTCTTGCATTCAAGTTGTCCTTACTTTTATCCTTCAAACCTAGCAATGTTCCATAAATACTCTCACATATATTCTTCTCAATGTGCATGACATCAAGATTGTGCCTTACAATGTTAGATTTCCAAAATGGTAGCTCAAAAAATATGCTTTTCCTTTCCCAATTGTGTGTTGAATCTTTACCTCTTGGCCTTTTGTTACCAATTATAGTTCTTCCGTCCTCCAATTGTGACAAGATTTGAGCTCCAGAAGGAGGTTTAGGTGCACACCTAAATTCTTGCTCACCTTCAAGTGCCTTTTCTTCTTTTCAAAATTTGTGGCTAGTTGGCAAAAACCTACAGTGTCCTCTATAGCAAACTTTACGGCTATGTGGCAACCAATATGAGACAGTATCTTTATTACAACAAGTACATGCTTTGTAGCCTTTAGTACTCCAACCAGATAGATGTGCATATCCTGGAAAATCACTAATAGTCCATAATAAAGAAGCACGCATCAGAAAGAATTCCTTGGTTCCAGCATCATATGTATGTACACCAGTATCCCATAGTTCTTTCAACTCATCAATCAATGTACGCAAGTACACATCTATATTTTTGGGTGAAGTTGGTCAAGGAATGTGTAGGGACAACATAAAATATGGTTTCTTCATGCACAACCAAGGCAGTAAATTATAGGGAATAATCACAATAGGCCATGTACTGTAAGAAGTACTCATTGTCCCAAAAGGATTAAATCCGTCAGTTGCAAGTCCCAATCGAATGTTTCTAGCATTTATAGCAAATTTTAGATGCATCACATCAAATGTTTTCCATGCAAGTGAATCTACCTGGTATTTGAACTTATCATCTTTTTCATATTCTTCTGCATGCCACCTCATTAAGGAAGATGTTTTTGATGACATGAACAACTACATTTGGCGTTGTATAAGAGGAATGTGTCTGAGCACTTTGACATGTATTCTCTTGGGTTTTTTTGCAAGCTCATCATCATCATTTGGGATTGTAATCATTTTCCATCTTGATGATCCACATGTATCACATATGTCTTTATCATCATAATCCTTCCAAAACAACATGCAACCATTTCGAAAAATATGAATCTTCACATAATCTAAGTCCAACCCCATAATCGTCTTTTTAGCTCATAAAATGAATTAGGTAACTGTTCTCCTTCTGGTAGCATCTTCTTAAAGAACATAACAAACATAGATGATGCTTTCTTACTCAAGCCATTAAGACAAACCAGGTGATAGAATTCTAGGATGCAAGCAAGTTTGCTATATTTCTTACACCCTAGATATAATTTTGTCTCATAATCCTTTAACAGGATATAAAATATGTCAGCTTTCTGTGTTCACTAGATGGATCCACTCCTTCCATATTTCTGTGTTCACTGAAACTCAAAAAAGTATCATGCAACATATCTTGTAAATTTTCATCATTCAAGAAATCTCCATGATCAATAGGACCATCCATTTGAACATCGACATCTTCACCATGAAAATCCCAAGAAATATAGCTTGGTAAGAAGCCTTGCCACAATAGATGGATCAATGTAGTCTTTCTACTGACCTGGTATACATTAGCACACTTTCTACATGGGCATACTATCTTGTCTCCAATCGATGATTGTTCAAAAGAGAAATCTAAAAATTTTGATACTCCACATAAGTATTTACTGCTCATCCAGTTATCCTCTGCTATCCAAAACTTATCCATTCTATAAAAATAGTAAAACATATAACATATATGAGTATGTCATATAAAATGAGACTATACTATATGAGAAAATACTAGTATAATCATGCAAATGAAGTTCACGTGAGCCTATCCGACTAGGCGGGCACCCAAGCATTTTTTGAAATACTTATAATAAGGATAAAAGAGCATAGTTATAATAAGGATAAAAGAACATTTATAACAAAATTTATCACTAATTTGTAACATAATAGGATATCCATATTTCTATTTTGTTGTTGGGTTTCGAATGTGTCATTAGATAGGATGGTTTTGTGAATTTGGAACATTCATGGGAACACACACTTCATTTATTGCTTGGGGACAGTTCCATTCATTAATCTCTTTTTACATCCACACACAGGGGTGTACGCCTAAACAATAACTAAACAAAGGGGTTGGTGTACCCCTAAACATTCACATAATTAAAATAACTATTAATACATACAAGTCTAGATAGATAGACAACTAAATACGACACCAACATAGTCCTGCATCAGTAACTTCGATGCCTTTTCATTGTGGTGATCTTCTCCTGAAGTTCAGAAAAGAAAGTGTCTATGAGGATTGATTACATTAAGACAAAAAGTGTAAACACAAAACAAGACAAGACAATTATATTTGTTAATTGGACCTAATGTGGTCTTTTTGATGATGATGATGTGTCGCAGAGCTCCTCACTGTATTTAGATGAATCTGAACTAATAGGGATCTCATCATCAGATTCTTCTGAGCTAGTTAGCTCCATCGTGTGCTGATACCGCCATAGATGATCGGGGGACTCGTTGTTGATGTTGGTTATCCAAACATTGATGGTATTATGGTCAACTGGATGGAGAAAAAGCTGGTCGCTATGGCCCACTAGCATCTTTCTAATCCAATTGCACCAACTAGATTTTGATACAAGATTTCCATCCAAATCATACTCAACCTCGATAACATGTGAATAATTGCCAAAATTTAGGGTCACTTCACCAGGCTTGTAGTGTCTTCCATTTAGAAAATGCCAATGTTCATGTATGGTCAGTTGGTTTCAGGAACGATCATCTAGGATGATGTCCAATTGTTCTTCATCAGGGAACATTAACATTGGCATAGAGGCCCAGTTCATAGTCACTATTGTGGGTGGACAGAGACTGAAAAATATAAGTACTAACAATTGTAAGTATATATAATGATGTTATATATTTCAAAAAAAGTAGTATAACATCAATTAACCTATTTTTGCTTGTCATAACCAACTTTATTGTGGTAGACATGATAGATTGAAAAGAAATATAAGAGAGGAGATCATGTCCTATATCTTTGCAATTGGTCCAATGTTCACTAATCCTCCATTGTTGTGTGATTAGCAGTTGGTAATGAAGATCTATTTCCAACCACTCCTCTTATTTATTCCCACCCAAATTGATGGAATTCCATATTGTTAGTTATCATAACCAAGTTTTCAAAATCTAAACCGAAGAAGTTACCATAAAAATCTACATCCTTGGACAACAAATCATTAGCAATTTGATAAGAAACCATGGTAGTGAGCACACGTTCATGACCACAATTTTGAAAAACTACAACAAACATACAATGAGGAAATTCTATACAATGAATGTACCATACCAATTCCAGACTCCTAATGCACGTATCAATGACTGCAAAGTCTATCATGCAGCTTGCTTGGCACATGAAAGAGAGACATGTTCAGTTGTATTGGCCCAAGTGGAAAGCAAACCCTATTAGGGATAGGTCTAAATATGACTCACAAGCACTATATGGCAAATAGTTTGGCTAAAACTAAAGTAGGCATACAAATTGTAGTCTGCCCTGAACTAATTGCATTGGATGTACTAAAAATGTCATGCCCCACACAGTAAAGTTGTGACATCAACAAAAGTCAAACCTAAAATCAGAAATGCACACTACAAATTTTAGCACGATTGTGTATGAATGCAAAACAATATTGAACTGAATTTGGATCAATCATAGGGATTGGATAACTGAATTACCTTTGAAATCTACTTGTTTAAAAAATAGGTTAAGCTAAGGTCAATACACATTAACAACCACAGTAAAGCCTCATCATGATTTATAGACCAGTTGTAGACTTCTAACACATGTATCAATGACTACAAAGTATGTCATGCAACTTGATTCACACATGAAAAAGAGCCATGTTTAGATACATTGGCTCAAATGGAAATCAAACCCTATTAAAGGTAGGTCTAAATCCTACTGATGGCCACAATTTGGCAATCAACTTAGCTAAAAATGAACTAAGAATACAAAATGTGGTCAGGCCTGAATGTATTAGGATTATGATATGAAACTACAACAACAATAATATGACCCAAATTGAGGAACATGTGGCATGAAATGAAGTGGTGATTCATATCCATGGAACAAATCATATCAATCCAATCCATATAAGAAAAACACAACTAAAGCTAAGCGTGGGAAAAAATCAATAAATCTTAAGTTAAAATCTCTATTGAAATCCTATATAATTCTGCTTAGGAAAATATTTTGTACCCAACCTAGAATGATTGAAAGTAACATGGAAAACATGCTTGAAATTTGTGGGAAATCCATTCATGTATGGATTGGACGTGTTTTTAAACTAAACATGGACAATGCTAAGGAATTTAGGTTTAAATTGTCTTACGAAAAGCCTCCTCTTCTTATATAGGGATACATTTTGAATGACAATGCATGTTGAAGTAAAAATAGGGAGACAAATACGTTGGCCACATGTGATTCATAGGGGCCACATTCTGATGTAGGTCACAGGTCCATGAATGTGAAGGAATGCATACTAATATGAAAATTCATATTGACCCCAGGTCAACAAGTAGTAGTCCCACAAAAAATCAAGGCCAGGTAGCAAGGGATGGTGATTCAAGTTACATTAGCACACATTTATTTTTTCAAAAAACATTATGGACATGTCCACAAACATTAAGGAATGCATACCAATCAATTGTAAACCATGCTCTAAAGAGTAACCTAAAATATTGGAAAATACATGAGTCATAGGTCCATGTATTTGTGTTAGTTTTACCAAACTTTAATTTGTCAAAAAATATTGACCATGGGTCAAATATAAAGGACTCCACAATTTAGGAAAATGTGGCATCAAACCAAGTGATGGTTCGAATCCATCTGAAAAATCATCACAATGCATTTCAGAACATTAAACAACAAAGTGCAATTGCATGGGCAAAACGAAATTCAGACTATTTGGAAAGTCAGACACAAAACTAGACACAAATTGGTTTAATATTTTGTAATATTTATGTCAAAAGGGTTCCCATCATTTGAGAAACAACCTATAGTGTACAAAACACAAAACTAAACACATATCAGTATAATTTGTTAATAAAAAGAAACCTACTATTGAGACATAAAAAAGATAGACCTAAATGCATAGGGAATGGTTGACTAAATTACCATGTTGGTCATTACATGACATGGTCCAAAAGGCACCAATATTAGTTTAATTAGATAAAAAACAAAATATAGGTTTTATTTGGTTTTTTTATTTATCTCTGGTATTAATTCATCAAAACTTTTCAAAATGGTATGATTATATTTCATCATTCATTTTTTTGAAAGTTGAAATTTGAACACATTAGTGTTCCCCGTATTATAATGGTGGACCACATATCCTTAGTTTAGTTGGTGATCATGTATGTAGACGTCCTTTGATTTCATTGTTTGGTTTTGGTTTAGTATATATTTCTCAATATGTTTGTTAACTTTAACCGGTCAAAAAAACACCAAAACTATTGGTGAAAATTGAGTTGTTTACATAGCTATGGAAATTTCAAATAAGTGTGACATAATTAGTTTTTATGTGTTGCATCTATTTAGTTATCATTATAGATGGTTCATTTCTATATAAATTATTATTAATATTTTGAATGAACTGAGATATATTACTCCCATCATGTCGACTGCATTTTGTATTTTGTGTCCAAAATTTCACTTATCCTTACTCAAAACACAACATCCACTTATTTTTCTAAAATAACAGAAAATTTTAAAGTCTAGTTCTTGATATTTTGTAAATCAAAACATAGGATAATTTCACACCCACACCAGACAATTTTATTAAACAAAATGATAAATGTGGAGCATAGGGCATATTCTATATTATCTACTGATGGGTGAAATAAAAAATTAACATGACTGACTATTCTAACAGAAAATCTGTTTGCAAACAACAACATTATGAATCATCCCCAACATCATGTTCACAATGAAATCGAAATGATATCATTGCCTAATAAGCAAGAGTGATTTAATCCATAATCCAAATACAAACTAGAGAAACATAGTTAACATGGCTCAATCCAAGGGAAGAAAGCTTTCACACTGAGCAAATATCTGAACACAAGTGAGGTTAGGAGCTAAAAAAACACCATCGAATCAGAAAACACCATCAACTGTGAATGAATTAACATGGATACATCATCCATGATGAATCAATCAACATGGATACATCATCCATGATGAATCAATCAACATGGATACATCATCCATGATGAATGATTCAACCAAAAATAAGAAGTACATTTAAATTGATGAAATGCAACCAAAAGAAGAAAACAAGGAAATGTGGAAGGTCTGATTAGTAAAAAAAGGGAAAAGGTACATTTAAATTGATGAAATGCAACCAAAAAATAGACAAAATGCAACCAATCAATGACAACATACCTCTTCAGAAAGTTGTAAAGCTTGGATGGTTTCCCGAAGAGGAATTGGACTGAGGTGATCGGAGTCCCTCACTCGAGCACACCGACGCCGGAGGGGTAGATTGAGTCTGCAACAGTGCTTTGGCTGGGCTCGGTCCAAATAGGCGATGGAGGAAGGTCAAATGATGCATGCCTATGCTCTTCCCGATGACAAATAGTTGGCATTCTGCAAGTTGACACTCCGCCACTGGCAACTGGAACACAACATGCTACCACTAGTCTCCACGTGATCCACTAGCACCTAGCTAGGGCGACGATCGGACATGACACTCCAAGTGTTGGTCTAGCTCATGAGCACGTGAGGAATTAGGGAGAGAGTGGAGAGCTAGATCATTCAGACTCCAAATAGTCGTGATCTTTTGGAGCACGAGGGGGGAAACTTGGAGTGCGGGAAGTAAATATTGTGTTACCAATTACTTTCTAATTTGGTATGGCAATTTAAGATTGCCACTAATTAAAAATAAAAATGCCTAAAATGTTATGTCCTTTTTAGAAACTCTATAATAGGTGGTTTAGAGGCATTTTAATTAGAAATGCTTGTATACTAGAAAGATAGTGGCTTTTTAATAAAAGCCACTAGAATAAATGCCACTACTAGGCAATTTTGATGTAGTGTTAAGACTAAAACCCTAAAATTGAAATCTTATGGGCACATAATTACATTAGGCCCCCCTATGTATTTTTAGGGTGATTCATTTACATCATCTCTGTAGACTCTCTTGGGATAAAATCTGACTAGATTAGGTACGTGGGATTATAAGTATACGACTAGTTTTCCTGTTTGCATTAAGTATGAAATGTTTGATGCTTTATTTGTTTATAGTTCTTGAATTCATATTATTTGTATTATGCCTCACCATAAAATCAATAAAATAAATAAAGAGATGTGTCATAGCTACTGAGTGTGATATACACTCTCTCCCTCTTCCAAAACTAAGGTCAGCACATACCCATATCCCTAGGAGAGGGGATTCCCATAGCCTAAGGGGAGGGGAGGGCCCATCATAAAAGTATTGTTGATGCTGACACACATAATAGTACAACCGCATCAAAGACATATTTAAAAGAAATGGTTTACTTGATTATCTCTCTCTCTAAATAATGTTTACTTTTAATTTTCTTTGTTTTGAAAATTTTCAAGTATGCAAGCTAATATGTATGTATTTTTCACCCATGTACACAACATTTGATGTTGACCAACTATTTCACATATTTTCTAAGTGCAAAGAATGCTTAATGAAGTAAATGTACAACAAAGCATGTAATAAAGCTCCTTGGGTGATATTCCTTTCTATTCCTTATAGCTAGTTTTGCATTTGCTATTTTGTGTAGGATGCAATATCCTATGTAGTTCCCTATATCTCATAGTAAGTCTTTTCTTCTATGTAAATAATGGAAATACTACTATCTTATTATTTATGACTGATGCTTTTTGTGTGGAAAATTTTGTGATGTTTGTGAACATAATCTGCATTCTATGTATTATATATGATAATCACAATTCCTTTTGTTTCCCCACTTGACATTTTTTGATAAGAGTGCAAGCATATCGATGGAATGTCAATAGGGAAAGTATGCAGGAATTGGGATTGTCAAAGTTGGTAACATATCTAGGTTCATACATCATAGTTGAATGAAACATCATTCACCCTAATATGAGTCTAGGGTAGTCCTTGAGTTAGGAATGTAAGGGGTGAAGGTGTCTAGGATAGCATCTACCATGGGTCTGGTGAAAGTCTCCGAGCTACTTTGCTTAGTACACGAGGCTACTTTATGGCAGTATAAGTCTACTTGACCAAAACCCCAAGTGTCCCCTACTTTTGGGCAGACCTTAATTAAGGATCCTTTTCATCTATAGATATCCCCTGTCATCTCTCTGTATTCTATAGATATCCCCTCTCATCTCCCTCTATCTTACATAGGTTAGGAATGATTCAATCTATTTACGGTCCTATGGATGGTTGATTTTAGACTAAGGATTATTAGGGTATCCTCCAGAAATCATAATACTGGGATCATAAATGATTAATAAAGAAAAATTATGAAACAAATTTCTATAAAAGGAGTACAAAAAGTATCTAATTTACTTCACAAATTTTCAAAATGCCTCAAAAAATACATGGCTATAAGCCTCATAATAGTCATCCTCTCATAAGATAAAAGATTATGAAACTTTAGAACCTGATTCTGAGAAAATGGCCAATTCTAGGTGGGAAGAACAGAAGAAAATCCTTTTAAACTTTATAGAGACTATTTTCTTAAAAGGAACCATTGAAACTAGTTCTTATAAGAAGGAAGTGCGTGTGCTTGATTTCATGAAACTGAACCTTGATACCTTTTGGGGGGGGACCTACCTGAAGTGATGGACAAAGTCAAACCATTGATCCTACCAGTAAAGAATGCCTTTCACACCCTAAAAGTACCCTATGAGAAGAAAGTTAACTTCACCACACATCTACTGAGAAAAAGTCTGGTGGGAATTTTTTGCTGGAATGAGGAAGAAGAGGTTGGCACCATGGAGTGGGAAGCCTTCAAAACCCTTGTTACTGACTATTTTATGCCCATAGATAAAAAGAAGAGGAAGGAGAGGATGTACACTAAGCTTAAGCAAGGAAACCTCTTGGTGGCTAACTACACTCATAAGTTTATACTTATGGATCATTATGCACCCATTAAAATAGAATAACACCTTTTAGAGCACTATATTGATTGCTTAACTACCAACCTAAGAAGCCTAGTTATTACTTCCCATCCCAGGAACTTTGATGAATCCCTACATATGTCCCTTAAGATGGAAAGGGATCAGGGTATGTATAAGCCTTCAGGCATGGGATACCTATGGTTAACCACCATTGATGAAGATAAGTCTAGTACGTTTCACCCTGGCCATACCAAGGGATCAGGAAAAGGAAGTTTAAGTAAAGGGGGTCAAAAAATAACCAAAATTAGATGAAGACATACCAAAGAAAATGTAAGACTTGGGGATGAGGAAATGATGGACCATATCTTTATGCCAAGCTGGTTTGCTTCAACTCCTAGAAGAAGAGCCATTTCATTACCAAGTGCCCTACTCCATGTATCTTTGGCAACCCTCCAGTGGGTGCTCCACCTACTCAGGGGAACCACAATGCCAGAGTGGTTGCAATAACTCTAGAAGAGGCTATGGCAAACCCAAACTAGATGATTGAGGGAAATCTTAATTCCTTTTCTTTATCTGAATATCATGTCAAATTACTTCAAATATTCATGATAAACTACTTATGTATAGGCATTGTATTTCTTAATGATCATTCCGTTAAAGCCATGTTTGATTCTAGATCAAAAAATATCTTCATATCACAAAATCCGACATCTATGTTACATTTATATATAGAAGACTTGGCATATATTCTTGATCTGTCAACTCCTAGTGGCAAAATATTCGATACATTATAGAAAACTAATATCCTATCTATAAAATTCGAAAATTATGACATGCTATTTGAATTTATCATCTTGTATATGGAATATTTTGATATTATACTTAATATGGATTGGTTGTACAAGTATTATGCACATATTAACTATAGGGAGATGAGGGTAGTCATCTCTTCACCTAATTCAAATCCTATGATGATCCCTAGGTGAAATAGAATCAATAATAATGTTATAATCTCCCCTCTTGAAGTTAAAAAGCTTATTTCTAAAGGTCATAGAGTCTTCTTTGCATTAGTCTCAGACACCAGTCCTAGTACTAGACCCATAGAAAGATTGGACGCGATATGTGATTTTCTTGAAATTTTCCCAGAGGAGCTTCCTAGGCTGTCTCCAAACCAAGACATTGAGTTCTCTATAAATCTTCTTCCTAGAACCACTCTGGTTTTTAGGGCCACATATAGTATGTCTCCTACTGAGCTTTTAGAGCAGAAGAAACAATTGTAAGAACTTTTTGATAAAGTCTTCATCCATCCTAGTGTTCCCCTTGGGGTGCACCTATTCTCTTTGTAAAGATGAAAGATGGTTATATGCACATGTGTATTGACTACCGCATATTGAGCCAAGCCTCTATTAAAAGCAAGTACCCTCTTCCCCTCGTCGATGGACTTTTGATCAACTTTGCACTACTAAAGTTTTCTCCAAAATTAACCTTTATTCTATCTATCATTAGCTCAAAGTCAAAGATAGTGATATGTCTAAAACTACTTTCCAAACTCATTATGGTCATTAAAAATTTCTAGTGATGTCATTCAGGTTTACAAATGCACCTAGCATATTCATGAATATTAATAATAAGGTCTTCCAGCCCTATCTTGATGAGTTTGTTGTTGTTTTTATTGATGATGTTCTGATCTATTCTCATTCTATGGAGAAAGATCATGAGAACTTGAAGGCAATTCTTGAGGTCCTTTGAGCTCAGAAGTTCTATGGGAAACATTCTACATGTGAATTATGGATTGATAATGTCATGTTCCTTGGCCATGTCATTTATGGGGGTAGTATATATGTTGTCATACCTAATTTCTCTAAATTTTCACTTCCTCTTACTAAGTTTGCTCAAAAGGATGAGAAATTTATATGGTCAACTGCTTGTGAGTCTAGTTTCCAGGAGCTAAAGCATAAATTGACATCAAGAACTATTTTGGTTTTACATTCTCACAGTGAAGGGTTTGTGATCTTCAACGATGCTTCATGGAATGGTTTATGTTGTATCTCAAAACATAATGTGAAGGTGGTGGCTTTTGCATTCAGAGAGCCAAAACCCAATGAACTCAATTATCCCACCCATTATTTGGAATTAGATACAATAATGTATGCTCTTAAAATCTAGAGGCACTACATTTATGGGGTAACATTTGATATCTTCACTGACCAAAAAAGTCTGAAGTTTATCCTGACATAGAAAGACCTGAACCTGCACCAACATTGATGGATCGAGTATGTAAAGGACTATGATTTCTCCATTGCCTACAATCCGGATGAGGCAAATGAAGTTGTTGATTCCCTTAGAAGAGAAAGGGTATTACGTGAATCTTTGTTTGTTCCTGAGTGGAATAATATGGAGGATCTAGTAGATTGGAAGACACAGTTCATGCATGATCATGTTCATTTCAAAAATATTTCTCTCATTCCTTGGCTACAATCTAAACTTCTTAAGGCACAAAAGTCTAGTCCTCATCTCGAAGAGCTCTCTTCTCTCCTGTCTAAACCCCAAACACAATTGTTTGTGGGTCTTGATTGGTGGCCTTTGATATAAGAATTGTATGTGGGTTCTTGAGTAGTCAACTATGAAGACCAAGATTATCAGTGAGGCACATGGGTTGAAGTACACAGTTCATCCTGGCACAACAAAAATGTACAAATTCCAGTAAGGATTATTTTGGTGGAGAAGTATGAAGCATGATATTGCAAAAGTTGTGTCCATATTTTTGATGTGCTAGAAAATCAAGGAAGAGTAGAAAGGTGGACTACTACAACTCCTTGAAATCACTATATGCAAATGGGAACTAATCACCATGTATTTCATGGTGGGTCTACCTAGGACTAGAAAGGTATATGATGATGCATGGATTACAGTAGATTGTCTCAAAAAATCAGCTCACTTCCTACATGTGAAGACGATAGCAAAAGTTTCTGAGCTTGCGGACCTCTAAATACGAGAGATACTATGTCTACGTGGATTTCCAGAGTCCATTGTTTTATAGAGGCATCCAAAGTTCACTTCCAAGCTGTAGAAATAGGTTCAAGAGGAATTGGGTACCAAATTGAACTTCTACATAGCGTATCATCCATAGATTGATGGCTAGTCTGAGTGTACAATGCAGATTATGAAGGATTTTCTATGGTCTTGTGTTCTTGATTGGAAGTCTCATGGGACCACTATTTTCCCTTAGCTAATTTCACATATAATAATAGCTATTAGGGAATTATTAACATGCCTCCATATGAAACTCTTTATGGAAGACCAGACAAATCTCCATTACACTGGGTTGAAGTCGGCGAACACACCTTGATGAAATCTGAGGAGATGTAGCTCTACACAGACAAGGTTGCATTGATAAGGAAGAGAATGAAGTAGGCATTCGGATAGGTAGAAATCTTATGCATATGTTATCCATAGGAATGTCATTTGAAAGAAGGTGATCATGTTTTTCTGAAGATCAGACCTGTCTGACCCTTGTCCAAGAATAAAGGGAAATTCATTCCAAGATTTGTGGGACCTTTTCAGATCTTGGAAAGGGTTTGTGAATATGCATATCATCTTGATCTTACACCTCAATATAGTGTAATGCAAAACATGTTTCATGTATCTGGTCTAAAACCTTATGTCAAAGATCCTAGTCACATTCTGAATCATGAGCCTCTAGAGCTGAAATATGATCTATCTCATGCTAAATCCCCAACCAAAATTCTTGTTTTCAAGACAAAGGAGCTTTGTAGTAATTGACACATTGATATGGTAAAAGTGCTCTGGAGTAACAATGATCAGACTGATGCCACCTGGGAGCTCAAGTCTGAGATCGAAAAAAGTATCCATATCTCTTTCAAGATGCTTGAATTTTGAGGACAAAATTTTTAAAAGGAGGGGAGAATGTGATAGAGAGAGTTTTTACATGTTTATTTGTCTTAAAAATGAATGATATAAATATGTTCTCAATTTTTTGCATAAAATATCGTCAATACCCTCTCTCTACTATTATGATCATATGGATACACAAATTTCAAACTAATGAAAAACGTAATGCACTTTAAACATGATTCATGTACATTTGTAACCTAGTGAAATTACTATAATCAACATTTGAATTTGAATTCGAATTTTCTAGGTGAAAAGAATGCTTAATTAAATTCAATGTAACAGGAAGCATTTAATAAAGCTCCTCAGAGGTATTAGAGGAGATGGACGTTCCTTTCTATTCCTCATAGCTAGTTTTGCATTATTGTTTCCTAGATTTTGGGTAATATGCAATATCCTTTTTACTACGAGATTCACATCTAAATGTAATTCTAATGCTTCTATTTTAAGGGTTCTTGATTGCATGATCAACCATGTTGGTTGGTCGGTCAAAAGTCTCGGATTTGGGCATACATTGTGTTGTTGTTGTTCCATAGACTCATCTTGATCACAAACTCTCCAAGGACCATCCTCATTATTGTGGGATTTTTATTGTATCTTCCTATACATTGTGATTTGTTGGTTATTTTTTCACAACATCCTATTCAAATTGCACAATTAAATTTTACATGGAGAATAAATCCAGAGAGGGAGGGATGCAAGCCATATATATGATACATGATGTTTTGATTAAAATAAAAAAATAATGTTACATGTTTTACATCACATCAAGACGATCCAATTTTCATATTTATAGCTATCAAACAAAATATTTTTTAAGTTGTCGCATGGGTTTATGTAATACATATCATCTCAAATATGATATTAGGTGATTATCATGGATACACGATTGTGCATTTATTCATTGAACAAAATGTTTATGGTTGAAAACCGGAACCGATATCAGAAGCGTACAATGTCAGATTTTATACCATGGTTAAGTTTTCGAGAAGGGAGCATAGTGGAATAATGAAAACATTTCCCTTTCTACCCAAGTTGTTAGATCCATTGTAGCTATAATGTGTGGATCAATAAAAGACATAAGAGGGGATAAAGGTGATACCTTTGCATAGACTACTTGTACCTTTGCGTAGACTACTTGTCCAACAAGTAGACATGTTGTGACCGAGTTGATGTACAGGTGGACCTATTGTCTTAAGACACTATAGTTTAGTGGTATTACATGTATATGTATAAGTTTGTTGTTCAATATGTAATATCAAATGATGTAACAATTCATCTTGTAATTATATGTTGAATGGTGAACAAGTGTTGTATGGTTTTATTATTGTTCATGTCCATGTGCTACTATTGTTTCCTTCCGACTCCCTTGATTTTCTTCTTCTTACCTGGTGTGGGTTGTTTAAATTGGGATTCTCGCTGAGGTGAGGGTTTCAATTGGGACGTCGCACATCATATTAAGTTTTAGAAAATCTAGGGACGTCACAGGTGGTATCAGAGCATGAATAATAGCAAAGCCCGACATTTTCTCACTAAGCAACTCAGAACTAAAGAATTGTGAACCTTAATAATCTTTTAGGGATAGATTAGTTGTATTTTAGAGATTAGATCTGACCTAGCCTCTAGGTTAGCACCTAGATGTTTGAGAACTAGGTATAGACTGGTGCCTCTTGAATATCAAGTCCTTAGATGTCGTTCTTTCCTCGTAGTGCAGTGGTATGAGACGTTGTACTATTTGGAAATGACATGCATCAAAGGAAGAGAAACCCTAGACATATGGCGCTCATTGTCTAGAGTAGCTACACCAGTCTACATCATGTTCGCACCCCTTTTACTAGTTTTCATGAAACTGTACTCTCTACTATGTGTGGGACGCTCGTTTTCCGGATTTGGTTTTTTATTCCAATCAAACCAAACCTTGATAGTTTTCTCTGACGCATGTTTTATCAGAGAAAAACTATATAATATTTTATTATGTATATGTATTACAAAAATGTGTCCCCACACAAGTATGAGTAGGAGGTAGTAATGTAACCTAAGTGAAAGTGAATAACATCAGTCTAGAAGAGAGAGTAGTTCTAGATTAGATGTCTAGAGCCTTGTTGGAATATATGATAGATGGAATAGAAGAAATAAGTTTTGATGATATGATGTAAGTCTTATATAGATGATATAAGATGGTTTATGATGATCTATGTTTGTCTTTGAGGACGTAAGTTCAGTTTTGAGGATTTGAGTTAAGTTTTGATGCTGCAAGTAAATAGCCTTTTATGAGATAAGATACGTTAAGTTAAGACAAGTTGTGAGTCAGCAAGAGCCTTAGTCTCTTTTACGAAGGAGGACCTCTAGTGTTAGGACCAATTTTTTTTGGGTAAACTCCAGAGTGGGTGAGACCCATTGGGAGAAGGTAAGAGAACCTAAACTCCAAGATATGAGGAATATGACAAATATGTGATATGATATGTCCTAAACTAGAATACTCTTGAGTGATTGTGTTGAGTCTCTTTATGCATGATTCGTATAGTTTGTTGAACCCTAGATGTCCTTGGGAGGACCAAACCCTAGAGACAAAGAGAGGTTGTCTATATGTGCATATGTGAACATGAATATGAGAACCTAGAATCTGGGTGAGGGAGAGTCCCCAAGACCCTGGAGGAGGTAAATATGTTAGTTTGTGAAGCCTCATGCTCGCGTTGGTGGCTTCCCACATAGGAATCTAGTGGTGTATATGAGATAGTGTTGAGTAAGAATAACTCATGGGGAGAGTCCTATGAAGAGAATGACATATCATGTTTTGGTTTGTGGATAGATCTTGTAAGGCTATCACTAGTACCAATGAGGTAATTTGAGAACCCTAGGCTAATAAAGGAAATATACAGTTGTGTTATGAGATACTCATAGAGTTGGGTGAACTCAAAGAGATTGGGCATGACACCACCCTCATGATGTGGGTTAGGATAACCTCAGTTGGACTAGATGAAGTTTTGATATATGTTTGATTAGCCACTCAAATAGGTTTGTCTACCACAACCATGATATATAATATGTAAGGATGTATTCTAATCTCGATATGTGATATATGGATATGACATGATGGAAAACTTAGAGATGTTTTAAAGCTCTTTATCAATGTATGGTTAACCATGTAAATGAGTAATGATGATCATATGATATTGTTGTTTAATCTTGTGATGAATTCACTAGTAAATGTTGCAATTTATTATGAGCAATGAAATAAGATCATATGAATGAAACAAGTGACAAGAGGTGTTAATCTTAGTGCTTAATATATATATATATATATATATATATATATATATATATATATATAGTTTGATAGCTAGCACAACATAATGTTGATGACACCTTGATATAATGGGTTGACTTTGGTTAACTCCTTTAGAACATGGTAATATGATGTGGGAACCCTAATGACTATACAAAGATAAGGATGCAACCCTAATATATGAGATATGTCATGATTGAACGTGTTTCCAAACCCTTTTGAAGGGGTAGTTCACCCGAGATTCTTTAATAGCCTCCTAGGAGTGGTACATATATGTTTTAGACATGATGTTTATAAGATGTTACACCTACAGTAGTGCTCTGCATGCTTAAGAATACCTTTTGACTTTTCCTTGGAATCATTGAATAGCTTAATTTTGAGGACAAAATTTCTTTTTAAGATATATATGATGTGACAAAGTGATTTTTTTAGCTTAATTTCGAGGACGAAATGTGTTTTAAGGTGTGTAGGATGTGATGAAGTGAACTTTTAAAACCTTTTGAAATGTCTAATGACACAATGATAGTCTTTTAAGTGCTTTTTGATCATCTGAAGGTACTCAAATTGTTTTGACAAAGGTTGAATTCAATAGATAATATTGTGATTAGTACCGTAAGTATGCATTTGTTTAAAGTGATTGACTAGTCAAGCAAGTGAGTCTTGATAGCCATGGGAAATAAACTTAAACCGAGATCGTTTAGTCAGCTAGATATGCCTTCCCAGAATTGTAGAAGTTGTGGACTTGACAATTGCGGATTCATTGGGTGGCATTATGTTAATCGTTGGATGGCTAGTGGGTGTTTAATCTTCATGATGCCCTATTGGTTACGTGGTCATGGGTGTATGTGGAGGAATTTCTCGTAAGACCAGTCCACGATGATCAGTAAATGTGGGTCGAGACGTGCATGTTGTGGCCATGTGGGGGTCGTTCCTTTGCGCCACTACGGGGGGTAGATGGACCTAAGGCAGGAGAGATCCACCTCTCAATCTTACTACTTCTCCACCCACCATCAGGAGTTAGTAGACAAGGATCCAGAGAAATGACCCGCTGAGGAAGCAGCGATCGACAAGGGAATAAGAAATCAATATGGTAGCAGGGCATCTGAGCCATAAGGAGGCATGAATGGTTATCCAAGATGCTCGCTGTGAGGAGGAGGATCTCTGAACCTGCCTTGCTAAAGGTCCAGCAGTGGCGACACCTGTTCATGGAGGAAGTCCAAAGCTTTTGGAAATAACAGATGCAGGAGTAATGATGTGTAGTTCCTTTCCCCTTTCCTGCTCCTCAGTCGTGGAGGAGGAAGACGACAAGCTCATTGACTTTGGGGAAGAGAGCCTAAACAGGCTTCTCTGGAAGCCGCAACTCCAGATGTGGTCTGGTTGGAGTTCGTGGTAGAAGATCGACATGGAAAGAAAAGAGGGATGGTCGCAATCCCTTGCCAGAGGATAGCCAAGCATCACAGCACTCATACTCATAGAAAAAGCCTGCTACAAACTTGTGGATGGACTGCGTCGGACAAACCAGGACGAAGGGCCCGAGAACACAGCGGCGGTGTGAGCGCTTGAGAGTGAGCTCAACGCTCAAGCACACCCAAAACCGAACAGAGGAGCTAACCGAGCATCTCTTAGCCTTGATGTGTGCTCGTCGGAGCCGCTTGCACCGGCGGTGACTTGGGCAGAAGATTTCCCACGCGCGCAGGCATAGCGCTGCGCTGGGCTCGCGTGGAACGCAAGAAAGGAGTAGGGAGAAGGAGAAAACCCTAAACTGACTGAATGAAATAGAACTAGGTTCAAAACCCCTGAACCGCTAGTTCAACCAACAAGTAGGAGAACTGAGCGCCAGCCTATGGCCACGTGTCAGTCTCTCATTCGCCAGAAAGGTTAGTAATCCAAATAATGTTTAGTTGTTGTATAATTCAAAGCAATTAGCTCGAGCATCAGACAAATACAAGTAATATACCAAAATTCTCAGAAAAATGAGTAGAACTCGGTAGAATGATAATATCAGGCTTTTGATGCACTAATAACAGAGATATCATGTAAGAGGTGAAATGCTCATATGATGAGTAATAAATATCAAATGATGACATAAAATTATGGAAAAATGTCAGTAAGTCCATTACCATGTTTACAATGCATATGATGTCAAATATGGTCATGTTAATGTACAAAATTATGTAATTTTCTTAATGTGGCTATTTAGGGATAATTACTATAAATATAATGTAATAAATACTTACATGCTCAACAAATGATGAGATTTACAGAAAACCCTCATATCAGTAACTGGAAGATAATATGTAAATTTGAGATCAGTTTTATACAAAAAATTCATGTTATATGAAGAGCAACCTTAATACAAGTGATGTAACCCTAATATGGTTAATGAAAGTGACGTAATGTTAAATATGTTCACATAATAATATGGCATAGGAGTATATCTAGTTAATGAACTATAATCTGGAATATGGCATCAGTAAGATAACCCCAAGAAGATAATACAAGTAACAATGAAAATATCCTAATGAGATAAACTAAACCCTAATGAACACGATTAGGGTTAAGATGAGATGTAAGATGATTGGAACCTGATGATAGTATATGATCTTGTCTTGATCAGGTTTAACAAAGTTATAGATGACATGAGGAATATGTGATTAGGATGTCTCTTTGGAAGGTACACCATTACCTCTTACTTGGCTTATTATACATTATGCTTGTGTTATATGGTAGTATAAACTTGGCATATGGTATTGATTGAAATGATTGTCTTGTATGATATGTTGCTTGAATTTCCATAAGTATTGCTATGAAAACATCAAACATAATATATTTGTTCCATTATATGAAAGCACCAACTCTTTGGCAGTGTGCTTGGAAGTGACCGAACTCTTTGGTAGTGGTCACATTGTACATATGGAAGCACCAACTCTTTGGTAGTGTGCTTGGACCCAACTCTTTGGTAGTGGTCACCTTGTACATATGATCCAACTCTTTGGTAGTGATCATAAAGGCCTTAATGCATTCAACTCTGTGGTGGTAAATGCATGGATGATATAATGGAAAATGTGCTTAAAATATGTGTTCTCTTTTGTTAATAAATATTCTTGTTCAAGTATATGCTTTTTGTTATATTATTCTATAACTGCCAAGTATTAGTTTTATCTTATTGCCAAGATATGATGAGAGGTATATAAAAGAGACGTAGGTGTACTCAGTACAATATTCTTGAATATTGTGTTGATGTGTACGGCATGTAATCTTTTGTTTAGGCTGTGGTTATGCTCTTGAAGACCAGCATAGTTGAGAGTTGTGTAGCGAGCTGATGTACAGGTGGACCTATTGTCTTAAGATCCTGTAGTTTAGTGGTAGTACATGTATATGTATAAGTTTGTTGTTCAATATGTAATATCAAATGATGTAACAATTCATGTTGTAATTATATGCTGAATGGTGAACAAGTGTTTTATGGTTTTATTATTGTTCATGTGCATGTGCTACATGTGTTTCCTTTTGACTCCCTTGATTTTCTTCTTCTTAGCCTAGTGTGGGGTGTTTTAAATTGGAATTCTCACTAAGGTGAGGGTTTCAATTTGGACGTCAAACATCAGATTAAGTTTTAGAAAATTCGGGGACGTCACACATGTCTTATGTTTGTGAAGAACTTGATCCTCAAGATATAGATTCAGAATGACCATCAATAAGTCTGAATAGATGAGACGAAGAAGATCTGGACAAAGAACCAATAAACAACTTGTTGTCATTTTGTAAAACCTATTCTCTAGGTATTCACTTGTATCACCTGAGCTCTACTCCATCCATGTGGATAAGGGATAATGTGTTGTACCACTTTAGCCACCAAGTCTATGAGGAACATGAGTCATCAATGTGCTAGGCATCTTGGAAATCCCTTTCTTCTTCTATCTTGGGAAGTAGTGATAACACCAAATTTTGTGACATTTTTGCCCTTTATTCTGTTATCAAAACTACCCTTTTCTGCTATTTTCCTCTATTTTATTAGCATTTTTGCAATAATTGGCCAAGCAACGCTCTTATTCCATTTTTTCCTATCTTCTACAGAGTTTTCCTCATTTTTGTGCAATAAGGCCGATTCCGGCCCACAATAAGTCTAAGCCCGTCTCGACCTTCCTGACGCCCGATACAACCCAGCCCGACAGGGGCTGGGCGACATGAGAATGATCGGCGGAGAAGGGCGCTGCGTAAGAAGGACGTGTCGGCCGACATACCGTCTACCCGACAGGGAGCCAAAGCCGCATCGACGACCAAACTCGTCGGGTGACACAGCCACCCACCGGCAGGCGTGCCGCCAGCCACGTGACCGATAGCCAGCGCCTCGCGCCGAGACATACCTGTATCGGCCGTCCACATCCATCGACCGGCGTATAAGGGAGCTATGTGGCGTTTCCAGCACCATAACTCCTTCAACCGCCGGTATAAATAGCAGGTCGGAGAGTCGGATAGTCGGACAAGTCGAGAGAGTCGGAAGAGAATTCGGACAAGACAGTTCGGAAGCCACCTTCGAAGGAAGCAGTGAGAGAAAGAGTATCGCGCCCCAGTGCTTGTGCCGGGCGACACTAGGTGAGCTTTCCCTCATCCCGAGAGGGAAGGGATGGTTCACTTAGTGTTGTCCCAGGCGACACTACGGGCCGATATCGGCCAGCGAAGATGAGCGACACGAGCGCCCGACAGTAGACTCGCAACCCTTTGCCCGACACGATATCGAACCCGATACGCTCCGCCCGTCATGCATGCCGCCCGAGAGGGTGCGCCGCCCGACATGAGCGTATCGGCCAGGGTCCTTGAGCGATACAGTCAGTCGTCAGTTGGCGCTGCCCGAGAGAGGGTGCCGCCCGACACTGCCGTATCAGGCTCGGCTCCTGACCGGTATCGGGCAGGAGAGATACAGTAGTCTGTCGTTCTTCTACATCAAGAATGTGACATCTATCTTTAATTCTGTTATTTAAATTCTTAGTTTATGCATTGTATTAAGACCCTTATTGCTTATGGAAATAGAAATGCTTAATTGCTATTTGTTTAATGCTTGGTGCCTTATGATTGGGTAACTGTTGTGTTGGATATCTGAACTCTAGCTTGCATGTTTTGGATCGCGTTTCGCTTAGCTACCGAATCGTCTTTCCCGTCGCAACTACTTCGAGAGTTGGGTTTTGGCTCTAGTGTTTGGTCCGGTTCTGGAGTACGAGAGTGCCCGGAACGGAGTTGTTTTAGTATCATTCCACTCTAACTTGAGCCCAGCAACCTCGAGAGGGGTGTTGAAGCTTGGTTAGAGGCACCCACTCTGAGAGGAGGGGTGCAGGGTGTTACTGCTACCGCTTGTCTTACTGAAGTAATATCCTTGCATTACGCCTTAAACTGCAGTTTATCTTTCTATTTTCTGTTGCATGAAAATTCCTAAAAACTATTAAATGACAAAATTTTAATCTTTCTTGTAACTCCAGTTGGAGATAGTTTTCTTTGATTTAATCGTGACAGCTTGTTGTTCCCCTTCGGGGAACTTTAATATCCCTTTATACCCACCAGAGTGTAGAGTGTTGATTCAGAGTCGTCAAAACGACCCACATTGTCCCTGTGTTCGACCTCGTATGACTACTTCGACCCCGTAAACAACGTTGCAGGGGCCTAGAAGGATTCGGGTTATAAATGTGAAGGCTCGACTACCTCAAATACGCCTCCAATTTTAGGACGCGCAATTTAGGCCGGTCAACTTTCTGGCGTCGTTGCCGGGGACAAGGCAAATGGCACTGTTGACGAATCCGAAGCCACTTACTACACTCCCGTGCCTCAAGCTTAGAAATAGGCTTGACAACACCTCTTTTTCTTTTCTTTTTCTTTTACTTTAAGCATTATTCTTTGCCGTAATCAAATAACTATGTGTTCTAACTTGATTTCTCGTGATATTTCAGGTGCCCTGCAAAGCTGTAACCTGCTCCACCGAGCCTTGATACCATGCCTTGTTGTGAGCAACCCCTTTCTGAGGCCGAATGTCAGAGCCAAAGCGAGAAGGCGACCCGACTTAATTGGGTTGGTCAGCTTTCCGCCTACATAAAAAGACAGGACACCATTATCAACCAGTTGGTACAGGGGACGTTTACCAACCCTGGATCTCTGAATTCCATGCAACACCAGATGGCGAGTCTGCAGATGCGCCAATGGGAGGTCGATCAACGGCTGTCTCAGATGGCTGCTCTGATGAAGAACCCTATAGGAAAAATGCTCCCTCACCCTGAAACTGCAGTAATGGCAGTTCTTAGATCAGGAAAGATGGTAGAGCGCGCTGATGAAGCCCCACCGGAACCTGAGCAAGGGCCCAAGGATGCTATTCCAACAGGAGGCGGAGGTAGGCCTGCAGAAGCCCAAGAGCCTGCGCCGAGACCGTCCGATGAACCATCTGGTGGGAGGAATCCTTATGCTCCCAGGATATCATTCCCGTACAAGCTGATCAAGGCAAATCTGAAAAAGCAGCACGAAAGGTTCATGGACTAGATCAGGAAGCTGCATCTTGAAGTCCCCTTCCTTGACGCTTTGGAGGAGATGACCACATACGCCAAGTTTCTCAAAGATCTGATAATGAAGAAAAGAAGGGGAGGAAGGATAAAGACAGTGTACCTAGCCTCTACTTCCTCTGCCTTCGTAAAGCCCAGCTTGCCAACTAAGAGAAGGGATCCTGGAGCTTTCACAATCCCATTCGCCATCGGGGACAATGTCGAGCGGAAGGGTCTAGCGGACTTGGGAGCAAGCATCAGCCTCACGCCCTTAAGTTTCACGCAAAGGATGGGTTTGACCGACATGGTTCGAACCAATATGTGGATTGAACTGGCGGATCACTCCTTCAAAAGACCTGTTGGCATTGTCGAAGATGTGCCGATTAGGGTCGGTGATTTCTTTATTTCCTGCGACATTGTCGTCATCGACACTCTTGAAGATCCCAGATGTCCGATCATCTTCGGACGCCCTTTCTTGGCAACAGGGAGGGCGCTGATTGATGTCTCTAAAGGGATAATCACCTTGAGGGTTGGAAACAACCACATGGACTTCAAGATGAAGGAAATCGTGAGAGGTCCATCCCTGTCTGAATCGGCCTATTTTGCGGATTGTTACAATAAATTCTGCGAGGAAATAGAGGAGGATATCCGGACAGTGGACCCCCTCGCAAGGGCAATAAGCTGTCAGGATCCCGACCTCGAAGATCCTGAGGTCGTGAGGCATCTCGACCTTTTCAACCTTTCTGACAAAGACTTGCAAGAAGAAGAGGAGGAGGTGAACTCTACGAAGTATGCTTCCCTTGAGGGAGAACCTCAGGAAGAGACACCCCGAGCAAAGCCGGATTTAAGAGTGTTGCCTGAAGGACTGAAGTACGAATTTTTAGATGAAGAACAGAGGAACCCAGTCATCGTAAACGTCGATCTTTCAAGCAATCAGCTAGACCGGCTCCTTGAGGAGTTAAGTCTCCACAGGGGGGCTATAGGATATTCCGTAGATGATATCAAAGGCCTTAGCCCCGCCCTTTGCATGCATCACATCAACTTAGATGAGTCTGCCAAGCCTATGGCCCAACCCCAGAGGAAGCTGAATCAGATGTCCAAGGAGGTCATCAAGAAAGAGGTAATAAAGCTTAGGGACGCGGGGATCATTTACCCAATTAGCGACAGCAATTGGGTAAGCCCGATCCACGTAGTACCCAAGAAAGGCGGAATGACTGTGGTTAAGGGTGAGAAGGGTGACGAGGTGGCGATAAGGACCGTCACCGGGTGGCGAATGTGCATTGATTACCGAAAGCTAAATCAGGCTACAAAAAAGGATCATTTTCCGCTACCTTTTATTGACCAAGTTCTTGAAAAATTAGCACATCACGATTATTTTTGTTTTCTTGATAGATTTTCAGGATTTTACCAGGTACCCATCTTACCCGACGACTAGGAGAAAACGACGTTCACCTACCTTTACGACACTTATGCCTTTAGAAGGATGTCCTTCGGACTCTGCAACGCCCCCGCCACCTTTCAAAGATGCATGATATCAATGTTCTCAGATTTTCTAGAAGACATCGTGGAAGTTTTCATGGACGATTTCTCCGTCTATGGAAAGGACTTCGATAGCTGTCTGAAGAATCTGTCATTAGTGCTTAAAAGGTGCGAGGAAAACAGCCTGGTCCTGAACTGGGAAAAATGTCATTTCATGGTGCGGGAGGGCATCGTTCTAGGGCATAAGATCTCAAGGCATGGGATCGAGGTGGATACCAGCAAAATCGAAGCTATATCTAAGCTTCCTCCACCAAAATCCGTCACGGGGATAAGAAGCTTCCTCGGGCACGCCGGATATTACCGAAGATTCATCAAGGACTTCTCAAAGATTTCCAAACCATTGTCCAATCTTCTGGTAAAAGATGCTGAATTTGTTTTCTCTAACGATTGTCTCAGTGCTTTTCAGGCCCTGAAAAATGCTTTAGTATCACCACCTATCCTTCAAGCGCCAGATTGGGGTTTACCCTTTGAGCTAATGTGCGACGCTAGCGACTACGCAGTTGGAGCAGTCCTGGGGCAAAAGAAAGATAAAAAGCACCATGTGATTTGCTACGCTAGTCGCACGTTGGATGAAGCACAGGTAAACTACACAACAACCGAGAAGGAGATGCTCGCGATCGTCTTCGCGTTTGACAAGTTCAGGTCGTATCTCGTCGGATCCAAGGTCAAAGTATACACAGATCATGGGGCAGTAAAATACTTAATGCAAAAGAAAGACGCAAAGCCCAGATTATTGAGATGGGCCTTGTTGCTCCAAGAGTTCGATCATGAAATTATCGACAAGAAGGGCGCGGAAAATGTGGTCGCAGACCACCTATCGAGGATAGTGGCTGAGAGACAGAGAGGGCCACAAATCGACGACGACTTTGCCGACGAAGCTCTTATGATGGCTGAAGCTCAAGAAGAAGGTTTGCCCTGGTTTGCAGACATCTGCAATTTCCTTGCTTGTGGAGAGCTGCCTCCTAACATCACCTACAATCAAAAGAAGAAGCTATTCGCAGATGCCAAGAATTATTACTGGGATGATCCTCTCCTGTTCAGAAGATGCGCAGACAACTTGTACAGGAGGTGCATCCCGGAAGAAGAAACCGCGGATATCCTGAAGGGATGCCACGCCTCCCCCTATGGTGGACACCTGGGTAGCGAAAGAACAACGGCAAAAGTGCTACAATCAGGTTTCTACTGGCCCTCCTTATTTAAAGATGCTGCACGATTTGTAAAGGTTTGCAAAGAGTGCCAGTCAACGGGAAATATAAGGCAGAGGAATGAAATGCCAATGGCAAGCTGGATCGAAGTGGAAATATTTGACGTATGGGGGATTGATTACATGGGGTCGTTTCCCCCATCCCATGGGTATCAATACATACTAGTGGCAGTTGATTATGTATCGAAGTGGGTAGAGGTGGCAGCCACCCAAACATGCGACGCCAAGTCGGTTATCAAGCTTTTTGAGAAGACCATCTTTCCCCGTTTCGGTGTACCACGCATCGTAATAAGCGACGGCGGGTCGCACTTCGGAGAGAGGCAGTTCGAAGCGCTCCTACGTAAGTATGGAGTAAAACATAAGATCGCTACGCCCTACCACCCACAGACGTCGGGGCAGGTAGAGGTCTCAAACAGACAGATCAAGCAGATCTTAGAAAAGACTGTCAGCCGCACGCGGAAAGACTGGTCTATGAAACTTGACGATGCATTATGGGCCTACCGTACTGCTTACAAGACGCCCATTGGAACCACCCCCTACCGTCTTATATACGGAAAATCCTGCCATCTGCCTTTGGAACTAGAACACAAGACCCTTTGGGCGATCAAGTTCCTAAATATGGACCTAGACAAAGCAGGAGAAAAGAGGTTTTTGCAGCTTCAAGAGCTCGAAGAGCTGAGGATTCACGCTTACGAGAATGCAAAGATCTACAAGGAAAGAGCAAAAATGTGGCATGATGCCCACCTTAGGAGAAAGGATGTGAGCAAAGGGGATAAGGTCTTGTTATTCAAGTCCTCCATCCGTCTTTTTCTTGGGAAATTACAGACAAGATGGTCGGGACCGTTTTCTTTGTCAAAGATATACCCATCAAGAATGATGGAGCTCCGCGACAAGGATGACCCGACTAAGATCTTCAAGGTGAACGGGCACAGAGTGAAAAGGTTTTATGAAGACGAAGCTTTTGTCAGGAAAGCAGAGATTGACTTGCTGGATGTGGGTACAACCGAAGAGCCTACACTGGTCGAGCTGGCGACGGAAACTTCAGCGCTCCTCGGGAGGCAGCCCGAGTCATAGATTAGGATACATTTCTTTTCTTTGTAAAAACAAATATTATGGACTGTAATAAGGCCCGAGTCAGTGCATGCACATGTGTGCTGACTCTTTTTGTTTTATGGGCCACCGCTGTGTTTTGCGGAGCATTGAGGAGTAATATCATCTGAGGTAGGAGATCCTTCTCTATACCAATGATGTTTTACCCTGCAATGGCCCTTTACTTCACCCAGGTTTAGTTTTGGCCTTTTGACCGCCTGCTTTTCTACCGTGTCGATCAGCTGGGCGCAGAACCGCTTGTATCGGGGAGCCTCGCCCCGGGCGTCGCAAGGGCAGCAGATGACCCTTGGACTGCCCGATGGGACTGCGCGTTTCGGGAATAGCGTGACTAAAACGCCCGACGCACGCCGTGTTTTGCCTGTTTTACCCCCAGCTGGGTTCTCTATAAATAGCGTGGAGGTTTCTTCGTGTCGGGCTATCATTTTCTCCTTTTTGCCACCTGGAACGCATGCAGTGATCCTCCCTTTTGCTCGTGTGTCGGCCATCTTGCCTTTGCCCTGGTAACAGGTGATGCCTCCTGAGAGCAAAGGTATAGCCCGACACACCTTTTGCCTGACACATTTTCTCTCGCCCGGTACAGGTGCGAAGCGTATCGGCCGGCTTGTTGTTTTCTTACCAAACGACATGGCTTGTCGCCCGATAGGGTTGTAGACCGACACGTTTATCGACCGATAACCCTGTCGCCCGACGCCAGTATCTTTTACCGAGCCGCTTATCGGGTTTACATGACCTGCAGATTTTCTATCGCCCGACATGCTTTCGCGTGTAACGCCGGTCGATAGCGTTTTCCCGATGTATCGTATCGGGCGTCATGCTTCTCACGGCGATGTCATGTTTTTGCTTCATGTGACCTCGAATCGCCCGACACACCTGTGCCGGGCGTCGAGTCATATCGCGTGACAACATCGTGTCGTCCGATCACTTATCGCACAGTTTTAATATGTTTTTTTTTTCTTTCTTTCTTTTCATCTTTCTTGCCTAACGGATGAATAAATTCTAATTTTGAAAAACAGGTATGGCTCGTATGGAGCAAACCACCGGCCGCGCCAACAAGCACGGTGCGGGAAACAGTAACAACAGTCGGGCAGAAGAGGCAACAACAATGAAAGGGGAGATTTTTCTTGATTTGGTAGCTCCAATAGCGAGTCACCTAGTTATCAGCCTGTCTTTGGGGTGGCTTGGGACCATCTCTAGAGACAGCAAGAGTGCGGCAACCAAGGCCTCCGAACAAGTTTGAGGCACCTCGGTTCCGTCCTCTTAAGGGAGAGGGCCCACCCTGACTACACACTCTTGGGAACTGAACTAGGGACTGATAATCAGTCCTTTTGTTTACGTTCACAACGGAGATGTGAAGAAAGAGCGGGTCAGAAGTGAATTTTGAAGGTTACGCTCAAGCTCAACCGCTGCATAGCCAAAGCGAACCCACTAGACAACCTCCCAATGGCATGCTACAACTTCGTAGGAGCATTTTGCAGCACATCAGTGAGCTAACCCTCACTGGCTAAACTTTACCTCACTTTTGCTTTCTTCTCTACTCTGGGACAGAGTATGGAGTAAGTTTGGGGGGTACCCTTATGCCAGTGAGGGGGGGTATAAATTTTCTTTTAACATTTCAAGCTTTCTACGATATTCACTCTCTTTTACTTGATGTGCTCCTATATCTTCCTGTATATTTGATCTACGCACGCATGCCATATATATAAAAATTTTTAATTTTCAAAAATCTTTCCTTTGCCAATTTCTGTCCCTAGGCATATGTACAAAGTTGTTGTTATAATAAAAACATGTTGTGACTTCTTGCAAAGTTTACTTTCTGTATGCTTAATGAGTTACAAGTTCTGTTATATCTTTCTGATAATGCTGCCTCAAACAAACAAAAGATTGTGCCTTGCCATGTCAAAAAAAAAATTTCGAAAAATAATAATCTCGCAAACAGCTAAGAGACGAGTATGGAGAAGGAAAAAGCTGCCCAAACAGCAGATATCTCTTTTGTTTTCCCTTACCCAACAAAAATCCCAAAAAGAGAAAGAAGCCTTATGAGCGTGAATAAAAGCATGAGAGTTGTGCCCAATAAAAGAAAAGAAAAAAAAATATATATATATATATATATATATATATACACTTGTTTTCCAAAAGTACCCATCTTTAGGCATGGTAGATCCGGGGCAGTGGTACGTAGGATGTGAAATCACTGCTCTAAAGCCAACTGGCTTGGACTGCAGGGACCACTTGCCCGTTAACGGACCCTTACCTGGATGGACTGATGGGAAACAAGAAGAAAAACCCAAAAAGCCTTAGCCTACCCTATACACAACTTTCTGCCCCTAAAATAAAGTTGTTTGGTGGGGAAGCTAACTTCGGAATCATACACCAAAGTCTCGCTGAAGCTGTGGAGAAGAAAAATTTTACTTAAATAATAAGGCAAGTAGGGTAAGGTCTTTTGTTCGCATTAAGACAGCATTACCTCCAAGACATCACAAATCTTGTGCTACCCTTTAGCCTTAAAGTTTTGCTGTGCAAGAAGAAGCAACACAAAGTTTAGTTTAAATATTGATTGAGGACAATCAAAAAGCTAAGTTTGGGGGAGTTGATAACACCAAATTTTGTGACGTTTTTGCCCTTTATTCTGTTATCAAAACTACCCTTTTCTGCTATTTTCCTCTATTTTATTAGCATTTTCGCAATAATTGGCCAAGCAACGCTCTTATTCCAATTTTTCCTATCTTCTACAGAGTTTTCCTCGTTTTTGTGCAATAAGGCCGATTCCGGCCCACAATAAGTCTAAGCCCGTCTCGACCTTCCTGACGCCCGATACAACCCAGCCCGACAGGGGCTGGGCGACACGAGAATGATCGGCGGAGAAGGGCGTTGCGCAAGAAGGACGTGTCGGCCGACATACCGTCTACCCGACAGGGAGCCAAAGCCGCATCGACGACCAAACTCGTCGGGCGACACAGCCACCCACCGGCAGGCGTGCCGCCAGCCACGTGACCGATAGCCAGCGCCTCGCGCCGAGACATACATGTATCGGCCGTCCACATCCATCGATCGGCGTATAAGGGAGCTGCGTGGCGTCTCTAGCACCATAACTCCTTCAACCGCCGGTATAAATAGCAGGTCAGAGAGTCGGATAGTCAGACAAGTCAAGAGAGTCGGAAGAGAATTCGGACAAGACAGTTCGGAAGCCACCTTCGAAGGAAGCAGTGAGAGAAAGAGTATCGCGCCCCAGTGCTTGTGCCGGGCGACACTAGGTGAGCTTTCCCTCATCCCGAGAGGGAAGGGATGGTTCACTTAGTGTTGTCCCGGGCGACACTTCGGGCCGATATCGGCCAGCGAAGATGAGCGACACGAGCGCCCGACAGTAGACTCGTAGCTCTTTGCCCGACATGATATCGAACCTGATACGCTCCGTCCGTCATGCGTGCCGCCCGAGAGGGTGTGCCGCCCAACATGAGCGTATCGGCCAGGGTCCTTGAGCGATAGAGTCAGTCGTCAGTTGGCGCTGCCCGAGAGGGGGTGCTGCCCGACACTGCCGTATCGGGCTCGGCTCCTGACCGGTATCGGGCAGGAGAGATACAGTAGTCTGTCGTTCTTCTACATCAAGAAGGCGACATCTATCTTTAATTCTGTTATTTAAATTCTTAGCTTATGCATTGTATTAAGACCCTTATTGCTTATGGAAATAGAAATGCTTAATTGCTATTTGTTTAATGCTTGGTGCCTTATGATTGGGTAACTGCTGTGTTGGATATCTGAACTCTAGCTTGCATGTTTTGGATCGCGTTTCGCTTAGCTACCGAATCGTCTTTCCCGTCGCAACTACTTCGAGAGTTGGGTTGTGGCTCTAGTGTTTGGTCTGGTTCTGGAGTACGAGAGTGCCCGAAACGGAGTTGTTTTAGTATCATTCCACTCTAACTTGAGCCCAGCAACCTCGAGAGGGGTGTTGAAGCTTGGTTAGAGGCACCCGCTCTGAGAGGAGGGGTGCAGGGTGTTACTGCTACCGCTTGTCTTACTGAAGTAATATCCTTGCATTACGCCTTAAACTGCAGTTTATCTTTCTATTTTCTGTTGCATGAAAATTCCTAAAAACTGCTAAATGACAAAATCTTAATCTTTCTTGTAACTCCAGTTGGAGATAGTTTTCTTTGATTTAATCGTGACAGCTTGTTGTTCCCCTTCGGGGAACTTTAATATCTCTTTATACCCACCGGAGTGTAGAGTGTCGATTCAGAGTCATCAACACGACCCACCTTGTCCCTGTGTTCGACCCCGTATGACTACTTCGACCCCGTAAACAAAGTTGCGGGGGCCTAGAAGGATTCGGGTTATAAATGTGAAGGCTCGACTACCTCAAATACGCCTCCAATTTTAGGACGCACGATTTAGGCTGGTCAAATAGTCCTTAGGGTGACTTCCTATCCAAGAGAGAGAAGTTTGATGGCTAACTTGTTTCACAAGTTGTCACAAAGGTTGTGTATCATCCTTTGGGACATGCTACCTTTATATAGGAGAATAATGGGCTTGGAAAAACCTAAATCCAATCCATTTTCTAATAGCAATCTTAAAAACAATTTAATGGTGAAAATGTAGATTTGATTTGTGATCGACTGATCATGTCTTGTGATCGCCTGATCATAGTCCTTGATCACTCGATCACATAAGTTGTCGACAGATCATGACAATCTAGATCTAGGTTGACTTGTTTTCCAATTTTAAACTTCCCTATAACATTGTAATTTGTCTATCAGATGGTCTTGTCGACCAATTAAATGTCTCTTGTGGAAATCACAATTGACCAATTGGAAATCAATTGATCTTTGGACTCAATCAATATGATCGACGGGTCATAGGGTAAACCACTATGTTATTATTTAGAACCATTCTAATCATATATTTGATTGCAAACTTCATTTTCCTTATGAATCCTTATGCTTATGACATAATAGGTTCCTAGTTACATTGGTAGTGATGTTCAAAGCAACATAATAAAATTTGGTGTCTATCCATACATCATTGCCAACCAAGTTATAGAAATGAGTTGGAGAACAAATGCAACCTATAAAGTGACCAGTGTTTCTGTGACTATATAATCACCTTGTGACCAATATACAAATTGAACTCAAGATATGGAATGCCATCCTCCTAAGTATTCAATTTATGCTTATTGAACTCACTAGTACAATTTTGACATTTGGTGTCACTTTTGTTAACATCAATTTCCACAGAGAAATGACACTACATGCCTATATTGTCAGTTGGTAAAGCACAAGTGTCACTAATGGTCAAGTCTTTCCATGTAGGAAAAACTATACATACCAATTTGATTATAATGTTGGTTTTTGGGGGCAGAACGAATGTCATATACATCCCAAAAAAATTAATCTTTTAGGGGGGGCTTTTGATATAGATGTCTAGTATTGATGGTACACAAACCAACTAGGCAACTCTTCTCGCAAAATAAAATTTTCCACCAAAAAGTCTTTATCGTCATTTATCCTCTGTTAAAATTAACATTGTAGGTCATGTCGAGCATGGAAATTGTTACCTCTAAACAATGTGTGGTGTCGGTTCCTTCTTAGATAATTGATGCTATTTGGTTCACTCCATGTTCCCATGAAAAATAATTCCCCCCAAATTTGGTTATGTCATTAATTATTTTCTTCAAAATCGATAAGGTCATATGCCATTGGTTTCTTAGTGTCCAATCGGAGATAGAGTTTAACATCTCTCTTAGTTTTTGCAGATCAAATCGATGATTATGTCTTTACTATGATTGGCATTTTTAGTAGGGATTAGGAGATTTGTCGTTAGTTTCTATGTGTCCAGCTAACGATAGAGTTTAACCTTATTCATCATTTTTAGTGAATAAACCGACAACTATGGTCTTATTCTTTAGTTTTTTTGATCAAATGGTGGCTATGTTCTACTTAAGAACACTTGTGAAACATTTTCCCCTTCTCTATTTCATTGTGCGATCATGTCTTTCCCCTGTAGCTCTAGTGACCATGCTCTTATTCTTACCTGATGTCGCCACTATGCCTCATCGCTTCTGCCACCACCACTACTGTTGCTTCTTCCTCCTCTACTACTACTATCATCGCTGGTCTAGTTGCCTCTCATTTGACTGCTAATGTCACTACTTATACTTGAGCAGCTTGCTTCTACCTCTCCTCATGGCTCTACAGATAAGGGGTGTTGTTTTCTTATATTAGTTTTTATGTATAATTGTTTGTTTTTTATGTTTGGGATAAACTTTTGTTATTTATTATGTGCTTGACAATCACTATGTAAGGAAATGCATGTATAATTTTGTATTCACACTTTTTAGGTCACAAAATTATAATTGTCAATTTAATTAGAATTGAAATTATGCCTAAGAAATGCATGTATAGTTGTTTGTTTGGTACGCTTAGAATTCTTATTATAAACTTTGAACATTATGTTTGGTATTACTATGCCTATTTGGTATGAAAATTATGTCATGCATTATTTATGACACTAACCCAACCTAGTGATGATAAATTCTAATAAATGACCAATAGATGTGTGGCAAAGAGACCAAACCTAATCTCTCACACCAAATTTCTAAATCATGGTGTTGTCCTAGAGGCTTGTCTAAGATTTAATCACTAGTAGTAAATCTTGGATAGTCCCTAGTTTGGGACTATTCTTGAACACTTAATCTCACTTAGGATTCAAGTATATAATGTGTATTTGATTTTCAAGGTGTTTCATTAGGACTTCCCCATTTTTTCTCTAAGTATATAGGTAGATGGGTATTTACCTATCTACATCGGTGTACTTGGAGAACTATGGGAAAATGCTTCCACAATATTATTGAAAACCGAATAAACATTATACACTTACTAGTGAGATTAGGCATTCAAGAATAGGATAGGTGGAACACATTCATTACTAAACCCTAAACCCTAATATGTAAAACCTAACCCCTAAACTCTAATCTGTAAACCCTAAGCCCTAAATCCTAATCTATAAACCCTAAACCGTAAATGATAAACCCTAATCCATAAACCCTAATATCTAAACACATGATTCAATACTCATTTTCTCTGTGATGGGAGAATAGATCGATCATGGATGTCCATTCCAAAGTCATATCATGTGCAATAGGATTTTACAAGGCTATATAGAATGGTACTGTCAAGGAGAGATTATACTATGAGATTAGTAGATCTCGATAGTAGTACTATTATTGAATAATAAATTAATGACAATGTTGAAGTCAACGAACCATACCGATAAACATGGTGGATGTGATGCATGATAGTTATGGGGTAAATTTGACTGATTCCACCATCCTTATATAGAATCTTTGAGCATGATGTTCAATGATCATTATACTTTGTTTTTACTAAGTTACAAAGTTGAGTGCAGTGATGAGATTGTATACAATTAAGGATAACAATAGATGGAGCAACAAATATGTCACGTATGTGATGTCTTTGTTGAAAGAAATTCTTCCTGAAGCCAACAAACTTTCAATCTCAATATACAAAACAAAGAAAATGTTGTTCCCAATGGGAATGGAGGATAAAAAGATACATGCATGCCAAAATGTCTATGTGATATTTCAAAAGGACTATATCAATTCAAAAGATTGTCCAAAATGTTGGGTGTCTAGGTACAAAATGATGACTTTGGGTAAGATAAAAACTGACTCTCCTATGAAGGTAACGTGGTATCTACCTATAATAATATGGTTTGAGGCTTCTTTTCCATATCATGGATGCACAAAATTTATCTTAGCATGCATATGTAAAGAAAAACAATGATGGTATCCTACACCATGTTCCTAATTCAACACAATGGAAGAAAATTGATTTATTGTACCCTAATTTTGGTGAATAAGTTAGGAATCTATGACTTGTGCTTTGTACTGATGAGAATCCATATGACCCATTACGTAGACAACATAGCACATGGCAAGCTATGATTGTTATGTATAATCTTCCCCCATGATGGTGTATGAGGAACAAGTATGTCATGTTGTCCTTGTTGATATCGGGTCACAAACAACTTGGCAATAGTATTGATGTTTTTCTTGGACCTCTAATTGATGATTTGAAGGAACTCTAGGGTAAAGGTGTGAAGCCTGTGATGCTTCACATGGAGAGACATTTCATTTTCATGCTATGTTATTTTGCACTATTAATGGCTCTTCAATATATGGAAATTTTTCAAGATTGAGCATAAAAGGATCCAAATCATGCCCTATATGTTTAGAGCACACTAATTCAACATGAATAGACCATTGGGGAAAAAATGTATATCTTGTTTATTGAAGGTTTCTTACAAAAGTCTATCCTTACCAAAGGTTTCTCAAAGCATCCAATGGCCTAGAAAATGATAGGAGTTCCCCTAAACCTATATCAGGGGAGGATGTTTATGAAAGAGTAAAAAACTTTGTCAATGTATTTGGCAAGAGATCAAATGTAATAATATTTCCACATGGAGTGAAAAATCTTTATTGAAGAAGACGTCAATATTCTAGGATGTTCCTTATTGGCATTCTTGGAAGTTACACATGGTATCAATGTCATGCTTGTTGAAAAAAATGTCTATGATAGCGTCATTAGTACTTTGTTGAATATATCAGGTAAGACTAAATATAGCATTGAAGACCTATGTGAAATGAGTATAAGGAAATAATTAACAATAGAAGTTAGTAGTAATAAAAAAATACTTACCTCCTACATGTTATACATCATCTAGACATGAGAAGAGAACTCTTTGTCAATGCTTGCTTAATGTTAAGGTACCACAATGATACTCTTTTTGTATATGTAGATTACTATCAATGAAGTATATGAAGATGACATGTCGTAAATCTTGTGACTATCACACTCTAATTTAGAAAATATTTCCCATGGCTATTCAATCTATAACACTAAAACATGTAAGGTTTTCAATCACCAAGCTTTGTTTCTTCTTGAACACTCCATGTAACAAAGATATTGATTCTGAGAACCTTCATAATTTCCAAAGAGAAGTGGTCTTCACTCTATGGAATTTTGAGATGAATTTTTCTCCTTCATTCTTTGATATCATGGTACATCTTTTTGGTTATTTAACTAGGGAAGTGAAAATGTTGGGTCCATTTTCTTGCATTGGATGTCTCCTTTTGAACGGTACATGAGTATTTTTAAAGGTGATGTTTGAAATATTTATCATCCTGAAGGGAGTATTATCGAGGGTTATGTGGCTAGGAAGGTTGTACTTTTGCAATGACTTTTTGAGTTGTAATGAAGCTCCATCCAATGCAAAGAACATTGATGCTTATTCTAGCAAAGGGACTTTAGGAACAAGAGAGAAAGTAAGAGCACGAGTGAAAGTACTGACTTATATATTTTGCACAACATTGACGAATTTGGTATTTATACCTCCGAACATTCCGATTTTATCAAGACAAAATATCCTTTAGCCAGTTCAATATTGTTAGCTGGAGAGCATAATAGGACATTTATTAGGTGGTTTGAAGATACACTGTTCCTGTTAACCAACTCAAACACCAAATAATGTTGATAAAAATATTAAACGACTTGCCTACAAACCACAAATGGATGTTGTATCTTATAAAGGGTTTGACATAAGTGGGTTTTCATACAACACTAATCGTCAAGATGATAAGAGTGTTGTCCACAATAGTCAGATCACCATTCAAGCATTTTCATTGTATTTTTCTATTTTGAAGGATCAGAGTCCACCTTAATCTTAAATATCTTAATAAAATGTCATTAAAGACATATGGGAGTTTGACCATTAGATTTAATAATTCTTGTCTATAGGTGTAATTGGGTTGATAACAACAAAGGAGTTGTACTGGATGAATTGGGTTTACACTAGTAATTTTTGAAAAGATTGGCAAGAACGGTGAACCATTCATAATGGCATCATATGATAAGCAAGTATTCTATATTGATGATCTTGCAAACTAAAAAGCATATGTTGTTCTTCATGGGAGAAGGCATTTCAGTGCATATATTATTGATGAATAAGAGTACTATGACAAGCATGATGACTCCAATCAATTCTCAGTTGGTTTGCCAAGTGTACATGTTGAAGCTAACACTGATAAATATACATGTGTATATCTTGCATAAGGAACACTAATCGATCAATAATCAAACCAATATTATTATCATGCATTTTTCTATTATATTCTAGATGTGCATTTTACATTCTTTATTACAATTATTTATGTTTCATGTTCTACATGTTCATTTTACATTCATTGTTACTGATATCAATCTTTGACTATTTTTAATATGACATTTTTAGATAGTGTCTCATCGTAACAATGAGAACCATTAGTATGAGCCCTGTCAAAATGAATATGGGGTATTTTGTATTTTTATATTACATAGATGCACATGTTACATTCTCCATCACAGTTCAATAAGTTACATTTTGTATCAATTATATGTGTTTCTTGACAATTTTAGGATGATCACGTTGAGGATGTGCACCTTGAGGATCTTGTTGGGTCTGTTGAGGAGCAGCGTGATCATGCACATAAAAGAGGCATCAATTTGATGAAAAAGTTAGTAGTTCAAATGGGAAAAGGCCCAAAGATGAACATTGACTTTAATGGATCAGCAAATCCTATCAGGAAGAATCACAGTTCTTTTAGGAAATATGTAGGGGTTATTACGCATAGAAAACTAGATATAACAAGAGAATCTTGGCCAAAAGTTGATCCTATTGTTAAAGACCTCAAATGGAAGAACATATTTGTTAAAAAAATTTAATATATTCAAAATTCTATTTTAAAAATATTCCATAAAATGTATAAACCTTTTGATTAATCAGATGAATTAAATGTATTACATATTTAGCATATATTTTGGATTAACCATGCTATATATGATGCTAAAAAAGAAATGTGTGACAAGAATGTGCTCAACCACAAGTTGGATCTAGGTGGTTACACCCGGAGTTGCCAATGGAGCCTGCTTTAAGTGCCTTCTAGTGAATAGCCTACTCCTCGATCTGATGAGTCTTCTACTACGCCTACACCTCTATCTCACAATGAGGAACTGATATATTAAAGGATAAGCCACTCTAGAGAAATACCCAACCACACAATCGATGTGGTGGTTACAAAAATTATAAAATTTAACTATTGAAGTGTATGTTCATTTTTTATAATGATTATCATGTTATATTGTCCAATTATTATTGATGATGATTAGTAGGATCTCTATCAGAAAAGAAAAGAAAGTAATTTCATCCCTCAGGGTCAAAGGGGTGAATATATGGTTGCTCTTAGTACTCTAGATAATCTCGATCGTGTTAGGATGACTGGAACTGGTCTCGATATAAGATTCTCTTTTGGCACATTACCGCAAAAGTGCATATCTCTCAAGAAAGGAAGATTGTCACAAAATGAGGTAGAAATCATAGTTATAAATAGAATACAATATAAGGTAGATGACATAGTAGCAAATAAAATACAAGAAGCAATGAAAGAGTTTCAAGCTTCTCAATTTCAACCTCCTCACACTTACCTCAGTCGGCATCACTCTTCTTACGAGGTGCACCCTCCTCACACAGAGGCGGTTGGGAGTAATCCCAAGGACCCACCAGACATGACTGATGTAAGTTGTTTTATGATATATAAACTTTCATGTGAATCTATAATATTTTGTGTTTGGGTATGTATAACACTATATTTAAAATTATAGGCGTTAAGGCCATGCCGTTTTATAGTACTAAAACATAGCTTCTATGTTGTTGCATTAGGTGATTCTTTACCACCCCTTCTAGGTTGACACAACTCATGGTGCTCTAATACTTGCCAATGTGGTTTGTTTGACTATTATGCTTGTCTACCCAAATTGGAGACATATGCTTGTCTACCCAGCTTGGAGAAACATACCCCTATCATATGACCACCTTGGGAATGACACAATCGGAGATGTAGAAGGTTGTGTGGTTGCAAGACCCAAATCCAAAGTTATCTATGAGAATGTATATTAAATTTAGATTGCATTTTTATCTGTGATTCTTTTCTATTTATGTATATATATAATTGACAACTAAAATGAGAATACATGCAGATTATAGTACCTAAGAAGCCCCTTAAGGTTCCTTATGTAGTTCCTCCTCAACTACTTGGACTGCAAATGACCTATTTGGATCTCTAGGTCCTAAGTGTAATGGTTTTTCACTATGGTTACAAAATTTAGAAGAAGGGTCCACTATGATGATCTGTATCCAGGAGGATGTTGCAGGTCAAAATCACGAAACTACTATATTTTAGACAAATATTGTGGAGTTGTTTGCTTTTAATTGGTTGAATACAAATGTGATAGAACTTTGAGTATGGTGAGATCTCATAGATAACTACCTCTTCTACATATGTGAAAATATATGTTAATTTGTTGTCTTATATATTATTAATCCATACGTATATGTTTTGCAACTACTTATATACAATGTGCAGACGGTTCCTAATGACCAATGTGGCCTTTCAAGTTCCATCATTGACTAACTATGTACATAGAGGCCCAACATTCATTAGTTATTACTGTTCTATAACATTTAAATTTATTGGTATTGTGAGAAAGGGTGTGATTATAGCTCATTTAAATGTTAAGTATATTTTGGGAACTTTGCTTATAATTTGAACTTATAAATTACATTTCGCTATGGAATTTGAATTGCTTTTTATTTACCTTCTTTTCACTCAGTAACAAGCACTGTGAGTTTTTGGTAATTGTCCCTGAGATGCTACTTGCATATTATCTAGATCCTCCGGGTAACAAAATAGGGATCCAAAGCACGCATTGAAAATGAAATTAGTAGCGTAAGTAATTTTTTTCATCTATGAATATATATTAATGTTTTCATCATAATGTCATGTGGCAATCCAATGCCACACGACCGAGATAACTCAAAACAAAGTGTGGAAATAACACTATCATCCAATATTACCATAAAATAGGGTAAATTAAAACTGATTCCAAATAGCCAAAGAAGTGGAAACATATTACATATGAATCCCCATAGAGTCACCTGCATTACATATCATGCCATAAGATGATACATTCATTGTTCGCTAGCCAACTGGCTACAGCCTGGTACGTATGATAACTTTTTCACATATAGAAGCCATATGTGAACAACCATGGCCTACTGCCAAAAATGCATATCGATATACAATGTTTTTGAAACACCCCCAAAGACCTAAGAATATAAGATAACACATAGGACTCTGCTACAAAACACTAGTGGCATATCCAACCTTCAACAACTACTGCTTCTCTTACTTCTCAACCTCAACCGCATGATCCCTACTTGGCTGTGCACAAACACTTGAAAGATGTGGAAACCCACAGGGTGAGACCAACATCCCAGCGAGAGATATAACTCTCTGCCAACAACTATTTTATCACAGATAAGCTAAAATAGAAAGATGACATTATTATCAGGTTGAGTAGATTGAACGAAATGATATGAGTAAAGCAATTAACATTGTTTAAGCAATTTAGGCATCTACAACTGAGCAACAGAACTTCTTATGTATTTAGAAGGAATACGAGTCATGTTTAACCATAAGCAAATATACTATGTGACTATATGACATCTTTTATTATGTCCTGAGGAGATGATGTATACCACTCATGCTCCAATTGACCATTTCTAAGTCAAAATTAGTGCCATAAAAGATCTAGGAGGACTCATACTCCTATGATCTCCCACACCCTTGGTCAATTTGAGTCCTCTGCAATGACATATAAATTCCAACAGCAAAACAACCTAGTCTACCTTGGTATATATGGACAACACTAGAGAAAATTAAGTTACGACCACAACTGCATTCCTACCGAGGTATGACTACAACCATCATCAAAATAATATATATATATATATATATATATATATATATATATATATATATATATTATGAAACACATTATATGAGATACAGACTTGACCATTATCCTATCATGGTATGACCATAGACAATACTATGAAAATGCATATACTCAACAATATATGACTCCGAGCTTCCACTAAGGGAGAACACATTCACCATCCAACAAATATTGATATTGAAGATGGATTTATGGCACATGGAAACTACATGATTAGGCTTTCACTTGATTAGTTCAGCTAATTGGGTGTCTTTTAGCATCAATCAAGTTACAACGTACAAACCCTAAACAAATTCTACAAAATAGGCTTAAAGGTACAACTCCAGAAGCTATAAAATGTATGACGTATGAACTGGTCCCATCATCTATTGATATCACTACCATACTAGGCAATCAACATTATAACATAACTAGGGGATAACAATCCCTCATCTCATCAATAGAGGATATTTCCTCACATTAGGCATAAAGCCTCTTCCATGTCAGAAGACCAAAATCACATAGTTCTTACACATCATCATTATCTCATCATGCCTCATAAATGCTCACAATCATTACCCAATGTCTTTGCATATACACCATAGAAATAACTATCTATGATATTCATTCCACCTACAAGGTTAGGGTTACACAAGTAGGAGAGAGAAAATATCAAAGTCATGCTTATACATTCAAGGAAGATCAACAAGTACATCATACACTTAAAAATTAGGCTATAGTTTCTCATATAGCCAATTTCAGTTTCCATTTTAATACTTGTCATTAATCCCTAGGTACATCACTCCCCACATAATTCAAACACATTAGGGTTAAGCATCATCATTATCAACATGATTAGTCAATCATCTCAAGAAACACTATATTTGGATCATACAAGAAAACAAAGTGTAGAGACCAACCTTAATAACACATGTATAGCAACCACTCAAAGCTCAAGGTGTAGAGACCAAGCAAAGCACAAGGTGTAGTGACCAACATGTCTCACGTGTGTAGAGACCACTCAAATCTCAAGGTGTAAAGACCAAGAAAAGCACAAGGTGTAGTGACCAACATGGTCAAGCCACTCCAAACAGAACATAACTAACTCTAAAATAGAACCAAACCACAATCAAAATAGATGATAAACATCAAGACAACTAGGCATCATCAAGCGAAAAATGCCAAGCAAAGATGGTCTTCAAAAATCCTAAAATAACGTCATCAAGGTAAACATGAAAAACCATGATGATAAAAGGAAAACCATGTGTCAAACTCATATAACCAAAGATCTAAAACCTCCAACCTGATGACCAAAACATATCATGGTGACAAAACCAAAGATCAAGATGCATGTAGAAGCTACAACTCCTTCATCACTTAGAATTTGGGTGCATGAATTAGGGTTTAGGAGAAAGAGTAATTGTTACAAGAACACTTCAAAATCATAAACCCTAGATCATAATAACATCATATAGAATCTTGGAATCACTTTTTAGAGATAAAACAATAGAAGGCAAGCAAGAATATGGTGTAATAATAGAAGAGGGTAAAGTTATATAACCCGACTTAAGAAGAAGATCAAGCACCAAGGCCACGAGCTCCAAGAGAGAAGAGGAACTCAAACTTGGATCAACAATATGGACAACAAGGCCACCTCAAAAGAAGAAAAACATACCAAGGTCAAAGGAAAGCTTAAGATGAATAAAGCTTAAACCTAGGCCTAACAAGAGAGAAGAAGTAAGAAAGAAAAAGAAAGCTTCATCTCGCGTAGGTACTACCATGGTCTAACCATAGTATCGACCTCTTTGGAGAGAAGATATTCAAGAAACTACCATGAAGAACCATGGTCTCAACCAAGAGAAGAAGGATAGATATAGGGTCCAAGAAAAATTAGATCAAAGGTATAGAACCACTGACCAAGAAGGAAGACTCCAAGGATCATCAAAAAGGTGATGATTAAGCTCAAGATCCCCACATGCAAACATGATCTGCCACAAAGATGCAAGATCACCACCTTCTCTTGCTCCACCAAGATCAAGTCTGAACATAAGCAGAAGAGAGGAAGAAATGAGCTAAAAGAGATACTTGCATGTAAAAGAGAGAGCTTATATGCTCAAGTGGTAGGAGGGAGGTGAAAGAAATGAGATGTCAAGGTATGAGAGAACCATAAGGGCACATCTCCCACAAAGGATTAGGCATGAAAACATTGTAGACTTTCATGCTAGAAAGGGTAATAAAAAGAAGGTAGTGTAGCAACAACTTAGGTCCTCTACACCCCAAGGTTGCAAAAACCAAGGGAAACATCATATAGCGACCGCTACAAAATATATCACAACAAAACATGTCACAATACCTCACAAGAGCAAAAATCCTAGTAACCAAAGCAAAAAGCTAGATCAGGGGTCTTACAACCATAAACCCCTAATAAAGATTTTTCCCCTACAATCCTACATGATAAGAGATGATAATTCCTAAGTATCTCATCCTAAAGTTCCCACTTGTCTTACTCCATGTCACGATGATGCCACAAAACCTTAACCAAAAGGATATACTTCTTCTTCAACTTCTTGATCCTCCTATCTAGGATCAACACATGACCTTCCACATACAACATGTCCTCATCCATCTCAACCTCTATTGGTTGCAATACCAACTCTGTGTTAGGGTGACACTTCCTCAACATCGAAACATGGAACATTGGGTGCAACCTGTGCTACTTAGGTGGCAACACCAACTTATAAGACACCTTTCCAACTCGTTCCACTTCAAGTTAAGGTCCCATATACCTGGGAGGCAACTTACCCTTCTTCCCAAACTTCAACATGCCTTTCCAAGTAGAGACCTTGAGATACACCTTGTCTCCCACTTGGAACTTCAACAACCTATGATTATTATATGTATAAGACTTCTGCCTATCCTAGGATGCCTTCAACTATTGTTGTATCATCTTAATGTTATCTTTCGTATGCTATACAAGATCAAGACCTAGAGATAGGTATTCACCGGTCTCATATCAACACAATGGAGATCTACAATGTCTCAAATACAAATCCTTGTACGGTGCCATATCACTCCTATGATATCTTTTATTGTTGGCAAACTTTATCCAACTAAGATGCACATCCCAACTACCCAAAAATTGCATGACACAAGCTCTCTACATGTCCTCCAAAGTATGTATAGTCCTCTCAGACTATCCATCTTCCTATGTATGAAACATTGTATTGAACCTCAACTGCTTACACATGGTTGTATGTAGATGATCCCAAAAGAGACTGGTAAATTGATGACCACTGTTAGACATGATGGTAGTTGGGATACCATGCAAATGACAAATCTCATCAACACAAACTTTTTCCAACTTCTCAAAAGTATACATTGTCTTCACAGGAAGGAAATGCACCGACTTAGTCAACCTATCAATGACCACCCATACAGAATCGTGGCCTATGTCTATTCTAGGAATTCCAACCACAAAGTCCATCATGATATGATCCCATTTCCACTACGGTATAGGAAATGGTTGTAAAGTTCATGCAGGTTTCTGATGTTCTGCCTTAACCAGTTAACACAGTACTCACATAGTCACAAACTCATCCATGTCTCACTTCAAACCAGGCCACCAATACATGTCTTTCAAATTGTGATACATTTTGGTTCTACCTAGATGCATAACGTACATCAAAGAGTGAGCCTCTTCTAGAACCAACTTCCTTGAATCATTAATATTAGGTACCACTACTCTACTATGGTAACATAATGTCTCATCCTATGACTCATGGAAGCCATCACGTTTCTTTCTACCAAACTCTGATCAGATCAGTTGAATCATAGTATCATCATGTTGTGTGTCTCTAATCTACTGTCTCAATGTGGGATTTACCTGTAACTGGGCCAATAGTCCTACTAACAAGGAAACTTCCAACCTCACATTCATCTAACACAAGGAGACCAAAGAACACAATTGTTCCTTATCCACGGATGATGATGAAGAAGATTTCCTACTCAAAGCATCTGCCACCATGTTCCCCTTCTCTGGATGGTAATCTATGGTACAATCATAGTCCTTAATCAACTCCATCCAGCGTCTCTGTTGCATGTTCAACTCCTTCTTCGAGAAGATGCACTATAGGTTCTTGTGGTCGGTGAAGATCTGACACTTCTCGCCATAAAATTAGAGCCTTCATATCTATAAAGCATGGACCATTTCTACAAGCTCCAGATCATGTGTTAGGTAGCTCTCCTCATGTTTCTTAAGATGTTGTGAAGAGAAATAAATCATGTTCTTATCTTGTATTAGCACGCAACCCAAACCATTCTTTGACATATCACAAAAGACTATAAAACATTTCCCTTGCTCTAGCAGAACCAACACCAGTGCGCTGGTCAAATTCTCCATCAATAGCTGGAATGAACGCTGACACTTGTCATCCCTGACAAATGATAGACCTTTTCTAGTTAACTTTGTTAGGGGTAATGCCATTGCACTGAAGTTTTTGATAAACCTCCTATAGTAACCTGCTAAACCAAGGAAACTGCAAACCTTTGTCGTTGTCTTTGGCTTCCCCCACTCTAACACAGATTGAACGTTCATGGAATCCACACGCACACCCTTCAGAAAATATCACGTGTCTAAGGAAAGACACCACCTTCAACTAAAACTCACACTTGCTAAACTTAGCATATAGCTTATGTTGTCTCAACAAGGTCAATACCTATCATAAATGCTGCTCATGCTTCTTCTATCATGGGACTAGATCAAGATGTCATAGACAAACACCACAATGAACTGGTCAAGATATGGCTTGAACATTGTGTTCATTAGGTCCATGAACGTTATCGGTGCATTGATTAGCCCAAACAACATAGCCAAAAACTTGTAGTGGCCATACCAAGTCCTAAAAGCTGACTTGGGTATGTCATCCACCTTGATACACAACTTATGATATCTTACCCTTAGATCTATCTTTGAAAAGACTATGGCACCTCGCAACTGGTCAAACAAATCATCTATATGTGGCAAAGGATATTTGTTCTTGATAGTCACTTTTTCAACTGTCAGTAGTCAATGGACAACCTCATGGATCCATCCTTCTTCTTAACAAACAACATTGGAGAACCCCAAGGAGACATGCTCAGTCTGATACACCCCTTCTCAAGCAACTCATGCAACTACTTCTTCAACTCTTGCATCTTGGTTGGTGCCATCTTATATGGTGTTTGTGCTATTTGTTGTGTATTGGGCACCAGATTGATCTCAAAATCAATCTCTCGGGGAGGGGAAACATATGGGAACTCATTAGGAAACACATCTTCAAACTAATAAACAACTGGTACATCCTGAATACTTTGATTCCTCTCCTTAATATCCACCACATGCTCCAAGAATGCCTAACAACCTTGCCTCACCAGCCTCTCTGTTGTCATTGTTGACACCATGCACATCAAAAGAATCTTCCTTTCTCTATTGAAGATCCACAAAACATCATGACCATAAAACATCGCCACCTTGGCACTACAGTCTAGGATCACTTGATACTTCTCCAAAGTATCAATTCCAAGGATCATATCAAATCCATGCATGTCAAGAGGTATAAGATTTACTTGAATGTTGCATCCTGAGAAAGGAAGAATGCATGATGGACACACCTCCCAAAACTTAGTGGAACCAACTAAAGGATTATATGAGTGAAGACTATCACATCCACGACTAATAGGCAAAAAATAGCTAGCAATCACTTCTCAAGTGATAAAAGAGTGTGTCACACCATGGTCAACCAAAATAGATGTATAGAAGGATGAAGACAAATCAGAATGAAATAACTCCATCTGACCTGTCACAACCCTTGGGTTGAGTACTCCTTTTGGTTGACACATAGCATATAATTGAGTTGTTTCATGTTATCACCCCCATCCTCTGCTGGCTTGCCCAGATGAACCAGCCTACAATGTCTGACCACGTCCTCGGCCTTCACCATTGCTGAACTGTCATTGTTGTGACTCTTGCTGACCTTATCTCAGTTGTTGCATCATCTCTTCAACACTCAAAGGACATGACCAACTAATATGTACCACTTGACCACACTTGTTGCAAGTCCTGGTCACATACTATGGCCTAGACGACCTCATCACTGACACTGACGCCAAACTATGATCTCCCACCGGTAGAAGACTACAACATCTACCCTTTCTTGGCGAACATTGGGGTTGAACTGCAAACCTCTGTTGTAACTAAGGTGCTAAAAACCAAGTCTTCATGAAGCCTCCTGTAATGACCCCACCTCCCGGTAACCCCCAATTAAGGGAGACCCGAAGGTTTGAGCCGTTATTCAATTAACAGGATCAAAGGTTCAACAAATAATCAATAATAATTATGAAATTCTACTAACTAAGATGGAATTTGGTATAAAATTAAAACTTTACTTACCTTTGAAAACTTTTGAAATCTATCTATCCAGAGATCGAATTATTCTATCTAATCCTCCTTGGACTTTATTTCTTATTTTCACAATGTGTCACGTTACTGTTTGTTCATTCCAGGGTTGTACCTAAAATGCTGACAAACAAAACATCGATCAGCATATGGATATATGATGGTATGTGGGGGAAACAATAATCATGCAACTACATTAACAAAGTAATCAACCAATTATCATTTAACATCCAAGATTACATTTTAAACCATATTACTCAATCCTTTCCTATCCCCTATCTCTGTGTTGTCCCTATAGCAGACTGAGATACTACCTGTCTCTAGGTAGATCCTTATTAAACCCCGCATGATCCTACCTAACAGGTAGATCAATATCTAGGGCTGAGTTGCATGGCACTACCCATGGTAGTCCAATTCCTGACTCAAAGTGACTTGATGGACCTACCCCATTAGTAGCCATATACTAAGTCATCCAATAACCTGATGGGCCTACCCCATTGGTAGCCATGTACTAGGTCTACCCATTAAGCTACAAATGGGACTAGGATCTGAGCTAGTAGGCACATCTCTTATGTGATAGTCATATTCACATTATAATTTGCATGAATTAAATTCATCCAACAATTAACTCAAGCCATGATATAAACATCGATGAAATCCTCAGAAAACTAATGCAGGATATTCATAGGCGTAACCACATACCTGATATGATGATTCGAATAGAAATATCCATGCAAGTAAGAATCCAAGAAAGCAAGCACATACAACAAGATCCTAAAATAATCATGCAATTTCCCTTTTATTACTCATGTCATCAAGATCTATTAAACCTAGCTCGCTTCCTAGGGTTTCTAGTCCACTTTTAGGGTTTCCATTGCAATTACGGTTTCACTTTCTCTTTTACTATTTTAAACCCTAATTTGATACAATCACTCACAGACCCTAATTATCTCATCTATTCATCACAAAAGATATTAAGGTTACCTTTAATCAACATTTAACCCTAATTTCAGAAAAGGCCTACTTAACGATCAATTAAGCTCATTAAGCATCTTTTACATTAAAGCTACTATTTTAACCCTTTTAATCCACGACAAGATCATTATACGCATTTATCATCAATTCATAGTTCATTATGGCCCAAATCACATATGAACTCAATTTTCCATTAATTCCATCTTTTATTCATGAGAAAACTCTAATTACTACATTAAGGGTATTTATCCACAAATTAGGAACTTTAATGCTCGAAATAGCTTATAACCATGAAACTCAATTCTATACATGAAATCAAATAATTAAAGCCATTAGTAGTCCTAATTACCAACATTAGGGTTTCAAGGCCCAGTAAAGCCTATTTATGCACATAAACTCTAAATTAAACCAATTATATGCAAAGACCATCCTTTTAGATTTATTGTGCCCTTTTTATTAACCACAGGTTAAGATCAACTTTAATCATCCATATAACCCTTCCAAATCAGTAATCAATAAAGATTAGGGTTCTTTTAATAGATAAACCATTAAAGATAACATCTTTACATACTTTTTGAATTGAAAGCATAATTAGGCTTCAATTACATTTTTATTGCATTCCTCATTTTTTCTGATCAATTTTCATGTATTATACGTTTCCATCAGGGCTACCAATAATTAACTACAGATTTTGTAAAATATCTACCTCTTGGCCAATGGAAGAGCGCCACATGTCCTTCCTATTTTCTTTTCTAGCGATCAGGGTCTTCGATCCGGCCTTTACCCTTTTTGTCCATGCTCTCCTTCTCGCGCGCCAGGGGTAAGAGAGACTTTTCTCTCTATTCACCTTCAACCTCACGTCCTGCTACCTCACGAGCCAGTGCCAGCCTCCGGTCAACCTTGGTGTTGGCTTTGGGTTTTCTTCCACCAGCGAGCAAGCTAGTTAGTCCATGAGCTTCGTCTGCTCGCCACGAATCTGCTCAACCTCTCAATTGTAGGTTGGCTTTATTCCTCACCTACCAGCAAGTGGTTGCTGCTCCGGCGACGACGGTGGCTAGTCGAGGAGGAAGAACACATTGCTGGTCCAATTGAGGGCATGGGAACACTCGTCGCACTGCTCTGAACTTGAGGGCAGGGTTTCCACAATCTCTCATGAATCCCAGACTGTTCCCCTTATGTAGGACTTCTTAGAGGTGTTCGAGGATTTGGGTACTTCTCTGATCCTCCATGAAATTACCAATAAATTGGGTCGAGACACTTCGAAAAAGACTCCCGAAGGTGATGGACCCATCCACACCTCAGGTTAAAGCATCAAACTTGAGAAAATCAGATTGCTTTCCCACTCCCTTTCCTTTTGTGAAACAAGGTGGGTGATGATCAGCTGCCCTTGGATTCGTGGTCCTCTGGACCACGCGGAGCATCCAACGGGTGATCTTCCTCCCTTATTCCTATATTCCAAAAAAACAAATTAAAAAGGGAATTGTACATGGAATCTTGGGAAATTCATTTCTCTCTCTTCGTTTAACATTTTTCACTCAAATTTTACAGGAAACTTTGTCTTGGCATTATCCACTTGTGTATTAAATTTGAAACCCAAATTCCAAAGACAAAGGGTATTTCCTTTATAAGCAAGTTATCCTTTATAACAACCAAATTATTTGGTAATTTCTCTTTCTGATGCCATCATCTTAGCATCTTGGACTCCTTAGCCCTCCAAGAATCCTAAGATTTCGAAATCCTTTTTGAAGGATACTTATTATCCTTCTAGATGCATCTAAATGCATTATACTTCATTATTCCTCATTATCTTAAAATAGCTCTTTTTGAGAATTTCTCTTTATTTCTCTTTTATTTTCCTCATTGGTATTCCTTTTGTTATTAGGAATCCTTGAGATATGAGATTCCACTAAGGATAACTCAATTACACCTCTTTCCACTTATTTTCCACATTTTATCATTGTTTTCAATTTCTTTCTCAATAAAGAAATACTTAATTAATCTTTTCTTTTCTTATTTCCTTTTCTTTGCAAATTTGGACTCCTTGGATCCCAAGGAACCCAAGAGGCACGAAATTCCTCTTTGGATTTGCCTTCTAGAGATTTCCACACTTTTCTTTCCTCTATTTTCTTATTTATTCAATAGTAGAATTTTGTTTGTCTTTTTCTTTGTTATTGGGCTCAATAGCCAATAAAGCCCACAAAGAAATCATCAAGGTTATTGTAAGCGAAATTATATCATTATTTGTTCCAACATCTTTAATATGAGAAATTACATTTCTCACCAAATGAACCCAAACTTTGGGGTTGTTACACCTCCAAACAATTATTCGTGATGCTTTGGCGATCTCTTCATGGCATTAACCTCTCACTTATCCATAACTGACCACTCTTGTAATGTCCCAAGATTTGAGGCCTCATATAAAATGATCTTAAAGAGGAATGATTGGACTACCCATATCACCAAGGAGCACCTCCTTTTTCAGAAGCTCGTCACTAAAGAACTCCATAGTTAAGTGTGCTCATCTTGGAGTAATACTAGGATGGGTGACTGACCGGCCTAAATCGCGCGTCCTATAATTGGAGGCGTATTTGAGGTAGTCGAGCCTTCACATTTATAACCCAAATCCTTCTAGGCCCCCGCAACTTTGTTTACGGGGTCGAAGTAGTCATACGGGGTCGAACACAAGGACAAGGTGGGTCGTGTTGACGACTCTGAAACGACACTCTACACTCCGGTGGGTATAAAGAGATATTAAAGTTCCCCGAAGGCGAACAACAAGCTGTCACGATTAAATCAAAGAAAACTATCTCCAACTGGAGTTACAAGAAAGATTAAGATTTTGTCATTTAGCAGTTTTTAGGAATTTTCATGCAACAGAAAATAGAAAGATAAACTGCAGTTTAAGGCGTAATGCAAGGGATAAGACTTCAGTAAGACAAGCGGTAGCAGTAACACCCTGCACCCCTCCTCTCAGAGTGGGTGCCTCTAACCAAGCTTCAACACCCCTCTCGAGGTTGCTGGGCTCAAGTTAGAGTGGAATGATACTAAAACAACTCCGTTCCGGGCACTCTCGTACTCCAGAACCGGACCAAACACTAGAGCCACAACCCAACTCTCAAAGTAGTTGCGACGGGAAAGACGATTCGGTAGCTAAGAGAAACGTGATCCAAAACATGCAAGCTAGAGTTCGGATATCCAACACAGCAGTTACCCAATCATAAGGCACCAAGCATTGAACAAATAGCAGTTAAGCATTTCTATTTCCATAAGCAATAAGGGTCTCAATACAATGCATAAGCTAAGAATTTAAATAACAGAATTAAAGATAGATGTCGCCTTCTTGATATAGAAGAATGACACACTATTGTAGCTCTCCTGCCCGATACCGGTCAGGAGCCGAGCCCGATACGGTAGTGTCAGGCGGCACCCCCTCTCGGGCAGCGCAGACTGCCGACTGACTGTATCGCTCAAGGACCCTGGCCGATATGCTCATGTCGGGCGGCGCACCCTCTCGGGCGGCACGCATGACGGGCGGAGCGTATCGGGTTCGATATCATGTCGGGCAAGAGCTATGAGTCTACTGTCGGGCACTCGTGTCGCTCATCTTCGCTGGCTGATATCGGCCCGCAGTGTCGCCCGGGACAACACTAAGTGAACCATCCCTTCCCTCTCGGGATGAGGGAAAGCTCACCTAGTGTCGCCCGACACAAGCACTGGGGCGCGATACTCTTGCTCTCACAGCTACCTTCGAAGGTGGCTCTCGAACTGTCTTGTCCGACTTCTCCAACCCTTCCAACTAGTCCGACCTATCCGACCCGTCTTTTCGGCTTCCGGTAGCTGCTATTTATATGCGGCGGTTGAAGGAGTTATGGTGCTGGAAACGCCACATAGCTCCCTTATACGCCGGTCGATGGATGTGGACGGCCGATACAGGTATGTCTCGGCGCGAGGCGCTGGCTATCGGTCACGTGGCTTGCGGCACGCCTGCCGGTGGGTGGTTGTGTCGCCCGATGAGTTTGGTCGTCGATGCGGCTTTGGCTCCCTGTCGGGTAGACGGTATGTCGGCCGACACGTCCTTCTTGCGCAGTGCCCTTCTCCGCCGATCATTCTCGTGTCGCCCAGCCCCTGTCGGGCTGGGTTGTATCGGGCGTCAGGAAGGTCGAGACGGGCTTAGACTTATTGTGGGCCGGAAGCGGCCTTATTGCACAAAATAGATGAAAACTCTGTAGAAGATAGGAAAAATTGGAATAAGAGCGTTGCTTGGCCAATTATTGTGAAAATGCTAATAAAATAGAGGAAAATAGCAGAAAAGAGTAGTTTTGATAACAGAATAAAGGGCAAAAATGTCACAAAATTTGGTGTTATCAACTCCCCCAAACTTAGCTTTTTGATTGTCCTCAATCAAAATTTAAACTAAACTTTGTGTTGCTTCTTCTTGCATAGTAAAATTTTAAGGCTAAAGGGTAGCACAAGATTTGCGATGTCTTGGAGGTAATGCTCTCTTAATGCGAAAAAAAGACCTTGCCCTACTTGCCTTATTATTTAAGTAAAATTTTTCTTCTCCACAGCTTCAGCAAGACTTTGGTGTATGATTCTGAAGTTAGCTTCCACACCAAACAGCTTTATTTTAGGGGCAAAAAGTTGTGTATAGGGTAGGCTAAGGCTTTTTGGGTTTTTCTTATTGTTTCCCATCAGTCCATCCAGGTAAGGGTCCGTTAACGGGCAAGTGGTCCCTGCAGTCCAAGCCAGTTGGCTTTAGAGCAGTGATTTCACATCCTACGTACCACTGCCCCAGATCTACCATGCCTAAAGATGGGTACTTTTGGAAAACAAGTGTGTATATATATATTTTTTTTCTTTTCTTTTATTGGGCACAACTCTCATACTTTTATTCACGCTCATAAGGCTTCTTTCTCTTTTTGGGATTTTTGCTGGGTAAGGGAAAACAAAAGAGATATCTGCTGTTTGGGAAGCTTTTTCCTTCTCCATACTCGTCTCTTAGCTGTTTGCGAGATTATTATTTTTCGAAAATTTTTGGATGGCAAGGCACAATCTTTTGTTTGTTTGAGACAGCATTATCAGAAAGATATGACAGAACTTGTAACTCGTTAAATATACAGAAAGAAAACTTTGCAAGAAGTCACAACAAGTTTTTATTATAACAGCAACTTTGTACATATGCCTAGGGACAGAAATTTGCAAAGGAAAGATTTTTGAAAATTTTTATATGGCATGCATGCGTACATCAGATATACAGGAAGCTGTAAGGGCACATCAGGTAAAAGAGAATGAATATCGTAGAAAGCTTGAAGTATTTTTATACCTCCCTCAATGGCATACCCCCCCCAAACTTACTTCCTACTCTGTCCCAGAAGTAGAGAAGAAAGCAAAAGTGAGGTAAAGTTTAGCCAGTGAGGGTTAGCTTGCTGATGTGCTGCAAAATGCTCCTACGAAGTTGCAGCATGCCATTGGGAGGTTGTCTAGCGGGTTCGCTTTGGCTATGCAGCGGTTGAGCTTGAGCGTAACCCTCAAAATTCACTTCTGACCCGCCCTTTCTTCACATCTCCGTTGTGAACGTAAACAAAAGGACTGATTATCAGTCCCTAGTTCAGTTCCCAGGAGTGTGTAGTCAGGGTGGGCCCTCTCCCTTAAGAGGACAGAACCGAGGTGCCTCGAGCTTGTTCGGAGGCCTTGGTTGCCGCACTCTTACTGTCTCAGGAGATGGTCCCAAGCCACCCCAAAGACATGCTGATAACTAGGTGACTCGCTATTGGAGCTACCAAATCAAGAAAAATCTCCCCTTTCACTGTTGTTGCCATTTCTGCCCGACTGTGGTTGCTGTTTCCCCCGTCGTGCTTGTTGGCGCGGCCGGAGGTTTGCTCCATACGAGCCATACCTGTTATTTAAATTTAGAATTTATTCATCTGTTAGGCAAGGAAGATGAAAAGAAACACTTATTAAAACTGGGCGATAAGGGATCGGACGATACGATGTTGTCGCGCGATATGACTCGACGCCCGACACAGGTGTGTCGGGCGATTCGAGGTCACATGAAGCAAAAACATGACATCACCGTGAGAAGCATGACGCCCGATACGATACATAGGGAAAATGCTATCGACCGCCGTTACGCGCGAAAGCATGTCGGGCGATAGAAAATCTGCAGGTCATGTAAACCCGATAAACGGCTCGGTAAAAGATACTGGCATCGGGCGACAGGGTTATCGGCCAATAAACGTGTCGGTCTACAACCCTATCGGGTGACAAGCCATGTTGTTTGGTAAGAAAACAACAAGCCGGCCGATACGCTTCGCACAATACAAAACCTGTGTCGGACGAGAGAAAATGTGTCGGGCAAGAGGTGTGTCGGGCTATACCTTTGCTCTCAGGAGGCATCGCCCGTTACCAGGGCGAAGGCAAGATGGCCGACACACGAGCAAAAGGGAGGATCACTGCATGCGTTCCAGGTGGCAAAAAGGAGAAAATGATAGCCCGACACGAAGAAACCTCCACGTTATTTATAGAGAACCCAGCTGGGGGTAAAACGGGCAAAACATGGCATGCGTCGGGCGTTTTAGTCACGCCATTCCCAAAACACGCAGTCCCATCGGGCGGTCCAAGGGTCATCTGCTGCCCTTGTGACGCCCGGGGCAAGGCTGCCCGATACAAGCGGTTCTGCGCTCAGCTGGTCGACACGGTAGAAAGGCGGGCGGTCAAAAGGCCAAAACTAAACCTAGGTGAAGTAAAAGGCCATTGCAGGGTAAAACATCATTGTTATAGAGAAGGATCTCCTACCTCAGATGATATTACTCCTCAATGCTCTGCAAAACACAGCGGTGGCCCATAAAACAAAAAGAGTCAGCACACGTGCGCATGCACTGACTCGGGCCTTATTATAGTCCATAATGTTTGTTTTTACAAAGAAAAGAAATGTATCCTAATCTATGACTCGGGCTGCCTCCCGAGGAGCGCTGAAGTTTCCGTCGCCAGCTCGACCGGTGTAGGCTCTTCGGTTGTACCCACATCCAGCAAGTCAATCTCTGCTTTCCTGACAAAAGCTTCATCTTCATATAACATTTTCACTCTGTGCCCGTTCACCTTGAAGATCTTAGTCGGGTCATCCTTGTCTCGGAGCTCCATCATTCCTGATGGGTATATCTTTGACACAGAAAACGGTCCCGACCATCTTGTCTGTAATTTCCCAGGAAAAAGACGGATGGAGGACTTGAATAACAAGACCTTATCCCCTTCGCTCACATCCTTTCTCCTAAGGTGGGCATCATGCCACATTTTTGTTCTTTCCTTGTAGATCTTTGCATTCTCGTAGGCGTGAATCCTCAGCTCTTCGAGCTCTTGAAGCTGCAAAAACCTCTTTTCTCCTGCTTTGTCTAGGTCCATATTTAGGAACTTGATCGCCCAAAGGGCCTTGTGTTCTAGTTCCAAAGGCAGATGGCAGGATTTTCCGTATATAATACGGTAGGGGGTGGTTCCAATGGGCGTCTTGTAAGCAGTACGGTAGGTCCATAATGTGTCGTCAAGTTTCATAGACCAGTCTTTCCGCGTGCGGCTGACAGTCTTTTCTAAGATCTGCTTGATCTGTCTGTTTGAGACCTCTACCTGCCCTGACGTCTGTGGGTGGTAGGGTGTAGCGATCTTATGTTTTACTCCATACTTTCGTAGGAGCGCTTCGAATTGCCTTTCTCCGAAGTGTGATCCGTCGTCGCTTATTACGGTGCGCGGTACACCGAAACGGGGAAAGATGGTCTTCTCAAAAAGCTTGATAACTGACTTGGCGTCGCATGTTTGGGTGGCCACCGCCTCTACCCACTTCGATACATAATCTACTGCCACTAGTATGTATTGATACCCCTGGGATGGGGGAAACGGCCCCATGTAATCAATCCCCCATACGTCAAATATTTCCACTTTGATCCAGCTTGCCATTGGCATTTCATTCCTCCGCCCTATATTTCCCGTTGACTGGCACTCTTTGCAAACCTTTACAAATCGTGCAGCATCTTTAAATAAGGAGGGCTAGTAGAAACCTAATTGTAGCACTTTCGCTGCTGTTCTTTCACTACCCAGGTGTCCACCATAGGGGGAGGTGTGGCATCCTTTCAGGATATCAGCGGTTTCTTCTTCCAGGATGCACCTCCTGTACAAGTTGTCTGCACATCTTCTGAACAGGAGAGGATCATAATAGTAATAATTCTTGGCATCCGCGAATAGCTTCTTCTTTTGATTGTAGGTTATGTCAGGAGGTAGCTCTCCACAAGCAAGGAAATTGCAGATGTCTGCAAACCAGGGCAAACCTTCTTCTTGAGCTTCAGCCATCATAAGAGCTTCGTCGGCAAAGTCGTCGTCGATTTGTGGCCCTCTCTGTCTCTCAGCCACTATCCTCGATAGGTGGTCTGCGACCACATTTTCCGCGCCCTTCTTGTCGATAATTTCATGATCGAACTCTTATAGCAACAAGGCCCATCTCAACAATCTGGGCTTTGCGTCTTTCTTTTGCATTAATTATTTTATTGCCCCATGATCTGTGTAAACTTTGACCTTGGATCCGATGAGATACGACCTGAACTTGTCAAACGTGAAGATGATCACGAGCATCTCCTTCTCGGTGGTTGTGTAGTTTACCTGTGCTTCGTCCAACGTGCGACTAGCGTAGCAAATCACATGGTGCTTTTTATCTTTCTTTTTCCCCAGGACTGCTCCAACTTTGTAGTTGCTAGCGTCGCACATTAGCTCAAAGGGTAAACCCCAATCTAGCGCTTGAAGGATAGGTGGTGATACTAAAGCATTTTTCAGGGCCTGAAAAGCACTGAGACAATCATTAGAGAAAACAAATTCAGCATCTTTTACCAGAAGATTGGACAATGGTTTGGAAATCTTTGAGAAGTCCTTGATGAATCTTCAGTAATATCCGGCGTGCCCGAGGAAGCTTCTTATCCCCGTGACGGATTTTGGTGGAGGAAGCTTAGATATAGCTTCGACTTTGGTGGTATCCACCTCGATCCCACGCCTTGAGATCTTATGCTCTAGAACGATGCCCTCCCGCACCATGAAATGACATTTTTCCCAGTTCAGGACCAGGCTGTTTTCCTCGCACCTTTGAAGTACTAACGACAGATTCTTCAGACAGCTATCGAAGTCCTTTCCATAGACGGAGAAATCGTCCATGAAAACTTCCACGATGTCTTCTAGAAAATCTGAAAACATTGATATCATGCATCTTTGAAAGGTGGCGGGGGCGTTGCAGAGTCTGAAGGGCATCCTTCTAAAGGCATAAGTGTCGTAAAGGCAGGTGAACGTCGTTTTCTCCTGGTCGTCGGGTAAGATGGGTACCTGGTAAAATCCTGAAAAGCCATCAAGAAAACAAAAATAATCGTGATGCGCTAATATTTCAAGAACTTGGTCAATAAAAGGTAGCGGAAAATGATCCTTTTTTGTAGCCTGATTTAGCTTTCAGTAATCAATGCACATTCGCCAACCGGTGACGGTCCTTACCGCCACCTCGTCACCCTTCTCACCCTTAACCACATTCATTCCACCTTTCTTGGGTACTACGTGGATCGGGCTTACCCAATTGCTGTCGCTAATTGGGTAAATGATCCCCGCATCCCTAAGCTTTATTACCTCTTTCTTGACGACCTCCTTGAGCATCTGATTCAGCTTCCTCTGGGGTTGGGCCAGAGGCTTGGCAGACTCATCCAAGTTGATGTGATGCATGCAAAGGGTGGGGCTAAGGCCTTTGATATCATCTACGGAATATCCTATAGCCCCCCTGTGGAGTCTTAACTCCTCAAGGAGCCGGTCTAGCTGATTGCTTGAAAGATCGGCGTTTACGATGACTGGGTTCCTCTGTTCTTCATCTAAAAATTCGTACTTCAGTCCTTCAGGCAACGCTCTTAAATCCGGCTTTGCTCGGGGTGTCTCCTCCTGAGGTTCTCCCTCAAGGGAGGCATACTTCGCAGAGTTCACCTCCTCCTCTTCTTCTTGCAAGTCTTTGTCAGAAAGGTTGAAAAGGTCGAGATGCCTCACGACATCAGGATCTTCGAGGTCGGGATCCTGACAGCTTATTTCCCTTGCGAGGGGATCCACTGTCCGGATATCCTCCTCTATTTCCTCGCAGAATTTATTGTAACTATCTGCAAAACAGGCCGATTCAGACAGGGATGGACCTCTCATGATCTCCTTCATCTTGAAGTCCATGTGGTTGTTTCCAACCCTCAAGGTGATTATCCCTTCAGAGACATCAATCAGTGCCCTCCCTGATGCCAAGAAAGGGCGTCCGAAGATGATCGGACATCTGGGATCTTCAGCTGTGTCGATGACGACGATGTCGCAGGGAATAAAGAAATCACCGACCCTAATCGGCACATCTTCGACAATGCCAACAGGTCTTTTGAAGGAGTGATCCGCCAGTTCAATCCGCATATTGGTTCGAACCATGTCGGTCAAACCCATCCTTTGCGTGAAACTTAAGGGCGTGAGGCTGATGCTCGCTCCCAAGTCCGCTAGACCCTTCCGCTCGACATTGTCCCCGATGGCGAATGGGATTGTGAAAGCTCCAGGATCCCTTCTCTTAGTTGGCAAGCTGGGCTTTACGAAGGCAGAGGAAGTAGAGGCTAGGTACACTGTCTCTATCCTTCCTCCCCTTCTTTTCTTCATTATTAGATCTTTGAGAAACTTGGCGTATGTGGGCATCTCCTCTAAAGCGTCAAGGAAGGGGACTTCAAGATGCAGCTTCTTGATCGAGTCCATGAACCTTTCGTGCCGCTTTTTCAGATTTTCCTTGATCAGCTTGTACGGGAATGGTATCCTGGGAGCATAAGGATTCCTCCCACCATATGGCTCATCGGACGGTCTCGGCGCAGGCTCTTGGGCTTCTGCAGGCCTACCTCTGCCTCCTGCTGGAATAGCATCCTTGGGCCCTTGCTCAGGTTCCGGTGGGGCTTCATCAGCACGCTCTACCGTCTTTCCTGATCTAAGCACTGCCATTACTGCAGTTTCAGGGTGAGGGAGCATTTTTCCTTCAGGGTTCTTCATTAGAGCAGCCATCTGAGACAGCCATTGATCGACCTCCCATTGGCGCATCTGCAGACTCGCCATCTGGTGTTGCATGGAATTCAGATATCCAGGGTTGGTAAACGTCCCCTGTACCAACTGGTTGATAATGGCGTCCTGTCTTTTTATGTAGGCAGAAAGCTAACCAACCCAATTAGGTTGGGTCGCCCTCTCACTTTGGCTCTGACATTCGCCCTCAGAAAGGGGTTTCTCACAACGAGGCATGGTATCAAGGCTCGGTGGAGCAGGTTACAGATTTGCAGGGTACCTGAAATATCACGAGAAATCAAGTTAGAACACAGAGTTATTTGGTTCCGGCAAAGAATAATGCTTAAAGAAAAAGAAAAAGAAAAAGAGGTGTTGTCAAGTCTATTTCTAAGCTTGAGGCACGGGAGTGTAGTTAATGGTTTCGGATTTGTTAACAGTGCCATTTGCCTTGTCCCCGGCAACGGCGCCAGAAAGTTGACCGGCCTAAATCACGCGTCCTAAAATTGGAGGCGTATTTGAGGTAGTCGAGCCTTCACATTTATAACCCGAATCCTTCTAGGCCCCCACAACTTTGTTTACGGGGTCGAAGTAGTCATACGGGGTCAAACACAGGGACAAGGTGGGTCGTGTTGACGACTCTGAATCGACACTCTACACTCTGGTGGGTATAAAGAGATATTAAAGTTCCCCGAAGGGGAACAACAAGCTGTCACGATTAAATCAAAGAAAACTATCTCCAACTGGAGTTACAAGAAAGATTAAGATTTTGTCATTTAGCAGTTTTTAGGAATTTTCATGCAACAGAAAATAGAAAGATAAACTGTAGTTTAAGGCGTAATGCAAGGGATAAGACTTCAGTAAGACAAGCGGTAGCAGTAACACCCTGCACCCCTCCTCTCAGAGCGGGTGCCTCTAACCAAGCTTCAACACCCCTCTCGAGGTTGCTGGGCTCAAGTTAGAGTGGAATGATACTAAAACAACTCCGTTTCGGGCACTCTCGTACTCCAGAACTAGACCAAACACTAGAGCCACAACCCAACTCTCGAAGTAGTTGCGACGGGAAAGACGATTCGGTAGCTAAGAGAAACGCGATCCAAAACATGCAAGCTAGAGTTCGGATATCCAACACAGTAGTTACCCAATCATAAGGCACCAAGCATTAAACAAATAGCAGTTAAGCATTTCTATTTCCATAAGCAATAAGGGTCTTAATACAATGCATAAGCTAAGAATTTAAATAACAGAATTAAAGATAGATGTCGCCTTCTTGATATAGAAGAACGACAGACTACTGTAGCTCTCCTGCCCGATACCGGTCAGGAGCCGAGCCCGATACGGCAGTGTCGGGCGGCACCCCCTCTCGGGCAGCGCAGACTGACGACTGACTGTATCGCTCAAGGACCCTAGCCGATATGCTCATGTTGGGCGGCGCACCCTCTCGGGCGGCACGCATGACGGGCGGAGCATATCGGGTTCGATATCATGTCGGGCAAAGAGCTACGAGTCTACTGTCGGGCACTCATGTCGCTCATCTTCGCTGGCCGATATCGGCCCGCAGTGTCGCCCGGGACAACACTAAGTGAACCATCCCTTCCCTCTCGGGATGAGGGAAAGCTCACCTAGTGTCGCCCGGCACAAGCACTGGGGCGCGATACTCTTGCTCTCACAGCTACCTTCGAAGGTGGCTCTCGAACTGTCTTGTCTGAATTCTCCAACCCTTCCGACTAGTCCGACCTATCCGACCCGTCTTTTCGGCTTCCTGTAGCTTCTATTTATATGCGGCGGTTGAAGGAGTTATGGTGCTGGAAACGTCGTTATTCCTGAAACTCTACTAGACCCTTGGGTTGTGGGCCCGGGTGTTACAAATGGTATCAGAGAAAATTCCCCTCCAGTAGGTGGGGCCCAGGCATGTTGGAAAGGGTTGTCCATGGTTGACGTAGTCACCCTTGCACTGGTATTATGTGATCGGGAGTTGGGTGTCCATGGGCCATTCTGGGTCTACACTGAAATTGGGAAATATTATGAGGCCATATAGTTGAGCCTTGACGAGGATGTCAAGAGTCTAAGTGGGAAAGATTGTAACATCCCAGGATTTGAGGCCTCAGATAAAATGATCTTAAAAAGGAATGATTAGACTACCCATATCACCAAGGTGCACCTCCTTTTATAGGATCCCATCACTAAAAAACTCCATAGTTAAGTGTACTCAGCTTGGTGTAGTACTAGGATGGGTGACGAGTCGGGAAGTTGACCTCGTCTTGCGCGTGAGTGGACAAAATGTGCAGTTAAGGCTAGTGGTGATGTGGGGCCAGTCGTCATTTCTAAAACTATACTAGAGCCTTGGGTGGTGGGCCCACGTGTTACAACTCTAGTCTCTTGACAAACTCCACAAATGTTGCAAACCTTTCCCTGTTCTCTAAAGATGACACCATTGTTTTCAAGTGAGAGCTCAAGCCCTTCTCAAAACATATGTTCCTCTCCTTATCCGTTGCAACCAAATGTGGGCAAAACCTCATAAGCTCCATGAACCTTGTCTCATACACGTTAATCGTCATAGATCCCTACCTGATCTTCTTAAACTATGCAATCTTCTCGTCTAGATAGGTCTCCGAAAAGTATCAACTCACAAACTCTCATTGAAAATCTTCCCAACTGATCACAAAACCTGGCCTTGTCTCCTCATCAATGTCCCATCCAGTGTTCAGGAAATCGGTCCGTGCGGCCGCATATGCGGCCGCTTAAGCGGTTCGGACAGGGGACCGCACCGCATATGTCAAAGCGGACCAATAATCGGTCCAGGACCGATTATGCGGCCGATTACCCGCTTATGCGGCCGCTTAATCACCGCTTTTCTAAACACACATACATGGAATTGAAGAAATGAAATTTATATGATATTTTTGTTATTTCTAATTAAATATTTATATGATATTGCTGCTCCCTTTCTTCTAATTAATCATTTTATGTTGTCCTTGTATGTAATTGTTCAATGTGATATATAATTATATATGACTGATATATAAATATACATAGATATATTAATTTATTAAAAAAATCCAAAACCGCATATACTCCCGCATATACTCTCGCATACCGCATATACTCTATCCAGTGCCCCGTCCGCCCGTACACCGAATAGCGCTTTTCTGAACACTGGTCCCATCAATGTCTAACACTTCCTTTCAACATGTATACTACGTTCTTCACCTTATTCTCTTCAGGGATATTGAGGATGTTGAAGAACTTTTCTAACTCAATCAACCACATATCAGCATCATCTGGAATCATCATACTAACATACTTCAACACCCTCACACTCCTTAACCTCTTAAAGATCTTCCCATAACCTTAGGATTCCGCATTAGGAACACTTGCCTTGGCTCGGGGAACGGGCATCCTATCAATCATATGTGCCATCATGGCCATACACTTTCAAACATGGAGTAAAAATAGGATTGACCATAGTTGTTGGGTCAAACTGAGACACTTCAGGTACTCCATCATCTCTTGCCTGCCTCCTGTCACCACCTTCTGGTGCAATAACACTACTCTTAACATGTTCTTCTTGTTCACCAAACATATCTTTTCTTCTCTTCTTGTGCTTCTACATAAGTAGAAGTTACCATTAAATATGCCGGATAACATGAGAATAGACACAAACACTAGTCCTATGTTCCTTTAGACTCGGTGAACCTAAATCTCTGATACCTTTGTCATGTGACAACCACATGCCAAATGAATGAGATAACTCAAAAAAAAGAGTAGAACTAACACTATCATCCAGGATTACCATAAAATAGGGTAAATTAAAACTGATATATAGACATAGAAGCAAAAATATATTACATCTGAATATTCATAGATTCATCTGCATTACATATCATGCCACAAGATGATACATATCACTGTTCACTTGGTCAACTTGCCACAACCTATTACATGTGATAACATGTTCATATATACAAACCATATCTGTACAACCATGGCCGACTACCAAAAAACTCATGTCAATATACAACATTTACAAAACACCCTAAAAACATGGGAGTATAGGGACGACACATAGTGTAACGACCCCGCCTCCCGCTAACCCCCATTTAAGGGAGACTGAAAGGTAAGAGCCGTTATCTAATAACCCAGATCCAAGGTTCAACAAAAAATCAATAATAATTAACAAATTTTACCAACTAAATTGAAAATTGGTATAAAATAAAACTTTGCATACCTTTTTCAAAACTGGGATATCTACATCTATCCGCATCAGGAGCCTACTCTAACTAATCCTCCTTTGTACTTTAACTCTTAATTAATTTCACATATGCCACTTTACTGTTTGTCCTTTTCAAGCTTGTACCTAAAACGCCGACAAACAAAATGTCAGTCAGCATATCAAAATATACTGGTATGTGGGGACAACTAAAAGTTTGCACATATGGATAACAATCTATTTATCACAACCAAGTTAATTAATAAGTCAATTTATGCTTTTCAGTATGACATTATCCACCACTTTTGCCCTAACCCTGGCATACCTACCTTAGGGTTTCTTTTGCCAATGACTTAAGGCCACCTTCTCAATCCCGAGCTTGGTGCATGGGGGTCACCACTCATGGTTCCCACTAGTCATGCAATATCATAGGCCACCTTCTCATTCCCGAGCTTGGTGCCTGGGGTCACCACTCATGGTGCCCATTGGCCTACCCATATGGGCTTGACCTTTGGCATCTTCCATCAGGGTGGCATGTAGGTGCGAGAATACATACTTCTATTATTAATGTGATAATCATAGTGACTTTATGATTTTCAAGTATGAACATCCAAACTGATAATTTGCATTCAATGTGATTAACCATCCAGAAAATCCTCAGGAAACTAAGGAGATTATTCATAATTAACCACATACCTATACATGCAATAGTCCAATCAATCAAGACATCCAATCAAGAAAGTATAAGAATCCTGAAATCACATTCAATTCCTTTTTATGAAAATCTATCCAAACCATCTTGCTACTTATGGTTTCTATTCATTTTTAGGGTTTCTTCCTCTTTTTAGAGTTTACTTTGCAATTAGGGTTTTACTTCCCTTTACTCTTTTTAAACCCTAATTTTCTCATCTATCCTTCACGAAAGTTATTAAGGTTACCTTTTCCAAGCACATAACCTTAATTCCAGATTAATGCACAATTAACCATCAATTAAGTCCATTAAGCCTCTTATGCATTAAAGCTACCATTTTTGTCCTTTTTAATCTATGACAAAGTCATTATGCTCGTTTATCATCAATTTGTAGTTCATTATGCTTTAATACTCATATGAAATCTATTTGACATTAATTCTACCTTTATTCATTCAAAAACCCTAATTTATATATTAAGGTTATTTAACCACAATTAGGAACTTTAATACTCGAAATAGCATAGAACCATGAAAACTCGGTTCTATAATTATATTTTTGGATTTAACCCATTAAAACCCCTATTTTCCCAAATTAGGGCTTCTAAGCATAATCATGTGCATAAAACCCTAAAATAAGCATGAAACTACCTTTTTTCAAAAATAACTCTCCCTTTCATTCTTAATAGGTTAATATTTCTCAGAATTAGGGTTCCAAACCATATTAACCCAAAAGAGTCATTAAATCTGAGTTCCATATCAACATTAGGGTTTTACCACAATTTAATACATCAAAGGTGATAATTTGGTGTACTTTTGAAATTGCAAGCAAAATTAAGCATCAATTACATTTTTATTGTATATTCATGTTTTTCTGATCAAGATTCATATATAATTTGTCCTCATTAGATCTACCAATCTATATATATGAATTGTGTAAGGTTAAATACCTGGACACCAATAGAAACGTGCCACATCAGCCCAATCGGCCCTTTTCTTCTTTTTTTCATGTCGGTTGGCTCAAACGACGTCAAAAGGACGCTTCTACCCTTCTTCTCCTTTACTGGAGTCAGGGGTAGGCATGTCTTTCCTCCTATCCTTCTTCTTCCTCGCGCACCTGGTTCACGAGCCTGCATCTTGGCCTAGTCAACGAGGAGGTTGACTCCGAGCTTTAGGCTTCCTCTGCGGCCGAAAAGGGAGCGCCTAGCTTCGGAACTCGCCACTGAACCTGTTGGTAGGTTCAATTCCCACCTAGGATGCATGCACAAGGAAGACGACTAGGGAGTTCCCTCCCACATAAACCAGGAAGGAGAAGGAGAAGAGAAGGGATAGAGAGCGGGATCTGGGGTCTAGTTTTGAATCCATTGGTTTGGATGAGCCTCATGACCATTATGTTCCTTCCAATTGACTGGATTGGCTATGTATATATAGCTTCCGAGTCAACAAGTATCCATCTGGAAACTAGGACATGGGCGCATCTCCTAGACTCCTCCAAAGCAAGAGAAATTTGGATATAAATGACTCGGAATCTCCTCCCGAATATAATGAAGAGATTTCCAGGTTTACACATGCGTTGATTTGTGAGGAAAATCGAGGGAAATATCCCTCTATTTTCACGGTTCATTCCTTCTCATATTCGAGGAAGGAGATGCACAGAAAGCATCAGATCTCGATCCAATGACTGGCGCCATTTCCTTCTATATCCATTTAAATCGGAAAAGTGTGACATTTATTACAATCACAACACTTTAGGGAAATTTGTAAAAATCATAACTCACAAACTGCTTATCCAATTAAGCCCAAATTTTAAGGGAATCTTATTAATGACTTAATCCATCATAATGCCAAATTTGGGCTCATTATATAAAGAAATTGGGTCCCTTTCTTTAGTTGCAAGTTATTACTCAATTAGGTATATTTCTCACCTTATTTCTCTTTCCTTTGCTATTCTTGTCTTGCATTTCCTTGGACCTCAAGGAACCTTAATGGCTCGAAATCCCATCTTGGGAATGTTCCTTAGCCCTTTGCTTATCTTTTATCCATTATTTCTCATTTTCTCACTTATTTCTTTATTAAAATATCCCCTTTTGAGGATTTCTCTTTATTTCTCTTTTATTTTCCTCATTGGTATTCCTTTTAACATTAGGAATCCTTGGGATACGAAATTCCACCAAGGATAACCCAATTATTCCTCTTTCCACTTATTTCCCACATTCATCATTGTTTTTAATTTCTTTCTTAATAAAGAAATGCTTAATTGATCTTTTCTTTCCTTGTTGCTTTATTTTTGCAACTTTGGACTCCTTGGAACCCAAGGAACCCAAGAGGCACGAAATCCCTCTTTGGATTTTCCTTCTATAGGTTTCCACACTTTTCTTTCCTCTATTCTCAATTATTCATTAATTAATTGAATTTCCTTGTTATTGGGCCCAATAGCCAATAAAGCCCACAACACAATTATCAAGGCTATTCATGCATTCAATCAAAACACATCATTATTTTTTCATTTATCTATATTATGAGAAATCACATTTCTCACCAAATGAACCCAAAAATTGGGGTTGTAACATCCTTCCCCTCTTATAAGAATTTTGTCCTCAAAATTCCATCAAGCAACCAAACAAACAGGATAAGCCTCCATGGTGCTTCCCAGGAACCTTCATAATCTCATATTGTTCCATCTGAGTTCTTTCTTACCTTGGTATATCATACCCTCATAGGTGACTCAGGACATTTCATCCTCTCAAAAGATGAATAGGTTCAGGGCTCAACACATGGCTTGGGTACCTCACATAGTGCTCTAGATTGGACACATGGAACACATTATGCATCATGTTATCCTGAGGGGTAAGTCTAAACACAACCATCTCCACCAATCCTTCTCAAATGGACCCATATATCGGGGACCCAGCTTTCTCAGCTATAGTTTAGAGGGGTCGGATTTTCACATCACATATTCTCCCACAGTGAACTATATGTCAGTCTTCTTTGCATCAGCTCGTGACTCATGTCACCACTGGGCTCTCTCTCAGCCATTACACGATCAAAGAGACTTCATCTGCACACATTGTGGTTCTTTTTTGACTTTCACGAGGCCTCCTTCACCAACATCATCTTAATGAAGTGGTGACCGACACAACCTCCTTCTAGAATTTCTTTCATCCCAATAAAGGCTATGGTGGTTAACATCACATCTTAAGAACTGTCTCTTCGTATCACCCTGAGCAAGCTCACTTGCTCACCTCAAACCCTCTAGTATGGATCATACTAACCATTAGTTAGGGGTGATAAGCGATACTAACATTGAGTTCTGCATGTTTCTACTTCCACCTTGTGGAAGTAAACCTTTAGGTCATACTCAAGAACTTTTGAACTCACATCATGGTGTAGTTGAACCATATCTCTCTCTTATGTAGTTCAACAAAATCTGTCTTTACAGTGCTCCTTTCTTTCTCATGTCAATTAGGTGAGGTGATCTACCATAACCCATATTGCATCTTGACCTTCTTGGTCAAGGGGAGACTTACCACCATCCATAGTGGATGAACTCCCATTCCCTCTCGAGGAACATCTAAGTCAAAGCACGGGGCTACTGATGTTTGTCCTTCTCCCTTGGCTTGCATGGCCACATGCTACATGCAACTTCACATCAAGCAGCCAAAGTGCTACTATCACTTACTATCTTTGTAGTATCACAGTGTTTGGTGATCTTAAAACCATGATCTCTAGTATGTCAAGATTCCTCAAGATCAATACCTCAGAAACCCTAAACCACTCTCATTAGGGTTTCATCACTTTCCTTTCCAAAGAAGTACATCTGAGGTTCGACATCCATCCTTTCATTATATCACGGAATAGACTGGCTAACCAAACAACCATTTACTTGACTAACCACTATTGATACATCTGGGTGTTAGCCAAACTTATCTCTTTTTCTCAACTTGAGGTTAGCCTAGGAACCTCAACTTCATCTAGATTCTAGCTAAACTAGGCATCTATATCTCAACCAGATCATTCATTACCACTTCTTATCCTTAGGTGTTAGGTAATGTTGAAGACATACACCTCCATGTATTCTACTTATCATCTCATCTCAAACTCTAAGTCTATCTTCATCGGAAAAAAACTCTGAGCTCATCCTCTTGGTTTTTGAATTTAACCTTATATGACTCATAGCTCATGATAAAAACATCATCATAAGATGACCACATTATTCCTTAATACTCTTAGTGTTTGTAAACCATCCATGTATCATTCACTCCACCAGGGTATGTTATCCTCTCTTTAGCAACGTCTCAACTCACACCATCTTTATCCTTGGTGTCTGGCATGTGTACTGTCCTATCTCTCACTCCCATAATAAGAGGAAATAAGCATTTGGCTGCAGTCCAAATACAGAGTTCTTCTTGTTCCAAGAGTAGAGATGGTACATCCCACCTTGTCAGTACACCTTCAAAGTTGAGTTGAAATGTGCCACACATGTCTCTACATCATAATCATCTTGATATCAAAGTTACTTCCATGGAAAACTAGTCTCGAACCTACTTGGGTCACCACACAATCCTTGGTCATCTCCTCTAGGTCTATAGGGTGCCGGAATTTTAGGGGTCATCCCTCTTCCCTTATGCATCAAAAGAGTTCCCTTTTCATCTGCCCTTTGGGTCCCATGAGTTCATGAAGGTGATCAATATCCTAAACCATGGCCCTCAGACAATGATAGATGTTACCTCTCGGCCTAATGGTCATGTGTAACTAGGGAATTAGGCAACTCCTACTTCCATCGGTCTTATCCCCACCTAACCCTAAGATAGACTTAGGATTCTAACATAGTACATGTTCGACTTAGAACCTTACCCAAGCCTTCATCACCTCTCTCTCTGCATTCTTGGGTTGTCTTTCAGCCTTTCTCAGGGATCATGGCGACCTGCCTACCTTGGTCAGGCCCCATACTGGTTACCTCCATGGTAACACATTCACATGCACGTAGACATGGTTATCTATGGGTCTATAGGTTCATTCTCGTACCATGTACTCTTCACTTAGCTTCTCATATCCTATGAAACTTCTTTAGGTTACCTCAAAATCAACAAAATTGGTATACACCCTACAAAAGGGTCCCTCTCCCAAGATGGGAGAAAACTACACCTTGATAACAAAGGTCACAACCATCCCCAGGGTTTACATTCACATGAGCATGCCTAATCCAGCAGCTACTAAGGCACAAGCAGACCACCTATTAAACCATGCTAGGTCATACTTGTTCTCTTTCCTCAACATTAGATCAACTTAGCTGTGAGGGGTTCATCAAGCATACATTTAAACTTAAGGGGTTTCTCTTTCCTCTAACCACGTGGAGTACCATGCTTACATCTATAGAAACTCACATCTCATCATGAGCATCAGGTACACCACTTACCCTCTTAGGCATTGTAACCCTAGGTTCACCTTTAGGTGTCCAACTGCATGCTCAATCTCTTAACCATGAATCAAGCATGTCCAAGGTATGTCATGTACTCCCATGATCCTTTTATATGAGCAACACCTCATAGTTGAGTCCTCCTCAAGGACAACCAACTAGGTATAGGGCCTCACAACTTGCTACTAAGCTTCTTTAGGGTCTAAAGAACTCTTTGTCTTTTCTCAGTAGGTAAACTCCTACACCATAGACACATAGGTTCCAGAAGCATCATCCTATCTCTAGGGTTTGGTTCCTCTAAAGATAACCAACATATCATTAGCCTCCAGGGGTCAAGCATAGGGCAACCACTATCATCCACTTAGGTCACATCATCCTCGACTCCCCATTGTTCCTCAAATCTCAGGATTTTAGGATTCCAACTGTAAGGACCCTGACCTCCATTTAGGGCTTATCCTATTTGCTTTGCTTAACCCTGGTGCTTAGTTGTTTGCTAATCACCTTTAGTGGTGATTAGGGTTTGTTGGTGCTTTGTTGATAGATGGAGGTGCTACTTGCAATAAACCCAAGTCTAGGGTTTATGGGCAAGTTTGTCATCTTGTGAGGTGTTTCTCCCTCTCCTTGCTTCCTGTTGTGTTGAGAGGAAGGGTTGGGCTTGTTTCTTGTGTTCCTTTGGGCTTGGATGAGATTGTTGGGCCTTGTGGTGCATTGCCTTTGCCTCTTTGGACCTTGTGTCGGGCAAGTGACCCTTGTGTCGACCTATTTGTGTCACCCATGGGAGTGTGTCGGGCATGATGTGGAGGTGTGTCACCCATGGACCTCTTTGACCCCTTTGACCTCATTTGTGTCACCACTAGTGGACACTTGCTGCTTGATGCTTTCATGTGGCAATGGCCTTGAACATGTGTTTAGGGCATGTTAGAGTGGTGGCTTTGCTCATGGACAAGTGTCCCTAGGTGGGCGACACCTTGCCTTGTCTTACATTGGTTTCTCCTCCATCCTCTTCTATATAGGTGTTCCCTTTCTCTTGCTAAGGATCTCTTTAGTTCATTTGTTTCCCCTCTCCCTTGGTGCACGACACCCTCTTCCTTTGCAAGCTTGGTGGCTGATCCTTGTCTAGGAGTCTCCTTCTTCCTCTAGTGGTGGTCGAACCCTAGAGTGCCTTGCTCTTCTTCTTGTGGTGCAGCTTGGAGCTTGGAGCTTGCTTAATGTGGGTTACATAACTCCTAACCCTAACTATACTACCTTTTATGTTCTTTCATGTTTCTTATGCTCATAATCGACTATGTTTGTTGCTAGTTCTTTCTTAGTTGCACCTTATTGGCCGAACCATATTTCTATGGTTTCTTGTTGAGCAATACCCATCTCCCTCCTTGGTCTAGAGAAGTGAGCTTGAACTCTAGTATCATGGGCAATACTCCTCTCTCATTTAAGTTGAGAGGTGAGCTTGTGTTCTAGTTGGTTGAGCAACACCCTTCCTTCACCATGGATCTGAGAGGTGAGCTTTATGTGGACCTTGGTTGTGGTTGGTCCTTGTGTTGCCCGATTGGTGATAAGAAGCTAGACAAGACCCCTCTCTCTTGGTTGTTGAGAGGTGAGCCATCTTCTTGATTCTTTAGGGTTTTGGTGCCCTTGTGTTGGAGGTTGATGACGACCTTGTTGTGGGTTGCATCTTGACCGATATGGTTTTGGAGGAGGTGTTTCCCGATATCCTTCTTTGGGTTAGAGCCTTGGTCGACATGATGTCGTGGTTGTGCCGGGCGTCACACCTGGTTTCTGCCTTGTGTGTGTCAGGCGTTGCTGAGTACCCTACTCGATACCCTTAGTTCAGGTGGTTGCTTGGTGTTGTTACCCTTGGACGTTGAGGCGATGTGATCTGGTCTTGTGTCGGGCGTCGCACCTCAGTCTTTGCGTTGTGTTGGCTGATAGGGGAGGATAGGCTGGTGGGACGGTAGGCTCCTTGCTGCCGTTTGAGTTGCACCTTTGCACGGTATGTTTTGTTGAGTGGTGTTGCACGATACACCTAGTGCACAACGCATCGTTGCATGATATCTCTTTGGCTGAGATGCACGTTATGTTGGTGGTTGTTATGCATTGGTTGCCCGTTAGCAGTTGGTTACACGACACGCCTGGCTCAAGTGCCCGTTACACCTTTGATGATATAGAGCTCAGTGGATAGCTTTGTGGACGCACGTTACACCTATTTCTCTATGCCTGCTCAGCTGCACGATAGGTTATGTGGTTGCACGACACATGAGGTGCATGACACAGCATTGTACGATACACCCTAGGTGCTGCCCATTATCCTTGCTGGTTTGCTTGGCTGTTATGGGGTTTGTGTGTTGGGCGATATGGGAGAGTACCCTGCCTGATGCTATCTTCTAGTGAGGGTCTTGTTCCTCCTAAAAAACTTATATGCTAGTTCTTGCTTATGCAAACACGTTTGGCTTATGATGATGACCCTTGATATGCTTGATAGTAATTGAGGTAGTAGATTATATCTATGTAACTTGACATGACTTTACATGTGCTTATGATCATCTGGAATGACATGTATAATGTTGAGAAGATGGTAAGCACTAAGATTCTTTGCATGATGATACGACCTATGTCTATGATCACAGGTTGAGGCATGTATAATAAAGCATACGATCATCAATGTCACCCTATGTTGGATAATGTGATTCTTCTGTCAATTCATGATGATTGTGCATACTAACCATGCAGGTGTTTCATACATATGCATAGCCAGGTAAAGGACTATGAGATAATATGCATGATGTGTTATGGTCTGAGGACCTGAGTTTGGCTAAAATGCCTAGTTGAGGTGTTATCCTCTGATGATGATCTGGGATTGATATCCCAAGTGATGAGATTGCCTGTTGAGGCAGTGGTTTCTTGTGATGAGGGATTGAGATCCCGGAATAGCATGATGGTGGCAATAATAATGTAACTTTATGTTTTGCATGTGTTACAACTTGGTTGCCTCAACAATCCACTTAAAATGAACTAACTAATCACAACAGAACATATCATGTAGTTTTCCCTGGCCATAGATCCATCATCGTCAGAAGTTGGTGATGGTGAAACGGGTTCTCCTGCGGGTTAACCCGGAGCGCATATTGTTGAGTATGTGAGGTTTCTCCTAGCCTAAAGTGAGGAGGTAAGAGTGCAACTTTGGTTGTAGACTCCAGGGTGCAGATTTAGGCCCGTAGCCCAAATATGATAAGAGCATGGTGAATAGGCCCATGGATCAGGATATGTGATATGGGAGTATGAATGTGTTCATGGCTTAGAGCACGGTGAACATGCATGTGGCTCAGTTTCACTAGCGCTGATACCTGTACCAAGGCAGGCTAGGTAGAGGGTCTCCTGACCCTGTGGCTGAGGCCACTTAAGCATGAGACTGCGGTCCTGCTTGTGTTGTACTCTTGTACTGACCACGAGGTGGGAGGTCATGGAGTCCGAATCTTCCTTTGACCTTGTATGGCACCGTCTTGGGTTTCACAACCGAAGGTTGGATTTGAGCAGTACGTCTCACTTCCTCAGGGCATAATAATAGGTAATCCAGCCGAATAGTATTTATTGCTTGAGCAAAACACAGAACATTGATTGAGTCCTTGCTTGGGTAGTTAATCTTGTTATACTTGTAGTTGCTTATACGTTCCTTATGTTATGTGGTAAGATCTTATAAACCTTATCTTGTTAATCATGTTCCATAAAGAGATATTGGGTTATATGCCTTCCGTACATCTGGTAAGCCTGATGGTATGAATAGCTTTGCTATATAGACTGCTCTTGTTATACCTTCTATCAATTATCTACTACTATTACTTTAATCTTCCTTTGGTTTAATGGTTTTGGTGGGGAGTTATGTTTCTCACTGGGACTATGTAAAAACTGGGCCTACTCCCCTAGGCTCTAGTAGAGTTTCAGGAATGACGACTGGCCCCACAAACCACCACTAGCCTTAACTGCGCACTTTGTCCACACTGACATGCAAGCCAGGATCAACTTCCCGACTGGTCACCCATCCTAGTACTACTCCAAGCCAAGCACGCTTAACTACGGAGTTATTTAGTGATGGGCTCCCCAAAAAGGAGGTGCACCTTGGTGATATGGGTAGTCCAATCATTCCTTTTAAGATCAACTTATCTAAGGCCTCAAATCCTAGGATGTTACAATCTCCCCCACTTAGACTCTTGACGTCCTCGTCAAGGCTCAATATATGGCCTCATAATCTGACCCCATTTCAGTGCAGGCCCACAATGGCCCATGGACACCCAGCTCCCGTCCACGGATACCAGCGCAAGGGCGGCTCCATCTCGTCTCTACGGATAGCCCTTTCCAACTTGCCTGCACCGCACGGCTCAAGACTGGCATGCCACATGCCCATGTGGGGCCCACCTACTGGAGGGGTTATGGCTCTGATACCATTTGTAACAACTGGGCATACTGCCCTAGGCTCTAGTAGAGTTTCAGGAATGACGACTGGCCCCACAAACCACCACTAGCCTTAACTGCGCACTTTGTCCACACTGACGCGCAAGCCAGGATCAACTTCCCGACTGGTCACCCATCCTAGTACTACTCCAAGCCAAGCACGCTTAACTATGGAGTTCTTTAGTGATGGGCTCCCGGAAAAGGAGGTTCACCTTGCTGATATGGGTAGTCCAATCATTCCTTTTAAGATCAACTTATCCAAGGCCTCAAATCCTGGGATGTTACAGACTGTGTGTCTCACCCCACTGGTTTATACCCTTTTTAGGTGTTCGAGTTAGACATGGTGGTGGTCGCGGGGTTGCGACCGAGCAGCAAGAAGAGCAGTAGAAGGCAAGAGATGGACATGCTACTATTTTGGTTGTTTTGTAGTAGAGTCTTAGAGTCATCCCTGTACTCTCAGGTCCTTGGAGACATTTTGACATTGTTTCACGATGTATAGATGTTGATGCTTTGTATGTCCTGCACCTGGCCGTATGTGGGCCGTTATGTACATATAAACAGGTGATGAACTCACATGATGACTAGACAACTGATCTCCTAAGCTGTGGACATGTATCAAGACTTGTAAATGTTTATATAACCTGTTTCTTGCAAGAGAAGGAGCTGAATGTAATAGTTTCTTGGTTTATCCGCTGTCCAAAATCAGTTTTAATTAACTCGTGTTTTTGGTAATTTGTGGATTATGGTGTTTTCTGCACGTTTTCACGTAACACCTCACTGTATGTGTGATAGTGGGATGTGTTGCCACACCAACCTTCTTGTTTGGTTTCCTGCTCTCTCTCTAGAGCTAACCCTACAACCAACCTCACCATTAGAGGTCATCTCTTCATGAAGGGTCAACCTCAAAAGCATGCCCCTACCTGGATGAAGCCTATGTTCAACTCATGTTCACTCAAGGTTATCCATAGCCCCTTAGGCTTATCACATAAGCTATCCATCAAACTCTCCCGGCCAGGGTTTCAACCTATTGCTCGCACTACTAATACATTCTGGGTGCCTATTATGCCCATATAAGCTCATGGGGTTTCCATATGTTCTTCTCTAACCTCATCAATGCAGGAGCTATCCTTCACTCTAACATGCACGACCCTTCCCAGGGTTGGGTCGCCAGAGGTACTAGGTCATCCAACCTCTCATGGCTCATACATCATCCAAAGCATGTCCATGCAAACACCTGGTCTAACTCATCATGCCATCTCTCTCTTTAACCTTCACTTAGGGTTAGGGTTAACATCATCCTCATAGGATGTGCCAGGTCTCTACTTGTAATGGAGGTCTCTATCTCCAAGACTAACTCTCTTTATTAATCCTCCTGACAAGAAGGTCTAGCCTCATGTCTCTTCTGAGGGCATGACAACGTATGTCATATGACCTAAGCATGTATCTATCCTTTAGTTGGTGCTTAATCTATTAAGCTTATTTCCATGACATCTTATTTACATTCTTTTCATTAATTTGGTGGAGGATTCCTTAGACCTTATTAACCTTACCCATACCTCAAGAGTGTGAGGAGAAGAGAGAGAAAACCCTAATCCTTAATATCCTTAACAGAATTTGAGTTGAGAAGGGATGAACAAGATGAGAGAGTCCTAAAGGTATCTTATTTCGAGTCATATCCTAAGACATCAGCCAAGCAGTCACACAATCTAGGAGTCCTCGTATTCCGACTAGCAGTGTAGAGGAAAATATTGCTAGCCCCCGGACGTGATCCTTTTCTAGACACCTCAGTCCTTCAGACAATCCTCTAATAACTCCCTTGGGTTCTACGGAGTTTGTAAAATTTACTAATTATTAAAGATTAAATGAGGAACCTTAGCTCTGATACCAAATGTAATGACCCTGCCTCCCGGTAACCCCCATTTAAGGGAGACTGAAAGGTCAGAGTCGTTATGTAATAACACGGATCCAAGATTCAACAAATAATCAATAATAATTAACAAATTTTGCCAACTAAATTGAAAACTGGTATAAAATAAAACTTAGCATACCTTTTTCAAAACTGGGATATCTACATCTATCTGCATCAGGAGCCTACTCTAACTAATCCTCCTTTGTACTTTAACTCTTAATTAATTTCACATATGCCACTTTATTGTTTGTTCTTTTCAAGCTTGTACCTAAAATACCGATAAACAAAATGTCAGTCAGCATATCGAAATATACTAGTATGTGGGGACATCCAAAAGTTTGCACGTATGGATAACAATCTAATTATCACAACCAAGTTAATTAATAAGTCAATTTATGCTTTTTAATATGACATTCTCCACCGCTTTTGCCCTAACCGTAGCATACCCACCTTAGGGTTTCTTTTTCCAATGACTTAAGGCCACCTTCTCAATCCCGAGCTTGGTGCCTGGGGGTCACCACTCATGGTGCCCACTAGTCATGCAATATCATAGGCCACCTTCTCATTCCCGAGCTTGGTGCCTGGGGTCACCACTCATGGTGCCCATTGGTCTACCCATCTGGGTCTGACCTTTGGCATCTTCCATCAGGGTGGCATGTAGGTGCGAGAATACATACTTCTATTATTAATGTGATAATCATAGTGACTTTATGATTTGCAAGTATGAACATCCAAACTGATAATTTGTATTCAATGCTATTAACCATTCGGAAAATCCTCGGGAAACTAAGGCGGTTATTCATAATTAACCACATACATGTACATGCAGATTTGAGACAGAGTAGTCCAATCAATCAAGACATCCAATAAAGTAAGTACAAGAATCCTGAAATCACATTCAATTCCTTTTTATCAAAATCGATCCAAACCATCTTGCTACTTATTGTTTCTATTCCTTTTTAGGGTTTCTTCCTCTTTTTAGGGTTTACTTTGCAATTAGGGATTTACTTTCCTTTACTCTTTTTAAACCCTAATTTTCTCATCTATCCTTCACGAAAGTTATTAAGGTTACCTTTTCCAAACACATAACCTTAATTCCAGATTAATGCACAATTAACCATCAATTAAGTACATTAAGCCTCTTTTACATTAAAGCTACCATTTTTATCCTTTTTAATCTATTACAAAGGCATTATGCTCGTTTATCATCAATTTGTAGTTCATTATGCTCTAATACTCATATGAAATCTATTTGACATTAATTCTACCTTTATTCATTCAAAAACCCTAATTTATATATTAAGGTTATTTAACAACAATTAGGAACTTTAATACTCAAAATAGCTTAGAACCATGAAAACTCGATTCTATAATTATATTTTCAGATTTAACCCATTAAAACCCCTATTTTCCCAAATTAGGGCTTCTAAGCATAATCATGTGCATAAAACCCTAAAATAAGCATGAAACTACCTTTTTCAAAAATAACTCTCCCTTTCATTCTTAATAGGTTAATATTTCTTAGAATTAGGGTTCCAAACCAAATTAACCCAAAAGAGTCATTAAATCTGAGTTCCATATCAACATTAGGGTTTTACCACAATTTAATACATCAAAGGTGATAATTTGGTATACTTTTGTAATTTCAAGCAAAATTAAGCATCAAATACATTTTTATTGTATTCTTCATGTTTTTCTGAGCAAGATTCATATATAATTTGTCTTCATTAGATCTACCAATCTATATATATGAATTTCGGAAGGTTAAATACCTGGACACCAATAGAAATGCGCCACATCAGCCCAATCGACCCTTTTTTTCATGCATGTTGGCTCAAATGATGTCAAAAGGATGCTTCTACCCTTCTTCACCTTTATTGGAGTCAGGGGTAGGCGGTCATTCCTCCTATCCTTCTTCTTCCTCGTGCACCTGGTTCGCGAGCCTGCATCTTGGCCGAGTCAATGAGGAGGTTGACTTTGGGCTTCATGCTCCACCCACGGCCAAAAAGGGAGCACCTAGCTCTGCAACTCGCCACCGAACCTGTTGGTAGGTTCAATTGCCATCTAGGATGAATGCACAGGGAAGGCGACTAGGGAGTTCCCTCCCACGGAAACCAGGAAGGAGAAGGAGAAGAGCATGGATAGAGAGAGGGATCTGGAGTCTAGTTTTGAAGCCATTGGTTTGGATGAGCCTCATGACCATTACGTTCCTTTAAAATGACTGGATTGGCTATATATATAGCTTCCAGGTCAACAGGTATCCAGCTGGAAACTGGTATCCAACTGGAAAATCGAGGGAAATATCCCTCTATTTTTAGGTTCATTCCTTCTCAGATTCGAGGAAGGAGATGCACAGAAAGCATCAGATCTTGATCCAACGGCTGGCGCCATTTCCTTCTATATCCATTTAAATCGGAAAAGTGTGACATTTATTACAATCCCAACACTTTAGGGAAATTTGTAAAAATCATAACTCGCAAACCACTTATCCAAATAAGCCCAAATTTTAAGGGAATCTTATTAATGACTTAATACATCCTCATGACAAATTTGGGCTCATTATATAAAGAAATAGGGTCCCTTTCTTTAGTTTCAAGTTATTACTCAATTAGGTATATTTCTCACCTAATTTCTCTTTCCTTTTCTATTATTATCTTGGATTTCCTTGGACCTCAAGGAACCTTAATGGCTCGAAATCCCATCTTGGGAATGTTCCTTAGCCCTTTGCTTATCTTTTATCCATTATTTCTCATTTTCTCACTTATTTCTTTATTAAAATATCCCCTTTCGAGGATTTCTCTTTTATTTTCCTCATTGGTATTCCTTTTAACATTAGGAATCCTTCAGATATGAAATTCCACCAAGGATAACCCAATTATTCCTCTTTCCACTTATTTCCCACATTTATCATTGTTTTCAATTTCATTCTCAATAAACAAATGCTTAATTGATCTTTTCTTTCCTTGTTGCTTTATTTTTGCAACTTTGGACTCCTTGGAACCCAAGGAACCAAAGAGGCATGAAATCCCCCTTTGGATTTTCCTTCTAGAGATTTCCACACTTTTCTTCCTCTATTCTCAATTATTCATTAATTAATTAAATTTCCTTATTATTGGGCCCAATAGCCAATAAAGCCCACAACACAATCATCAAGGCTATTCATGCATTCAATCAAAAGACATCATTATTTGTTCATTTATCTTTATTATGAGAAATCACATTTCTCACCAAATGAACCCAAAAATTGGGGTTGTAACACATAGGACTCTACTATAAAATAGTAGCAGCATATCCAATCTACAACAACTACTACTTCTATTGCTACTCATCCTCAACCACATGATCCCTACCACATCATGGATGACCACCTAAAATATATGGAAACCCATGAGGTAATACCAACGTCCCAATGAGACATATAACTATCCACCAACAACTATTACAAATATAGATAAGCTAAAATAGGGAGGTGACATTCTTATCAGGTTGAGCGTATTCACCTAAATGATATGAGTAAAATAATTAACATTGTTTAAGTAATTTAGGCATTTTACAACTGAGTAGTAGAACATCTTATACATTTAGAAGGAATATGAAGAACATGTATACACTTGATTTCTCTTACCACATAAAAAATCAACTAATCAGTACAAGAGACAAGGAAAAGGGTCATCCAATGTGAGTCGTGTTTAACCTAAAGCAAATATACTATGTGGATGTGTTTCATCTTTTATTACACTATGAGTTGATGAGGTATACCACTCGTGCTCCAACTGACCACTACTAAGTTGAAATCATGCCATACAAGATCTAGGAGGAGCCAGACGCATATTATCTCCCACACCCTCTGTCAATCCTAGTATGTCGCAGTGACATATAAAGTCCAACTACAAAATATCCTAGTCCTCCTTGGTATTTAAGAATAACACTAGTGAAAACTAAGTTATGACTATAGTCGCATTCCTGCATAGGTGTTATCATAGCCACCCTCAAAATATATCATATATATTTTGAAACACATTACCTGAGAGACGGTCTCGACCATTCTCCTATCAGGGTATGACTGTAGACAATCTTGTGAAAATGCATATACTCAATAGTATAAGACTTCGAGCTTCCACTGAGGGAGAACCCATTTCACCATCAAGCAAATATTGACACTGAAGATGGATCTATGGCACAGGGAAACTGCATGATTAGGATCTTAAACCCTAGGCCAAATAAGAGATAAGTAGGAAGAAATTAGAAGAAAGCTTCATCTCACTTAGGTACTACCATGGTCAAACCATAGTCTCGACCTCAATCGAGAAATGATATTCAATAAACCAACATGAAGAACAATGGTATCGTCCAAGAAAAGAGGGAAAGGGATAGGATAAAAGAAAAATAAGATTAAAGGTATAGAACCACTTACCAAGAAGGAAGATGACCAAGCATCACTACAAAGGACATGATTAAGCTCAAGACCACCACATGAAAAGATGATCTTCCACTAAGGTCTAAGATCACCACCTTCTCTTGCTCCACCAATATCAAGGCCAAACACAAGTAGAAGAGAGGAAGAAAAGATCTAAAACAGATACTTTCATGTAAAAGAGAGAGCTTATATATTCAAGGGGTAGGAGGGTGGGTAAAGATATGAGGTGTCATGGTATGAGAGCACCATAAGGACGCATGTCCCAGAAAGGATCATCCATGCAAACACTCTATACTTGAAGGAAAGAAAGGGTGATAAAAACAAGGTAGTGTAGGAACTGCTTGCATCCACTACACCCCTAGGTCACAACAAACTAAGAGAACACCATGTAGCGACCGATGTAAGATATCTCACAACAAAACATTTCACAAGACCTCACAAGAGCACAAATGCTAGAGACCAAAGCACATTCCCAAGGCACAATGTCACAACAAACATCAACCAAGAGAGGGTTGCGGTCATAACACTTCAAGAACCATCATACAAGGTTGAAACACCATCAAACTCAAGCATCTATGAAAACCCTAATACCATCTCATGATGCCACCTCATCAACCAAGGCCCAAAAAGGCACCCCTAAACATCATTCTCTCTCTCATTATGCTAAGGTACAAAAGGCACAACCTACATGTAAAAAATTGCAAGATATACCCTACAGATGGGTAAATTGCAAGATATAACCTACATGCAACATAACTTGCTCAAACATCAACCAAACAAGACCAAATTGAAAGAATAAGCATGTCACATGTTATTGAGGCATCTCAAGAGACTAGATTAAGGTTTAAGCATCTTTAAGAAAAGAAAGAACAATCAAGCACAAAGCTAGGTCAGAGGTTTTACACATAGCATGACTATTTACTAATTGAATTAAATGTATTACTCAAACTTATAGGGGTATAGAAACTTTCAAACAAGCTATAGGCAAAGTTCATATAAAAAATATTAACTTGTAAGAATGTTAAGGTGGTTGTTGGACTCCAATGTGTATATATGGCAACTACGCTTACTTTTATTTATTAACAATTCACACAACTTTGAATTTATAGTGCCCTTTACAAGATAATAACTGGGCATGCAAATATTACATGATGCAATATATGGATCTGATTGCCAAACATGCATCACTAGACATCCATTGTATATAAAAGGTAATCTAAATAGTATTGATCATCCTAAGAATATAGTCTCATTTGATAATATAAAAAAATTAAATCAAACTCTTCAATTACATCATTATTTTTGCAGCTTCTTGATACGACATTACCCTAAACAAAGTAGAGTTGGGTGAGATGCAAGAAGAGTGGGCACAATACTTTTCTAAGAAAGTAAAAATTGCATTTGACTGGGACAAAATTGACTTTGCTAAACTTTGATGTCATTGTTTCTATATATATATATATATATATATATATATATGTGATGGACATGACTTTTTATAACTTTAAATTTGATGCAAGTGAATTATTGACACATATCTAGACAATATGTGGATATATAGATATGTGTGTTAATGCATGTGTAAAGGAATGAATGTAATTAGAATTGCATTTGTACATGTGATGAGAATGGAATTGTATGTGTGTTTTTTGAATTGTGTATGTACATCAGAATTGAATTAATTGTTATTGAGAATGGAAGTGCATGAGTGTGAATGAATTGTGTGGATATGGATTCTTGTATGTGTTTGTTATTATAGGTTTTGTAAGTATTCTAGCATGTTCATAAGCTAACCATAGGATGGAATCTGTAGTTCTAGTGAATTGTATGTTTTGTGACATGTTGAACAGTCAGAGAACATGTATATAGACCTACTATTTAAAAAAAATCATGTATGCAACGTCAGTTCCTATAAAAAAATCGATATTGTAGATCTTTCATCAGTTTTTCATATAAAATCAACTCCATATTTGCCCTTATTGGCTAAAATTTTAACTGATAAGAAAGTATAATGTCAGTTCTTAGACAAATTGACAACTATGATTTTATCTGTATCATCAATTTCTTTCCATAGAATCGATGAAACAAACATTTTATCATCAGTTTTTGTTTTCGTAAAAGATAAAGATATGTGTCGTTGGGTTTAGCTTGCCCTAGAAATTGATGGAGAAGCTTGTTAGTTATAGTGTCACCCACTTAGGTGTCAGTAAGAAACTGATGTTGTAGGTCTAATTTTACCAAAAGTATATGTAGTATTGACTAGAGAAAAATATTTGAGAAAATGTGAGCTCAATATCATATATCGACTCACATGAGCACTGCCATAAATTTCATAGTCTTTCTTATTAAGTGGTCAGAGATATCACTTCAAAGAAGGGACATATTCCATCTATATCACTCGCATCAAGCCCCTTGTGTCACTATATATCGAATCACCACCTTTTTGGGAACCTGTACTTTAGAGCATGTTGGGCTAGAGTCAAAGTATGCAAAACAACGTGTTACTATACTGACTTCATGCCTAAGGATCACAGTCACCATTGTCACATTGAGATTTGAATTCAGTACATCATTACTTGACTTCCATGTGTCAATTCGAAGGTGGGTCTATCCAGTATAACTTGTTCTCAAATAAGTATCCATGTATTTAAGTTGATATCCAATATCATGACTAAAAAAACACAATCATTACTCACCAAACATGTCAGTCTTGTGTACAATATTTTTCCTATACTATCAAAAATAGTAACCGACTAGGGACATAATAAGAATGAGAACTCCTATGATACATATGATCTCATTTTTAGGTCCTAAAACAAACCATATGTTATTGAGTTATAACATGTTTATGACATGATTAAGTTTATTCATTGTCTCAATACTAAAAAACATATAAGTGGAATTGCTTTTTTTTCATAATCAAATCAAGAACAAATACCCCTTTTACAATAACTAGATGATGGCTCTCAAGGCATATGACCAACAAGAAGAATAAAAGATAGCATCGGGAGAAGGAGAGAGGTTGGGGGATGCTCTATGAAAACATTAAGATTTAGATGTTGATGTGGATACCATGTTAAGAGAAATTATTATTATGAGAGAATTAAGGTTATAGAGAGTCATATAGATAGCTTTCTCTCAAGATTTGATGTATCAAATGCATAACATTATATAAACTAATCAAATGCTAATGGGAATGAATAGAGGAATCCCAATCAGCTAACAATAGAGAAAATAAATAACATATAAATAACTCTAATAATTGATAATTATGCAACAACGTAACCAATTTATATTTATAATAATGTATATATAAATAGTATTAAAACACCTTGCAAATTTGTAATGAATTAATATTTATAACAATGTGAATATATATATATATATATATATATATATAATAGTATTTCAAATCCTTGATATTTAAGATAGATCTATGTACGGTTACAAAATAGGAAACAAATACTAAATTGAATTATACACATCATAAGTAGACTACATGAAAAATTTCACGTCATTTGGATAATGTTTTTGCATTAATTGTGTTGTATAAAAAATAAAATGAAAGTGTTGAAGGACCTAAATTTACTAAATAACATTAATAAAAGTGAAATTTGATATGAAAATTAAACTCTACTACTTTACATAGGCTATATGTGAATTTTTATCTGTGATTGGTAGCTCATCCCATTGAGAATAAGAAACAAAAGAGCCTACAACCACCATAAATAGATTAGTATATGATTTAATTGCCCCAAATTCGTAAAGTTATGGACTATTATTGCCATGCTAAGTTTATCATTTCTCATAGAATAGGATAACCTAAAACCTCTGGATCCTCATTGTGTGGTTTGAATGTCATCTTCCACCTTTGAAAAATAGTTGCTATTTGAAATATAGTAGTCATGATATTCTAATACCATTCTCTTTGTGATCTCTGATCTTTCTCTGTATTAGCCCTTCCTTTAGCCTCACCTCACTCATCTAAAGGAATTGATCCCTATTCTATGTATGGATGGTGTCCCGTGCCTCTTTGTCAAGTTGCAATAGTATATTTTTCCCATTATAATATTCATCTTTATCCCTAGAATGTGTGAGCCCTAAAAGTAATTATTTCCCACAGCCGCACCATCATATCACCAGTAGATATTCTTCTAAGTCTCCCTTTAATTGTTGTCTCCTCCATATAATGGTTTTCCAACCTCATATGTCTTCTCTTGTTGTCTTGTTATCGATGGGTGTACCTTAGAGCTCGCCAAGGCCTGAGGGGTAGCTGTGATACCTTATATGACCTTTGTGAAGATGTTGAGACCATCAAATTAGTTTAATGTGGTATGTGATTCCCTATTTCACTATATTATTTTATCAGTTTTGTATTATAAATGCAATCTAGTGGATAAGAACCACTTATCCTCTGCTTTTTGAGATGTTGTCTCTATATATGTTTCACCAAAGTGTTTCAAGTCTCCCTTGGTGCTGGTATTTTGGTTTATAGAGCCCATGTGCTCCTTCACATGGACAATAATGAAGGAAGTGATAATATCACTCCTTGTCATCTTAAAACTTGATATGGGGCTTGCCAAGGATGGTATCATGAGGAGGACTCAGTGGGAATCTCTTTTGGAGCTTTACAATGGAGGTTTGTGAGATAAATCCTCTTAGTCTGAGCATCTAACTACTTATCATAATGTTCATTAGAACAAAAGTTTTGGAGTAGTGGTTTGTTGTATGTGTCCCTCTATTCATGTATTCATGTCAAACTATTTAAGGCGTTTGGTATACTACGTATTCTATCGTGTTGCATGGGTTTGATGAACAAGGAAATGTCTATTTAGCCCTTATCACAGACTTCAATATTAAATAATATGTGAGGGTTTATCGATCTTTATGAATGCTTTTTATCCATGTATTTTGGAATATGAATTTTATTCATGTAATCTAGATTACCATATTATTCTTGTTAAATTTATATCTTTAATTAGAACATCAAAAAGCTACAAAATATATAATTTGTATTTAGAAAAATCAAATCTATATCATGTTGTGGTTTTTTGGAAATAAGTTGATTTGGTTAAAAGTCAATTTGCTTTGTTCTTTCTTATAGATCTCTTTAAATACATCCATCTATATTATAATAAAACATGTTTAGAAACCTTTAAATGTCTTTAAAATATGGTTTTGTTGTTTTGAACTAATTCAATAACAATAATAAGGTCATTTTTATGGTTTTGAATACTTACCGTGAAATTAATCCTAATTGTTATAAGTATGTTATTAGGCTCTTTGAGACCATGATGTGGACCTAGGGTATTACCCTAGAGTTTGTGGTCTAGGTATAAGGTAAGTGCATCCTTGCAATTAACTTGGCCCATAAATGAAACAATAATTTATCATATGGGGTTTCTGTTCAATCTATTTATCCTTTGCAAAACCCTTGTGATCATTTAAAGAACTCCATATTTTAGATAATATACATGATTAGTTACTGAAATTGTGAACTTAAGTATTGATGGTATTATGACCTAAATATGTCTTATGTATGAACGTTCTCATCCTCTCTAGTTGACCAAAATGAAATTTATTATTGTTTTACTTGCCTTCTCTATTGTGCATAACTAAGAGTAAAATTATTTATATTAATAGTACATGTCTACAATCATACATTAGGGAGCTATATTTCCACTAGGAGTGTACTTTTAAACTAATTTATATCTAAGACATGCGTATTTCCATCCACGATGCACTTATTCCACCCACACTTTAGTTTGAGATCCTATGATTTCAAGGAAAATTTTCTATAAAAGATAGATATTATTTCAATACATCATATGCCTCATGCTTTTAACCTGATAAATCTCTTATATAAACTTCATTTTCACTATCTTGTTAATTGGTGTTCTCCAATTTAGATCACCTTATTTGTTCATCTTTGTCATATATAATGGTTGAATGCTTTATATTGCATATTAACAGTGTTTATCATGATTCTCATTTTCCCTTTTTTTTTTAATTCCGAACCTACCCAGATATAGGTGTGATAGACAAAAAAGTGTTAAATGGGGACATATAAAAGATAGTAGGATGTTGAGGGTAGTTTAATATGATCATGTTGCCATCTACAATGGTCTTTTTGTATAAGTTAAGTTTGTAACATCTCATATATGGCATGTCAACATTAACATTTATGAAATATTATAAATGGATTGTTTTTGAGTTAATGTAATAGTTGTAATTTTTTCCTCTACTATATATTAATGTTTCTTTTATTCCATTCCATCAAGAAATGAAAGATAGATATAATTCATCATATATGTTGGTGTGTTTAGATCAGATGGATTTATTCCAAACATAAGTAAGGAGTGGATTCCCTCTCAGGTGTCACTCCTTGCAACATATACTTGTTTAATTTTAAACTATATTATTTTAAAATTTCTTTTTAGATTACACATCTTTCAAGGTATTTATGTAGAAATATATATTCACAACATCTTCAAAATTTATTACTTACACATGATTGAAGACTCTAGTGTATCATATGAAGATAAATTTCAAATTCAACTTAATTGAGCTATGCATTCTTAAATGTGAAGCATTGGATCAGTTTGCCTCTATCAAGCATTGGATTTGTTTGTCCTATATGATTCATTCAATTTGTGTGTCATCTTTGAAGACACGTTGGAGAATAAGTCAAGTGTTTCATTAGACACATTACACTAGTATGTTCTATGCATGGCCGCATTGCTCAACATGGAGGAAATGCATCTAATGGATGATGCATCACTCTCCTATAAGGACAATGTATCCCGACTAGGGTCTATTATTTCAACTTGGAGCATTGCACCCTACTTGATTGGTAGCACATTTCCTTTAGAAGAGCAATGCGCCGAGACACTCTAGAAAAGTGACATAATTTTTTAAATATGAAAAAATATTAAAATTGTAGGAAATAACATTATAAATGTTTAGCCTAGATTCTTTACTACAATAACATTAGCAGACTGTTGACTGCATAGACAATATTGATGTTTGTATTCTTTCTAGTGGTGTAAACAGTCGACTTAGGTTAGATATCTTACAATAGTGCTAAAATGGATTTATATCTGCTATAACTGACACGACTTGTAATGATAAAACTAAAATAGGTGGTTTGCAGCTGAGGTAGGTCCATTATAACTATAACCATAGATGGGATGACTATTGGCCTTTTTGGGTATCAGTCTCTTTCTATCACCATTTCCTTTTTATTATAGCTATATTCTTCTTGGTTATCATCACTAAGCGTCACTCTACATTGAGTAAATACATCTAGAAGGACAATGTGTCCCGACTGGGACCTTTGCTTCCACTTGGAGCATCTAGGAAAAGAAAATTGTTTTTTGAATGTGAAAAATAGATATTAAATAAATAGAAAATTATACTACATTTTTACCCTAGTTGAATTATTTAGATATTTTAAAATAAGACAATTACAATGAGATAGAAGGAAGATGGGAAACAAGTTGCACCACTAGTCCTTTTTGTATGTCAAAGCCAATCCTACAAAACATGACATTCAAAGACTTGGATTCATTACATTACTATGCATAATTTTCTAGAACCTCTTGAGTAGATCTACAGCCTCGTGTGCCAAAAACCCAAAAGTGTCAAACTCGAAAGGTATAAAAACATATTTAATGTCGATACATGCTTTTTCATGCTTGATCAATTTGACTATGGTAGCTTTCTAGGCATCCTGTCCCACAATAAAATATCCACCTTTCAATCCCACCAATGAGGAAATCCCAATTAGATCTACACATGCATGTTTACCCCCAACACAACTAAAAATCAAGACATATACTAGTCTCAATGTCGATCTCCCCTCAACTAAATATATATTAAAATGCACATGTGCCACTTTTTAGAAGCCACTCCTACATGTCAAAGTACATCATTGAGAACACTCCTACCAAGATCATTCCTATACTTCAAACTTGGGAGCTCCTTGCAATGAATCGCATGCTCTCTAAAAGTGTCTAAGCACATCTGATGACAAACTAGACATATTTCATCAACATGGAATAGAGAGATCATAAGACGATATTAAAGGATAGTACGGTACTCCACCAGGGACATATGTAGTCCAAATCCATGAATAGGAATAGCAAGAAGAAAATCTTGATCATGCTCCTCTTGCAAACACTTGAAAATTGCTTTCTGTCTGGTCGTCATGTCAAACTTAACATCCATATCCTTAATAATTTTGCTAAAAAGGGGACTCACCAATGTGTTTTGGGCTTTAGGGGGGTGTCCTTTATAAAATCATTTAAGATAGAAAGAAGGAATCATGACACAAATATTGTCCAAAGTAGAATAATAATCAGAGTACATACTGCATAACCCACTATCTCAAAAAATATGATCTTTAGGCACCCATGATTGGGCTCTGGAGGAAACAAAATCATATGAAGAGGCATTTGTTGCTGAGTGTAGCCCCAGCCACTGAGTATAATGGGTAAGGAAGCCATCCTCCATTGAAGGTCATCAAAAAAAGGTCCTCCACATACTACTATATTGTTAGTAGACCCTCGTATCGCTCTATCTGACGACAATTATGCCTTCTTCGTGTGTACAGGTTGGCATGTTCTTGACTCAAACATAGGTTTCAGGATAACCATGCAAGACTGGAGAATAAGAAGCTCACTTTGTGGGTCATGTAGCTTGTGGGAGAAGGTGCATCAAGTCAACAGTCTTGGTAGCCTTCCCCTTGGCCATATCCTCAATAAAACATTAATCCTGACTAACATAGCCTCCAAGTAACTTGACTCCCAATTGAGGCCTCCTGATGTCTATGAAAAGCAACCCCTTATGAAGCTTCCTACCATCCCAAGTAGGCTAGAAATTTTATTACTATGAATATTCAAAACAAGCCCCCGCCCTAAACTACTGAATTGAATGATGTCAAGTGCCATGGACACCTCCAATGTGTCGTTGCTGATAGTCATGTCATCAAGGTACCAAGTATGAAGAAGAAGGCCACATTTGTATATTATCTCATGAATAAGAGGATGAAGGATAAGGGAAAAAAGAAGCGGACCCAAGGGATCACCTTGTTGCACTCCATTAGATGACCAAATAAATTGGTATGTGATGTACAATCTAGTTGCTCGACCATAAAGAAACTCCACCCATAAATAAATAGACACACACCTTATCTTACCTCATGAGGCAGCATCGACCTATCCATCAAGTTGAAAGCATTAGACAAATCCACTGTAAGCATGGAGAGAGATCTGTTTCATGTCTCTCACACAACAACCTATTGACACTATTTAAAATTGCCTCAGCTCCACTAGATGCACCAACTCCAAATTGAAAGTCATTGAGATACTCTGTCATATCTTTACCCACTCGTATCATCACAACTTTAGACACAAGACACTTCCAAATGGTGCCCACTATAATGGGATGCATATTATTGTCAAGCTTAAGCAGCGATTAAGAGTTGTAGATGCTACAAACTCTACCAAACTTAAGGGGCATATCCCTCAGCCATAAATTAACCACCAAAGTGATTGCATGTAGGATATCTGTGGAAATTGTCGATCCCTCTCCACATAGAGCATCTAGGATGTGTTGACCCCTAAACCCTCCTCTTCCACATGAATTCCCTTTAGGAAATATTTTGAGACATCGAAGAATAGTGTCTACATCTACTATAAGGGAAGCTTCAAAAAACGGGGTATCCGACATGGAAGGAGGTGGCTTGTATGGGTGTTTTGTAACATCCCTGACCTGGGTTATGCTTCAACCTAGATGTTTTTCTTATTAAAGTTGATTATATGCTTTCTCTTATCTCTTGAAAAGTAATTAAGGCTCAACAGGAACTTATATTTCAATTTTAATCCTTTTTTAATAATGTGGAAATGATGTTTTACTTGTTTTGGACTAAAATGCAAATTACACAAGTTGAGGGGTTAAATTGCAAATTTTTTATGGAAAAATGTTCCTCATATGTTGAAGCATCATAGGAGTGAGTATGATGCAGTTGTATGGCTTCTAAAAGCCTGAATAATAAGAAAGAGCCAGTTGAGCAATGTTTGTGCATTAAAACCTAGTTTGGTGTAATGTGCAATTTACCGAAAACCTAGGGTCCAATATGCAAAATGCCACTTCAAGAGGGTCCCTCATGATTATTGTAATCATGTAGAGAAAATAATTTGAGAGGGGCGCCTCATTTGAATCATTTTATAATTGAGAGAATCTTGATATTAAAATAATCAAGATTTAAGCATAATTGGAACTTTACTTCAAATTAATGCAAAAATAAATATGTTAATCGAAGTGCCCTTCAACCAAAATGGTAATGGTTGAAATTATATAAGGTTGGACTAGCATGTGCCTTGCAAAGGCACGAAGATATCCAAGTGAGTGGAGAACCCACTCACATTAGTTAAATCAAAAGTAATATCCACTAAAAATGGGATATTAGTATTATATGATTTAAGGTGCTTAATTTTCTTTTCCTTAATTCATGGATAATGAAGAGGAATTAGAAGGAGTGGAAGATGGATTTGCATGAAAGGAATTGATGGAGGAGAGGTGGCACCAATTTTGGAATTAAAAGGATTTTATAAAATATTTTCTCTCTCATTGAATTTCTTATAAAAACACCTTTAACAACACAATTGAGAGGCTTTCTCGAAACCACTTCCACTCTTTGCTTGAAAAACCACCAAGGGAGCTTTGTAGGATCAAGAGGACGATGCCCAACCTGTTGGTAAGCTCCATGACCTCTTTTCACCTTGATTCCATGGTAGAAATCGAAAATCAATGCATGATTTCTTCTTATCTCCATTCCATCTTCAATTCTAGCCATTCCTTTTCACTCAAAGCTTAAGGACTAGCTTGGGATAGTGAAAGGTGTCTATTTCACCATTAAAGATGTGGAGGTTGAATATTTGAAGCTCAATTGAAGGCGGGTTATATAACTTGAACCCTTGAACTTTGTTATTGATTCCATATCTTTATCAATTGTTGATTCCTTCTTTATTCCCGAAATTGTATTTGAATGATTGATGAAATCACCATGAAAATCACAGAAAGCTTCGTGGGTTTATAGCTTGATGATTATGACATCATCATAATAACACACCTCCACAAATATCTATTACAAACGGTTTCATAATTTTGGTCCAATCGGTTTCACCAAACCGTTTGGAGACCAAACGGTTTGCAAACCATTTGGAGGTTTGGGTTCCAAACCGTTTGGAGACCAAATGGTTTGCAAACCATTTGGAGGTTTGGGTTCCAAATCGTTTGGAGTGGTTGAACAAATGGAGGGGGTTCACCATTTGAGGGGGGTTTCTGACGTGTTGAATAATGATCTAATAGATTTAATTGATTGGTTTCTAAAGGTTCTATGATTGGATAATCTACCTATTGCAAACCCTAATCGGGTTGAGTGCTGAAATTCTCAATTGATTGAATCAAATTTTGGGTTGACTAACCCAAACAGTCTCAAGACCATTTGGAGGTCACCCAAAATGTCTCAAGACCATTTGGAGTTCAACCAAAACCGTTTGGAAGTTTATGATGAAGTATGATTAGATGGTTGAAGATCCAGTGATATCAAATTGAAATACAATCAATAGCTCAATTAATGATCGATTCTATGATGCAAACCCTAATTGAATTTCAATGATGGAACTAGTCAAATGGTCTCAAGACCGTTTGGAGGTCATCCAAATGACCTCAAGACCGTTTGAGGTCAGGTCATGTCATGGTTTGATGATGATCCAATGATTTCAATTGAATTAGTTCCACAATGTCAACAATTGATGGTTCCTCAATTTCAAAACCCTAATTGATAGTTTCTTGATTATAAACCCTAGTTCAATTGGGTTAAAAACCCTAATTGAAGGTCCAATTGAAGGGTGATTCAATGGTTCAATTGAATAATAAATCAGTGGTTCAATTGATAGATGGTTTAATGATTGAAATCCTGAATTGATAAAGTGATGGAAGACCTTTTTGGTCCATTCGGTTTTGAGAGAGTTTGGACCAAATGGTCTTAAGACCGTTTGAGTCCAAATGGTCTCAAGATCATTTGGGATCAAATAGTCTCAAGGCCATTTGAGACCAAACAGTCTCAAACCGTTTGGAGACCCAAGTGGTTTCAAGTGTAAATTGTCCATACGGTTTCATTATTGTTTTGCTTAAACGGTTTCAAACCATTCATGGTTTGAGTGACCAAGACCGTTTGGGGTCTAAGTGACCAAGACTATTTGAGGCTCAAATTGGTCAAACCAATTGGAAACCTAATATGATTAAAGGTCAGTTAGCTACTTGATTGATAATGATGTAGCCCAAAGGTGATTATAATGGTTAACCCTAACTGTGTGTACTTAAATGAAGAGCTGATCTAGATCAATCTTGGAGTACTTAACATCCTAGAGAGGATGATAGAGAGAAGGAGAGAGAGGAATGCTTATATAATTAAGCCCTAATCCTCTCATTATGAATAAAATATGTTATTAGGGTTTGATCCATAATAATGAGATCATGAAACCCTAAATGAAAAGATTATTGAGCCTTGACCCTAATTTAGGGCAAAGATGAGTGAAACCCTAATTTGATGGGAATTGTGCATCCTAACCCTAATTTGGGCATTTGGGTGTGAGAAACCTTACTTGGATGTGAATGGTAAACCCTAATCCCTAAAATAGGGTAAAGGTATATGAAACCCTAGTACATGGCAATGCTATGTGAAGCCCTAACACTCGGTGATGTGATGTGAAACCCTAATTTTAGGTAATGCTATGTGAAACTCTGATATAGAAGGATGTTATGTGAAACCCAAATGTGGAAAGTTGTTATGTGAACTCTATTCCTAATAATGGAATAGTAACTAATATATTGATAAGTGAAATACCTAAAGAGGTTGATAATGGAAATCTTTATATTAATAGTTCCTAACTCAAAGATGAGTCTATATCAATGGAAATGGTTGTATATTCTAAATAAGTGACTTATGACCAATACATTACATGCTAAATGTGATGAGTTGATGCATAAAGTATTCGGATGGGAAATACCCTAATACAAGCTAAGTGGATGAATTCAAGTAAGATAAAGGTGATGAGGGAAGTGATACATCAAGACATGATAGATATCACATCCAACACCTTAAGATTTATACACCTTGATGTATTTTAAATCCAATATATTTGGATGAGTGACACATGAAGTGCGTCATGACAATTGTTATATTATGAAGTAATGCACTTTGATAAGTGTAGGCTAACATACCTTAAGAAAAGGTTAAGCCAAGTTAATAAAGTATGATGTAATCATATTCTGGTAAAGTTGAGAGAGGAACTCATATCATGTGTGATAATTCATTTAATGATAAATGATGAGAATAAATAAGCATGATTAAATGCTTATGTTATCAATGTTGGCTCCTAGCTGTGTAGAGCAATGAATTAAGGGTTTGAATACCCACATTCTATAATCATGATGATGAACTTGTTAAGAAATGGAAATGTACTTGATGAGATGAGGGATTAAGATCCCAATACTTTGTTAAAAGAGTATGGCTACATGCCATGACTCCACAAAACAATGACATGCATTAGCTGTGTGATCTAAGTCTGAAGAGAGTATATGTTGCGACTATAACTCTATAGTGAAGATGTCAATATACCCTAGCAAGCTAATTGCAGTTTGACACATGATGTGTAAAATATAATCAGTTGTATAGTGTATTTGCATAAAGTTGAAATATGAGAAACATTGGTTGAGATTATCCTGCTTAGTATAGCGGATAAATGTTATACATGTTCTTCATATTCTTTATAGGATAAGTGACATGCTGCTCTACCAGGTTCTAGCTGCAATGCTTCAGATAAGAATAATGTTCTAATCTATTAGACAATGAATTAACTGTTGTTAAACAATTACGATTCCTCCGTTCATATTTATCTTATTAAACTGCAATAATAATGTTTCTGGCGGAGAGTTATATCTCTCACTGGGGAAATTTACAATTGTCTCACCCCCGTGGGAACCACATTTTTTTAGGTGGATGTGGACGAGGAGGCAGGAATCCTTTAGTAGGTGAAGGACAACAACATCAACAGTAGGGACAACAGTGAATTCTCAAGTGGAGACACTGGCTGATATGCCTTGTATAGATGTACATAGAGTCCTATGTGTCGTCTCTGTACTCTCGGTCCTCAGAGTCCGTAGTTGGTTTTAATGAATCGATCTAAGATTTTGGCTTGATGCCTCAATGTTCTTACGTTGTCTGTATACATTTTAATAGAACAGTTGATGTTATAATCTTTGAGATGAGATAATCCAAGACATGTACCTTTAAACTAGAATGTAAATGTGTTACTTTGGTTCTGTGTGAAAGCGTTTTCCTTTGTTGGATCTCTTGGTAAAAAGGTTTTAATTTTTAGTGATTTTCCATAATTCGCTGCTAACGAACGATTTCGCTTAAGTAAATCATGTTTTTGTGATCGGTGTGTCACATATTTAGCCTCCAAATTTTTCATGGTGTCTTCGGCATGTGGAGCCAAACCTGAGGAGCACAAGATTTTTATGGCAGTTGTAAAGTGACCATATGCAACCTTACGAAGGCATTGTCTCATGTTAGGGTTCTCCTTTTTGTTCTCCTCCATAAACTTGTCACTTATGTGGTCCATGACCTCCCTTGTAGAAATCTTTTTCATATTATTCACTAAATTTGTGATATTGTATTCTCCACCCCATGTAGAAAATGAACTCAAAATATGATGTTGTTGCATCAACGTTCTATTGCCAGGTCTTCTCTCCCATCTACTCTTAGGCCTAAACACTAGTAATGTGCAATGCTAAAGAATCAATAATCTCACCCAAGCGGAAATGGAGAGAATGCAACACAACAACTAGTATTGCCTGAGAGAATACAATACGACAACTATGAGGGATGCTCTTTGTAGAATTGAATGATGCTCTAAAAATACGACCGAGAAGACTAACATCCATAGTTTGACCATCTGTGGAATAAGGTACTTGAACCTCCCCCGTGTCATTGGTAACCCGAACAAGGCCATCATCATGATTGCATGCCTGACTCACAACTTGAATCCCCATACACCCTCTGTACATCCATTGATTATGGACCTTCAAGGTATCCTCTACTACTAGAAATTAGTCAATATCATCATGAATAAAATCCCATGACACTCTATTACGCTCGTCGTTGGAGATACGCAACCTCTTGATGTGAGAGATCATACACGTGATGCTTTTACTTCCCACAGAATGTGTAGTGAAAGCTCGCAGTGTGGAGTTGTGAGATGCTTGGGTAGTCGATCATCTCATGGTCAAGAGAGCCTGCAGATGTGACAGGTCGGTTGTTTGAAGCATAGGTATTTGACGGATCTGGAATTTCACCTTTCTCCCAATGGGAAAGGGATGATATGGAATCCACATTGAAGCTGCAGATGGGAAGCATCTCAAAACCACCAAAGTTGACACTAAGAGGCAGAAGAAGAAAAAAGAAAAAAATGTAGGACCGAAAGGGAAGAGGCAAGAGTCGATTTTTCCGGGTGTTGGGGAGATAAATTTGGAACCGGTGGTTGGAAGCTGATCCGAAGGAACCCATGGAGTATAATTTCCACTGTGGCTATTCCATCCACTGAAATAGGAGGATGGGGTGGCGTGAATCCCTATAGTGATTCATAACATATCCTTTCAAATGCATTAAGAAGGATACATGGTTCATATATTGACAGTGTCTTCTCATAATAAGTCCCTAAAAATGCATTTCGGTGAAGTTTTGGCCCATATCATGACAACGTCCTCTCACACCAAGTCCTTGAAAATACATTTGAGAGATTCCATGGAGCATATGATCACAATGTCATCTCATAGTAAGTCCTTAAAAATGTATTTGGGAGGTGTTAGGTCCCATATCACAATGACATCCTCTCACAACAAATCTATGAAAATACATTTGGGAGGTGTCAGGGCCCATATTATGACAACGTCCTCTCATAACAAGTCCATTAAAATGCATTTGGTAGGTGTCAGGGAAATATCATGACAAATGTTATCTCACTGCAAGTCCCTAAAAATGAATTTGGGAGGTTCCATGACCCATATGATGATAGTGTCCTTTCACAACATGTCATTTCAAATGCATTAAGGAGGAAACATGACCCATATATTGACAGTTTCTTCTCATAATAAGCCCCTAAAAATACATTTGGGTGAAGTTTGGGCCCATATCATGGCAATTTCCTCTCACTCTAAGTCCTTGAAAATACATTTGGGAGGTGCCATGGCATATATGATGACAATGTCATCTCACAGTAAGTCTTTAAAAATGCATTTGAGAGGTGTCAGGTCTCATATCATGACAACATCCTCTTACAATAAGTCCATGAAAATACATTCGGGAGATGTCAGGGCCTAGATCATGACAACAACCTCTCATAATAAGTCTATCAAAATGCATTTGGGAGGTGTCAGGGCCCACATCATGACAAATGTTATCTCACAGCAAGTCCCTAAAAATGAATTTAGGAGGTGCCATGACCCATATGATGATAGTGTACTTTCACAACAAATCCTTTCAAATGCATTAAGAAGGAGACATGGCCCATATATTGATAGTTTCCTCTCATAATACCCCAAAAAT